>OY728121.1:764993504-765618504 GCA_963277665.1 Viscum album
GGGCACTGGTCATCAATTCCTTTTCCCCTCAGCACTGATTAATCAATCTCTCTACTTACATGAATCAAGTTGTTGCATCCAGAACTCGATCAATGCCTGCCCACCGATGCAAGGGCAGGGGAAGTACCAACACAGTAGTCCCGCATGGCGCTGCATCTTCTACAATGACCCCTACACCCATGGTTGTGTGGCACCCATGCCCCATCTCCTCATCCAAGGTCATCCAATGGCCAGTGATTAATGAACTCTTAGACCGGTATGAGGATGAGGGTATTATCCCGATATGGGATGTGGCCCACATATATTTGGAGGCGTATGTGCCTCGTTGTCAATGCCACCCCCGAGGGCTGTGCAGTGAGCCACTGCTCCCCGCACCTACTTATAACTGTTGTGGGAGCATGTCCCTAGAATGCTTCGATGACTCCATACCCTATGCCGATGAGGTAGGGGATGTCTGGGCCAGCTCGGTTAGAGTCACATTCCAAGGGATCCCAGCGAGGGCCCCCACCTAGCCATGTCAGCACCGTCACCCAGTCTTACTAGACGGGGAGCAGGTAAGCCACGTATATGAACCACTGGTTACGGTCCGTCTGACCCAACACCAATGTCGGGCGCAAGAGGGAGAGGATGCCCGCAAATGGGCGTCCATATCAGCAGCTAATGTGGTCCGAGCCACCGTTGATGCAAATCACAAGTTCCCTATAAACGCATAGTATGGGAACTTATATGCTCAACCAAGATTGACGCCCCAACCACCCCACAGGAAGGCTGGGTCGACTCTCTTGGTCCCGACACAGGCATTGGCCACTGCGGACTAACCCGCTGGGATGTCACCCAGTACAGAGGTCCTCCCCATACTGCTCCCATGGAGAGCGCAAATCTTCCCCACTTCCAGGCTCGATTTGGAGGTCTACCCCATGCCACCTTTAGTCCAAATGAGGGACCTCCCTGTAGACGTGACACATAGCACGAAAGTATCTCTCATTCACACTACAAAAAATATGGGGTCATCCTCCTTCCCCAGCCATTGGTATGGCACCGTTGCGCATCCAGTCACTCTTCATTGTGGGGGCCCTCCCGATGTCTTCACAACTGCTGGTGAAGGTCCTCCCCACCTCAACGACCAGATAAGTGATAAACACCTTCGCTTTTTTAACCCACAGCACGGAGGTCCTACCCGTGTTCAGATTGAACAGTATGAGGCCCCTCCTTATACTGATGTAATCAGAGGGAGCATGCTTGGGGGTCCCACACATGCTCCTACGTGCTCGAGTGGAGGTCCAACATGCTCTAGCACTTCCCACAAAGGTCCTCCCTGTATCCTTTTTGATATCTGCCCTGGCTTTCCTCACACACCGGCTTTCTTGGGTGCTTGTCCTCCCTACCCCAGCGCTTGTATGGCCGAAGGACCTCCTCGTGCCAGAAATATACCCTATCCAAAAGATCCATCCTGGGGAAAGAAGGTGGGTCGTCGCCTCTATAAGAAATATTTGGGGAAGGTCCAGACAGATATCAAACCAGTACACTTCTCAGACTCCGAAGCAGAATACGATTCACCTCTGGAACCCTCCCCTCGCTCATCCGAGTCAAGGGCTATGGCAGGAATGAGGAACATCTGCATAGTACTCCTGGAATGCGAGGTCCATCAGATTCCCGCCGCCCTCCGCAGGTATATCCAGTAGGATGAAAATATGGCAACCCTATAGGTTACAGTAGTGCAATCACCACCATCATCACCAGAAGCACTCTTAACCTTGACTAGAGATCACAAAGAGATGTTCTGGTGACCAATGGCGAGCGAGAAGCAGCATGGCCTATCGCCAGTAGCCTAAGACCCTACTCCAAGAACTGCAACTGTCATCCCATCGTATCACGATGTAGTGGCCATGTCATTACAATATTCGGAGGACAGCCCTAGATTCAGCGGCCATTCAGCCTGTTCGACTTATTCCCCACCGACCAGCCTATCGTCTCAGTGGTCTATCTCAGTACCTCTCAGAGTTCCTCAGTCACTTTCAGTTGATGAGTGGGTTATTCAAGGTCCAGACCCGGAATCCCAGCTAAGGAGCTTACGGAATATCCTCACAGCAGACCACTTCCTCGAGATGTTCGGGCCGGTTGCAGACCCAAATTTCAGGGTTCCAAAATACCTGACCCAATAAGAGTTTGAATATTTCCGTTAGACCCTCTGGGCTATGCATTTCTGCCTTCTTCACCAGTGGGTGGCGTACCCCATGATCTAGACACATTTCAAAGGCATTTTCAAGCAATGTCGTCTGGTTGATTCTGCCGTACTCCAAGTGCCCCAGTGCCCAGAGTCACCCGGACGTTGTATGGATCTCTAATAGAAATGAATTCAGAGTTTTAAGGTACTCCACTAGTTTAACAAGGATTCATCCCCTGACATGAAAATATATTGTGGGGGAAGTATGATGCCTTATTCTTTAGTCTTATCCGGTGGCAGCCTGACTCACTAGGCGACATCGAGTACATGCCCCCTGGAAGGGTCACAGTCAACATTACTGACATATTGGATGAGGAGGAAGAGATGGAGCTTCTTGATGGGGACTTAACCCCTGAGGGTGTTCCGCCACTACCTGGTCAATCAGGAAGAGTTACTCGCCAGTAGAGGAATCTGTTATGTCTCCCTACACCCACCAAGGCATTGGCCCTTAGCTAAAATAATGGTAAGGGTAAAGAGAACCACAGAGCTGCCAAACAATCCAACACATCCTCCTGAGTGCAGAAGACAGAGCAGGACCCTATGAAGTCCGTGTTGGGCCAACAACTTGTTGAACAGAAGAAGTAGGTCGATGAACTCCTCGCTGAACGCGATGCAGAGGGATGACCATACTACGAAAATCCTAGGCCATGGTTTTAGGGGCAGGAACATCTTCCCCTCGACAAGATGACTTGAGTTGACCCTAACCATACTACCCCCGCAGATAGGGTTGAAGTTGGAACTTACAGAAAGAGGGCATGGTATGTCTCGCCAATCCCTTCTGAATGCTGCAAAAATCCAAGGAACCCAGCAATGATTCCCCCAGCTTCCCCGAAGGTCACTCCACCAGACACTCCATGATCCACTGAGCCACCATACCATGTTTAAGAAAATTCCAATTCGCACATGGTTACAGATCCCAATCGTGACAGGTACCCCCGTTAAGATGATCCAATGCCGGAAGTCATTGCCCACCTCGAGGCACTCGAAACGTGACAATTGGCACTCTCACAGGATGGAAAGCCATATCATGATTAAGTTGATGATATTACGGATCCTCTAGGTTTCAGGAATCCCACATTTTCCCCCTCCAATGGGACAGGGGATCTAACACAGCATCTGGCCCACTCGCCTCAAGGTGTGGGCCCATGTTAGTGACTCCAGCACAGCAAGAGGCTGTCAAGATCCAATGTTTTTTGAAGACATTGGAGGGGTCTACATTTGTCTAGTACAACCTCATCCGCATCAGATCAGTGACATGATGGGAGTACCTCTGTTGGAAATTCCAATACCAGTTTAATTCCACCACATGGAAAACAAGCATTGTATACCTCTTCAAGTGCAAACAGTGGTCTGATTAGCGTGTCATGAACTTTATCTCCAAGTGGAAAGGGCATACATACTCCCTTGACATTCCACAGACTCTGGAGAAATAAATGAATATGTGTGTAGTAAATTTTAATATGGAATAGGTTCCCTCAATGATTTCCTAGAACAACCATGGGAGAATTCATGACTTCTACGATAAGGCCCAGCGCCTAGAAGAAGCCCAGTAATAGGCTAGCAAGACACGTCTGCTGTCCCATGTAATTCCCACAAGGAGGGCTGCTAGAGCCAATCCCATTGAAGGGGGAAAAATTGAGGCCCCCATACATTAGGAATTATTAACAGTGGATCTGCCTCCACAACCTCGCAGAGGCCCGCCACCACAGGTGCAACCTCCAGCCCAGCAGCGGCCTCCTCAGAATCGGTAGGTGCCCCCGTGCAACGCGCAGCCACCACCAAAGCATGGTATCCAAGATCCACCTCATCGACAGGCTCTTCCAACCCCTAGTTAGGGATATTCTCCAAGGCCCCCATTTCTAGATAGAACAAATCCAAAATGCTCATTCAATGAGAATCAGGTTCCTGGCTATTTCCAAAGTTCCGCGAAACTAGGGATTGTGTGTCTGCCTAAGTGTCAAAATCCAGAAGGGGCGAACCTCACTGATCACCCCAACTACTTCCCATATCACTGCATCATAGGGTACGCTCTCATGAAGTGCTATGTGTTCAAATAATGGCTTCAAGACCAAGTCGATGACAACATAGTCAGGTTGGGCCCAACCCCGACATAATTGGCTTGCGTCGTCGTAAGGCCAAACAATAGCAGTGACAACGAGGGTAAGTGGCAGCATGTTTCTAAATGTGGGTCCCATAAGTATGATGACTATATGTCTTGAAAAATGTCCGCCCATGCCCATGGTATCATTTTTGCTTTGCTGAATCATCCAGATCCTTCAGAAGTAATAGCTACTACTTCTGCATCATCATCCCTGCCATCCTCTTCCCAAAAGAGAAATAATTTATGGCACAAGGAAAATAAACATGCCCCGCCAATGCCATTGTCATCCTGTACTGTTAGAGATTTCATGCCCCCATAGATGGGGATTCCTCCCAGTATCCACCCAGTAGTGGATGACTCTTAGATTGACATTCAAGGGAACACTTCAGTTACCATCATAGAGTTGGTAAACCCGTACATGACTCCTGACAACGGGGTGTGCCTGGTGGATCTCCCCAACATCCCCAACAGACGCCAACGTCGGAAGATCCGCGACCATATGGGTCATCGAGGTACATCAGCCGACAATTCTATCTAGGCCATGCATTCCACTAAGTCTAGACAACAGGCCCAGCACCAAGCTCAGAATGTGCAGCCTCCTCATCCAGTGTCATCAGGCCAGCCTTCACTGCCGTTTTTGCTACGAGATCAGGAAAATCCACCTCAACCAAGCCATGAGCAGCCACTCCCTATAACAAGTTGGTCTCAGTCATCTGGTTTTCATCCAGTATCCACTCTACAGGCTCTGACTAGTGAGTAGCAGGATATGCCCAGAACCAGTCAGCCGCCGGCCCAGCCGAAAGGTTCCACCGTACCACCTGTCGTAGAGAAACCTCTTGAAACAGAAGTTCACGTCTAGCATGGAAGTATGATGTTCTCGAGAACCTTTATAGTATGCCATCAAGGCTTTCCATCCTCGAGGACCTTTTTCTTTCAGTAGATATGTGTGAGGCCCTCGCTGAGGCTTTAAAATACCCCTCTAGTTTGAGACAGAGGTAGCAGCTGCAGAGGACATTTATGCAGAAGTGATAGAGAATGCTGAATTCCAGGACATTATCTCATTCTCTAGAGAAGATGAAGGTTCTCCCATATAGGGGCACATTCCCCCACTGTACATCCCCAGTCAATTCAATGGCTTGGAGGTTCATCGTTGTCTTGTTCGCACCATCTCTAGGATTAACCTTATCCTGACACGGACACTGCAGAACCTGGGGTTATCTAAGGATGAATTGACACACTCTGACAAAAATATCTAGGGATATGATAGGTCAGATCAGACCCCGGACAACAAGATCTGTTTGAAGACCCTGTTCAGTGGCCTAGATTCTAGTAATGAGTTTATAGTTGTCTCCTATGACACCACGTACAATGCATTGATAGGAAGACCATGGCTCCACCTACATGTGGCACATCCCTCATCATATCACATATGCCTCAGGTACTCCCTCAATGGTCGAGCAGGAGTGCTCCAAGGTGACACGTCTCCTTTTTCCTCTATTAAAGCCCACTACCTTTATTGCAACTATTATAAGAGTAGGGGCAAGAAGATTCAAGCCCGTGAGGTTGAGCATGCCGCAGTTGCAACTGACCCCAGGGCATGTCTACATGACAGCTACGTCTTCCCGATTCATCGATTGGAGGCCAAAACCCCTGATATAGGTCAATGTTTTATTATCTCTGGCACATGGGGAAGCATATTCTCCGGTCCATGCGACGTTAGGAGATCACTTTATATTATTATCATACATACCTATTTCACCGGGATGGAATCAATCGACATAAGAAGATGTGCTACTACTGCTTTGACATCATCAATTATGGCCCCTTGGGCTGAAGACCAGATAGGATCGGGTTGATAGACTTCATTGATATGGTTACGACAGTACATGGATTTCCTGAGGCAATGAAAATAGCTGCTCAGGCTGGTACCAGCCTGTCTTCAGGATCTGCCAACCTAGAAGAAGCTCCTCCCACTACATATCCCCCCTCCACATGCAAAGAAGAGGATTTGGAGGACGCTTTCCCTGTATTTGAAGAGGGAATATCCGCCACGGTTGATGAATTGGTACTAGTGAACCTCAGTAGTGATGAAGATCTGAGACCCACATTGATCAGTACCAAAATGCTTCTCGAGGAGTTGCAATGATACATAGACTTCCTGAAGCAACATCATGATGTATTTTCTTGGAACTATGGTGAGATTCCAGGGTTAGATCCTCAGGTAGCCATCCCTCACCTCGGTCTCTCGGCAAATCATAGCGGGTTCTAGAAGCCACCCAGAAAGACGCACCCTTCTCACGGTTCCATGGTCGAGGCCGAAGTGGACAAGATCATCAGATCCAACTTCATCCAGGATTTATAGTACCCCATGTGGCTATCCAACATAATTCCAGTCAGGAAGAAGAACAGGTAGATCAGAGTCTCCATCGACTTCAATGATCTCAACCGTCACTGTCCGAATGATGATTTTTTCCTCCCAGTGACAGAGTTTCTAATTAATGCTACAAAATTGTTTCAAACACTTTCCTTCATATATGTGTACTCCGAATACAAACAGATCCAAAGGGACCCTGAGTACGAGGATTCTACAACCTTCATGGCACCACAATGTATGTTTTGTTACCTTGTCATTCCCTTCGACTTAATTTTCGAGAGTTCAGAGGATTAAAAGGACACAATGGTTACATACCCTGATTCAATGTTAATATGGATGGAAAGTGTAGGCTCGTTTCTCAGCTCATGAAGAAAGCCATCACTTATGAATGGGATGAAGTGTGCTAGACCGCGTTCGAGGAAATCAAGGAGTATCTGATCCATCCTCTGGTCTTTATGCCACCTGTCTCTGGAAAGCCATTGGTACTTTATGTGAGAACTCTAGAATGATCTCTCGGCTCCCTTATCACCCTGAAGAACAATGAGAAGATAGAAAAAAGCCTTTATTTCCTCAGTCGTATGCTTATCAATACGAAGACTAGATACTCCCCCTTCGAAAAGAGATTCCTTGAACTGGTATTCACACTACATAAATTGCTGCATTACATGATGCAACACATGGTACAACTGGTGTCTCAGGTTCAACCATTGAAGTACATTCTGAAAATCCCCATGTGGACATGCCATCTAGCTCAGTGGGAAATGATTGTTCAACATTTCAATGTCAGATTTTTCCCTTAGGGGAAAGCATTGGCATACTTCCTTACCACCCATCCAGCTCCAGGTGCCTAGTCCTTGGACCCCCATTTTCATGATGAGTAAATCCTATCTGTAGATCATTCCATGCCTTGCTGGAAGATGCACTTCTATGGTGCTTCATGGTGTCCCACCGGCACAAGGCTCAATGATCCCTGGCTCAACAGTGTAGACTTAGGTATCATCTTTATTACCCTAGCACAAGCTGTTCTGCCATACTCATTCCTATTGTTAGAAGGCTGCACCAGTAATGAGGCAGAGTATCAGGCTCGTATTACTATCCTCGAGATGGCCCTCGAGATTGATATGCCTGATTTTCATGTGAAAGGGGATTCTGAACTAGTCATCCAGCAGATCAATGGAGACTAAGTCGTCAGAAAACCGGAGATCGTACCATTGTTGGAGCGCACACTCTAGCAAATGGCCCATTTCCCATCTCATCCAAAAGTTACTCATGTCCCTCGATCTCAGAATGGTCAATATGATGCCCTGGCCATCCTGGCTGCATCACTTACAGAACCCAAGCAAGTTGATCTGGTTCTCCACATGGCACATTGGATAGTCATTTATCCCGTCACCCTAGGTGACGACAAGGGCCGGCAGGTGAGCCATCTTACTGCCGGAGCCTCCACAACATGACCCCTAGCTCCCACAGATGTAGTGGTTGAACTGACTCCCAATTGGATATCCCCCATTGTCGAGTATCTCCAAAATGGTTACCTTTTGACTGATTGGGCTTAGCACCAGCGAATCAGAAGCCGCGCACCGTAGTTTACCCTCCAGAGTGGTCCCAGTATTGAGAAGATCCTCTACAAGGGATAATTTTATAGTGTTCTCCTCCATTTCATCCATGGTGTCAAGATTTCTTAGGTCATGATGGAGGTTCACGCTGGTTCCTGAGGGGCTCATCGGACCGTGAAGAAGCTATCTCACCAGATCCATAGACTAAAGTACTTTTGGCCATCCATGATCCATGATTTCCTCAAGTTTACCAATAGATATCATGTATGGAAATTTCATTCAAACTTAATGCATTGTCCACCAGAGCCTCTCGATAATACCATGTACTCTTGGCCCTTTGCAGTCTGGGGACTCGATTTCATGGGACTATAACCACGGGAGATAGCTCGCCCGTGTCGGTTCATCCCGACCGCTATGGATTTCTTTTCCAAATGGGCATAGGTAGTCCCGCTCAAGGAGGTCAAGGCCCATTCTATCATCGAAATTGTAAGCTCCAATGTCATCTACCAGTTTGGAGTCCCTCACACCATCCTCACAGATAATGACACCACATTCTGGGCAACTGAGTTGAAGAAGTTGTACGCTATGTACAACATCCGTTCTAACCATACCTACTGCTAACACGTGCAAGCAAATGGGCAGATTTAGGCGTTCAACAAAACCCTATATAACATTTTGTAGAAAATAGTGGGTCAGAACAAGAAGAGATGGTCAGAAAAGCTCCCCAACGCCCTCTGGGCTTATCAGAAGACGACTCATAATTCCACCCAATTTACCCCATACTCCCTGTTGTATGGGGAAGAGGTCATCCTGCCTATCGAGAATCAGTTCCATCATTACACACAGTAGTCTATGGTCAGCATGCACCAGACAATGTAGCTGAAATTCATCTTGGAGAATTGGAATCTCTTGACAAGAACATGCTTCATGCCCTACACAATCAGGAAAGGAATCATAATAAGATCGCTAGAGCATTCAACAAGAAAATTCACCTCTATTCCATATTGCAAGGAGAATTGGTATTGGCCATTCTGACACCAATGATACTAGGAAGGAAACCACCCATGTTGGATCCCAAATGGGAAGGACCTTACGTAGTCGAGAAGGTCTATACCAATGGAGCATACTCCATGGTATCCATGGATGGTGAGCATATAACTCATCCCACTAATGCCATGTTCCTCAAGAAATAATTTTTAAGAGCCTACCGGTCCTACACGACCCTAAACTGTAGGGTCCCGCATTCCTTAAAACTACTTAGGTCTCACAGAACCTTAAACTTTAATGGGTACTGTAAGACCTTAAACTAACATGACTCGCACGACATTAAACTGTATATAATCCCGTAAGATACTAAACTATACCCATTGAACTACATAAGTCTTGATCCCCATTTTTAGGGGATATATAGGAACGCTCAAATGCTTCATCTTGAGTCCAGCCCCAAACTCTTCTATTTGACTATCCACCCTTGGGTGTATTCATCTTGGAGGGTCCTTATATTGTGTAGTGAAGGCTTCATTGGCCCCACTCATTTTAGAATTTAGACGAACGCACTATGTGCTTCCTCCTCATTCTTCTATTCTCCCACGTCTTCGCCGCTCGATGATAAACTACATGGCCTTAAAGAACTTTTTATGGCTTGATTCCCATCCTCATGGGATACATTGGTACGCCTGGACATTTTTTTTGTTAGCCCCACTCAAACATTGGAGTCTCCCCTCGAGTAAGAGCATATGTTGTGGCACAGGCTTCTCCATTAATCCACATTCAGTTCATCATTGTCCCGTCTTAAGTCCCTTTCCCCGGAGACTTCTTCCTCTTTCACCGTCCTGCAAGATATTGAAATATACAAACAAACTTATGATTCTATCACAGTATATACTTGGGACTCCACCATCATTCATGTCTGAATGGACCCTCCAATGGCATGGATTCATGGCCCAAGGGCCCTCCTACCATCTTGGGCCAATTTCCTAGAGGATTTAGAACAAAAAAATTGATTCAAGTCCCGCATTGCGAATACGTCCAACGATCGATTATCATTTTTTGTTCCCATTCGAGGTCACACGATATGGACACAGCATTTTGAACAATGGTCTATAGTTATCCTTTATCATTATAACCCCCCTTATGTCCCAAATAGTCTGTGTAGTGGTTCATCCTGCGCCATCGCACCTTCAAGTTGTGGTCTCCCTCAGGTAATTCTAGCTATCTGACCCATGTATAATGGGTAGAGACAAGTCTTACTCCTTGTTTCCCACACCAAGCATTGGTCACATGGGATTATGTGATATGAGGAGGCAGTATCCGCTCCAGAAATCATATGACAACAATTACCCGGAATGCCCAATATCAAGTCCCTCAGCCTTCTTGGGCCTCTAGCCCAATTTCTCACTTGGGGTTGTACGGTGTAGTATGGGATTACGTCCTCATTCACACCGGGTTACAGGTTGTGCCATACACCCCCCTCGTTAGGGTATCCTAACCCTATCTTTATCTCTTCTAGAACTAAATATGGCTTGATTCCTACCCTTATGGGATATATAGGACTGCCCAGACATTTAGCCTTTGGTTCTAACCTCATCTTAGCCTTGTGGTCTGCATTCCCCCTGGGAGAGGAGTATATGGTGTGGTATGGGATTATTCCATCATTCTCGTCGAGTTTTGTAACAACGTCGCAATTTACCTCCTTCTCCAGAGATTTCTCTATCCCCTTGTTCTATAATCGTCTTTCCAAATCGTCCTCCCTCAAGATGAGCCCCTCGATCCTCCTTGGTGATTCACCAATGTGCCCAAGGGTACACTGGTTTAGCACATGGAATGTCAGAATCTACTCAGACATGCATTCACCCATTTCTCAGGCTTTGGGTTCCCCTTCATTAGTGCTTCCATCACCTTTCATACCCAAAGGGACCCTCTAATGGAATGGATACTCAGCCCAAGGGAACTCCAACAATTATGGTCCAATGTCCTCAAGGGTTCCGAGAAAAAAATTGATACAAGTCCAACATTGTGAATTTGGTCAGTGGTCGATGCTCATTTGTTGTTCCCATTCCAGGCTAACACGATATGGATTTTGTGTTTTGAACACGGTCAACAATTATCCTCCATCGCCATGCCATCCCCATCAAGCCTAGGATATTTGTGACATGATTCACATCCTTCTCAAGCTCATCATGTCGAAATATAATATTGACACTCCTGACACTATCCCTTAGTGTGTATTTGCACATTAGGAGGACAAAAGCTGTGGTAAAGGCATTATTTGGGGTTCCGCACTATTTTCCCTTTGGAGTGCATTCCAAGTATTGCTAAAAAACCTCTTCTCCCCTCGTTTCCCACACTGAGTTTGACTCATGTGGGCTTAGGGATTGGGTTTAAGTCTGTACATAATTGGATGGTTTTCGCTCCTCTATGGTCTGAGCTCTAAGACTATAAGTTGAGATCTCTTTTAGAACTATGTACGTCCTGATACCCAATCCCATGGGATATATAAGAATGGCTAGACATCTTGTCTCTGGGTCCAGCTCGAGTTCCACTAATTTATCTCTTCTGTTCCAACCTTGGGGCGTTAACACTTATGGGACTGTGTGGCATGGTATGGGATTTTGTCCTCATTCACATCGGGTTTTCATTATCCGCACCACGTACAACACTTTCTAGGAGTTATCACCACTACTTCCTGTCCCACATGACATTAAACTATATGTAGTCCTGCACGATGTTAAAAGGAACCTTAAAGAACTACGTGTTGCTTGATTCCCATTCTCATGGGATGCATAGGAATACCATGACATCTCATCTTTGGGTCCAGCTCAATTGGGAGATAGTTTCTCCTGCCCCAAATCCTTTAACCTTTTTTTGGACCCTCAGCCCGAGGTTTCTTTCTTGGAATCGCGCACAGTATGGTGTGGACCTCATCCTCATATGACTTTAAACTATGGTTCTTAGTCCCACATGACATTAAACTATTGTGTCTATCTGGCACGATGTTGAAAATGCATTGTTGGTCCAATCACATGACCCTAAAATATGACATTATCATCCTGGCCACATGACAAAAAACCGAACTACACCGTGATATCCTCACTCAAGGAGGCATCATGTTTGGTGTCAGTCACACACCATACCATTTTTCAACGCATGAAAATGGAATGATTTTTGTGGTGATGCTTGGCCTTTATATCCAAGGCCCATATCTACATAAAAAAACAACACAAAAACACTCATTCATCCTAAAGGATAAACGAGATCTATCAAATACCGCTTCTTTTTGTGTATGGGCCACACCCGCACAACCATATTAGACCTGGTACTGGTATCCCACCATGACATCTTATGAACTACGTGCAGCTTGATCATTATCCTTATGGGGTACATAGGAAGGCTCGTGCACTTTGAATTGGGCCCAGCTTAACTTTCATTTTCGGTCCCTCGACCTAAATCCTTCTCAAGGAACACGTGTTGGTCGGGACCCCTGGTTCCGATTCATGTAAGGTTTTATAACTTCCCCACCATGTGTCTCCTGTGTTTCCTACCATCTATGGTCTGAGCTCTATGACCATAAACTAAGACCACTCCACGTCCTTGCCGCAAGACGTTAAACAACAAAAAATCATCCTGAACTATGTATGTCTTGATTCTCATCCTCATGGTATTTTTAGGAATGCCCAGGAAATTTTGACTCAGGGTCTATCCCCAGGAATCTACAAATCATGTCCCTCATTTTTCTCCCCCTTGGCCCAAACCTATTAGAGAAAATGTGGTGTGGTGAGTACCTCTTAGGTTCTCATTCACATTGGGTTTTTAATAGCCACACCATGTGCTTCCCATATATTTTCCCAGCATGGTCCGAGTTCTATGACCCAAAACTAAGATCTCCCTATGGGAACTGCGCGTCACGTTTGGCTGTTTCGCCACCCTGCGCCGAGTCCATTAAATCAATCCCCTTAATGGTCCACCCAAGGAACTTAAGATAAAAGTGTGCAACCCCAGGACTATTTTCCTTGGGAAGGGACTTGACTCCCACTATCTGATACGTCTTATAGTCGTATTCAGATATGTTTTGACAAAGAGCCCGAAGTATGAAATTTTCACAGGGATATTCCCCTTGATCCATGTCCAAGCATCGTGAACCAATTATTGGGATCTTCATACTCTTTCAAATCTAAAAGGACCCCCTTCATGGATTGGGCTCATGCCGCCTCAGCTCACATACCGTTTCGGGCCAACGTCCCTAAAGACACAATATGAAATTTGTGATAGGTCCAATGATTCGAACTTGGTCAGCGGTCGACCCTCATCTGTCTATCCGCATTCTAGGGTAACGCAATATGACTAATGTGTTTAGAACATGGTAAATAGTTATTCCCTATCATCACGCCTCCATCACTATGGTCCAGATCTCGAGCATCATGATTCACATATTTCCACTTATTTATGTTCAAGTGGAATTCCATCATACTCAACTTTACTCCTCCCCACATTTAGGTGTGCTATTTAGGCAGGTCAGCATCAGTGGGATGTCATTCACCTAGTGTCCCATCATCCCTAACATGTGCTACCATGTGTTAGGAATGTCCCATCACTACTTCATGATTCCCACATCGAGCATGACTCACGAGGGCTTAGTAGTTCTTGTAGGTCATGTACTAGCGTAACCTTGTCACACACACCATTCCTCGTCCTGCATGACATTAAACTACGCTCTTAGAATAAATTATGGCTTGATTCCCCTCTTCATGTGGTATGTTGGAATGCCCGAAGACTTTTCTTTGGTTCCTGCCTAATTTTCACTCTTGGTCCCATGACCTGAAGAGTTTCCTCTGGGGATATGTGGTGTGATCCGGACCAAGTCCTCATTCTCGTCAGTTATATAGATACCGCACCACATATTACTTTCCAGGTATCTTCCCATTCATCCCACATACCATCGAATGACGTTAAAACATGTGAGTCCATATTTCCTCAATGCATGACACTAAACTGTGGTTCTACCTTGAACAAGTTCGTGATGCCCTATGTTAATCATGGGAAGCATAAGTTTCCAGAGGGGATTATCACTACCGTTTTTGGTCTATGACCACACCGTTCCCCATGAACTATGTTTTTCTTGATTCACATTCTTATGGGACACATAGGAACCCCCTAAAATCCAGCCTCCAGGTCCAGCCCCCGGAATCATGATCCCCGTTCCCCCCACTTTTTTGGTCCTTGAAACTGGGCTCTATTGGGGAACCATGAAATTGAAGCGTTATCCTGAATAGGTTCAGGATTCCCCATGATAACATTGGGAGGTGACAGGTTCCTTATCAGATAATTCTTGTTTGGAAGTATGTTTGATCCTTGATCAGACCGATGTACCCTCCTAATGCATTTCCACCACGGTGGAGTAATTTAAGAGTGTTGGACACGAGTCGAACAAACCCATCACTCCACTCTCCATGAATTGTGCTCCATTTATTCAGATCCTTTCCCTATTTCTAGTCAGGAGTTACCCCCTAACAGTATGGATGCATGGACTATGGCTTGCCTACTATACCGGGCTAATGTGCCGGAAGACTAATTGATAACATTCTAAGGCATGCCATGTGTTTCAAACCTAGTCAGTGGTCAGCCCTCATTTGTTATCCCCATTGCAGGATAACACAATTAGGATACTGTGTATCGAACATGGTCAAATGTTATTCATAATTTTCATGCCATCACTACAGTGTTTCAGATCTTGGGTATTGTGATTCACAACTTCCATTCTCCACTATTCGGGTTTATTCCATTGCCCATGGCATCACCCTATTCGTGAAAAAGAGCACGCTGGGAAAAGGATAATTTGACTATTATTATAGATTCATTCTCCAATAAGGTCTCTCCCCTCTCTTTCTAAGAACACAGAATGGTTTTTTTTGATCCCGGATTACTGAAACATGGTAATCACTCTTATGTTTAAATGAAATAATGTAGCGATCATCCCTTGTTTCTTATATTGGGCTCGACCCATGGGAGCTTGAGATTGATCACTTGGATTTTCACAAATATAATAGATCTATATAAAACCGGTACTAATAATGGGACTCATGCATTCTATGGAATCCAAATAATCAAAGCATTAAAGTGTGTTAGTGGGTTTGTGATCTTTACAGCACCCGAGGGTCTACCCCTCCCATGGACATATTATCAACGTCAAAAGAAAGATTTAGCTCCTCCACCCTCCGTATTGTGGAATCTAGGATTTGCTACCACCTATTCATTTCTCGGACCTCCTCGGTAGTGATGGGAAACAATTCATCCGCTACAATCTGGGCCTGCACTAGTTCAGTTTGGATGACGGTCATTTCCTCAGAAGCTCCCCTCTAGCCCTATTCTACCTCTGTGAGCTGGGACGTCAACCACAGTGTCAACCTTGATTGTGTATTATGGGTGGCAAAGTGCTCATCCACCTGAACCTGTAATCACTAGACCTCATATTCAGCCTCCTTGAGCCTCTTTATGTTCATTGCTTTCCTCCACTACAATCCCACACCAAGGCCACAGGCGTTCTCCCGAATCTTCTCCGCCATAAGATCTTGGACGAGTAGGTTGGGACACAGGGCATGCACTCCCCCAGCACATATTTTGTGCATTTTAGAGTGATGTCTGTCTATATCATCGATCCATAGTGCTTCATGGTTTTACTAATGAAGCGCGTAATCAGCTTCCTTGATCGGCGACCGAAAATTTTGTTGTCCTCTTCATTAGAGGCAGTTTCATCCCAGTCAGCACAGTTGGCAGGCTAATATGCGGGGAACTCCCTCAGGAACTCTTCAATAGGGTCCACATCTGGTTTTTGATCAGGTATGGCGGGACCAAGGCTATCTGATTGATCCTCATCATCAGATCCCACCTAAATGATCTCAGCCACAGCCCCGCTCACGGACCCACAAGTGATCCGAAGTGCCGCGATTCGGTCGGTCTGGATATCCTCCTCCATGATCACCGACATTCAACTGGGAAGGATGCACCAGAAGCCCTGAACCACCTTGATATGGTGGCCCATGCCATTTGAAGAACTGTGCACACCAAAGAGGTATTAGACGTTAGTTGACATGGTCAATGGGTGACAATGATTAATTTGGTAGAAGAGACTTATAGAGACTGAATTCCTGGTCTCGTTCTTTGGTTGACGCCATTGGGACCCTGAGGCATGGACCGCATTATATTACCGGAATATATGAAAGCTATAGAGGGGTCACCACATGATTCATGGCCCCAATTGACATAGAAATAGATGCACCTATAGGTGTAGACCCGGAAGGCCCCACATATGTATCCACTATAAGACGAGAACACGTTCTGTGAATTCAACTTTCCTTCATAGTTTAAATTTTAATAGAGGGTCCAATGTAGTTTAGAAACAGATCCTATGGAGTGGATTTGGGATTTTACCTTCAGTGCCTTGTAAGATTCTTGAAGCTCTGAGCCATGGTATCTGACTTCACCCTCCTTGAATGGGCTCCCTCAATCGGCATCATCTCCCCAGGAGGACCCGTCTGATTCTTCCGGCAGAGGGAAGCACTCTCTCAATTCACCAGCCGACAACTGTGGAGGGACTGTATGATCTATAACCACCTTGATGCGGTCTTTCATTGGATGCAGGATACCCGAGGAATGCACAATGTCCTCCAGCTCCACTAGGTACTGCTCCACCTCCGCCCAAGACACCGCAAAGCCAGCACTGATGGGGCCTATCCCTGGAAAATCCATCCCAAGATGGTTCAGGTGTTTCCACATATCGGGAGGGTTGAGGAACTATCTCTTGACATTCCAGATATCCCTGGCCTCCCGGAGGACATCATCCTCTTGCATGTCTATGTGACGCAGCCGCTTCCCCGGAGCCTGAGTGGATATCCTGCGGAATTCCCTTAGTGGCCTCCCTTCTGGGTAACTTTGCACATCTAGGGCCACCGGGTACGCTGCTGCTACCTCCCCCTCTACCTGTGTGGGCCTCTTCTCCACGGGAGCTTTTCTACTGTAGGATGTACCTTCTACCCTCTGGACTTGACCTTGAGGTTGGGGAGGTCCATCATTAATGGCTCGGATAGTCGGATGCTTTAGCATTTCTTCTGGGTAGGCCGCCTCCCAAAATTGGTCATACTTCATAACTAACCCGAATTAAGTAGTGGGTGGAGTTGACTAATTCCTCATCTTTCCATCCTCACGAGTGAAAATGAGACACATATGCCTCATCACACATGGATTATCTTCATGGATCACCCGTAGGTAATCCTGGGGGTCATTCGCTACATTAACCGAAATTTCAGGGAAAATCGATGTAGTACATACGTCTCACTGAGCAGCTCAAGTTCCACCCTCGCCACCAGGACCCCACCTTGAAAGGCCAGAAGATAGGACCAGTGCTCTTCTGGCCCTCAAACATCATATTTTAGGTCCCCCATTGGCAGTGGGAACAGATGAAAGTGGAACTCTTCTACCTTCCAGACTCAATTTAATACCGACAGTATGGTCAGTTTGGCAGGACAGCTCCCCGCGGCATGCATGATGGATGGCCGAAAGTCTGATCTCAGAGGATAAATATGGTGTGGGTATTCATAAACCCCCTAATTCACGCCTCTATCCACCCATAAAGTATGTGGAACGTCCCACATATCCTATGTGGCCTCTTCCCCTAATAGATGTTCTAGTGCATTTTGTACATCTTGGCAAGCATCGGAATTCCGATATTCACCTGCCCTGCGGTTGCTAGCATGGAGTCCATGATGAATGTGATGGGTCACACAATTGAGTTTGTGTCCCACACAGGCAAGATCCAGCCACAGATAAGTGCCGCAACGAATGCCACCAACCTGACTATTGGCTGCTGCTCTGTGCTGATGTTGAACCCCCAGGTTTTCAACTAGCTGTCCTCCAAGTGCTACCAGTACGATTGCTCCTTGCCTCATTGGGCTCCATTTGGAAAAGTCTGCGGCCTCACCGAGAACTGCCTATTTTACAGGATGTTCATAAATTTCTTGAACCACCATCTGAATTAGACATCACTCACTAATTCCTTTTCCTCTCCCATTACCAGTCCCATCAACAACATTTCTAGTGGGGTCATCTTCTCCCGATCCTCCCATGAACCCATTGTAGGGAGGAATTCTTCATACATCACTCCCAGTATTGGGACCCCCAAGATCTGATTAACGTACCATAAGCTGATGCCAATCTCTCCATGATGTAGGCTGATGGTATTGGACCCCGATGACCATAGGATCAATAGATCTGGCCTCAACTGCTTCAGAAGGTATATGTGAAATTTGGAGGCCTAGACCGCCTCATACAGACTGACTCTCCTTTTCTCTGCCCCAAATTCTTCACACGAGGTGCTTACCTAGTAGACCCAAGCCCTGTCGTGTGTGATGTTTCCACCTCGGTGTAGGTCCCACTCATCAGACCATCCCTTCTTCAGGTTCCTTAGTGTCTCCTTTAGGATTGTTTGGTATAGACAATGGGACATCTCCGAGTGCAATGATTTCCCTTCCATGTCTTTCAGATGATTGTTTAATCAATCTGTAGTAACGGTCGTAAATTTCTCTCGAGTGTGGCCGTTAGCCGCCCTGAACCACTAGTACTCACATGGCATGCTCTTGAACTAGTTTGTTGGCTCATACCTACTTTTTTTAGTGATGGAGACGTCATACCTCAGTCCAAATCCATACAAAGGTAGCCTCATGACCAATGGGTAGTCCCTTGTGCTTTCTGACAATAGTTGCACCAGCAAATCATGATCTCAGTGGATCCGTACGAACTCTCCTGGACCCAATCTATTCGTCGTCTCTTCCCTTAGGGTTGCGTCTTCATGGACCCCCCTGATTAACTTTTGGTGATCCATGATATCCTTAAAATTTATATAATTTTCAGATTGGATCACGAAGCTCGATCGCAGAGATCAATCGTGGAGACCGCTCGCAGAACTAGATGCTGACAACAGAATTGCAGAGCCTTGTGCTGACCCTCGGACGCAAGTCATGAATCACACTCACACGATGATGATGATTCATTGCCTGCCCTGAAGTAAAAGGCCTGATTCATGCTGAGCGATCATAGATCACGTGGAGCTTCACGAATCGAAAGTTAGAAAAGTAGAAATCGTGGAGGAGAGAAAAGGAGAAAAGAGAATTCAGCCCTATTATTTATTGGAAATGACCCCAGGTGATTCTCAATGTGTCTAACCCTAGGGAACATTGCTGTGCACCCAACCAACACATTATCGTTCCGCTTGGCGGGCCTCCATCGCGAGAATCCTTCGCGAGGCCGCCTTGGGGGAACCAAACAATTTTGGCGATGGACCCTCAGACTTAGATTCTCATTTTCTCCTTGAATCCCTGTCTGAGGGTGTTCATTTGTTGACACCAAAATTGGAGGCGTACGAAACATCCTCATATCATTGGGGACTATCTCACGAAGATGGATTGCGATGACCTTGGAGCCCGACGACCAGCACCAGTGATCCCCTTCGCGACCCACCCTGATGCAAGGAGGCACGATGGCTCTACGAGCCCCTTTGACGTTTGTGTCCCACTGCGAATTAAGTTGGCGGGACGGATCTATGAACCACTTCGACATTTGCGACCCACTGTGAAGCATGGAGGCGGGACGGCTCCATGAGACCTTTCAACATTCACGACCCATCATGAAGCAACGAGGCGAGACAGATCCGTGAGACCCTTTTATGTTCGTGACATATCGCGAAGAAATGAGGTGGTGCGGTTCCACGATCCCCTTTGATATTCACGACCCGCCGCAAAGAAAGGAGGTGGGATGGCTCCACGATCCCCTTTTATGTTTGTGACCCTCCTCGATGCAAGGAGAAGAGACAGCTCCATGATCCTCTTTGATGTTCGTGACCCACCGCGAAGCAAGGAGGCGGGATGACTCTGCGAGCTGTTTTGATGTTCATGACTAGTCACAAAGCAATGAGGCGGGATGGATCCGCTAGCCCCGTTGATGTTCATGACCCATCAGGAAGCAACGAGGCGGGACGACTCTGTGATCCCGTCTGATGTTTGCGACCCACCATGAAGCAAGGTGGTGCAATGGCTCCACGACCCCTTTGATGTTCACAACCTACCACGAGGCATGTTCTGGCATCGCACCGAGAAATCCCAGCTTTTCTTTGCCTTTTAACAATAAATATCGGGCTCCCATTGAGCATGAGGGACGAATCCTTTGACCTTTCACCTTCCTAGCTCCCAAATCGTGAAGCACATCCTGCTCTGCGAACCACGAGCTCCTCCAGTAATTTTGTTCCATGAAGTTCCTCCCCCTTGACCTTATTTGATCCCCTCCTCTAAGAGGGATACCTTTAGCGAATCCCACAGGCCTTCACAACGGATGGATATCCCCAAGGGGACTCGTGTCTTCACGGAGTGCTTACACTTCGTGAAACACCCTCCATGCACATGTAACCCTAGTGCCAATGCCAGGTCACTATGCATCGTGAAGCACATTGCTTCACCATGCTATGCTTCCCGAGGCACCCCTACTACACGAGGTATTTATTTCTGAATGCCTTTACACTCCGTGAACTCCTCCCACATGCACCTATGACCTATCCCTATCCTAGGCGACTTCACTTCACAAAGTGCATCCCATCACGAAGCCCCTCCACTTCATGGGGAACCAGAGCTTCACAAGATTTCTAAACATGGACCCCTCTGCTCTACAACTCCTTTTCCCATGTGGCCCTTTAGGTTTTTATGAAACAATTTCAAGGTCCCTTGGACAATAATTCCCATTGCATTGCTTTTCCTCATGCTCCTTCGCATAGGCACGCTAATAGCTATTTCTTCTCCGCATAGCCATGCTAACATGGACCCCCAATGGTTCACTCTATAACACCCCCTAGCCATGGAATTTCCTATCCCTTATCTTCACCAAGGTAAAGAGGGTACCGGTAAAGTACGTCCTAGTGGTGTGGAGTGAACTGTCCCTTATCTGACCTATAGGACGTTAAACTAGAAAGCACCATCATCCTCACCACATGACATTAAACTGTGACCTCGCCCCATGCCTTGCACGCATGTCACCACATCTCAAACATTCTCTACGCCCATCGGTCTCCACTTGAGTGAGATCATTCCTCACATGGAATAAGATCCTCTTTATCAGAGTTGCATTTGTCTTCGGGGATAGGGTGGCCACCTTGGTGGGATTCCCTAGCTTTTCTCGTTGAAGGCAGCATCCCTTCCCCTCATTTCATTGGTGCCAAATCCCTCTCCCACTGGGATTTTCCACCGTCCGGTCCTCCTTCCTAGAGTAAGTCCCAATCTCCATCTCCCAAGGCTACGAATCGTGCGTAAGCCCATGTTTCCTCTTTGCGCTGCTACCCATGCATGAGACCCACTTCACATCCCATGGATGCACCTTTAGCAATGTGATCGTCAGGTCTAGGATGCTTCTTGTTTGTCACACCAAGCATGAATCACGTGGTCTTAGAGTAATAATCAACCATGAAATCCTCTTTGGGAAGCCTAGAGTGTAATCCCCACACACCACACCCATCCTGAACTACAAGGACATTGATCCTTGCCAAGGCATGGTATGTAGGAAGCCTCCACAAGTTTCAAGCCCACCACCCTGGTCGTTCCGACCTCCTTCACATAGGTTCACCCACACCTAGGTCATCCTAGATTGTAAACCCCAAACACCAACCTGAACTATGCTGAATTTTATCCTTGTCAAGGCTAGGTACATCGGAATCCTCCGTGTGGTTCAAGCCCACCATCTATCTGGGCCCCAGGTCCTCCTCCACGTTGGTTCAACAACCCCCATCCCAGAAGAACTTCACAGGTTTGATCCCTGTCTCCTAGATAAGGTATATAGGAAGCCTCCTAAACGATCAGACCCATCCAGCGGCAAGACATTGTGACCCCATTTAGCAGTATTTCGATGACGTCCCTGTCCATCTGTAATCCGTTGTGACCCCATTCAGTGGTAAGTCATTGACGTCCCTACCCAATCGTAAGCTGTTGTGACCCCATCCAGTGGTAAGCCATTGAAACCCTAGATCGATATTTATTCATCATCAGATGAAGTACATGGACTTTGATTCCCTAGCATGGGGATATGTAGAAATCGTCTATGAGGCATAGGCACAAAATCATCATCATCCTCATGGAGGTTCCATCCCATTCACTATCCCCTTCACTCAACACTCCACCATCCATCCAGATTCTTACCCGGGCCACCACATCCCGGTGGGATTATTCCACCTCCTTCCCCATTCCCCATAACTACAATCAGGATTCTAACCACACGTTATCCCCAACATCACTATTCCCTCCAGAGGATGAACGCATTGGATCCATTCTAGTCAGTGTTCTGATCAGTCTGATCCTTCTATGATGGATGTTAAACTTGCAGCATACCATGTGTTAAACATGGGAAACTGAGGAAAACCATAGAGACATGAATATGGAATATTATTCCTCGAATTCGACATGGGATGCTTCGGGCATTCGTGACCTTGATAAGACCTATATTAAGGGGAAGAAACCTAGACACGTCAGTGTTCCAGATTCCAGACACGCTAGTGATGTCCAACATGACTACTCCCCGGACTGAAGGTTGCTTCCCTGATCGGACCCTTTCAAATGTCTCTACTGAAGTAGTGTAATTAACTGGTGTCCATGAAGATATGACTCTAGTAAGAGCTTCACAAAAAATGTCTTAAGTCTATAAAGGATACCTGGACTATGTGACAAGTTCTGAGAGCGAATCCACAGAAGGAAGAACTGACAGCCCATCATCCCATTTAGATCAAGGAGTAGATGTCCCTGAATAAGGAACATATTCCACCCACCATTGGAAAGTGGGAATGCGGGGAAACCAAAACTACCATCATCACCCCACCCCACAAACGAGAAGGACGCACACTCCCCGATGAAAGCATCGAAAACAATTATGTTTTTACTAACTTTCAACATGTGTTGGGGAATCTTCTCCAACAAAGGGAAAACCAATATTCAGAGATATATATATGTAAGGAATCATCTATGTCCAACAATAGATAAATTATATGCAATCTAGCTTGGATTTCATCAATATATAGATTATGTTCTATTTTGATGATGGATAGTCTACCATTTGTTTTAGTGAGGTCGATGCTTCGATTGGTCTGAGACATGTTTCCTATATGATTTACTTAATTGGGGTGTACATTCTTTTTTAAAGGCATTCTATTGATGGTGATAATCAGGATTGTGGAGTATTATATTGATGTGTTTCTTGAGGTGGTTATGGATTTACCCCATCGATATGAGATTGAGTTTATGATAGATCAATAACCATGACCTTTTTTGATATCTATATCTTCATATCAGATGACACCTTTTATATTTATGGAGATGTGGGTATACATTGATGATCTTTTGTAGAATTGTTTCTTAACCAATTGTGTCACCTTTAGGATCTATAGTTTTGTTTTTTAATAATGTTGATTCCAATCTACTTCTCTATATAATCAATGAAACATAAATCAGGTGATAATCAAGAAATATATGTCCCATTCCAGGGAGAGATAATTTATTATAAATGATGAAAGGATCTAGCTTTTTTTTAAAAATCATTCTCTAATATTGATATCATTAATGTGACTAGATAATGAGGAGACACATAATAATTCATTTAAAATGTGATTATAGGTATTAATTATTCATTATAGTATAATTAGGTGTGATGAAAAATACAACTACATTCATGGGGATGGATAATAATATATTTTGAGGGTTCATGTATCAGTTCATTGTGGTTTAAATTGAATATATCAATATGAAATCTGTGTATAAGGAAGATAAAACTGAGAATCAATGTGAAATTTTGGGAGTTATTCATAATCATTAGGTTTTTTGGAAAGCTTTCAATGAGTGTTTTATAGTCTCATGATGTTTTTACTAAGGAACATTGTGTACTTGTGCAGAGTAGTTGTAGGTAATTTAATGTTCATGGAATTCACTTCTTGTGTATCCCCATTGATTGTTTTGGGTTTTTGATTAATTCTTAAACTTATATAAAATTATAATTTATTCATATATGACTTCTCTTGTGTTATTAATCCACTGATATCCTTGACAAGAATGTGTGAGGAATTCATGTGGACTAACCACTGTTAGATATATTTCATGAATCTAAAGGATAATATTCCTAGTTCTCATATTCATCATTGTCTATTATATAGGGTTCATAATTATGTTTTTTTTGACACATCACATATTGGTCTAGTGTGTTTCTTTATATGTAGAGATCCCCTATTTTTATTACTAATTATAGTTACATCCCCATAAGTGTAAATATGCCACCCATGATCTTATGTAAGAAGCAATTGTATTATCCCTAACAATATAGCATTACAATTAGTGATCACATTGTGGTTTTCACCAATCATAATAGTTTATTTTATGTCATCGAACATCATTTCCTGAATGTTTGAAAACAATAATGGATGGAATGAATAGATTACCATGAAATTGACATTTCATATATAATGGGAAAGGAATATTTTATAGTGAATTTGATATGTCAGAAGTATTTTATTGATATTGATAATGAATGTTGATATTTTTGGTGTGTGATAGAAGACATGTCTATGATTCAGCATCATCTATGAGAGGTTTGAAGTAATGGATTTGTTTTACATATTATAATGTATTTATCTTTGGAATAATATCAAAAGGAATCATAGTTAGAGGATTAAAAGGTATAAGTATTGTGTTACAATGTATTCTATGGGGTTTCCCCATATAGATGACTGAGGTTAAACAATGTCAGGTTTTTTTTCCAGTGGAGGATCATCATTAATTTGGTAATATAAAAGGTGGTTCTATAGTAGTTCTAGTGATCACACTTTTCAGTATATCCTAGCTTAAAAATGATGTTCCATGCAATCATAGGATATATTTCATTGAATGGGTTGAATAATTCATTTGTAGAGTTTCTGCTAAGTTTGTTTAATAATAAATAAGATGAAGGTAGAACATCGTGTTACCATTGGTTTTATCCCCATATTAAATGTGCCTTAATGGATGTGGTAGGAAATTTTGATAGAATTCATCATATCTATACATCGTAGTTAGGATATCTTCTATTCTATATGGTTGATAGTGGACTGGATGATGAAATTGGAATAATTTATAACGATCCAAGAGCCAATCATATAGGATTTCTTATTGAGGAAGTATCTGAAAGAGATGGTGTGGCTCAAAATATTCACAAGTAGAATTTTCTCAAATCCAGATCCTCATTTTTCATCTATGGTATGAATATAACTCTATCATCATTTTGAATCTAATTTGATAAAATAAACAACACTTCATCCACAATTTTATGGTCAGTTAGAGTAGACTATATAGTATATTTAGAACATTTTATATTCCAGACTCTTGAGTTTTGATGGATTATTTATAAGGATCTAAACATTGGTTTTGTTTTATGAGAATCATATTTATCTCTACTCTATTTTTATAGAATCATTAAATAATTTCTATTCTCAACCATTCTATTCGTAGTTATACTTTACTATATTTTTAGAATCGATAAACCTTAGGAAACAATACATGTAGAAGATGAGGAAATTTCCTTGGAGATTCATGATAGGTTTAAGGGAGAACTAGATTAGTATAATTAATATGTTGAAAATTGGAATAAATTTATGGTGTTAAAATTTGGATATAATTATTTAATTGAAATTGAAAAATTGTAATATAATTTTAGAGTACAGTTGTAAGGGTAAGAATTCACTCTAATATGTGTTGGATTATAGGTTTTGGATCACGTTGGAGTCATGTCATATTAGATATTAGTTACCCCACAGATCATATATATATGCATGGTGTCTTCCATGAGTCACATTTATACATAATCTTATTTATGAATCTCATGCCATCAGTTTGGGTTGGTTTGATATTGAAGACTATACAACCATCAGGTATCTGACTATAGAGATCCATGATCTCTAGGACATGATGTTATGTGAGTTTTCTACACCCTAGGTTTATGTCCTATTGTGACCTATAGTATTAGAAAATATACCATATTAATATTAGTTATAGATAAACACTTATAATGAAGAGTTGATTGATTTTTGAACCATTTTTTATCTATGTTTTGTTGTTCTTGATTATTATATGTATTATGAGATAAATTTATATGAATTGATTATTGGTTTTATTCATTATATTATTTGTGTAGTATCTTCACTAAGAGTGTGTTTTGGTCTATGTTTTTTGGTTTTGAAAATAATTTCACCTTGTTCCTCTCTGTAACGTGGTTATGCTATTATGAAGCGATGATTATAGAGAGATATCAGATGGGGTGGATTCTCAAACAACCAACATTCTATTAATTTTCTCTTAGATTAGATTTATAATTCTATCATGTTTTTAATACTAATTTAATTAAATTGATAGAAATTTTCTATCCCTTCCTTTGAAATTTCCATAGACATGGAGCTGTCAATATTGATAATAGAGGGGGACTATAGGTTTGAGAGGTGTTTTTGATTTAAAATTGTCAATAAAACCTAGTGGTGGGAGTGGTTGGGGACTTGTTTTATTATTCATATAGTGTTGGTGTCCAATGAAAAAATCAATTGATTTTCTGGACATTTTGGAGGATTTTATAGGCATGGTGCATTCCTTCTATCTTAAACGGCCAAGTAAAAATGTTAAATGTGGGTGTGGGATCGAGGCTATTATCTTGAGGGGTGTTTTGTGAAAATTTAGTATATAGGAAATGGAATGTACAAAAATTTTAGAAGTCTTGTTATATGGAAAATGGATACGATGTAGCAGTCATTCCATAGGAGATGCAATGTTGTGCTTTCACACTCATGAACCACTACATCCATGCCCATTCCATGCTGTAATCTATAATAGCATTAAGGGTAAATTTGACATTGCCAAAACTGATACTATTCATCATGGATCTTAAATTGTTTGAAAAAGGGAAACACATGGAGAGATAAGATGGGAATGAAATATTTTTGTAATTTTTTCATCCCTTCTAATGTTAATCAATAATCATCATCTAAAATTATCATAGTCCATATATAAATCCAGATAAATTAGGGATTCACTAAGGGATCTCAGATATTATAGCTTTCCTAATGGATGTTATTTTCAGATAATGGATATTTCCACCTTCCATGGCAACTCTCGTTCATCTATTAGGTTTTCTAACAATATGTTCATAGAGAATCATATGGTTTTTGTTTTATTTATGATTCCTAAATATTTTTTCCCATTATTATTTTCATCATTCAAAAAATAATAATTCATTAATGGATTCTATACATTTTTTCTTGTTGGATCATGGTTTTTTTGGTTCTTTATAGATGTTAGGTTCTAGCTAGAATTCCTTTATCATTGGGTAGTTTCTTCTTGTAGTTTTTAAATCTTGATCATCAATTAATGTGCTCAAACATTCAAATTATAATCAATGTAGCTGATGGATTTTCTTCTCATATTATTTAATTTTAAATAATAATGCATTCATGATTTATATCGTTAGGAGATTTTGGAATTATCATTAATAAATATTATAATCTATTAATGAATGATACTTTGTTTTCATAATAGAAATTACATTTATTTCAACCAGGAGAATGGGTTTATAATATATTTTTCAAGATAGTGGGACATATATGTTTATTTTTTTTTGTTTTTTATTTATTTTTATGCAATGATTTAGCATGATTGATATGATTATAATGGTTAATGAATAAAAAGTAATTAATTATTATTATTATAAATAATTTCTATGTAATTATTAACTAAAATTGTTCATTCTTATTTCAATTTAATTGGTTAAAATTACATTAATCTTGAAAATAATATTGATGAAATAGTTATCATTCATGTTAATTGAAAATTTTCATTGAAAAAACCAAAATATATTCATTTAATAAATTTTAAATGATTCATAGATGTTATCATTAGATTTATTTGGTTAACATTTTTGAGAATTATGTTAAATAAATTAGTAATTTAAAGATTGTATGAAAATTGTTATGAGTAAAATATATAAATTATGGGGATAAGGGAGATAACCTTATTCATAAAGTTTTATGCCTTTGATTTTTGGTCAATATTTCCTATTGAATTTTCTTATTATATCATATATACCATCTGTATTTTCACTTGATATGACCCTTGTGGAATAGGCCATGATCTTGGTTCATATGGTTGTTGATGAGATATGGGAATGAAATCCTATGTTTTTATAGAAGCTAGAGATAATTATGGTGGATCATGTGTTCTGATATACAACATGGGGATAAAGATGGAACTAGGACTGATGAAATGGGTCAAAATGGTCATTCTCATTATTATGCTAAAATCTAGGATTATTTTTTGTTATTTATATTTATTTAAATAATAATTGGTGTAATGAATCGACCCACTAGGGCCCAAAATGAATATAATTTGTTATGCATCGCATCCCAAAGCATGCATCCAATATACTATGGGATGGAAACTTGTGTTGACATGAAATGAATGAAATTTTTGTACTTTTCCTATTGTACATTTTTATATAGACCCAACTATCTCCTAGAAAATTGGTTGTGGAATATAAAATAATGTTATATATATTGTGTAATATTCATGAAATAACCATAATGGAAAAACAATATATTATGAATGTATAAACAAAATTAAAAGCTAAAAAATACAAGCAGACAGATATGGAGGCAAAACATAAAACAACTAGATTAAATGAAAACTGAGAGAGTGCATCTCGAGAAATCCTTTTCCTTACCACAATAATTGAAAAATACAATCTTGTATCCCTAAGCTCCACCAATTCCATTAATGAATTGACCACCATTTTTTATAAAACATGATGTGTGAGGGAAATTTCCATTCGTGGTTGAGTATATACGTACCTTGTTGGATACCCGAAAAATCTATGTGGGAGAAAAAAAGATATATCCATTTTCATCTCAACCCATAGTAATAAAAAACATAAAATCAAAAGCATATATTGTCATAAAACCCCAATATAGTGAGAAATGGTATATCCATCTCATAGACCATAAAAATGTCAATGATTGTACATGAAACACCCAAAATTCTTTCTACATTTTATAGAAAGAAATATATCCTCACCTGAATATGTGTGGTGGGGGAAACAAATTGCTAATGTTCTCCACAACTGAGGGAGCCCAAAATGCATGGAGGACATGCTTTCCACTGAATCTCGAAGATGGGGAAGATATATTCTATAGATAAAGGACCCATTTCTAGTTCATTTTTATCCCATATCAATCTATATAAAAATTATAGGGGACTCACGCCCTTGTGAGACAACATATATCAAATAATGGAAACATTATGATTATCTTGTGCTAACCAGTGTCATTATCAAGTATTTTCTAAACAATAATTATAATCCGAAAACCTCAAATCATAAATCTTATTCAATAATGAAGGAAACAATCACATTCTACTTTGAAAAAAACTAAGGATATGATGCTCATTTTCTAAAATGAATTTCCTAAATATTGTGATATGAGATAAAGATGTTTCTTTTGGGTATAAATATAATGTATGGTTGTACACATGGTGTGTGACCATGCCTCTCCTTCTATCCTTTTTCCCCACTTCACATAGCCTAGGAATCCATGTTATACTGCATAGCATGTACAGGAGGAACAAGGCATGTCAGATCCAGTCAGGTTATCTTGTCTATAGATAGTCATGGCCATGTATGAATTATCATCCCATATACATTGGTCCATGCCCGTTTACATGGCCATATAGCATGGTGTGTCTAGGTACCTAGTCATTATTGTGTACCTTTAGGAATTTCATTGTAATATCATAGTATAATTCAGGTCATGCCACATTGGCCCCATTACATGTGATGTCAAAACACAGTCAGGACAAAAAAGATGGGGCCACATGTTGTGTGTGTCCGGCCACATTGAACGTTATCGATTAGTCAACTAGAAACCAAATACAATATGGGAAATTCTGTACATAGTTTTTTTACCTCAATGAATATCATGCAGTGTGGGTTTTAAGAGAATTTGTGTTTCCTTCATGTGGTTTCTAGATTAACTTTTCCAATAAATTATGCAGTTTGACCACCTAAAATTGAGGGTTCATCTACAAAATTTGATTCCCATCCTATAGAGGCCTGAAATTGTATTCCATTTATAGAAGAATTATACTCCACATGTCCCATAGCACCTTTATTATTATTTTCACTTCATCTATTGAATCCAGGAATCAACCCTTCAATCCTTATTGGTCTATCCATATATCACCAATCCATGCATTGTAAACATATCCACCATGAATATAGGGGTTCTATTCACTCAAAACTAAGTTGACAATGTTGAATCATGAATTTGTGGTCTAATGATGCTTAATTAGAAGAACACATGGAGAAGAAGAACAAGATCAATTTAAAAACCTTTGTTTTCTAAGAGATCTCATTCAATGATAATTAATGTGGGGTATATTGGGTGAATTTATAGAATATCTACTAGACAAATATATAATAACATTAATCAATCAAGACGAGATTAGTTGAAGGATGTGAAATCAAAGATCGATCAAAGAAGCAAAGAATCCATACTCAATATTTTAATAAAAAGGTGGAAAACACAAACGATGGGACATACCTCATATTTATGATCTATCAGTGTTGAATTACATGTTCTTCCATGATAAAGATGATCTATTAAACTCACTATCATATAAGTTCCCAGATAATGTGTTGTATCATTGAGAGGGGGAGCGGGAGAATCAGTGACACTATTTTTCTTTCATGTATCTTTTCAATTGAAATAGCCTTCGCCTCCTGTTAAAGATTTCAATTCCATACTAAATATAAATCCAAAACACATCAACATGAACCCAAAGGTTTACAGAATTCACTTTTCAAATAGGATAGGTACATAATTTTAATGTTTTGGAAATGATCTTATACCATAAAACCCCGTAGAAATCAATCCTTGGATTACAATAAGTCGGATATTCTCTTTCACTCTTGTAGCACTTTGTAAACAATCCATAAGTGTGTGTCCACCCTTATAGAGAAAATAGAGAAATTAAAATGTTTGTGTAACAACTCATGTTACTTTTTCTTAATTTTAATTCAAAAAATTTATTCAAATGTAATAAAATTCTTTAATTCATTACACAAAAAAGTTAAGAACCTCCTAGAAATTTTTATCAATTATATTTTCCTGGGTATGATTTTCACAGTCTGATTCCTTTGAATATGATTATCCCCAATACAATTATAGTCCAATTATCTTTGTGAATAGAATAGAAATACATTATAACCAATTAAATCTCTATGTATGATAACAAATAGTATGATTCATCCTCAATCTATGAAACCAAATATGGAAATCCAAAATCCAATCAATCCATCTCGATAGGATGATCATCCAAATAAAAATTTCACTTCTCCGTCAAAACCAACTCTAACAAAGACTCATATGAATACTTATTCTTCTCTATAGAAACTCGAATCCTCTATATCTAATGTAGTGAATAGTACCAACAGTTATAAAGTACAATTTACTTCCCCTTTTATAGGTTACCATGGAATTCCTTTAGATGGAATCCAGAAAAAACATTCACCCTCACACAAATTCATCCAAATTTTGATTTCCCTTGAAATCTTAGGATGCATTTCAACCATTTAAACTCATATCGATGATTATATATTCTTATTCAAATATAATTACTTTATTTTTACCAAATTTTGAAACAGTAGAATTTTTAAATTACTAATTTTTATTTCAATTTCCATTACTAATTTCAATTATATGAGTCTGATTTTTCTCAACAATGATTTGTTCAATAAATACCACTATATCAATTGCAAAATATATATAAATAAATGGATACCATTCAGATTTACTAAATAAAATTCATAGAACTGATTTTAATCCAAATATTCTTTATTAATTTACCGCTCCCCCTTGACAATTCATTCAGCAATCTCCTTCTGTTTTTCTCTTAACTCATTTGGGATTCAAAACTTCATCGTACCCTCTTGCATTGAACTAGTTTGAAAACTACAATGTAATTAACAAATTTTGAAATGGATTAATACATTTTTTATTTCATTATATCCTTCCCTTCACTTAAATCACATAAAATAATATTCATTCATAATATTGTACATTTATAATGGATATCTTCCTGAATTTTAATTCATTTGAGAACAACCTAAGCATTTTCAGACATCAGATGGAATGTATTGAAACCTTCCAATCATTTTAGAATTTTTTATTCTCAACCTAAGTATGATAATTTCTAAATACAATAGTTCTAGATATGATCATAATGGGTTTGAAATATTTATAGTTTTTTAGATGGACAATCAGATGCTACAATAAATCAGCACCACCTATTACTCTTCTTTCACACATATATGACTATTTTAAAAAACAATCGATATCACTTCTTTATCTATTTGAATTGATTACGTTTAATCTGGGTATAATAACTTTTTAGTTATCATCATTACATATAGTCACGTTTTTATTCATCATGATTTCATCAAAAGTTTTCAATTCACATTTTTGATTTATGATAATTCCAAAACATCAAAGCAACATCACAATTATTTAATAATATCCATGGAGACTCTAATTCAAAGCATCCACTTCATTCACATCAGTTCTAGAGTGAAATTTCTGAACATTTACTTCCAGAAATAAATTTTCACATTCATTCAGACACAAGGTTTGTCTGATCTGAACCATTTCTTCCAAAAAGGCTTCTTCTCATTACGATAGACTTTCAAATTTAGTGTGATTCTTTTGGAAACAATCATCAATATGATTTTTCACAAAAAACTGAAGGGATTTACTTTATTCCTCTCTTCAATAGATTTCATGACAAAAAAATACAAAACGTGAAAATAAAAAATGTTTATCATCATCATAGTTCTAACAATATCCCCTTTTCGAGATTGTTGACTTCCATGTTTCATAAATCACTAAACACTTTATCCTCATGAAATGGATTACTTATCATCAATTCTAAGACTACGTGAGATAACTCACTATAAAAAAAATAATCATTGACAGAATGGCAATGATGTCCAAATGTAGTGACTATGATAGCTAATTCATATTTCTTCCTCAGCTCTTCTTCAACGTTCCTAGAATACCAAAAAAATTCCTACAACCAATCCTACAAAAATTTAGACTAGTTCACTAATAAAAAAATTAAATCATATCTTACCAACAACTCTAACTTTTTGTAATAAATTTATGAAATAATAAAATTCTATTCCACTGAATATAAACACTAATGGTAATATGAGAGAGGGGACAGAAACAATTACCTCAACATTAATGAGAAAGAGGTTGGAAACCCACGTTCCACCACAATTTTTAGAATGTTTCCTTTGGTAAAGGTATTCTGAAAATGTTATCCACTAGTTATGATATTAGAAAAAAATCTAGCATCAATTTTTTCATTTCCACATGAGCTTTGATTAAATGATATATGATAGAAATATGTTTCAAAAATGAACGATGAACTGGATTCACGGTGAGATTTATTTTTATTTTATTATCACAACCCAATAGTAAGGGTAACATTACATTAACAAGTATATGATCTAATTTTTTTCATCCATAAGAGTTCAGTAGCGGTTTGAGTTGTTTCGACATACTCAGATTTATCCGTACTGAGAGTTTCTTAATTATGTTTCTTTGAATTCCAACTAACACAATTCTTTCCCATTAATAACACACCTCTAGATGTGGATATTCATTCATCAACATTTCTATCCCAATATTCATTTGAAAAACAAAAAAAATCAATATTATCATATCTACAGTACCTGATTCCAAATTCTTTTATTCCTCTGATGTACCCGAGATTTCTTTTTCCAAAATTTTATTTGTTTTATTTTGGAGCATTCTAAAATCTCATACATAAGGTAACAACATACTCAATGTCGGGACATGAGGTAGTCAAATACAATATACGTCCTATGAGATTCTGATTCTCTTTTTGATCAACTTCTTTTCCTTCTCTATCTTAACATTGATTTTATCCCATTAAAATTAGTGTGCAAATTGGTTTTTAGTTTTCTATTCTGATCCTATGAAGATGTTCCATTGCATAATTTTCATTGGAAAAATGTATTCTATCCATTGTAAGATTTCATAACACTAGAAAGTATTTAATTTCCATCAGCATGGAAATTTCAAATACATTCACAATTTCATTATAAGATCCTTAACACCTATTAAATCATTCATATAAAAGATAATATCTTCAATATAAACAATAAAAATGACAGAATACTCTTGACTTTCTCTAATATAAATATTGTGTCAATTCTTCTTTTCATGAAACTAATATTACTTATGAATTTATCCAATTTGAATACCATGCTCTTGGATCACTATTTTATTATACAATTATTTCTTCAATCTACACACATAGATTTCATCTTCCCAGACAACAATGCCACAAGTTTGTTCAATGTAATCCTCCTCTTCACTTTCAAAATTCAGGAATACTGATTTAACCTCCATTTGAATGATCTTATAGCCTCATTATGTATTAATATAAATAAATCTTCTTGTTTTTCCAATCTAGAGACCGAATAAAAATTTTCATCAATATAAAATCCTCAAATATATGAGTAAAAATTACAACAAAATATTACTTTGTTTCTTATAACTTCACCTTCTTCATGCAGCTTGTTCTGGAAGACCCACTTTGTGCCAAACTGGTTTTTGTTTTTAGTCATCAGTAAGGGTTACCAATTCTAATTCTTTTCATTATTAACCAACTCTACATTCATGGATTTAACCTGTTCAAAATGCTCAAAATCTTCTTTTACATTATTTGGTTCCACATTTATAATAAAAGATGTATATGTAAGGAAATTGGATATTATTATTTTTTGAACAATTTGATGATGATAGACAATTATATTCAAAGCTTCATATTTTTCCTCATCATGGGATGAGATATCATATTGTCTTCTTCATCACTATAAATAGATGATTCTGTTTCTTCTTCAGGAGTTGGAATATGATTATCTATATTATTGTCATATTTTTTATCCAAATTACTCATAATCATTGGCTACATTGGAATTTTTACTTCCACTTCATTTTTAATTAAATTCACATAAAAAGATTCTAAAAAAATTCTTGTTACTCTGTTGAATCATCTGTATCCTCTTCCTTCAGAAGCATAGCCATGAAAGATTCATTATTTACCTTTCACCTCAAACATAGCATTGTTTCCACTTTTCATCATTATAATAAATGGACATCCAAATAATCTGAAGTGATTCAGATTGGATTTTTTCCATAAAATAATTCTTATTGAGTCATACCTGATTGAGCCCTTAGAAAAAATGGTTCTGCATATTAACAAAATTACATATGTCAAGAAACGAAAATTAATGAGAATGTCCATGTTTAAGTAACATGTTTTTCCCATTTCCACATAGAATTTTTCTTTCTTTCAGAAAACCAATTTTTTTTGGGATTATATGGGGAAATGTTCTTATTTGGAATTCCATACATCTATAGATAGTCTTCAAAATCATCACTTCTATATTCACCAACATTATTTGTTTGTAAAATCCTCACTAAATACAGACATTCATTTCCTACCTTTCATCTAAATTTTTTTATCATATTCAAATCATCAAATTTATTTTTCATATACATGACATAAGTAATGAAAATAAAACCCTTAATGAATGTAATGAAGTACATATCTCTATTTTTTGATTGTTTAATCATTGTCCCATAGGTATTGGAATGAATCATCTCTAAGGGTGGTCTTGAACAAATCCCAACTTTCCTATGCATGACTTTTGTAATCATTCTTTTCTATTAAATAGTGCTACACTGATATTTTCTTCTTTGAAAATTAGGATTGTCTGAAACACTGTCTCATTTAGATAATTTTCAAATGTTTCTCTGACATATGTTTCCTAGCCTTTTATATCACAATTCATTTCATTCCACCATACTTGTGTAATTAGAGTAATCTATTTCACCAACATGAAATAAATTTCTTTTTTTAATATTGGACCCTTGAAATAATTTTACCATGTTCTTCACTCTTCACTACAAGTCCATATTTTCTAAATATAACATTATTACCATCCTCATAAAATTATGAAATAGATAGTATATTGTGTTTCAGACCATCAACATAAAATGTTTTCTTAGATTTCATATTTTCTTTTCCAATTATGGGTGAACCAACACATTTGATTTTCTGAGATTCATCATTTCTATATGTCACTATTCATTCATTAAAATATTTATATTTTTCAAAAACATAAATTATCCTATAATATGAGATGAACACCCACTATCAGGTATCCAATGGCGTTCCCCTCTTTTGGCTTTCAATGTAGTTTCAACAACAATAATTTTTTTTATTCTTTTCTTTCTTCACTTTCTGCTAGTGATAATTGTTATGAATATTCTGTTGACCCTGTAACAAAACAATACATTCTTATACAATGTGTCTAGGGTTTTCACATCTTCCACAAATAGTTTCTAGTGGATGAAACCACTTTTGAATCTTCATGCCACTCTTTTCAGACGTCTTCACAACATCTTCTTCATCCTTATTTCATTGGGGAGATTGAATCCCCCTAAATATTAAACATTCAAAACCTATGGAATAATAGTAATATTATTGGTTTAACCAATACATAATTCCATATGTTTGACTCCACAAAAATACCATCAATTTCCATAAAATGAGTATTTTCCTTTGAAATATCTATGCTAGACAGAATTCTAAATGGGGTTTTCAGCCACATACTTTTTATTTTCAATCAGATTATTCATCTTCCATTCACCCTTAATATTCTCCGAAGTATTTGATATTTTTTGAGATCCTGATAAAAAAAATTTGGTCTCTGGATGTTGTGTAACTTAGGAATTATTTACTTTAGTCACAAACATATCTTTCCATATTTCTTCCTTTATAAAACAATTATATTCCTATTTTCACCCTTTGAAGGTAACTTTTGATGAACCCTCTCAGGTTTCTCATTATGAGAAAATTCACCAACATCAATGATATAGTCTTGGAAAATTTTATTTTCCTCTCCATCTTTAGAATGCTACTCTTGGAAAAGTTCTAACACATCTTCATTTGATTTCAATTTCACATTCCTATGCTCATTATAATTCTTATATTCTTCAAGATATTTCTTCATGTCATCAATCTATATCTCAAGATTTTATTTCTCAACATAAAAGAAATATTGATTTTTCATTGATGAATATTCATCTTAAAATGTTCTCTTTTTATTTTAGAGCCTTGTAATATTTCTTGGTAATTTATTCCATTCTTCTTTCAAATGTAGTTAAATGTGAGTTTCTTATTATTCAAAAGTACTACATCTAAATTATACATCAATTGTCATCCAATGGCCCAAAGGCCTTCATTTGTTTAGATTTTTTATAGTCCACCCTTCAAGGGGTGAGTTGCAACCAGTAAATTTCCCGTAGGCGTAAGTATTACATGGCCCTATAGGCCTTAGAGGAATTCATTTCCCATAGGCTTGAAACATTATATACAACCCAAACTAACTACTTGGGACTGCTCCTACCGACATCTTCACCATGAAATCAGCTCTCCACCTTCTCATGGCAGTTCGGATAGGTTATCCCATGAATGAATAGGCTATTCCCAATGTAAGTTTCCATAATCTCTCATTCATGCAATCCGTGTAGCTTCTGTTGTGGTGAAAGCTCCTTAATCTTCCTCTTATAGAGATAGTTCCTTGTAAGTAGTATGGATTGCATCTACACTAAAGGTGGCTTAACGGCCTTTAGTAGGCCTAAAGTCCTTACTAGCCCGAAGTCTTGGGTGGCCTGAAGGCCTTAAAGGACCCTGGGACCAAATTAGGGGCCCGAAGGCCCAAACGACGACAAATTCCCGACTGCTACAGTTCCAAACAGTGCCTTCTACAGTTTCTGCTACATTACTAATACAGTACTTCTATAGTACCCAGAAATGGTTCCTCCACCTGGATTTGATCCCGAGTTTCCAGGATGCACTTAAGAGTCCTCACCAACCACGTTGAGATTCATGTGCATTTTACATCATTAAATATTAAAATAAATGTATTTTCAATACCATGCTCAACTATTTTTTTTAGATTCAATATCACTTCCTTCTTCATTATGATCATTTGATAAGAATATTATTTTTATGGTTTTGTAATTTTTTTCATTCTCTGTGTATTTCAATCTTACTTTTTATCCTTGTTTCTTTATCAATCTTCATGGAATTATTTCTTCATCATCATTATCCTCTTTATTCATTATTTGAGGGTAGTTTTCCACAAAGTGAACAACTCATTCACATTTCGTAGAGTTGAAGGGAAGTATCCATTTTTACATCCCAATACCTATTTTCACATTTTCAGAAAACAAGGATAAATTATCATTGGTATATTTAAATACCTAAATTTTTAAGTCAGAATCGTCAAATTCATCTTGAACACTCTCCTTTGATTTTTTATTCCTTATGGACTTGAAAGAAATATCTCTATCATTTTTTTTCTCTTCATATATTACACTCTTCTCATTTCATATGTAATAAGTGTGCTATGAAAATCTTCTAGAGATAATGTTTATGGATCTCTTTCTTCTGATGAAGAAACATTTTCATCGAACATTTTGGGAAGGATTCCCAATATATTTTTAACAACTTTAAAGACATCCATCTTTCCACCAAGACATGTGATTTTACTCAAAATGTCATTAACCATGGTAAAGAAGTCCCCAATAGACTCATTCTCAACAATATTATATTCTTCATAATTTAATCTCCAGATTTGAAGTTTTTCCTTCTTGACTTTTGTAATTCCTTCTTATATGTTTTCAATTTATCCCATATAACTCTGGATACATTTACACCTTTCACACTAAATAATTTGATTTTAAAATATGATGACAATATAGTATCCTTTCCATTTCCAACATTTTCAATATGCCTCTTATCAACAGGTGTATGTGGATCATTTTGAAAAATGGGTGGAAACCCAACTATTGTAGCTTAAAGAACATAATAACTAATAAACATAAGATAATTCTACATTATATCTTCTAAGATATGATAATTCCATCCATGGTAGACCAGAATACATTTAGTATTCCCACAGTTCAAATTCTCTATCATCATAGTGTAATAAATGGAACCAAATTTCTCTGATACAAGTTGTAAGTGTACAAAAAGAGTATTGTATCACTCCAAGTGGGTGTAGTGAATTAGTGAAACTATTTTCTTTTATATTTATTTTCAATTGAAACAACCTTCTCCTCCGGTTAAATATTTCAATTCACTACTGAAAAAAATCCAACACACATCCATAGGAACACAAATAATTTGAAGGATCATTATTTAATTAGAATAGATAAATCCTTGTTATGGTGTTGAAATGATCCTATACCATAAAATTCACTACAAATAAATCATTGTTTTACAATGAGTAGGATATAGCCTTTCACCTATGTAACACTTTTTAAACAATCCCTAAGTGTGTGTGCACCCTATTAGAACATATAGGGTAATTCAAATGTTTGTGTAACCACTCATGTTATCTGTGATAATTTTCAATTAAAAAATTTATTAAATTTAAATACAATTATTAACATCCATACCTAGAATAAATGCAAGAACCTCCTAGTCTTTGTTATAAAAACACAGTCTAATTTTCATGGATCAATTTTTCTCAGTCAAATTCCTCTGAGTACGATTCCCCCCAATACAATTCTTCTAGTCCGAATTTTTTTAAAATACAATAGAATTGATTGGCACCACTATAATAACTAATTATGATAAAAACTAGTAATATTTTTCCTTAGTCCGAGAAACCCAATACAGAAATCTTGAGGCCAATTACTCCATACTGGTATTGTGAGTTGCCAAATAAAACATTCATTAATCCATCAAAAACCTCTTTAATATATGGTAATTATGGATACATATTTATCTTTGTAGAATCATAGAGCATATCTCTCTACTATGGAGGAAATTACCCATAGTTGTAATGTATAATGTACCTATCCTTTTATAGGTGACCACCAAAAGACTTTTATGGGAATACCAAAAAACATTCCCACTTTAAAAAATTAATCCAAATTTCAATTTACCTTGAAATATATGGATGCTTTTTGAATTTATCAACTCTTCTTGAAGCTTATTGAATCATATTTAAACATTATGTCCCTCTTCATTCCAATATTTAAATTTCCAAAATGATTTCAATTTCCAAGGCTTATTTCAATTTCCCAGACCAATTTCAATTGTATGAGTATGTTTTTTCTAAAATCTAATTTACTCAATTCAATGATCTCTATCAATTGTAAACAAATATATACAGAAATGGATACCATTATATTTTTCTAAATATAATTATCAAACTAATTTTAATATTAATCTTCATGTAGAATGCACAACTCCCCCTTGAAAAATCATTCAGTAATATCCTTCTATTCTTCTCTTGACATACATGGGATTTAAATATTCAACTTCTCTAATCCTCTTGACCAATTTGGAAAACTACTATGTCTTACAACCCTTTATAAACAGTTAAATACATTGTTGATCTCATTATCTCTTTCTCTTCACTTAACCCACATAAGAAATCATTAACAATATTTTGGTTGTATCATGGCTATCTTTGAGACTTTAAATTTACTTGAGAATAGATTATGCATCATCAGACATAAGATGGAATGTATTGTGTCATTCCATTCATTCTAGATTCATTATTTTCTTCTCATCTTGAGTATGATCTTTTAAAGATACAATAGGTATATATATGATAATTTGGGGTACGAAAAGATTATTGCATGCATGATGGATAATTAGATTCTATAGTAAATCAGCACTTCCTTTCAATCTTCTTTCACCTGGATATGATTGTTTTGAAAATAAATAGGTATCACTTATTTATCTATTTCGACCTATTACGAGTAATCTACGTAAGATAGATTTTCAGTCGGAATCATTTCTTCTAATCAACCTTTATTTTATCATTATTTCATCAGAAGTTCTCCATCTAACTTTTTCAATTAGGAGAATTCCAAAATTGAAAATCATCGTCCAAATTATTTATTTGTATCCATAAAGACTATGGTTCAAAACATCCACTTCATTCACCTCATCTCTTGAGTGACTTCAATGACCATTTACTTGTAACATGAGATTTTATCTTTTTCCGGACCAATGGTGTGTCCGATCAGAACAAATTCTATAGAAAATGCATTTTCTCATTATAATGCCCTTCCATAGTGAGTCTAATTATTTGGAAAACAATCTTAAATAATATTTTTCCCAAACAAATGAAGTGTTTAAATTTCTTCCTTTCTTCAACAACTTTCTTGACAAAAAATTACAAGACTTGAATCAAAACACCTACATCATCAGCTTGGTTCTAACATGTCTATCAATCCACTTCAAATTGATCATCATTCAACATGTTTTCCTAATCATCCAATATTCAAATAGTAATACTACTCATCAATACATGAAATAACCTCTAGATAAATACAACTTACTATGACCATATAAACAAAAAAAATTAAAATAATACACAAAAAACTAGAAATGAATCCCATCCTGTGAGAAACGAGAATAATGGAAAACATAGAGATACCACCTCCAGATCTCCGAGTCATTACCATCGTACATGGTAAATACTCCCATGAATACTAAGATCATCTAAAGTCATCTCTGATCTACCATTGCTTTTTATAATACATTATATTTTTTTTGGAAAATATCATATATGTTTGAGTATATAGAAACATTGTTTAGGGCTTAAAAATCCAAATTCCATGTAATATAATGATACCAAACATATCTACTCTATCTACAGGAATACAAAAATGAAGACCCAATAAATATATTATAACAAATAATCCTAAAATTTAGATAAATGGGATATATATATATATATAAGTTTCCATAGTTGATGTGTCTACCAACAAATCCCAAAAACGAAACACTGATTCTCACAATTAAACAATACCTTGCAAGAATCTGTGTGGAGGGGTCTACTCCTCGCTATTGTACTCCACAGCTAAGGGAGTTATAAATTATTTGGGGGACCCACTCACCACTAGAGTTAATTGAATATGGAGTACCAATCTATAAATATAGGACCACTCCAAGTGTTGTTGAGTACATTATATATCCATAAAATGAGTTTGGTGAACCCACACCCTTGTGATATAGGGGAGTGCCAGCACATCCATCACATTAATTGTCCTACCGCAATCACCAACATTGAAAATCATTTCCTAAAGAAGTTTCACACTTGGAACACTAAAAATTGTATCTCGTACATAGTATTAAGGAATACCATCATGGTCTACATGTTAAAAACACTTTTGATTATATAACTATAGCCCAAATTCAATGTACCGTATGAGGATATGGGAGGGGAATAATTTTATGGAGGGAATACATGATGTGTATAAGGGTCCACATAGTGTGTGACCTCACCTTCTATCATAGATATATTCATTTATAGACATGGATTGGTCTCTAATATCACACTATAATACCATTACAAGTGGAACATGACATGTATCGGCCACTTAGGGCCTACATTTATACAACTATATATTCCCATATAAATCAGGCCAGGCCCATGTACTTCAGCCTGTGTCTATGTACATTGTCATGTACCTGTCAATGTCAGAGTACTATTTTCGGCTTGTGTACCATTGGTAATTCCCATGTAATATGGTAGAACCTATCATTTCAAGCCACATAGATCCTTGGGAGTGTATATATGGCATGTCTCTTGGCCAGCCCTGGTGGGGTCACAAACTATGTGGGTCTCACCACACAATATGAGATCCTTAACTCAGTTGGAATCCCAATAAATTAAGGAAAAGGTAGTATATTGTCAATTTTCATCCACACGACATATCTTGTATTTTTTATTTTAAAAAAAGAGGTTTTTGTTTATATATATTCCATATATGAACTCTCCATTTCATATACATGAATTAAACTACTAGGAATCAAAGGGGATCATCATTAGTAGTCAATTACTAGCCTTTGGATGGCAGAAATCCGATTTCATTCTTCTATTGATGATCCACAACATGTATCTTAGCACCATCCACCATCATTGCCACTCTGGAACATGAATCCAAGAATAATCAACCAAAATCCATCTCGAACTATTAATAAACCACCTATCTCAAAATCACTTACAAAACCCCTATGAATCAAGTGGATTGATCATGATCAAAACTGAACCAACATTATCAAATTATGACCTCTTGTTCCCATGATGATGAATAATAATAACATGTATGGGAGATCATCAGAAAAAAGAAAAATCATTTCTAGGAAAAAATATTTAGACAACAATCGGGAAAAAGGGAAATCCGTGGTGATAGAATGGCATAACACCTATTAAAATTCATTTAAAAATTTAATTTATCTAGATTGGATAAATTGAAGGATGTGATATCATATATTATTAAAATAATATAATGATTAATTAATAATATATTAATAAAATTTTTAGAAACCAAAAATGAAGATTCTTTACTTGATTTAAGGATAAATCGTCAGTGAATAATGTTTTATCCATTGATTAAGATGGACTACTATATTCTCTATCTCTAGATTCACCTTGATTTGATAGTTGTTCTTTATCTAATCCAAATCAAAAAAAATTACTCCCAATACTCATCACCAATCCTTCAAGTGATATGTGTATATCCCTACAGATTTTTCATAATTTTTGGTTTATAGATGATTATATTTATGTCATTTCAAATAAAACAATTACATTATTTATTAATTATAAATTAAGCACATGAAATAGTGGCTGAATCAATAAGACATCTAAGGATAAACAACTAATGGTTTTTCTATGGTTAAACTGAACATTTTGGATTCATCCATGATCATGAATTCCCTATCTGTGGACCTGAACAAATGTAATAGAAATTTCCACTAAAATAATGCATGCACAGGGATTCAAATATATTCACATTTAAAAAATATTAATTATTGGGTCCCAAGACACCCAAAAACCACATATATATTCAATATAAATCCATATATATTCAACTATATAATAAATTGATAAATCAAAAAATCCATAGTCATTATAGATGGAAACGTTTCTTGTTTATATTCATTCTTTTCCCCACTACATCAGGTAGCTGGTTTTACATAGTCCTGAAGCAATATTATTTTAACATAGGATGAATCCAAGTGAAACTTGTTTTTTGGAATGATAATAAATAATATGTATTCTAGACCAGGTGGTTGATGGCATCATAGATTTATAAAAAGGTTATAGTCTTTAGAATAATTTTAATTGATTTTATATACATGGATGAAAGAGAAATAAGTTTGTTGTACTAATAAATTAATGCTTAATAAATTTTAATGATTTATTAAATTAATTAACATAATGTGAAATATTTAATTGAATGATGTAATAGAAATTATTATGGAATTATTTTGTGCTTCTAGGATACTATGTCCATAGTACTGGATGTTAGGTTCATATGTAATATTACTTATTGTTTAGTCGAAGACTATGTAGATTCCCTTAGTGTTTTTTTGAGATATAATACATCTGAAATGTTTTTTGAATTAAAAATATACCCTACAAATTATAGTAGGGGTATTTAATAATAGTGGTATCTAGTTTGGTAATGGATTTGTGACTATATTCCCCTCTTTATGCACTGACTGCTTGTATGAATCGATACTACATCATGAATATAATTTCCAAATGGTTATAATGTATTGATTTTGATTCACAGACAAGTATAATGGAATATTGTACCTTATAGATAATATTTTCTGTGTTGTGTATGGGTTATAATGGGCTGATGTATAATACATGACATAAAAGATGTGGTGGTTCTAAGAACCTACTCGATTACTATATGAGGATGAGTAAAATTATGTGATGATATGATGTGACGCACATGGTTCATGGTATGTGATGATATGATTTAATTCCTGATATTTATTAGATGATAATTTTTCCTAGGCATTCTTAGGAGGAATAACATTACAAGAGATGTGGATCAAGACATGCAATGTTCCTGAAGAGTATAAAACATATGGAGAGTCATTAGTGGGGTTATTTATTATTGTATTATAATATATGATCCCTTGAATGTGATACATGTTGAAATTTCCATAGTGAGGATAGGAAAATAACATACCTAATTTGGGGACAGTTAGCTTCACATTTGGATCACCGGGATTTATTATGATTTCTTTTTGTTTTTCATGACATGTTAGATGGAGGATCCAAATTAGTATATATGTCATTATCACCCCAGATGTACATAATATATTTTTAGTAAAATATGATCTTGATGTTGATTAGGATAAAATTTAATTGTTAAAATAGGATGTTCTTGTGTTATTTCAACTGTGGGTCGCTATAACGTACATTGATTTTGATACATATAGTTTCTCTCAATGTTGTTTTGTATATGTGACATTATGTATTTTTATATGGGATTATATAAATTTTTATTAAGCATGTTTTTTGTTTGATTCTATCTTATTTGTCGATTTTAATATCATTGAGGGTAATATATCACAAAAATGTCACATGATATACCTTTGGTGCATGTCCCCATCTTCAGGCCTATTACGGGCTGGCTATAGGCTTCCATATCTCTGTTCCCTCCTTATCGACCAAGGATTTGTGACTTCAAGGGGATGGGGAATTGAATATATATATAATCAATTTTTTGTGTTACTAAAAATACTTTATGTGCACCGTGGTTGTTTGGGTTTCATTATATAATCTCTTAAATATTTTCTAGTCTTATTGAATGGTTTTTTAAAAAATTATATTAAGATGTAATCAAAATATAAATTATTTTTATATGATGGAATTTTTGTTGAATGTAAGCTAATATATTTAATTTGGTTCAATTTCAATGAAACACACAATATTTGAAATTGAAATATTTAATTGAGTATAGTTAATAATAGATTTTAATTTAGTTTGATGGGTTTTATAAATTATATTACGTATTAGAGGATATATTATAATAAACTTTTTTTTTCGTGTATTTTTTGTGTGTTCTTGAATTTAGTGTTAATACATGTTTGTCCTGTGAGTATATCATGGAATTTTTTATTATTCCAGAAATGAATGATTTTTAGAGATATACATCATCTAAAGAGACATCTGGATTTAAAACTAACAATTTATTTATACTATCTGTAATATTTCAAAAACACAATATTTAATTTTAATTTTTTTTAATGAATTTTTAAAAATGTGTTTCCACTTATTAAATTAAAATGAGTCTTATTTTTACAAAACTAGTTTTGAATGTCTAAAAAACTGAAATATACTTTTAAATTCATAAATAAACAATTAATTTTTTGAGTTTTGTGTTTATACTATACTGTGGATGAATGAAATAATTATTATGAACAAAATATAAAAACTATTTAATTTGATAATTTTGAAAACATTTTGATAAGGGTATTGAAAGATGGTTTCCCAATCTGTGGATAATTTTTTTTAATTTTTAATTATTAGTTAATAACTTTTATGTGATATAGTATCATTTTTAATGATGATGAAAACATTGAATCGTAATTTTAGTTTGCCTTTTCATTTTAATAACCTTGTAATCTAACTTATTTTCCATAAAATTTTTAAATAACCCAAACCATGTTCAAAATAAAAACACTTGATAAAATGTATATTATATTTAATCCTATTGTACATATGGGCCCCATGATCTATCAAAATTTGATCATAACTTTCATGAAATCTCCCTCTAATGGTACCACTCCTGGGCTAGAAATGAAGAAAGAGAGATTATAAACCCCACGATTCCCACCTCTAGTATGCCTCGGGTTGGAGACTGGCTCCGCGGTTAAAAAATCACCCATATTTGGAGGAATTGAACTAATTATAATTTTTTAGATGATTGTATAAAATAACTTATAAAACTCTATCATATAATATAATCTGTACCTATAACCATCCCATAAGGAATGAAAATTTTTTAGAAATAAAAATAGAAGTCCACAAATAAATCATCAATGATATTCATAGAGATAGAACTCAACAAAAACATTAATAACCAAGGTATTAATGTCAAAATAAATCTCTAATGTCCTCCAAGAAACATAAAATATAAAATACATATATAAGATCCAAAAAATATATACTTAGTCAGATAATACTGAAATTATATCATAAAGAAATTAAAAGGGAATAATAACAATCCGTTGAGAAAAATGTAGTACCAAAAACAATAAAATTACTCAACTGATGATTTATATTCTCATAGAAGAATACTCACCAAAAAATTCTACCGTATACAATGACATAATTAGAATCATATAGATAATATGGTACACCACACCACATTCCTACTAGTGTGCTACTCTTATACCCAAACATCATACGTCATAGAATCACTATGTATTCTGTAATTTATTTCTCTCAGAAGAAACTCAGGCTATCAAATCACATCTCATCAAAAGACACCTATGACATCACATAAAATCTATCTTGAAGGCCCCATGGAAATCACATCACATCTCTACTGAATAAACATGGGACAAAACATCAAATATCTCATAAAGACACATGGTCCATCACATCTCATCTCTCTTAAAGAGAGCCAAGCTATCACATTATAACCATATCTATATCTAGAGAAGTAGTTAATTGAGAATATGATGTACAAAAAGCACATTACGTCCTTATAAAATACTCTATGCCAACCATAATCCACTTAATTATCATATCAACAGTTACACCTGCTGCACTACATTATGTAATCTGGAAGGACCCCGAAACACCCTAAGAGGTGAGTGGTGAATTATGGTGTCAAATATTTCTTCAAGAGTGATGGATCTTGTTCCCACATTGGTAGAAACCCGTTAAACCTATCGGATGAGAATGAGTAGTATACAAACCATCACATGCAACGATCCATCACATCAATATTACTTGGTTCACCAACAAGGGCTAGTCTAAGGAAAATGCGTTTATAGTATGTCAGTCATTCATAAATCAACAAATCATCACTAGATGTGGAGTATAAAAGACTAGGAATAACCACCCTATTCTAAAAACACTTACTTTAAAATATTTTTAAGGATAGCTCACCACGTCCCTCCAAACACTTCTAATGACTCCCACTAGTTCACTGCCTTCGGAGAATTCCACATATAGTGTATGGAATTGTAGGTACCTTCATTTTAATTAATGTAAACATCATTAAATGTAGATAAATTATATGTTGATGTCCCTCTCTATTTTTATATGTAGTATACATTTCCATGCATTGATAGTTTGTTAACCATTTCTTTGAAAACTGGTATGCTTACTCTGCAAAATGTGCTACTCCACATACCAACTATGCGTATTACCTTTGTAAACTGAGTATGTGTACTTCTCATTCTTTATGGAGCAAATCCTCCTCCACGAACTATCTTCCATGAATCGTCTTTAGAAAACTATCTTCAAAAAACTTTCCCTACATCATGAATCGTCTTCCTTCACGAGCTATAGTTCTACGAAACAAACCCCTTCCGCAGACTTGCTCTATGGACAACTCCCCTTTTCCCGAATCCTCCTCACCAATGTCCTCACATTCGTGGGGCTGTCTTCTTATGAACCACACAAGATTTCAATGAATTACTATCGAATATCTAATATAATTATCTGATGGTAGTTAATAGATTACTGTTACTTATATATGAAAATAGATCTAAAAATCATGCTAAACCTAATCTTTCAAGTCATCAATGTTGTATAGACTCCGTATACCATGCTTCATTTGCGAACTATTTTCCCCGCATGGTATGTGTATCGCTTCTCTCCTTTCACGGATTCACAAATCACCACCACATTTATGAAAATGATTAAAACCCCATTAACTTTTTTTCCATCCACATACTAAAAACCATCCTGCAAAGCATATCCATCCCGTGAACCATTTTCATTCACTGTATGTGTACCATGCTTCATGGTTTGCATAGTGCCACTACATGGAAATCCTTCCTTTTCCATTACGCCTCTTTTTTCTACACACCTCCCTTTTGCGGTCTATAAACTGTATTTTACGGAATCATTTATATAAAATCACCCTTTTCCAAAAATATTAACCCCACATTTTGAGGCACAAAAATTTGGGAAACATTAGGAAACGATTCCACCTTAAACAATATTATCCACCCAATCTTTATGATCACACACCAAGGAAACACCATGATCATCCCAATGTAGATTAATGAAAAACAAAAACCTCAATCCATTTCAAGCAGAGAACTGTCTTGGTTACAAAAAATCTGTCACATCCAATACATAAGAACAACTTATAGAAGATCGATGAGTGAAGAGGGAGTAGCCATCCATCCATCCTAACCATCATGATTTTGGAAAAAATCCTCCAAAATATTTGATTTCTTTCACAATGTACTAATTGTGGTTGGTTTTAATATAAAAATCATGATGAAAATAAAATATATAATAGTCACTCAGAAGACCATACTAATGTTTTGAAGAACTAATACCACCCAACTACCACGACCTCCATATTAGGACAAACTTATATCAACATCATTGTCACAACTAAGTTCGTAATTCCATATGAGAAAGAAAAAATCCATAAGCCATATTCCTCATTTAAGTACTTGTTAAGTTAATTTCAATATCATTAAATTATGAACAACCTTTATATTTCAATCCCCTTAAATTGATAAAAAAACTAAAACCGATTTAAACATAAATAACATTTTTATTCAATAATACATTATCCATTCCAAACGATTCTATTATATATTATATTATAACAACAAAATAGTTTATCATTGAATTTAAAAAAAACAACAATTAATTAAATAATTATCATTTAATAATTTAAATTACATTCCATTTTAAAATCCACTATCTTCCTTCCAAATTAAAATTAAATATCACCTTCCCATTTACCTTTCATTATTTCCATCCCCAACCAACAATCGTTCGAACTAAATAGTAGTAATTCCATCATGAGAATTTAACAATCACACTACAATAACCAATGATCAAAACCATTGTTCATTCACTCATTTCTTCCCAGAATAGCACACATCAGCTTCCTCATCCAATATAATCCAGTTTTAGTGATTTCATAAGATTATGTCATCTTTATCATGTTTTATTATAACACAATTACAAATTTCCTTGAAAATTTTGTTCAATAAATATATATAAGTAACTAGACTTTAAATTCATTGTCAGATATATCAAAAAAAAATATCAAGGGTCTCATAATTTAAAAAACCACTATGTACTCAAGGATCCAAATAACTATTATTTTTTACAATGATAAAAACATTTATAATCCTTTAAACCATAATAGAAACAATAAAAATCATGAGATAATCTATTAATTTTATAAATTACCACAAGTTGTGTAAATAATAACAATAATTATTTAAAAATGTTAAATTAGTTTCTATGGAACATATTTCTACAAAATAAAAAAATCATGTAAAATACTATAGAAACTCAACATTCCAATCATATTTAGTTAAAATATAATTTATCATCATTAAGATGGTTCATAAAATCATTCCAAAAAATCTTGGTCCCTCTCTCATGTTATAACTAGAAGAATGATGATGGATCCCCTACCTTGCATTTTCCCATGTAATTCATTGTATCAATGGAATATCAGTGTGGGAAGGCACTCCCATGATAGAAAATTGAGAAGAAAGAGTTCCCATGAATAGATGATACTCATCATCATAGAGTGAGGGTTATTTATTTATTCATATGATATAAAAATAAATGAATAAAGGGATTAGGGTTCTTGTATATTAAAATTTATAAAACATGTAAAATTAATAAGAGGTGTTGAAAACCCAATTAGAAATTTCTAATAGATTGTACTTTGGATCATAATTATGGACTGAGTAAAAAATCGATAATGGTATTTTGAATTAGTAATTGTTTCAAAAAAAATTAATTCAATAATTTTTGGATTAATTTTTTTTTGAAATAGTTTTCTTGTGGTTTAACTGATGAATTGTGGTAGGGAAACCTATAAAATAGTTAAATATCATTATCCATAAATAGAAGATGCATGTTTTGTATAAGTTACATTTTCTAAACCTTACAAATTATCATGGGACGGATCCTGTAAGAGTAACTTCATATTACCCTTACATAAGCATTGAAAAGCATGGATGTCCCTTTCGTAGGCTTTTGATAAACAATATGATGCTTACATATGTCTTGTGTTTTGATTACATAGTGTTACGAAACTCGGTGATGCCCTTATGAATGTCAACATGTTCCATTACATGAGACGGTACCCTTACAAAACTCCAACCTCACACAAGCATGTACCCTTATACAATCCATGATATACCATTATGAAACTAGTAGTAAAATTACATGAGTATTAGAACCAATTATTTACCATTGTGCACTAATATTATACCATTATTGAATTTGGGAAATACCTTCACATAGTGCTTCATAACAACATCCTATCCTTACACAACTAGCTCAAAAAAGGATTTTAACCTTGCCCAACAAGTAGTAAACATCATTACCATTACATACGACTTCAAAAATTGGTTTAGATCATACAAAGAGTAATATTCATGTGAAAGTGAAAGAATAAATTTAAAATTTTTTTATTTCCACTTATATAAACCTATTAATTGTTATAAAAATATTTATTAACAATTTAGAAAACCCAATAAAACAATATAATATCGTAGAAAAAAATCCTATATAATTCTAATTAATCTATTAAGACATTGAAATTTCTACAATAATTTTTAAAACTATTTTAAACTACATAATAAATTATGAAATAATGGAAAAAACATTTAAAATTTATGAACATTCTCATAGACAGTTGGAAACCCTAGAATTATAATGGAAGTCCTCAAAAAGTTATGTTACATACTTTAGATACCTATAAAACAATTCTCAATCTTGATATTTATAAACAATACCAGGATGGAGAGAAAAGGAAAGAGATATTTTAACCAACCAATGTGATGCCTCTCAAGGATACCACAATATTTGGACCACAGAAAGAACACTTATAACAATATATCAAGTAATATACCACTCTTAGAAGAATAAGGAAACATTGATGGCCCGTAGAAACCCAGAAATAAATACATAGCAATCGAACTATCAAAAAAACACAAAGTGTTTACATTATGAAATAATCACTTGAAAATGATTTAAAATGAAATAATAGAAAATTATATCAGAAAAAACCTTTCCATATCATTCACATCAGAAAATTTATTTTGTAATTAAATTGAATAAAGATCTGTATATGCTTTATAATCATTTATAATTCTCGAACATACCGATAAGAACATAAATTTATTAACAAGAAATAATATACCAGCATGATTGTATAATAATTTATTGATAACTTATATATTATATTTATAAAATTTCATTAGATCATGATGTTTTCGTTGTTTAAAACCTTAGAATGTTTTTGAAAAAATATTTCAATTCTCAGAATTTATTTCAACATTTCATAATTTAACATTTTGTTTTCAAAATAATGATCATAAAATATTTTCTTCAAATCTTTTGTGAAAACGCATAAAAACTTTTTCCAAAAGAAATTCCTATATTATTGTAGGTCTCAGGGAAATCTAAAATTAATTATTTGGGAAGATATGTTTTGATTAAAAAAATTTCAAAAAAACAAATTGTTTTAATTAAATATATAAAACCAGTTAATAGATTAATCAATTCTTTTTCATTGTAATAATTATTTTTAACATATCCACCCATCATTTCTATTTTTACTAATTAATACCAGTGAGTCTTGTAAAACATCCATTTATAAAAATATTTTTATTCATCGAACACAACAATATCATGCTATATATGAAATTAAAATTAATAATAACCCATATAATATAAAATTTTCTTTGATACATGAATTATATAGAAAACTATGTTCAAATAGTCCAAATTTTATGAAATTAATTTTATTTCCATGTTTGTTAACATATATTTATTTATGAGGGGAACACTTATGAAAAATCGATAAGGTATATAATGTCCCATTTAAAACAAGTAGAATCCCTTAATTTTAGGAGTTCTAAAATTAACGTCCCCAAATATACCCCACACATCACATACATCAAAATCAACAGAGCTACACGTGAATACAAATCAGAGTAACCCAACCACTATACCATGATCTTATCAACATTTGGCATCAGTGACTCGACTACATGGTTTTAAAAAGAGAAATAATATTTCACATCAAGATATATGATGTCTTAAAACTCTTCATATTCTTAGGGATATAAAAAAATATTAACAGTATGAGTGAAAAACAATTTGGTGATACATGAACTATATATGGGAATTTCAGTGTTTTGCGATTGGAAAAGGACCCATCGAAAATATTTATCCAAATATAGTAACTGTGATGAGAATTTGGGCTCATCATAAAAACCTTTCTCATTCCACGTGTGCCAAATCGCGGGAAGAATATTTATGATGGTGTTGAACCCCCATTGTAAATAAACTTCCCGATTTTCGGTTAATTATGAAGAGGATCCATGTATGTCCCAAATAATTTGTCGGGGGGCCAATATTTTTGACGAGTCCCATCAAAAATAATATTTTTTACTACCGCTTCAGTTAACAACCGGTGAACTATTTGTTACGAGATTCCAGTCGCAAAAGATCTGACATATATACAACCACCTGAATTTTTTCTATTCACAACTTCTCTCAACGTCCCTGATTCTCTCAATTCTGATATTTTTTTAAAAAAAAATTCATAGTTTGAAACGTTATATTGGATCAACTTTCGAGGATAACTTTTTCTGAATGATTCTGTTTGAAGTTAATTTATTATTATTATTTTTTATTTATTTTATTTAATATTAGTAAAATTTATTATTGATTCACATTTAATGGTTTTATTTAAAATAATTTAGTTTTTCTCTAAATTGTTTTTAAAATATTTAGTTCTTATTTTCATTAATATTTCTAATTAAAATTCAACAGATTTAAAATGAAATAATTTATTTTAATTATCCATAATTATTAATAATTAACATGAATTTTTAATTATTATCTTTAATTAGTAATTTTTTATGAATTAGTCGAAATTAGAAATAATTGTTTGTAATTTGTAATAATTGGTGGTAATTAAAAATAATTATTAATAAATTATATAAATTAGTAACACATTGTTATACATTGTTTAAAATTAATGGCAATTAGTGATATTTAGTAATAATTAGTAATAATTAGTAATAATTAGTAGTAAATTGTAATAATTAGTAATAATTAATAATAATTAGTAACAATTAGTAACAATTCCTAAAAATTAGGAATAATTAGAAATAATTAGAAATAATTAGCAACAATTAAAAATAATGAGGAATAATTGGAATAATTAGTAATAAATAGTAATAAATTGTGATAAATAGTAATTAATAGTAATAAAATTAATAAATAGTAATAAATAGTAATATATGCTAATAAATAGTAATAATTAGTAACAATTAGTAACAGATTGTAATAATTAGTAATAAATTGCAATAAATTGCAATAATTAATAATAGTTAGTACTAATTAAGAAGAATTAGCAATAATTTGAAATAATTAGCATTAATTGAAAATAATTAGGAACAATTAGGAATAAATAGTAAAAAATGTTATTAAATAGTAATAAATAGTACTAAATAGTAATAATTAGATATAATTAGTAACTATTTCTACTATTTTGGAATAATTAGACATAATTGTTAATAATTAGTAATAAACTGGAATAATTAGTATTAATTAGTAATAATTAGTAACAATTAATAATCACTAGTAATAATTAGAAGTAATTTGAAATAATTAAAAATGATTAGTAATAATTAGTAATAAATTGTAATAGTTAGTAATAATTAGAAACATTTAGGAATAATTAGAAATAGTTAGAAATAATTAGAAAAAATTAGCAATAAACGACAATAATTAGGAATATTTAGTAATAAATAGTAATAAATTGAAATAAATTGAAATAAATATAAATTAATATAAATAAATAGTAATAAATAGTATCAAATTGTAATAGATTGTGATTAAGAGTAATAAATTGAAATAATTTTTAATAATTTGTAATAATTAGTAAATTTTAATAATTATTAGTATTAATAAGTAATAATTAAAAATAATTAGGAATAATTTGTAATAATTGGGAATAATTATTATTAATTTGTAATAGTTATTAATAACTAAAAATTAATTGTAATAATTTTTAATATTTTTTAATAATTAGGAATGATTATCAATAATTACTGATAATTACCAGTAATTATGAATAACTAGAAATAAATTGAAATAATTAGGAATAATTAGAAACAATTTGGAATAATTAGAAATAAATAGTGGTAAATAAAAATAATCAGTATTAATGATAAATAATTAACAATAATTTGCAATGAGTAGAAATAATTTGTAATAATTTGTAATATTAATGACTAATTGTGAAAAAATAGAAATAATTATGAATAAATAGAAATAATTAAAAATAATTTTAAATAATTCGTAATAATTGGTAATAAGTAGAATTAATTAGCTATAATTATCTATAATTATAATAATTATCTAAAATTATAAATCATTAGAAAAAATTATCGATAAACAAAAATAATTTGGATTAATTAAGATTAATTATGAATAAATTTTAATAAATACTAATAATTAGTAATAAATAGAAACAAACATTAATAATTTGTAATAATTTGCAATAAATTGTAATAATTTGCAATAATTAGTAATAAATTATAATTTTTGTTATTAATTAGAAAAAATTAGGGATAATTCGCAATAATTTGTAATAATTTCGAATAATTGACAGTAATTAAAAATAATTAGCAATAATCAGAAATAACTAAGAATAAACTAGAATAATAAGTAATAAATTGTAATAAATAGTAATAAACAGTGATAAATTTTTGTAATTATTAATTATTCGTAATAATTAGTAATAAATTGTAATAAATATAAACAATTAGTAAGAATTAATAATAGTTTGGAATAATTACTAATAACTAGCATTAATTAGCAATAATTACGAATAGTTATGAATAGTTTTGAATAAATATTAATAAATAGTGATAAATAGTAATGAATACTTATAAATAATAATAAATTGTAATAAAGATTAATAAATAGTAAAAATAGTAATTAATTATAATTAACTCTAAAAAATATTAAAAATTAGTAATAATCATTAATTATTAAGAATAATTTTTAATAATTAGGAATAATTTATAATAATAAGTAATAATTTGTACTAATTATTAGTAATAATTAGTAATTGTTAGTAATAATTAGTTATAATTTGTAATAATTTGTTATAATAGGTAAAAAAATTATTGTAATCAGTAATAATTTGTAATAATTATGAATAATTATAAATAATTAGAGATAATATTAAAAAAATTAGAATAATCAGGAATATTTAGGAATAATTAAAAATAATTAACAATAGTGAGAAACAAATGTGAAATAATTAACAATAAATATAAAAAATTAGCAAAAATTAACAATAATTAGAAATATTTATAAATAAATAGTAATAATCATTAATAATTATTAATAATTAGGAATAAATAATAATTAAAAGAAGAATAGAAATAATTATAAATAATTGTCTAGAATTATCAATAATTACCAACAATTGGAAACAATTAGCAATAATTAGCAATAATTTGTAAGAAAAAAAAACTAAATTGAAATAAACTTAAACAAATATCATTAAATGGCTATAAATAACAATAAATAACAATAAATACGAAAAAAATCGAAAAAATAGGAAAAATAGGTAAATTATTGGATAATTAGAAATTAATTGGAATAAATTAGAATAAATAGAAATAAATAGAAGTAATTAGTTGTAAATAGAAGTAATTAGTTTTTAATACTAGTAATCAACAGCAATTTCCTGCAATTAGCAGCAATTAGCTGCAATTAGAAGTAATTAGAAGTAATTAATAGTAATTAGAAACAATTATAAATAATTTGGGATAAATAAGGAATAATAATAATAAATATCGATAATTAGGAACAAATAGAGTCAATTAGTAACAAATAGGGATAATAAGAAATAAATTAGAATAATTTGGGATATATAGTAATAAATAAGTATAATTAGGGATAAACAAGAATAATTAAGAATAATTGGGAATAATTAGGAATAAATAAAAATAAATAGTATTAAATAGAAATAAATAGTATCAAATAGTATTTTTTTTTCTCTTTTTTGCATCGTGTTTTTTCTTATATCAAAATCATTATCAAACAATTTATTTATTTTATATTTTTTTGAATAATATAGAACAAGGAAGTTGTAAACAATAATCTTTAATGATCACGATTTGATAAATATTCATAGAAATCCAAATGATTCTACAGTAAATTGTGTATTTATTATGGGAGTTGATGATTTTTTATAATTATCATCATCAAATATAGAAGTTGTTTCAGAAGGGAAAAATTAGTGCCCTTGCATAAATGTGATGTTAGGGTGTTTGAAACAATTGAAAATGTTGGGGTTCATATATTGTGATTTTGTTTTTGATATAATTATGTTTTTTTGGTATCAAAATAGTGAACGTATCTCGAGATAAGATATTATTCTTTTGGTTCTGGATCTATCACAGATTAAAAATTTACTACATGATGTCATTGGTCTATCTTTTAAAAAACAGAAACTCATGATGATATTGATCTAACTTGATAGTTGGAACCATTCCACTTTTAGGAGTCAATAAAGTATGATGAGGAAACCATATATCATAGTTGAAGGATTTGAAAATTTGAAGTGGTAAAAAATTTATTTCTATTTATTCATATATAAAAAATATCAAATAGGTATTTTGGTTAGATATTCTCATTGGTTAAAGAATTTTTTCCTGAATGAAGTGTGTTTCCTTCAATGGGATCATATGGATTGTTCATAATTTGGGTGTTGGTAATCAGAATATTCATGCATGGTAAAATTATTATTTCTTAGATTATGATGAAAATGAGTCATTAGTTAGTTATCCAACTTGTGGAAAATCAAGGTACAAAGAGGATTAACTAGGGATGTCTGGATTTATTCCTATATAGAATTGAGGTATTCTTCAATTACACACAAATTGTAGTGTATATTTATATTTGTAAACAAAATGTCCACGAAGTCATGGAACACAAAAAATATTTTAATATGTAAAGGCATAAACCATCTTAATAATGGCGATTCATTGAATCATTTTGATCAAGTACTTTCACCATTTTATTCAGAATCTTAAAATTTTTGATTGGATGTTTGTATTAAAGGTTTCATTCAATTTTGTTCTTAAATTAGTCAATATACTTATTGATCCATCTTTATAAATCCGTATTATAAACATACAGGGATGTCAATGAACGAGACATATATGTTTTTTTACATTATTAATTCACAAACATCTAAAAAATAATATCAATTTTATTAGATCCATTGATTGATGAGTGGAAATTATTGTGGAGTAATGGAGTCATTACATATGATGTTTTTTTGAAAAAAAAATCTTAATGAAAGTTGCATTGATGTGGAAAATTATAGACTTCCCCACATATGACTTGTTATCTTGCGGGAGTACACATGATCCAAAATCATGACTATACTATATGAGAAAAAGAAAATAATTTACGATCGTTAATGGATGAAAACCTTATTAATTCAAATGTCATTGAATATTTCTTCCGACCAATCATCCTTTTTAGAGAAACAAATATCATTTCTGAAAAATTAAAATTGATAGAGATAGTCTTCTAACACTGCTCTTAGGTATTGAGTTAGAAATCATTTTCACTTCATTACCTATCATTACCATTGGATCAACAACTAACCGAAAAAATATTTGGCTTTCAGAATGAACACAATTAGATTAAGGGGAGGTTTTTTAGGATCTTCCATGTTTGTCTGATTTGATGGTTTGTCTCTTGTTGGATGTCAAGTATATTCAGAAGAAATTTTTTGTTAATATATTTGATATATTTTAAGATACAAATCGTAGGACTAATGATAATGTAAAGGAATTATTAGATCTTGCCCAAATTTACATGCGATGATAATGTAAACTGTTTTAATATGACAGATAAAGGAATTTAATAATGAAAAAAGTGGATTATATTATTTCTAATGAAAATAATGTATTATTTTTTTGTGGATTTCATATTTGTGGTTTCCAGATGGTTATGTTTCAAATTAGGCAGGATGCTTCTGAAATGTTTATATTACCAGACTAAAAAGTCATCACTATCATGTTATAATTGAAAGACTTATACCGATTGGATTTATTGGTTTTTTGAATTCTATGATTTGTGATACACTAATAGAAATATCATGTTTTATAAGATATTTGTACAATGAAAAAGATACTACAATGCACTATGTAAACAGTAAAAAGATGTTATTTTAATTTTATGTAATGTTGAAAAATATTCCTCTAAATTTAGTTGATTCAATAGAGAATTTGATATTACATTTACCGCATGAAGTAAAATGTAGAGGTCTGATATAGTTTTGATGGATATACCCATTCAAGTGAGGCATGTAAATATTGATGAAAAATGAAAATAAGAAAGAATTAGATGACAGATTAATTGTAGAATCTTATTGGAATTTGGAATATTCTTTTTTCTACTCACATTATTTTAAATCTGAATAACACTCAAAACATAACCACATTGGTCATCATGAGGGAAATATTGACAATGAAATGAATAATGAATAATAAATTATTATTTAAACCAAACATGTAATTAATAGAGTTCACAAATGATGTATTTTAGATGATAAATATCATAGTGCTAATACATATGTTCGTCTCAACTATGAGGAAATTAATTTTTTTTACTATGAGTGATCTTATCAATTATTTTATAATATTTTTTATATTAAATTAAATTTTGTGTAGATTATTTGATAATCTTATCAAGAAATAGTTTCCACAAATTACAACTACTACTCTTAAAGAAAGGTGGAAAATTAATTTTTCATACTGGTTTAATAATCTGGTAGCAAATATTTTTTATGGTTTACAATATAAAATAAATTTATTACATATTCAATTAAGATTTTTTTTAAAATTTTCAGGTATTTCAATATTCTAATAAAATGGTAATATATTATGTGTATTGAGTAACCCGCCATCCAAAATGGTCAAATATTATTTTTTATATATGGTGAATGTTTTCTGATTTCATACACCTATATATGGGGAATCAAAAAAACAATAAATGGTGGAGTTTACTTGAGAAGATCTCGTCATAGATAAAGTGAAGTTGAATTTTATGGAATTATGAAAGAAATAATTGTATTTGATATTTGGGTTTAAATTACATGATTATATTTAAATGATACTCCCTAGATACTGAGAGAGTCTTGATTTATCATTCAAGCCATGGAATCGTTGATATTAAATACAAAATCCTTCTTGTAGTACATGAAACATGTTTATAGTATCATCTTTTAAATAAAATAAAAAATGAATATTATTGTGATAGATCAAGAGCGATAAGTGAGTGGTGGAGCCAAATAAAAATTAAATAGTAAGTAAATATGTTTATTCAAAGTGAAAGTGGTTCAAATGATGTTCATGGAATTGAAATTATTCACAAGACTACTCCAAATCCATCTTTTCCACAAAGAGACATGAATATTGATGATGAAACCCCAAAATTGAGGGATAATGACTATGATAATGTTAATGAAGAAACAAATGAATTTTAAATGGATATGTATGATGAAATGAAAACTCTTGTGGAAATTAATGATACTTTGGAGGAATAAGAAGATATTGAAACCGTCGTATGAAAAGATGAGGATGGAGATGAATATTGATATAGTTAAATGCGGGTTATAATCATATATAATATATATCTATATATAATATATATCAATATACAATATATAATATATATCTATATATAATATATATCTGTATAACATAGTTTTTTTCAACTATTTTACAAAAAAAATATTTCTTGATTCTAATGGACTCTAATCTGTTTTCTGAGTTAAAAGAGGATGATCAACCAAACGATGAACATTATGTTGTATCATTGGACCATTAGACTACTAGAGGTTTAGTAATGACTTAGAGGGGTTTTGGTCTTACAAGATTGATGATTCTTGATATTATCCTCGACCAACGTCCTCATCTTAACTTCGACCCATGTGTGTGAAGGTGTGTTTACAAGCGTATTGTTGCTAGTTTTCATTAATTATCATTAATTTATTTATAAAATAATTGTTTTATTTTTCTCTCTATTTATTCGTAGCTTTTGGCATATAGCTATTAGATCGGGGAGGGCTATATTGAGGAATTATTTTTCTTGAGCATGGGTAACATTAGATCAAATTCCATTGATGTTCAATGAAGTATGTTCGATAATTAAATGGTATGTAAATAAATAATAGTTATTTTTAAATTTAATTAATTAATAAATTTATTTGATTAGTTATTTGTAGGGTTTATCGTATCCTATTGATGATAGTGTGTGGGAATCTATATGGGATGCATGGGAGATATGTATGTGCGAGTGTTGCTATTTGATTCACAATATCAGGAGGAAAATCATCCGGAAAACTGCAGTCAAAGAATTCTTTCGGTCATGTTACATTTACAAACCAAATTACACCTCTTATCTAGTCTTTTATGGATCATGTTCATACCATATGGGAGTTACTTTTCATAGGAGAGCATCATTAGGTCGATAAAATCGGGGGAGGTAGGAGGTGACTCATCAAGTTTGTAGTCGTACATTCCGTACGCATCTGCAACATATGGTACATAAATTTTATAATAATTTATGTAACTTTCAATGTACATTGTTTATTTTATACTCATATATGAATTTGAACAACCTGATATTATGGATTTATACTTTTATAGGAGGATATACATTGATCTTGTCACTGGAGATATTAGGCCAGATATTATTGAGTTTGACTTTTTTCCACAATCTCAGACATTGGTTGTGAGTTAGGCTGAGACTGAGGATCAAACCTCTAGTGAAGTTATATTTGATTATGAAACATGGATGTAGGCGAATCATTATACCTTTGAGAAAGGAAGAGTTATTGTTATCATCTCTTCATTGAAGTCTGTGAGTTATAATGGTACAACTACATTGTCGATGTGTAGGATGATAGAAGTTATTAAAGATTCATCATCATATACTGCATAGTATGAGGAGAAACTACATTCTTAGGGCGTGTTTATAGATATTATGTGTAGGGAGTATCAAGAGTTCTATTGATAGCTATAATAACAGTAGGAGGAGATACGTCGATAATAGAAACATCAACATGAGTAAATGATAGAGTACATGTGATGTCTGACTCATGGTTTAGTGATGAAGTTCTGTGAACCATCCCGTCCAACTCCTCTAGATGACCCCTCAGTGATTTATATACATTTTTCATTTAATCCTTTTTATATAAAATGTTTTTGTAAATTTTTTTATTCTATATATTTTGATTTTTATCTAGTATGCTATTTATATTTTTTGAATTTTTTGAATTTTATTATTTCTCATTATTTTGTTATTAAGTTATTATTTATTATTTTTACTATTTTATAAATTTTGTATCCTTTTATTATTATTATTTTTATTAATATTATTAATTTTTAAAATTGTGGTGGAATTTTTTGTTTAATATTTTTTGATTTTATAATTTATTATTACTTTAAATATATTTTTATTAATTTTATTAATTATATTAGTTTTTATTAAATTTATAATATTTAATTATTTTACTGCCATTAGTGTCATTATTTTATTAATATTTTTAATATTTATAATTTTTATGCCTTTTCAATAGGCTCATCGTAAAACAGATTCTTTAAAAAACGTGGATGAACTATTTATGACAAAATTCTCTAGAATGTGTTATAGATGATGGTAACCCTTCAAAAATGACATATCAAAAACGATTCAATTTCCACTAGTAAAACTAGGAGACAACCATTAAAAAGGTATATTCACTGTCATAAAAACCTACCAAAATTCTGTACAACAACAATGGGGAAACCCAACTTCAACCCACCATATCCACCATATTTCCATCACAAAAAAAATCCTCACATAACAACAAATATGACATCTCATGTGAACTCTATCATCATTAAAATCAATCCATTCCACTACCACATAATCAATAAACCAAGCTCAGGTTGTTACCATAACTAGCACCTTCCACCATCACCACAACCACATGAATCCCCACCTATACCTCATGATCCAAAATCCTTCATAGTCTCACATCATGTCATATATAAAGATTCACATCTAGAGTAGTCATATAAGACATATAATAATCAATATAGGAAATAATCCATATAGGCTGTTATATAATAAATTTATCATTAAAAAGAAAATGGGATTTCTTATCCATAAACATTTACCTTTGTCAAACAAACTATTTTTTTACCATCATTGAATAACTGATCCATTTATCATAGGTCACCACCTTTGGTATCATAAAGCCTAGTCTATGTAAATCCATAATTTTTTTAGACCTTATATCAAGCATGAATTCTAGTTTCAAAAATAATTTAAGAAAATAAACCTCATTAACATGAATATTTAATTCATTAGGGAACTAACATAACAATATTTAAGTAAAGTACCCCTTTTTAAGGTCGATTAATCCATCAATATGTCCACAACACAAAACAACAGAATTATAATAATGGTACATGTTCTCAATAGAGAGAAAAACATCTCATGGGTAACATAATTTTGCATTTAAATAAACATATTTTTTATAGGTACTATGCATTATTATATAACAATATCTTACATATTCTTTAAAACATCACTATATAATCAAGGAACATGTTTATATCATGGAATATTCTCATTAAAATACATTAATCAAAAGATAATGATAAAAATATTCATTTACATGTTATTCACAAGGTCACATCATGCAACTCATTAAAATATCACTTTTCATGCGGCCTTGTTAATATAAACAATTGAAAAAGTTTTATCTTATGGATCATTCTTATAATTCCTAAATAAGTCAATATGGTTTCATACTTTTACCAAGGAAATAACAATTTATAATCAATTGATTTTTTTTACAATATGTGTTCTCATGATCAATAAAAATATTGCATTATATATACGAAATGCCTCTAAAAATATGAAAATAAAATATATTATCAGTTCCAAAAAATAAATGTAGACATGTTTTATTACATTGTATAATTCTTATAATGATTAAACATTACATTTATTATCTAATTAGTTAATCATGAATATATGATTATACATTTCAATAAGTGTAACATGGTTTTACTTCCCCATTTAAATAAAACATGATCAATATTTTACTTGTTTTCATATTCTAAATTCAAAATATTGTACATTCTATATACTATGGTCTCACCTGATATAAATTTCATTGTTATAATAATTTTTTTAACATTGGGCATGATTTTGATAATAAGCTTCTATGGTATCATCATTTGTGCTACATATGTTTTAGCACTATATTTTTTACAGTCTTAAAAAGTATTATATCAATAACATCATTAATTTTTAGTCATGAATGGTTAACTCAAATAATTATTATAATTTTATTATAATTTTTAAATAATTATACAAATTAATCATTTTAATAATTTCATAACAAATGAATACAAAACACTAGTTTATATATACTATAGAACTAATGTCATTATAACAATAAGGTTCAAGTCATTCATGCCAGGGTTTCTATGTATAGATATGAATTATCAATAATAATGATTGATTTTTTTTTTAATTTATAACAAACATGTATGTACTATTGTGTTAAAACATGTCCAGAATAATTATAATGATAAGGTAATATGGTATGTAATGCGTGATATATCAACTCATAATGAATCCAAAATATTCAAAAGTGTATTTTTTTAGAAAATAATTTTGGAAAGGAAAAAGAAATTAAACTCAATGCAACATTCTTCACAAGTGTTTGAAAAATTTGAAACTATTAAAAAAATATAAAATGAATGATTTCGAGAAAACATTAAATTTTATGAAAATAGATTATCATATAATGCATTCTAGAAATTAGAAGTAATATAATTCATGAAGAATCATAAAAAAAAATAATGGAAACAAAAAACTCAAGTATCCACATGGTTTTAAATAAAAATCATAGGCCAATTAATCACCATATTACTCATTCTATTGTGGCTAAAATTTAATTTAGAAAATGATTATATTTTATAAGAAAACATTTTATTGGAACAGTAATAGAGAAACCAAATAAATTTCATGATTTTTTAATTTAATTATTTATTATATTTTAAAAACATCACTGAATAAAAAATGCAATAAATAATGATTCATTTAACTCTCATAGGGATCTACCTTACCAGTAGCACCACCTCACGTGTGTTGTCAATTGGATTAAATTCCTTTCTTCAAATGACATGGGATATAATATCGTGTTTCATAGTCAGCATTGCATTTCCTATATCATGCACCAATATCAACTAATTTTCTTTCCATTCTAATAGAAATAGCCGTAACTATGACTAAATACAAAAAATTATCATATCATTCATCTAAAACCTCATTTAAAACATTTACAACCCCCTCCCACTAAAGGTACCTATCTTTTAATAATAATGAATGAATATAGATAATGACTCCCAAGTCTAACATATATTAGGCCCTAGGATAGAGATATAGTAACCAATTTCATTAATAAACATTATTTCATGAGTTATTATATAGAATCATTTATAATAAAATATTAAATTTATGTTATTCCATGTGTCTTCGTGAAATTATATTCATATAAAATTTTCTAGGAACATGGGTAAAAAACATTATTTAAAAGATCCAAGAATTACTGAATATCCCATCAATATTTCAATATTTCTCTGGATAACATGAGTATGTACATAATAAAACGGCAGTACTATAAATACGAGTAAGGGAATAATAAAATAATCACATGATTAATGCAATAAAAGTGGTCAAAGAGGAATATCATGGAGACAAAAACAGGCAGAGTATCATAAACATGATCATCAAAAAATGATATGATATGATATCATTAATGCCATATATTGTTGTGGAAACATCATGAACCATGAAATTATAAGTATATATTAATTATAAACTCATATACATCATTAAATTGTGATCACAAGACAACCTATTTTGAAAAATACATGGGTTCTCATGATATTAAAATAATACCCAATGCATTGGAGAACTATATAATTCACCTCCACCCACAATATTCATATAATTTACAAGTAGTTCTATGCCACATATATCATATAACATAAGATAATAATTTATCACTTTTGATCCAATGATTTAGTAATTTGGGGTATAAATATTGACATCCCAAATAAATGAAGTATCAACACATCTAGACGAATACCGTTGAGTGGAAATGTGTATGAGAATTCAATACACAAATTTTTGACTTGAAAAAATAATAGGATAATTTAAGGATAATAACAGGTGTACATTAAAATTCATATAAGGATTTAAAAATAGTTCATGTAATTAAATTGAAATGAAAATGATATTAACATAGATGTGGTAAAACACATCATAACATTATCAATTGGAAATAAAATGGTATAACATAATAAATGTGATTGAATAATGTGGATGATGAAATAATGACCAATCCTTGAGAGGTAACTTATAAAATCGTGTAAGGTGATTCTTAGGAGAATTATAACACCATAACAGGGATTTATAGAGGTATAGGATGAAAAATTTAATGTTTAATGGGGTTTTAGTTAACAAGTGTTGGTGGATGTGTGGGTTTTTAATGAAAAAGATGCAGGTGTTCTTTATTAATTTCTAAATATGGTCTATAGGATCTATATTATAAAATAATAATAAAAACCTGGTTTTTAAATACGGTTTACGAAAAATAGGATTGAGGGACAATATTTTATAAATAAATGAACAAAACTCTTTACTATAATACACACGGTGAAGTGTAAGTGAGTAATATTTTTACAGAATTACTTTTAAAACATTTAATTATAATATAGGTTTTGGAGCATTCAGTAAGGGTATGTAATTTTAATGATATATCATAAAAATGAACTATTTAAAAGGGGGACTTATTTGTGTTCATGGATATCCTTTATACTATATATTACATCTCTTATTGGGAATTATAATTTCATTATAAATATAGTAAATTTATACTATACACAATTTTTTCCAAAAAATTCAGTTCTCTTAGAAAAAAATAAAAATTATCCATTGGATAAATTTTCATAATGATTTAAAAAATATATTTACATTATAAATTTTCTTCCAAGAAATTTGAGAATTTTTTCTTTTAAATAAAAAATTGTATTTATTGATAAAATACTAGTTCTTAAGATATTAATAAAACTCTCACACTCATAAAAATTATAGTGGAATTCATTAAATATTATTTTTATTTTTATTTAAATAGATATTATTTAATATTAATATATTATAATAATATCATTTATTTCAATAAAAATTAAATTATCCAAAGAGATCCCTAATTTATAATATACATTCCCAAAAATATAATTTTGATTTCATTATATCATAATCATATTGTTATCAAACTAATTATTTAACCATTTACAAAGCAATAGTAAAAAGATATATATATATATATATATAATCATTTTTTCATTTAAAATGAAAATATAAAAATTAATAATACTATAGTCTTGTTACAACCACCCTTATTACACTAGAATATACCCTAAGGGTAAGGTGTGTAATAGTGGTTCATTATTGTAGTAGTTCATTGAAAATGTTTTGTGTCACTACCCATCACAGAGGGGTCTGTGTCGTGACTCCCCAAGATAACTACCAATAAGACAGGGGTTAGTGACTAGCACTGAGTAGGCATATCATTAACATGGGAGGAATTTCCAAGTACTTGTACACATGCACAACATTCTAAATGGTAAAAATATATTTAAACCATGCATGAAAACCACTAAGTATAAATCAACCAGAGTACAATGCAAAATAATGTTCAATAGGGTGACCTAGGGCCAGAATACAAGCCCACCAAAAAGGAAGAGTCTGTAACACTAGTATTGAAGCTCGTATGCAGAATAACCTAACTGAATGGTAGGTGAAGTGTAGATACCTAAAGATATAGAAGTACGTTGTGTCTATTTGATTTTTCTGGGCACCACCGGGTCCTAGACCACCAAGGTCTCTATCAAAATTTCGATCGTATCCACAAAACATGAGACTTGTGGAAAAATTATGTGTAGGGGTGAGTAAAATAGTACTCAGTAGGATTCCCCAAACCCAGAAAGGAATGACCAAAAATAAAAGTACATAATACTCAATATCATCTCATACAGGTATATCTCTAAATCATGAAATTACATATTACCAGACCTAATCACAAAACAACCAGTATCGATGAGACACATAGATCCTATGAGACACTCATCACTAATGAGTTACTTAGAACGGGTGAGTAACTTAGATCGAGTGAGTCCCTTAGACCCGATGAGTCACTTAGAACTGGTTTGTCACATAGACCGATGATTCATTTAGACTCATAGTCACGTAATCACCAAGTCACATGGTCTCCACATCACATTCAACCACATGATTCTGCTCGTAATGTGATTCTTCTTGGAGATCCTACTCCTAAAGAAAATGGTCATAAATATAATTACATGAAAATTCAATTAGAGTATCTACATAGTACCTTCTCACCATGAGGGTCCCAATTCCACAAACAATTCATCAAATGGACAAACAGTTTGAATGTTATGGGTAATTTAAGGAAAAGGGCGATTGGGTCTCAGTACGGTCCAAGCTGGTCTACCTGACCTGACCCAACCCAACCCGAGTCCTGATGAACTTACCATCCATGTCATCCTGGCCCATGGGGTCCGTCCAAGACCATATGGGCCTGGACCATCTGGTCCAGGCCCGATTCTGGCCCAACTCCCCTGCATAGCCTGTTGGAGCAGGCTTGTTCGCTCCTCCCGGGACGCGGTAGGCGCCGCATCCTTATTTGGTAAATGTTGGGATGCTAACTTGCTTGACATGGAGGACTAATTCATGACCATATCATGGACTAGCTGGACCGTGGCCTATACTACGTCTGTCGAGTCTCACCACCAACCTCCAACTAAAAACCCATGCCCGCTGCCCCATGACGGCTGTCATGGGAATCTCTTCCACTAGTCGTCGAGCTGGCGACCACCACTACTAGGTGGTCACACCACCATGCACCACTACTGTCACCACCACTTACAGACTCCTTCTATGGGTTTCCTCCATTATCATGGGGGCCCGTTTTTTTAACCCCGAGTATCCTTGCGATCATTGGGTTTCCATCTTCCCTACAGTGGGTTCCAAATCATCTCACTATTGATCTAGGGGTCCGGCTACATTCATAAACTCCTAAAAATAATCTGAAACACCCACAAGGGTCCATTGGTGAAGAAAGAAAAATCATAGATGAAGAAAAGTCACCAAGAACACCCAATTGGTGTACAATGCCCTTATTCATTTGGAATTTTTTTCGTCCCATTAGAAACAAAATAGGGGAAAGGAATAAAAGGAAAAACACTACATTTTTAGTCCTTCAAACCCCATTGTAGAGAACCCACACTACATGATTGAATGACACATGAATCAAACTATTCATTGGTTGATCAACATTATTCTTTTGAAAGAAATAATGTGGAAAGATAATTCACATAGGAAAAATAATCCCCTACTTCGGATTGGATCATTTATCATCATGGATTCTTCATTCTTAATGATCTACTAATGAAAGATCTCGATCCACATCTCTGTCATCATTGGTGATTCTTCATTCTTCATCACTCATCGTTCGATAATGTTAATTAGATAGAGGTTATAGGGAATTATCTAGGATCATCTTCTGATCTAACATCCCATTAATTCTATTAAATGAAGAAATGTGTTTCAGTGTTGTTGTTTCACTGAGTGGAAGCATAGACATACTACTTCATTTATGAAGGGTAACAACATCATGTTCATTGCATCGTTTCACTACTGCAAGATGTTAAAAATTAAATAAAATATAAATCATTAAGTTTATTTTATTTTCCTTCAAAACATCAAAAAACTAACTTTTACCCTCATCCTACACCAGTTGAGGTAAGGCTCCACCTATCGTAAATTCATCATTCAAGATGCAAAGGTGCCCTTAGCTTTTTGATCCATGAACCGGTGGATATGTTACTAAAACCATACACTTGAATTTAAAAAAGTTTCAACCGTTTATTTTGGGCACCTCATTCTTAAAAATAACATGCTTTATTAGTCCCTGGTTTTGAATTAATACCTATAATTTATCAAATCATATCATGGATATTTTGGGACATTATATTCTCCTCACCCTAGATATTTACATCCTCAAAAGTCAAAAAAGGTCTAAACAAATAAATGAGGATACTGAAAATGAATCTGATCCTCCCAATCCCAAGTGATCTCACAGATATTCTAGTACAATCACTGAATTCACATCATAGGAATCAACCATCCATGAAGGAATCCCTCAAATTGATCCTCTATCTCAACCAGGAACTCAACACATGATGACCAATCATCAATGTCCAGCTCGCCCCAGTTGATGACATGCGATGGATCCTGCACATACCTCTTCACCAGCAACACATGAAAGTCATTCGACACTCGATGCATTTGTGGGGGTAGATCTAGGTAGTACCCCACCCCTCCAACTCCATTCCGAATCTGAAATGGTATGATGAAATTTGGATAAAACTTGCCTCCCCAGCCAAATCTCCTCAATTCCCATAGAGGAAAGACCTGAATGTACACATCATCTCCCTCCTTGAAATCCATGGGACTCTATCTCGTGTTATTTTATGACTTCTTCCTACTATGTCCAGTCTTCATCCACCCCTGGATGACCTATACCTTCTTAGTGGTAGCCCATACCAATTGTGGACCTAAGAGTGATGACACCGCTAGGTCTGTCCAGCATAGCGTTGACCTGGATGGTTTCCCATACAATGACTTGAATGGTTCTATACAAATGGTAAAGTGGTAGATGGTATTGTACGCAAACTTCACCAATGGTAGGTGGCCCTCCCAAATGTGACCAATGTCCAAGATGCAAGCATGAAGCATCTCCTCTAAAACATGGATAGTTATCTCTGTATAGTCATCATTCTAAGGATAAAACACCATGTTGAAGTGCAACTAAGTCCCAAATGCCTCCTTCAATCCCCTCCATAGTTGGGATTTGAAGCAAGAATAACAATCTAAAACAATAATCGACAAAAATATGTGAAATAGAACGATCACTTTAATGTTGAGGCATCCCATGATCTCTGGAGAACCATGATCCTAGATGTGTTGGAACTGGACTTCCTTGGTGAGTTGGTCTATGATCACCCAAATGGTATCATGTCGCCTTGATGTCTGTGGTAAACCCGTCACAATGTCCATCATATACCATCCCACATCTACTTTCTCACCTCAAGTGGCTGATCTAAGCCTTCCATAACCTTATGCTCTGCCATCAATTAGTGACATGTGAGGAACCGCAAAACAAACTCATCCTATTTCATCTTCATTACCGACCACCAGAACTAACATCAGGGATATTGGTACATATTTTCCACTCCTAGATACACTACCAAATGGTAGGTGTGCAAGTCCCTCATAACCTCCTCTCACAACACCCATTGTACAATGGTGCACCCTCTGAAAAGGATGACCTTCTCCCCTCCTATCAAGTATCTATTATGGGATTTCCCTCTGGATAACTGAGTACGAAAGGTCTCACTATTTTCATCACCAAGATGTGCCTCCCAAGCTCATTTTTTTAGTGGCGGAGTGACAAACACCGACTAGAGGTAAGAATTTCTGTCACCATCCATAATGGATAACTACACAATAGCTAACTGGTCCAACACCTCACACAGAAACTAGAAACTAGATCTTCTGCTGAGCATATCCACCACCCTGTTACCATTCCCAGGAGTATAAATAATCTTAAAGTCATAATCATGGAAAAACTACATCCACCTCATCTACAAATATTTCAGGTCCTTTTTTGAAAATATATAGCTGAGACTTTTGTGGTCATAGTAGATGGTAAACTGCTCACCAATTATGTTGTGTTTCCACCTCTTCAATTCAAAGACCACTATTTCTTGATTGAGATCATGGGTCACATAGTTCTGGACATTCTACCTTATCTATCGTGAACCATAGGCAAACAATTGTTGACCCTACATCATGAAATTAATCAGTCTGGTCCCTTAGGCAACGTGGAACACTAAATACCCAATTCCCACCTCTGGCAGCCTCAGGATGGGGTTGCTCATCAACCTCCACCTAAACTACTAGAAACTCTATGGTCACATCTCTATCCACATGAAGGGTCTCCCAATCCATGTCAAAGTCGGTAAGGGTTCCACTACCCTAGGATGGTCAGACATGAACCTACTATAGTATCCATCCAATCCCAAGAAACTCTACTCCTCGGTCACACTCGTGGGTGTCTCCCAAGAATGTAATGCTTCTTTTTTTGATACATCCATAGTAACTCTAGACACAAAAATGAAGTGTTCAATATTTTAGACCTCCTGAATCCAGAACTAACAAATCAATAGATTCCTATAAATTTTTTTTCTCTCAGAGTGTATCCAAGACCATCCTCAAGTGTGTTTCATGCTCCCCCTCAGACGTTGAGTACACTAGGATGCCATCATTGAAGACCATGAAGAACCATCAATGGTAACTCTATAAAATAAAATTAATGAATCCCATGAAAACTAATGATGAATTGGTCATGCCGAACTCCATCACCAAGAACCCATAGTTGACAAACAGACATATGAAGGTTGTATTTGATAAGTCCTCATCCCGTACCCAAATAATATGATAGCTGGACTTGAGGTCTATGTTCGAGAACCAACTCTCTTCCTTTAGATGATCAAAGATGTCATCGATTCTCGGTAGAGGAGATTTTTACCTTAGGGCCACTTGGTTTATTCTCCAGTAGTCTACAAATAGTCTTAAGCTCTTATTTTCCTTCCTGGCGAACAAAACTGGGGCCACCTAAGGAGAAATATTAGGCCTCATGAATCCCTTCCTCTCCATGTCCTTTTGTTATACCCTCTACTCGCAATGATTCGTGAGAGAATTGATATGCTAGTGTAGATATCAGTGCTCTAATAGGGTAGAAATAAATATAGAAGTCATTCTCCATATAAGGATGTATTCCCAAAATAGCCTCTAGGGTGATGTTTTCATAATTTTCCATTACCATATGAAATTAAGGACTCCTCTCATCCACTGAACCACGGGTAAGTGTAGCCAACTAGTGCGTGAACGGTTTCACCCTCCTCTAAGAACCGCAACTAGGGTGGAGAAGACATAGATTTTTCCTCTAATCATCTCTAGAGCATCGAGATCATAAGAATTTATTTCCTGAAGCTAGGATGATCCCTATCCACAAGCTCCCAGAGTGCATGGTGGATCACATGTTGGCGGTGGTGGTAGTACATATAACTTCCACCAACTAACTACTGCTCTTCCTGCACCCCTACTATGTTTTCCACCGTATGGACCACCCTGCTCGACTCTCTGCCTCTGCCTCAGTTGTCCCTCGACAGTATGATGGTCGTCTATAAAAATATTTGGGAATTCACATTCCTTGTTCCCATAATCACTACATGAGTAGAACCAAATTTGACTCTACTAATGCCCTATACCCTGGGAATCACATACCACCAAACCCTTGTCTTGAGTTCCTCCCCTAGAAGGATTGACCCTCTTTGGTCCATGAAATAGCTACCTCCTACCCACTACCGAAGACTCTGCAACCTGGTGTCTACTGGTAGCTCCTGTTGCTGGTGCCTAATCCATCACAATGATCTCCATGAGTAGAGCTCACTCCAGTACCCCATCTAGGGTAGGGATGCTAAGAGATACCATGGCATTCATGTTCTCCTGGTGTAGTCCCTGATTAAAAGCTTGAGCCCTTAAGAATGTGTCACACACAATGTTAGTGGGATAATAAGAATGTTTTTCAAACCTCACTGAGGAATCCACTACCGTATAGAATCCCTTTTTTAGATATAGATTCTCTTATATGTTTCTTAAGTACAATTTCTCTAGAAAGAACTCAACCATATAAAGGTGCTCAATGTATGCCCAAGAGAGGGTCATCTCATCATGCATCAAGTTCACTAAGCTCCACCACCATCCTACTGAGCCCTGAAGAATGCTCATTTCTATGACTTCCATCTATTCTGGTGGTGTCCTCACATTGAGGAAGACATATGTGAATGTATCCATCCATTCCTTAGATATCTGGGTGTCCGTCTCACCGTAAAAGTTGATAGGTATCAACCTCAAGAACTCATGTAATGCACTGAATTTGCATGAATACACTATTGGTATCACTGGTAGCAACTTTTGATCAATGGGTTGTGGTGTCATAGGTGCACCACCAGGTGGGGAAATCTCTGGTAATGTTCCCTATACCGATGCCTCATATCTAGGCATGCCATCCTCATGGTCATGCAATGGAATCATGTCTGAATGATTACACAAACACATCCTGAAATAGATCAAGATGAACCACAATCATTAGAATATAACCGGTGAACTAAAATAAGAAGGACATAAGGACAACATCAATAATCATATATGATGCATGTACCATTTATTTCCATACAACCTATGTTTTCATGCACCATGTCGAAATGCTGGTGTCCAGTCTCCCGGTGTCGGAATACATCAGCCGCCAGACAACCACTGGAGTCCCTGGCTGGAAAGCTGAACATCTAACATTTAACACTATTTCCCAAAACCAACCACACGGGATCTTGATCCCAAAGTGTAACTGAACTACTATGATACCAATTTTTCATGAACCATACCATATGGGTCTTTTTCGTTAGTCCCTAAGCTCGCCTCCAATAAGCTAGGGGTTGGTGACTAGAACTAAGTTGTCAAACTTCAAAAATGGGAGGCATTCCTTATTTACATATACACATGAACAAAATGATGAAATATAAAAAACTAAGTAAACCATGCATGAAAACCACAAAGGACAACACAACTAGAGTGAAATAGAATATTAAAGCACAAAAGGGTGACCCTAGTGAAAATACAAGACCATAAAAAATAAATAGTATGTAACACTGGTATTAGATGCCATCCGAAATAAACCCTAACTAATGGTAAGGTGAAGGATATCTTCTTGAAACTATAGAACAATGCCATGTCTATCTGATTTCACTGGGTACCACCCAGTCCTAGACCACCTAGGACTCTCTTAAAATGTAGGTCGTTAGCTCAAGACACGACACTTGTGGGAAAATCCCATGTAGGGGATAGTAAAATTGTACTCATTAGGTTTCCCCAAAAAAATACTACAAAGAGAAGTAGATAAGAAGTATTATCATCTCACACAAGTATAATTCTAAATAATGAAAATCAATATTACTAGACGTAATCACAAAACACCCAATATCGACGAGACACTTTGACCCTATGATACACTCTGCCCTGATGAATAACTTAAAAATGATGGGTCACTTATACCTAATTAGTCACTTATACATGATGAGTCACTTAGACCCAATGAGTCACATAGGACCAATGAGTCACCTAGACTCGAAGTCATGTAAACCCCAAGTTACATAGTTTCCACATCCTTGCCAACCAAAGAATTTCACTCGTACCACTCTTGTTACAGGATAACCTACTCCTCAAGAAAAAGGTTATATTTCAAATTCTACAGAACACAGTTAGTGTTTCTCAAATGGATGGCCTCACTGTGCGGGTCCCAACACCTCAAACAACCCATCAAATAGAGACTTGGTATGAATGTTATTGGAAATTTAGTGGGAAGGGCCTTATTGGGTATGGGTCCAGTCATTTTGACATGAGCCAACCCACAGGGTCTGGCCTAAACTGACTGGGCCTGACCCAGACCGGTGGGGCCTCGCCCACTGCACTAGCCCGACCCAGCCTACTGTGCCACCTTGCCCTGGTGGACCAGGCTGGTTCACTCCACCCAGGATGCTGGGCACACTACATCCCTATCCGGTCAACGTTGTGTGGATACAACATTTGAATTAAGGATCCATTGTTTGACCACCCGACTATCATGGTCTAGCTAGACCATAGCCCCTTCCACCTACACTAAGTCCCTCTTTTGGCCTCCTATTAGTTGCCTCTATCCGCCTCCCCATGGATGTTTCCGTGTGGATTTCCGCTGTCGGCCATCAAGCCGACTGCTGCTACTACCAGGTGTCTCGTGCTTCCTTGCACTATCACCAACAACCCTACTTCCATGGGTTGCCACCATCACTGTGGTGGCCCGTGTTTTGATCCATTAGAATCCTTCTGATCCTTGGGTGGCAATATATCTTTTTTTGGGCTCTAAATGGTCTAACTATTGAGTCGGGGTCAGGAAATATTCAGAACCTCCAAACAAGAATCAGACACAACCACGGGGGTCCGTCGGTGAAGAACAGTAGATCAGGGATCAAGGAAAGGTAAAAAAAACACATAAGGGATGCACTTAGGCCATGTTATTTCGGACTTCATTCATCCCTTTCGAAAAAAGTGGAATGTAAAAACATGTTGAACACTTTTTTTTAACCATTCAAACCCCGTAGTAGACAAACCATCCCATATGATTGAACAACCCACTGATCAACCTGTTTGTGAGTTGATATGCATTGTTCATTTATATAGAAATAACGGGAGAATGTAACATGCATAGAAAAAATAAACCCCAACCTAGTATTTTATTGTTACTTATCAAGGATTCATTATTTTTTATGATCTGCTGAAGAACAATCTAGATCCGCTTCTCCATTTTCATTAGAAATTTTTCATTCATCACCGCTCTTCTTCCACTAATGTTATTTTTCTATAGGTAAAAGGTAATTCTCCAGGATCATCTTCTGATCCCACATCCCCATAAAACTGTTAATTGAGGAAATACATTTCCACATTATTGTTTCAGTGAGTTGCATTTTCGCAAAGCTACTTCATTTATCAAGGGTAACATAAGATTGGTATTTGTTTTGTAGTTCCGCAGCAAGCCATTTAAAAAGAAAAAAAATAAAATAATTTTAATTTTTTTTCCTTAAAACAACCAAAAATTTACTTTTACCCTCAACCTGGATCAGTCGAGGATAGGCCCCACCTGAGGTAAAGTCACCATTCAAGATATATTGGTGCCCTCTAATTTTTTATTTGGGCACCAGGTCAGATGTTACTAAAATCAAGAACATGCACTTAAAAAAGGTTCAAATATTTATTCTGGACCCCATGATCCTCATAATCAAATTCCATCTCAATCCTTGGTTTCAAAATAATCCATATTATTTTTCTAAAAATATACATGGAAATTCTAGGACATTAAATATTGGTTTGTGATCCTAATAATCATGAATAAATTTCATTGATGGATTCTCTCAATCTCTATTTATTTAATCCCAACGTAGTCATGGTCACATGAAATTACCAGTGATTCCATCTACAATAAAAGATATGATAAATGAGCTTCATTTCCTAAAATCCCATTGGTTGAGGCTATCACTTATTATTCCTATGTTAATTAGAAATTATCATAACCAGTCATATATATAAATCATAATGATCACTATACAAATGCAATATTACCAGTGTTTATGTTGTATAAAAACTATTTAAATCCATCCATATATATTTTATAAGGGTACCAAATTAACAAAATAATTCATGGGATTTCATTACATACATTACTTGACAATGAATTTATTAATAATAATTCAGGTCAATACATTTATCCAACCGTTAGAAGTTCCACCCCAAAAATTTCATTTAATTCACAGAAATAGGTATTTCTTCTTTAGTTTAATATCCACTTCCAATTCCCATGGGTTTTAATCAAAAAAAATATTATAACAATACAATTTGAAAAGAATATCTTTCTTTATTCATAAAAATATTTCTCAATGATGTATTATATTATTTATCTACTCCGCTATATGATATCACATCACAATGTGGGAAATGTATTTAGAACTGTTCTTTCCCTTGTTTTTAAATGTTATGACATTCAACCACAATTTTATTTGAAGGAAAACTATACCTCCAAACTGATATTCAATGTCCCATTGATTATTGTCTAAATAGATTTTTTGTTTAGTTTTCGTTCAATTTCACATAATTTCGAATGGGTTAAAAAATTTCAGTTATATATATGATTTCATATGGTCGAAAAAGATTATTCACTCCATCATCATCCTTGTATGTTGGTGTCCAAAACCTCACCACATGTAAAGACTTATATTCTTCCATTTGAATGATATAATGAAAACTATTTTTATATGATAAATTTAATAGGAAAATTTGATGATATCAATAGTCTTAGAAATCTATTCATATTATTAAAAATATATACTATAGATATTGAATGGTTATCTTAGAATAACCATCCATTAGAGAGTGATTAGTATTAATGAAACTAAGATATATATCAAATTCTTAATCAAATATTATCTCAAACCATGAGGTAAACCTAATATCTCGATTAGATATAAAGGAGATAAGAACTCCATGAATTCTTACATGTTCCCTTTTGTATATAATAATGAGTTAGTTGAGAGTGATATCTTTTTTTAAATAAATAAAATGTTCCAAATTTATATGGAATTCAACTATAACCCTGATAGAATCATTTCATTTATATTTCATTGGCAGTACAATGAAGAAATATTGTTTATGTTTTCAAATTTTCATATAGATATGGTAAATAGTTTCAACATACACTAAGGATTTTATCACCAATTCTTGAATTGTTTTCCTAGAAAACATAAAGATTCCCATTCTAAAATCTTCTAGATGATGTTATTATACTAGAATTTTTTAGATATCTATACTTCATAGTGATTCTTGTTTGAATAATTAAGGATGAGAAATGCGCATCATCCATAATTTTGAACTTATTTTGTAGTTTTTATATGAATCATATCGGGGATTAAGATCATATAATTCAATATTTATGAAATTTAAAATACTAATTTTTCATAGATTTTTATGTATCTCCCAATTCTACTTTTGTGAATCCTTGATCTTATCATTAATAAATTGGGGATAATTTATTTGATAATTGTACGACGAAGATATTTTTTTATTCCCATTTTAATCATTATCATGCCCATAAAAAATGGATGCCTTTTATTCCTTGTAATTGATATTATTGTTGGATTTCTTCTAGTTATAGAATCAACCAAATTGTTCATATTCCAGGGATGGAAGTGGATTTAAAATTAATAACTTATTATTAAATAAAAAAAAAATTTATTGAATCATATTGATCTCATTTTGTTTGAATATATTCAAAAGTATTTTATGTTTGGTATAAATTTTACACCTCAACCTATTGAAATAATTCCATGAAATTACTAATGTGAATATCATTGTACATAATTATATATCACTATTCAATAATTTCTTCTCATGAAACATTAATGGGAATAAACAATAATCTATCACCTTATCTATTCTCATGAGTATATAGACAAATAATTTTTTAGATTCATCAATGTGAATCGAAAATACGTCCCTAATGGTGGGTAATTTTAGAATATTTGTTGTGATTAACCCCTTATTTAACTCTTTAATTCTCTCCTCATATTCATTATCATCTAAAAACTATACTTTCTTCCATGTTATCGTTTTTATTGGTAATAAAAAAAATGAGATGTATCTAAAAAAATGATGATAATATAGGATGTATCCATGTAAGATACTTATTTTAACCAATGTTGTTATTATGATCCATTCATCAATTTAAATTTTTTAAATGATAAAAAGATATCAATTCTCTAGTGATAACATTCCCCAAAAAGTTTTCTGACACCATACAAAACCCACATTTATTTTACATCACATATTAAATTTCATTAAATGTGATCTGAAGTATAACATTATGTTGTCTTCTTATAACTTATTTATTTTGGATTATATGGTAATTTTTTTTCATTTTTACCACAAATGTGTCAAGTAATTCCATATGAATCTATTCATCATGTCATTAAGGATATATGAAGCATTAGTGAGTCCAAATGGAATCACTAATAACTCATAGTGAAACATCCATTTTAGAACAGTTTAGTATTTTGGATATCCTCCTTATTCCACTTTACATTATTATTCCCTGACCAAATATCTTTCATAAATAAGTATTGTGGTCCTTGTAGCTGACTGAAAAAGTAATAATTCCATAGAATATGATAAATTTTCATTATCGTGATCATGTTGAGGTTAGTATTATCAATGAAGATTCTCAATAACAAATATTTCTTTAATAAATGTGGACTAGAACACCCCATGGTGAATCTCAAATGCTTATAATCTCTTTTCATGTATTCTCCTATTGTTTATTCTTCATGTAATAATGATGATAAATGTACATTATATATAGAGTATGGGAAATTTAAAAAGGATATGATATAATATCAATTGAGAACATAACCTCACAACATATTGGAAGAATAATAAATTCAAAATGAAACAAATTAATATATTCCCATAAAATGGACACATCAGTAAGGATGATTTTATTTTGTCTCTTTCATTTGATCTAGAAACAATTTATCATAGGTAAATAATATCAATGCATAATACGATGATTCAACATAATATTCATCCCCCAGACTTAAAATGGATTGAATTTGAGGGAGATATATAGTATATAGGATTCTTTATGTCTCCCCAAATTTTTGGATGGATCTATAAATTGAAGGTCAATCAATTCCTAGAATAACATCAAACATTAATTAAATGGAGAATCACAATGTTTTTTTGGGAAATACAAAACAATTGTTTGACATAGGAAGAGATATATGCTTAAGATAAAATACTTGAACAATAATACATCTTTACCAAAAAGTAAAATTCCATTTCATGCGGTGGATTTTAAATAGTTCTACTACTCATGCATCATATAAAAGATGTCATAGAACAATTGATTATAAGCCAAACTTTCCTATTTTTATTTTAGTTGTAATCATTTACATTATCCGAACTATACATAAGGATTATAATGTACCAAGTATTGAACATAATATATTGAAAATGTTAATATTGAAGGGATAAATCAAAAATGACACAAATTCATTCATCTATTAATTTTTAGGTTTCCATATATGTTAACAATGGCCAATTACCTATGATAATATTTTACAGGAATTGTTTTTCCTATAATATAGTTTCCTAAAGGGAATATGAATTTACCAAATATTATCCTCTATGAGTGTCAAACAAGGTGTATTTAAAGGAAAAAATTTCATGAACTAGGTGATGATCGAGTTGATGACCAATTCTCTATTTTCTGAGTTATTCACCCTAGTTACAAATTTTTAGATCCCTACCCACATGTAGTATCCAGATAGTGATTTTTTTGTTAGAATCAACTCAATAAATTTTTTATAATATTCTAAGTATTTTTTCCAAGTTTTATACTTATTCTTAAGGCTTGAATGTGGTTTTATAATCCAATCCATAAAAATTACTAAATTGTATTTTGATACCAATTATTACAACCTATGTCAGTAATACAACATAATTCCGGATTTATTACATAATATAACAAATATTAAAATACTAGATGATAGTGATAACTAGTGTATTTAGCAAAAAAGGTTCAGTTCACTTTAATAATATTAACATGTCTAATAAAATTATTTATAAATTCTAGTCATGACCATATATTCGATATGTCTTCTAATTTTATATTTCATTACCTAGGGTCATACATAAAAAAAGGGTTGTGTTGAAAATTATAAGCCTTGAATAATATAAGGATTGAAATCCATATAACACAAAAAGAATATCCAGGTGAAATAACATTGATGAGCATAATAATAAATACAATTGAAGCATAATATAAGTTGATAACTTCAAGGAAACATAGGATTTTGGTAATAACATAAATATTGAAATCATAAGAATAATAAAGGTTTACCATCGAGATATCATAATATAGAGTTCATTGGATTACCTCTTAGGCATCACAAATGGTATGTCAAGAGAAAACACATTACCAAATGCATTAAAGATCTATATAATTTCGGAACCACCCATAACAATAAAATCATTTACATCCATTTGTGTGCACCTGTGTTCATTTTAGATTATAGTGAAAAATAATATATTTTATCTATTTTGATCCCAAGATCATGGATTTAGGGTCATACAAATATAATACCCATATGATTGATGTGTAGGTACATCAATTTTAATACACATGGATATAAACGTGCATACATATTCAATAAAACAATTGGCATGTAAAACTCATAGGATAATTTTGGAAACATAATAGGTGTATAAAATGATTCATGAAAAGAATTTATTATATTGAAAGGTGGTATATAATTAGTTACAAATGAAATATATAGTAAAATTGATGTGTAAAAAGAAATTACTACATGATAAATTTGAAATAAAATTTTAAAATACTATAAAAGTACATGAATATTGATGGGTGAGAATACCATTACCATGAGACGATGCTTCTAAAAGTAAGGGAGGAGATTATTAAGAGAATGGTAAAACATTGGGAGTGATATATATTTGTATATGGATTTTAAAATCATGGTCAATGTGTTTTTATTTATGATTTTTTGGGAGATGGTTTGGTAAATATTGAAATAAAGGATGAGGGTATTAATTAATTTCCAAACATAGGTTTTGGAATACATATCATAAAATAATAAATACCACAAATGTTCCCATGTATTCGTTCACAGTTTATGTCAAAGTGGACTAGATTTTGATCCATTATAAGGCCAAGTAGAAATTTATATTGAATAATAACATTTGTTATGTGTACATTATTTAGGTTTATAATCAATTGATTTTAAAGCATAAAAATAAAAAATATTATTGGGGGAATTCATTAAGGGTTTATAAAGAATTAAATAATGTAAAAAAAATTGATATTAATTGGGAAATAATATTTTAGTCATGTAACCCCTCCAAACTACTCATCTAATCCAATTTTTTCATATGTTATGCCATAATAACAACCATATTTTTATAATGTTGGAAAAAAATACATCATGGTGCCATCTCTAGGTTTTTGGGGTGATTGTGTTTGAAAAAATATCTAGATGACTATATTTTAATATGGTTGGTTTTGTCAATGTGGATTATATTATGATGGAATGGTTTCTAAGTTCTTTTCAAATTTTGGTGCCTTAAAATCATTGTTTAATTAATGGAAAGGAAAGGTTTTCCACAATGGATTTCACAAACAATATTTCGCGAATCGTGATGAATGGAGTTCAAGGAGATCATATTATTATAGTTGCACCATGAAGATAACAAAAGAGATATGAAAAATTCATTGGAATCCATATTTTGTGGATGAAAGACACTACAAAGAGATTTGTACTATGTGAACAACGAAGTGTGTTGTGTCAAACACATAGAAAAATATGTTTGTGGAGGCTTGTTCTTCATGGAATGATATAGTGATTTTAGGATTCCACATTGGTTATTCATTTTTTGAGGACATTGAAAACCACAAAAGATAAAGTTGTTATGTGGATAGCATAACAAGGTAAAAATTAAGGATTTACTGCATCTGAGATTTTGGTGATTGTGATTAGATGGTTTTGTTTGATTTATTTTCCAATATAAATGACCCTAATAAAGTAATTAAATTTAGTGAAATTAATTATAAAATATATTCACAATAAGATTTCAACAATGTCCAAAGTTGTTCTAGAGAAAATAATTCTATGAAATAATTTGTTCAGAGGTGATGATTCAACAAAAGAAAAATAGGTTCACTTGGTGGGTTTCTATAAAGTAATTATCTATGAAGAAAAGATATATCACAAGGTACAAGTCATCCACTATGTGATAAAACTCCATGAAGCGATTGTGGAAAATGATGAATCAACCGTATTTGAAGTATACGCACTCGGTGAAGAAAAGGTTGTATGTGATGTTCTCCTTACACATCGTTCTGGGTAGTTCATGAAATATGAAATAAATTTCAATATATATTTGTGATTTTCGTGAAGGGACTAAAATATATTGTGAAATAAATTCCATAAAATTAAAAGTATGAAAAATTGTGTATTTTGTTTACAGGTTGAGGAAAGTAGTTCATAGATCACTCATATATGTTTAAAATAATTATGAGTAGATTCAGAAAATTGTGAAATTCTTCTGGGGGGATAGTGAGCACAATTCAATTGATTGATTAGTGGGATTTCAAATTCAAATTGGTTTTAAACTAGGAGGGAAAATGAGTCTTCTTCGAGCATTGTAATGCCTCTCATCGTTGGAATAGAAGTGATCTTTCCTGAAAATTGTTACGGAAGTTAAACTTATTAGATTTGGTACATCAACACATTGCTACAATATACTACACTGATATAGACCATTAATGGATAACCATGTCAAATAAACATGTCTTGTGCATAATTTCATTTATTTTCATACATTTAATTGGGAAAAAGATATAAGTGTTTTTTGTTTAAAGATGAAGCAAAATACAAATGTGAATTTGTTTTAATCTGTTAGACCCCGATTTACCACCTCCTCTCAGGATATATAAATAAGATATGATAACAATTGGTATCAGAGGAAAAGGTTATTATCAGTGTTTCTCCCTAAATGGTTTCAATAGAGGTCTATAATAAATAAGTTATTGTGATATTTCATGGGAAACAATTTCAACTATGTAAGAATAACATGAAATACTACTTCATTTTTTAAGAATCTATGTCTTTTTAAAATTAATTCATGTAATTTCAACAATATTGAAATTGGTTCTTTATTAGAAGCTGACTGAATTAAATTCTAAGATGACCCAAATATAATTAATGATTTATTTTGAGACCTATCTAATGACATCTATATGAAGGGGATGGTGTAAAATTCTACACATGCTATGTTGGAATAGTTTTTTAATATTTAATATGGAGGATCAAAAGTTAGAGAAGCAATTCTACAAGTTCTATGGATCAACTAAGATGATATTAGAATACAAAAAAATGTGTCTCCTGAGGAATTATTTGATCAAATTAATTTTTTTAAAAGCTATGTGTGGTATTATAAAAATTATTTAATATGTAATGATTGTCAGAAGCATATTGAATACTGAAACATCGGTTCAATATAAATATTACTATATTAGTAGATAATGATCCAAATGATATAACATTGGATATCATGTATCTAACTCTAGTTGAATATGAAATGATAAATAATGATAATGAGTATATGAAAAAAGATAGGTTAAAAGAGGTTTCTTTCAAGGCTATGAAGAATCTCTCCATTTAAAATGTAAATGAAGAAGAAGATATGTATGTAGTGATTTTTTTTCTAGTTTTCAAATATATAAAAATGAAATGGAAATTTCAATGGGAAACACCCACAAGCATTCTTTGGATGTGGAAAATTTAGACAACTCTCAAAAAAGATCACTAAGAAGTCTCAATGTGATGATGAGGATGAAGTCGAAATTCCCATAGAGAAGACATTATCTTATGTTAAGGGTATGAAAAATTTTATGAGAAATTTATTTAGAATGAATAATATGTTTTTAGAAGATGATGAAATTTTAGAATAATATGAAGTAGAAGAATTAGTGGATTTAAAGGATCATGAAGCATGTTATACGGTGGTAATTTTAAAAAATTACAAAGCAAGGGAATAAAGGGACAAAGATGAATGATAAGTAAATGGAAGAGTTGACCATTAGGTCAAATTAGAAGCCTCACTAGAATAGACACATGTTTTAAGAGGCCAAACCAAGAAACCAAACATGGTGGTTCATGATCCCAAAATCGATATGTATGAGTAGCAGGAAGAGAAGTCTGAGTTGATTGATGAAATTGAAATGTTTAAGTCTTCAATGAAAGAGAAATTATATATGATTGGTGAATACAATCTCCAAAGATAATGAATGTTAAAGGTTGACATATGGTTTGATTAATAAAAATAATGATCAAGAAAAACACATTACAATGATTGGGGAGGAGGGTTTTAGACTACAAAGGAATGTAAAAGATCAGGAAAAATGTTGAATCTAGACAATCAAGTTGCAATGAAATCACATAATTAATAGGAGAGATCAGTTCATTGATGAAACAAAAAAAGGCATGTTTTGAGAGTAAAATAATAGATCCAAATGTAACTGCTGGTATGGGGATTAATCTGGAACATAAAGTAGTAATGGTTGAATTCAGACCACAATCACCGACTCCAAGACTGAATATTGATTTGGGTAAAAATTAGAACTTGAAGATTCAGATAAACTAAGAGAAAACAAGATGTGTACTAGTTAAAAATTGGAATTTACCCCAAATTAGGTGTTGTTATTTTAAAAATATAGGACACACAATAAATGATTGTTCCATATATAATAGGTACCATAGGGAACATGGACAATAGTGGAATCTATACCGAACACAATATTATAGGACATTATTTTATGGTTACTATTCTTGTTGGGAAGGATTCAATCACATTGAATGATATTGCTCAATAATAATATATATAATTGTACTGAAGTGGAAAAATGTTATCATAATAAGTAGCTCAATGTATCATCAAATGTGATGAAAATTCAAAATCAATTTTTGTATCCACAAGACGAATTTGGTCCATCATTCTACAAGTAAAATTAATTTTATCAATCTATTCTTGGTATGAGGTAAACACTATAGATCCCAAATAAAGGAGCTTAATAAATATTATTGTGGATATTTACCATAATGAATCAGATCCTTCTGGTGTATGGATCCTTAATAGTGGATATGTATCTAATGTGAAAGGTTATATTGTACTTTTTACATGAAAAGATATAACGAGGAAGGTGTTGTCCAAATTGGAAATGATGAAATACCAAATTTTTGGGTAATGAAATGATTGGTGCTGATGTATTAGTTGTTAAAGGTATTAATCCAAGATTTCTTATTATATATCAATTATGTGAATCATGGAATGATATACGATTTACTAATATGATGTGTATCATCAAAATATAGGTGGTGTAGTTATTCTATATGAAAAATTACAATGGGTAAACTCTACCTTTTATGTGGAGAAGAAGATATGTACTTTTTATCAATGGAGGATGAGAACATGTTGTGTTGTAAACAACATGGCCATCTATGCTAACAATAACTATAAGATCTAGCCAAATGTTATTCTACTCGAGATCTCCCTTAGCTATCATGTGAACATACTCATACATGCAATACATATCAACAATTGAATATTATAAGAAATTTTTACAGGAAAAAAGAATTTAATTCAACGAGAGTTCTTGAATAGGTGAATGCCTATGTTTCTAGACCTATCTCACCAATATCCATTGATGGCATGATGTACTATGTCATTTACATTGATTATTTCAGCAATATTGAATGGTTATTTTTCATTTACCAAAATTTTAACATGTTAAATTACACAAAAAATATTGAAGGGAATCAAAATGAATGGATGAATAGAAGATTCTAATGCTTCGTAATGATAATAGTGTGAAATTGAAAAATATTTATGTGGAAGAAACTCTCTAGAAACATGTAATAAGAAATAATTTTTCATTATAAATAACTACTTAAAATGGAGTAGTTGAGGGGAGAAATCAGATCATAAACGACATGGATTGTAAAATTATTATTTAAATAGACATACTAGAATAATTATTGAAGGAAGCTATCTGGACATTGGTGTACATATATAACAAAGATCTATTGTATCCAAGTAAAAAAGATCCATAAAATATGTGGAATGGAAAAAATAAAACATTGAAATACATTGAAATATTTATATGTAAGTTGTTTATTCTCAATAATGAGAAACATATGAAATTTTAGTCATGTGGAGATAAGGAGATATTCCATGGATATTTAGGAAAATATAATGAATATTAATATTTAAACAAGGGGTTTGTTAAGTATTTTGAATGTAAATATTTAACTATAGTATAAAATCAACAGATTTTTCAACACCATAGTGAACAGTCCCCAGATGAATATGATGATGAGAAATGTTCCTCAAAGGGAGTTGATGTGTAAAATTATGATTCATAAGAAGATAATGATGATGATAATGGGGATTTAAAATATATGTCTTTAGGAAAAACCAAGAGTCGAGATGAAATAGACAAACAGAGCATCGTTGGTGACCCCATGGTGCTAGTTCCAATATGAAGAATGAATTCATCATAGAAGGAATCCTTATTATATCAGGTAAATCCCTAATGATTGGATGAATAAACAAGAGATAAGAAATATGTTCATGATATGAGTGAATAGCATGAAAAAATTATGAAGAATAATATATGGAATATTATTTCGAGACCAGAACATAATAATTTCATCAAGACCAAATTGGTCATTCACAAGAAGAAAAAAGATTATGGACCAAAAATTAAAAAAAGCACAAGTAGTGTTCCAATGGCACTAGGAGATAGATTATATTGATGATGATGAAAAATTTGAACCTATTGAAAGTATAGATAGAATCAGATTACTATTCTCCATATCATTATAAAGAAGGTTCCTGGTTTTCCATATAGTCCCCAAGTCAGTGATTCAAAATGTGGTATTGGAAAAAGATATTAATAGTGGGAAACCAATTGGTTTTATCCATCATAAAGATGATAACATAGTTTTTTGAAGAAGAAGAAACTATATGGTTTTTTGAAAGAACCATGAAAATGGTATTCAAGACTATATCACTTTTTGAAGAAGCTCAGTTTTCAGCATTGTGGAGTTGATTACAATCTCTTAGTCAATAATTGTAGTAATAAATTGATGATTGTGTTGGTGTATGTAAATTAAATAATATTTCGTGTATTAGAACATTTTTAGTTAAAACTATTTTTATAATTTATGAAAAGTGAATTTTTTATGTCAATGATAGATGAACTTATGTCTTCCATGGAATATATATGACTCGAATAGAGAATGGAACATTCATTTCCAATAAAAATATTTCAAGGAGTTTTTGAATTTTTTTGAATGTATAACACCATGGTGATGATTACTCCGGTGGATACACAAATAAAATTTCCACTATATGATGAATGAAATGTTCTTAGTGTCATATAATACAAGAATATCATTGGTACTATTTTATAAAAGGTAACAACAAGACTTGATATAGTTATTTCAACATTCCAAGAAGTACAATATTAATGTAATTATAATGAACCATAATTCACATACATTGTTAATACTTAAAAATTGAAGCTTACTTATTACAATATATAACAAAACCACTAAAGGACCGTATAGGTATAGTGTCTTTAGATACTGGGAAACATAAACAACTGTTTCATAAAGCGTCTACACTATCTCCCATTTATTTCATCATATCTATAGTCCCTTTTGGCATATCTTACTTAATAACCTTCTTCCTGACCTGGGGAAAGAATACATACAAAAGGGTGAGCTCAAATTCTCAGTAAGGGTAAATAAAAAAAATATCAATCACATCATATACCTAAGCACATAACTTTTGGAAATCTTAACCTGCAAAAGAAATCATAATTTCATAACATGGCATAAATCATGGCAGTGAAATATAATCACAATAATCATAACATAAAACATGGAACTTTGTGGAATACACACATAATCATAGAGAATCATATCTTATTAGTCAAGACTCATTGCCAAGACTATCTTAGTGGACAAAGTCCATTTCTGAACTGAGTCACCCTCGTTTCAGTCATGTTTCACTGAACCGGTATAACCTACCGTTCCATCCATGTCTATCTCATGAGATATAAAATCATTACCCAATGCATTGGAGGGAGATATAGGTCCCACCCATCTCATAATGATACCATCCTTATGTGCGCCACAAAATCATAAACCATACATCATAGAATAACCCATGTAAAAAAATGGGAATCTTAAACATCGTGACATCATAACACAATTCATATAAGATAAAGGAATTCATAAAAATATAATTCCATCACAACATAATAAAATCAATGTAATAATAGAGATAAAAACAGATCCCTTTATTATCTTAGATGGAAAATAATTTTGATAAATCACTTGAACTTCATTCTTGAGAAAAATATCCTTTCTACTTCAAAAACACTTTTCCTTTCTTAACATGTCGTAAAATTATAAACTAAAATAAGTTGATTAAAAATAAACTTGAAAAATTTAAAATTTTGATTCTTGGAAATAATGTTTTTAAAAAAAATCCATTCATGCCGTATAAGTTAAAAGAAACATTCTTCTCGTACTTTTGTCGGAAAGTCAAAAAGTACCTTGTACGAAAAAACGACAAAAGATTTCTTTCATGTCCTTTACTAAAAACTCACAGTAGGGTAAATTTGGATTTAAAAAAATTGTAGGTGGATGTATATAAAATTAGATATTGAAGAAACATGGATGTGGATGATAAAATACACCCCAGTAAATACCAAAGTATAAACAATCTCAGATAAAAATGAGATTGTGATATTTCCCTTGCCTTAGACCCGTTTTGCTTCATAAGTGTCTGAACCTCCTATATAATGATTTAAATAATGTTATTGACTTATTCCAGAATCATACTTATTTTTATGATATCATATATGGTCATTTTCTTAGCTTCTTAGTAGTAATATTTCATTGCTACTTTTTATTCGGGTGTTTATAACTTTTTGTTCTTATGCGTGTTTTGTCGAATAAATTCTTATTCATATATTTAGGTTATAGATACCTCATTCCCAGAATGGTATTAGTGTAATATATATCATATTCATTCATTCAATTCATTTATATAATCATTATGAAATGAAGATCATGTAGAACGAGTCGCATCACATCGTGGAGACGGTATTCCGTACGTACGCACGAGTGATGATATTGTTCCTATGATCGTGGAATTATATTGGAGTGTATGTATACTATTTAAGAATTAGTATCACTTTATAATAGTCATAAAAAGTCATTATATACACCATTATACCCATCCAAGTAAGGTGGTGGTGGAAAATAGATTACACCACGGCGTGGAGACGGTATTCCGTACGTACGCACGAGCGGTGATTTCTTTTTCCGTAGGATGGATAGATGGTGAAATAGGGTTGTTTCATACATATAATAACATATCCATATATGAGTGATACTGATGTTTTTACTTCATAATGAAACAACTAAAGAAGAAGAAGTGGAAGAAGAAATAAAGATGAAGGAATCGGTAACAGACATTACCTCTTCTTCGAAGTGTTTCTTTGAGACCTTCTTTTAGGGCACTAAAATTGGTCTTTGAAGAAGCCCAGTACCTCTAGGATGTCTCTAGGGAAGTGGATAGGAGTAATTGTCAGGGGTTGGCCGATCTTGAAGGCTCAAAGTGGTGTGAGGAAGAGGGGGAGGAAGTTCCCTTTTATAAGGGAGGAGAGGGGCACCTTTGGGAAAACTAAAAATATTATTTTATTATAAAGTCAACTTCGGTTTTAAATAGCTCCAAATGGATATATTTAGAAGCTAAGGTGGGTATGGGTCGAAATAATCTCATAAAATATAATTTAGACAAGTTTAGGTTCCTATTTTAACCTTATCATTTATATTTATCATTAAGTTAAATAATTTTACTTTTACCGCGTCTTCTTGTGTTCTTATACTATAAGGTTAATAAACTTACTATAAGCAGCCAAACGAACCCCAAGTTGTTTATTATTAATATATATAACCTTATCTAAGTCATTTGGCCGAACCTTAGATTTTTAAGAATAAAATAACAATTACTAATATAATATTTGTTTTAAAAACTATTTTATGTCAATTTTGACACTATTTAGTAATTAATTTTTGTGAAAATCATAACAGAATGATTAGTTCGAAAAAAGTTAATTAAATCAATACTAACATGTCATAGTAATCTACAAAATTAGTGGAATTCATAAAAAGTTTCAAATTACATTTATTTTGATGTTTATAACATCGATTATGTCAATATTTCATTAATAAGTTAATTACTACATCTTCTTTGAGTCATTAATAAATTAAATTATTTAATGTCTAAAAATTACAAATAAAATACAATTATGTAGGAAATATTTTAGCTTTCTAATGAATATGTATAGTCGAACTTATCTTATGTATAACCCAATATTAAAAATGATTTAGTTATTAAACTTTGATTTTAACTATTTTAACCCTTCTTTAAATAAATTAATAATAAATGTCCTAATCTAATCCAAGTGGGCCTTAATGGTCATATTTTATTCCTAACTTTGTTTTTGGTCGAATCACACTTATCCAATATAATTAGGACATGTTTTAGGGTAATAATAATATCATCTTTACCCTTAATTACCCAATTTACTTTTAACCGTGGTAAAAAAAAGTAAAAAATTACTATTCACCAAAAATTATTTTCATCTAATTGAACCACATTTTAGTCCTTGATATTAACCGTGTCTCTCGGATTTTCGAAATTCCACTCACAGAAGCGGTAAAATTATATTTTATGAAAAATTCAGTTTTTTAACTACCAGTTAGTGGTTTCACTATTCGTCAAAAATTGAAAGTTTTCAGAAAAATACCAAAATTTCACCCTAGGCTAATTTCGATATTCTGAATCCAAAAATGAAGTCCATTTTGAAAAATAAAATTTATAAAATTTCAAAAAGTGGTTATTACTATTCATAACGGCTAGTTTTAATAATATTTTAATAGCATATTGTTGTTTAGTGAAACTTGGTATCGCGTACGACGTAAGCTATCGAGGAAGGTCTTGATTTCGTGTAAAGCAAGCCAAGTAAGTGTTGTGTAGAAAAAGATTCCTTTGATGATTTATATAACATAAAAGTCTCGGGTGTTACATTCTACCCACCTTAAAATGAATTTCGCCCTCGAAATTCGTCACTTTGTAACAAACAGATGAGGATAGCTCTCCCTCATCATATCCTCAAGCTCCCATGTAGCTTCTTCTAATTGGTGGTTCCTCCATAAAACTATCACCAATCGAGTGGTCTTGTTTCGTAGGACTTTTTCGCTACAATCCAGAATCTCTATCGGTTGTTCTTCATAAGAAAGATCTTGCTCCAGCGGTACAACTTCTGAGATGAGTACTTGTGAAGGATCAGGTATTTACTTTCTCAGGCGAGATACATGGAACACATCGTGAACTTGAGAGAGATTCAGTGGAAGCGCCAATCGGTAAGCTACCTTCCCAACACGATCCAGTATTTTGAAAGGAGCGATATATCTAGGGCTCAAATTCCCATTCTTTCCAAATATCATAACCCTATTCCAGGGAGATATTCGTAAGAACACTTTATCACCCACTTCAAACTCTAGGTCTTTTCTTCGGTTGTCGGCATAACTTTTCTGTCGACTCTGAGCTGCTCTTATGTGTTGTTGAATAGATATGACCTTTTCTGCCATTTCATCAATGAGTTCAGGTCCTAATAGCTTTCTTTCCCCAACTTCATCCCAGCAAGTTGGAGTCCTGTATATCATTCCATAAAGAGCTTCATAAGGAGCCATCTGAATACTAGAGTGAAAGCTATTATTATAAGAAAATTCCACCAAAGGTAGGTGTTGATCCCAACCACCATTGAAATCCATAGAGAAAGCTCTCAACATATCTTCTAGGGTTTGAATTGTTCTCTCAGACTGACCGTCTATCTGAGGATGATAAGCAGTGCTGAATCTCAACTCTGTATCCAGAGAATGCTGAAGACATCGCCAGAACTTCAAGGTAAATCTCGGATCCCGATCAGATATAATAGAAATTGGTACTCCATGCAATCTTACCACTTCCTTTACATATATCCTGGCAAGCTGATCTAGAGAGAAATCCTCTCTAATAGCAATGAAGTGTGCAGACTTTGTAAGACGATCAACTATGACCCAGATAGCATTATTGCCTTTGGATGTTTTAGGAAGTCCTGTGACAAAGTCCATAGTGATGTTTTCCCATTTCTATTCGGGTATGGGTAATGGTTGTAACATCCCCTTAGACTTCTGTCTCTCAGCTTTAACTTGTTGACAAACCAGGCATCAAGAGACAAATTCAGCAACATCTCTTTTCATGCCATCCCACCAGAAGTAATCTTTCAGGTCCCTATACATCTTCGTGCTTCCAGGATAAATATAGAATCAAGAACTATGAGCCTCATCCAGCTTCTCCTTCTTTAATTCGGGGATGGGAGGAACACAAACCCGATTTCTGAACTTTATTATCCCATCACAATCAAGGTTGAATTCAGGAACATTTCTCACCTTCTTTTGTAACTCGACATCTTCTTTATGTGCCTCTTTAATCATCACATGTATAGATAGTTGAACATTCATTTGAGAAAGATAAGATTTTTCCCCTTTCATTATAATTCCACGATCCATCCTTTGTAAATCCATAAATATTGGATCTTTTGTGATCCTCATCATGGATAAACTAGCATGGTCTTGTCGACTTAATGCATCTGCCACTTTGTTTTCTTTCCCAGGGTGGTAATGGATTGAGCAGTCGTAATCCTTAATCAGCTCCAACCATCTTCTTTGGCGCATATTCAGCTCCTTTTGTGTGAAAATATACTTTAAACTTTTATGATCAGTATAAATATCACACCTTTCACCATAAAGGTAATGCCTCCAAATCTTTAATGCAAAGATTACCGCAGCTAACTCCAAATCATGATTTGGGTAATTTTGCTCATGTATTTTCAACTGTCGTGAGGCATAAGCTATCACCATATCATTTTGCATAAGAACACACCCCAATCCCTTCTTAGATGCATCACTGTAGATCACAAACCTTTCTCCACTACAAGGTAGTGTGAGCAGAGGTGCACTGGGTAACCTTCTTTTCAACTCCTTGAAATTATCTTCACATTCCTCCGTCCAAACAAACTTAACTCCTTTCCGAGTCAACTTGGTGATTGGATTAGATAATTGTGAAAAACCTTTTACAAAACGTCGATAATATCCAGCCAAACTAAGAAAACTTCGGATCTCAATTACTGTTGTTGGTCTCGACCATCTTTCGATAACCTCTGTTTTTGCTGGATCCATAGATATCCCCTCTTTTGAGATTATGTGACCCAAAAATGAAACTTTTTGAAGCCAAAATTCACACTTGGTAAATTGGGCATAAAGCTTATCCTTTCTCAGGGTCTTCAATATAATTCTCAAGTGATCTTCATGTTCTTCCTTGCTCTTTGAATAGACAAGAATATCATCTATAAAGACTACCAGAAATTTATCAAGATAGTCTCTAAAGACTCTATTCATCATATCCATGAAGATAGAAGGGGAATTTGTAAGACCAAATGGCATCACTATAAATTCATAGTGTCCACACCTTGTACGGAAAGCCATCTTTGGTATATCCTCCCTTTTGACCCTTAATTGATGATACCCTGAACGAAGACCAATCTTGGAAAAGTATTGAGATCCGCGTAGTTGGTCAAATAAGTCATCAATGAGTGGGAGAGGATATTTGTTCTCGATAGTGATCTTGTTATGTTCTCGATAATCAATGCAGAGTCTCATGATCCATCTTTCTTCTTAACAAACAGAACAGGTGCTCCCCAAGGTGATGCACTAGGGCGTATGAATCCCTTATCAATATTCTCTTGGAGTTTCTTCTTCAATTCCTGCAACTCAATTGGGGCCATTATATAAGGTGTCTTTGAAATAGGCAATGCACCCGGTACGAGTTCTATTGAGAACTCAACTTCACGATTTGGTGCAAGTCCCGGTAATTCATCCGGAAAGACATCATCAAACTCCCGTACAATGGGAATATTCTTAATCGTGAGTTTCTCACCAACCATTTGAGATAAATAACCTTCATTTAGTGGAATCAATACCCATAAGATAGAAGAAATTTCCACTGGAAGGTTATGTTCATCCTTGCATTGATAGACGATCATAGATTGATCTGGAATATGAAATGTGACTTCCCTTCTTTGGAAATTGATATGAGCTCCATATAAAGAAATCTAATCCATGCCAAGAATCACATAAAATTCCACTATAGGAAGGATCACAAGATTTGCAGGAAGCACTTTCCCACAAACTTCGATCGGAGAAGAATTATAAACTTTTGATGCGACTGTTGTGCCATTAGGTGTTGTGACAGCTAACTCAACATCTAATTGTTGAGGTAATACGATGATACCCTTCGAAAATTCTTCAGATATAAAAGAGTGGGTGGATCCAGAATCAAATAAAACATTTTCTACTTTAGAATGGATAGTAAGTGTACCTTTTACCACATCTTTATCGTATTCCACATCACTGATAGAAATTGCATGTGACTTTCCTTTGTCTTTAGCCTTAAGAGTTTGTTGACGTCGACCATCATCATCAACCCTTGGATTAGGGAATTTATTGGCATAATGTCCCATCTCCTTGCACTTGAAACAATGAAGTGTAGTAGGTTCATTCGTTGTATCCCTTCCTTTGTTTGCATCATTAGACATCTTCATCCCATCATCGCAGCATTCAAATGCTCGATGACCTTCCTTTCCACATTTGAAACATTTAATTGTCCCTTTAAGACAACTCCCTCCATGTTTATTTCCACAATTTCAGCATAAGGGAAAAACTCATCTTCTTTTCAGTGTGCTCTTTAGATTTTCCTTTGAATTACATTTTCCTCTTCTTATCAAACCCATATGACTGATGGGTTACTCCAATCTCCATCTCGACTTTGAGAGAACATCGAACGATTTCCTCGTAGCTATTGAAGTCCCTTATGGATAACGCCCTTCGAAGACTTGGTTTTAAGCCACTAAAGAATCGATCGATCTTACTCTCAGGTTGGATAATAATACCAGAAGCGTACCTTGCAAGTCTTGTAAAATCTGCTTCATTGGTACCAACAGATTCATCATCCTTTTGCTTCAGTTCAAGAAACTATTTCTCCATCTTTGTTCGGAGAATACGAGGGAAGTACTTATTAAAAAATAAGTTCATGAACTCGTCCCATTCCATGGACTGAATTTCATCCCTTTGCATCGTATTCTTAATATGATTCCACCATTGATCAGCATCACCTTCCAAACGATACACTGCTAAGATGACTTTATCATCCTCAGAACATTGAAGAACTGAAAATATCTTTTCAGTAGTACTAATCCATTTTTCAGCAACTAATGGATTAGTAGTCCCGCTGAATGAAGGTGGACGCTGTCTCATGAAGGATTAAACAAAATGTTGCTCCTTCCTTTGCTCGTTTGAAGTCCTGCATGATTCATAGCTTGAGAAAGTTGTGTGAGCATGGCTACAAGATTTTTCATTCCAGCTCCTATAACGTTTGGTTGCTCAGGGGGACAATCATTGCATTGCCGGTCGCATTCCCCATTAACACGATTCCTTCGGGTTTCAGCCATTGACTAAAACCAAGAAGAATAGTGTGAGCAACACTAATTATAATAGGAAAACCACATAATCAAGAATAAGATTTCACACTTAAGGTCTTATCCTAGGTTATTCATGGTCATTTCTAAAAAACAATGATTATGTTCTATGCTTAGACTTATCATTAGGGTTCTTACTAAGGCTTTCACATCCTAGTTTCCAAAGGTTGACTATACCTTTCCTCTGATACCAACTATAACGACCCATACTTTGCATACAATGTTAATAATTCAAAATTGAATCATACTTATTACAACATATAACAAAACCACGAAAGGACCGTATAGGTATAGTGACTTTATAAACTGGGAAACATAAACAACTGGTTCATAAATCGTCTACATTGTCTGCCATTTATTTCATCATATCTATAGTCCCTTTTGGCTTATCATACTTAATATCCTTCTTCCTGACCTGGGGAAAGAAAACGTACAAAAGGGTGAGCTCAAATGCTCAGTAAGGGTAAATAAAAGAAATATCAATCACATCATATACATAAGCACATAACTTTTGGAAATCTTAACCTGCAAAAGAGATCATAATTTCATAACATGGGATAAATCATGGAAGTGAAATGTAATCACAATAATCATAACATAAAACATGAAACTTTCTGGCATAAACACATAATCATAGAAAATCATTTCTTATTAGTCAAGACTCATTGCCAAGACTATCTTAGTGGACAAAGTCCATTTCTGAACCGAGTCACCCTCGTTTCAGTAATGTTTCACTGAACCGGTATAACCTACCGTTCCAGCCATGTCTATCTCATGAGATATAAAATCTTTACCCAATGCATTGGAAGAAGATATAGGTCCCACCTATCTCATAATTATACCATTCTTATGTGTGCCACAAAATCATGAACCATACATCATAGAATAACCCATGTAATAAAAATGGGAATCTTAAACATCGTGACATCATAAAACAATTCATATAAGACAAATGAATTCATAAAAATATAATTCCATCACAACATAATCAAATCAATGTAATAATAGTGATAAAAACAGATCCCTTTATTATCTTAGATGGAAAATAATTTTGATAAAACAATTGAACTTCATTCTTGAGGAAAATATCCTTTCTACTTCAAAATCACTTTTCCTTTCTTAACATGTTGTAAAATTATAAACTAAAAGAAGTTGATTAAAAATAAACGTGAAAAATTTAAAAGGAAGCTTCTTGGAAATAATTTTTTAAAAAAATTCCATTAATGCCGTATAAGTTAAAAAAACATTCTTCTCGTACTTTTGTCGGAAAGTCAAAAAGTACCTTGTACGAAAAAATGACAAAATATTCCTTTCATATCCATTACTAAAAACTCACCGAAGGGTAAAATTGGATTTAAAAAAATTGTAGGTGGATGGAAAAAAAATTACATATTGAAGAAACATGGATGTGGATGATAAAATACACCCTAGTAAATACCAATGTATAAACAATCTCGGATAAAAATGAGATTGTGATATTTCCCTAACCCTAGGTCCGTTTTGCTTCGTAAGTGTCCGAAACTCTTGTAAAATGATTTAAATAATGTTATTTACTTATTACAGAATCATAATTATTTTTATGTTATCATATATGGTAATTTTATTAGCTTCATAGTAGTAATATTTCATTGCTACTTGTTATTCGGGTGTTTATAACTTTTTGTTCTTATGCGTGTTTTGTCGAATAAATTCGTCTTCTTCTATTTAGGTTAAAGATACCTCATTCCCAGAATGGTATTAGTGTAATATATATCATATTCATTCATCAATTAATTTATATAATCATTATGAAATGAAGATTATGTAGAACGAGTCGCATCACATCGTGGAGACGGTATTCCGTACGTACGCACGAGTGATGATATCGTTCCTATGATCGTGGAATTGTATTGGAGTGTATGTATACTATTTCAGAATCAGTATCACTTTATAATAGTCATATAAAGTCATTATATACACCATTATACCCATCCAAGTAAGGTGGTGGTGGAAAATAGATTACACCACGACGTGGAGACGGTATGCCGTACGTACGCACGCGCGGTGATTTCTTTTTCCGTAGGATGGATAGATGGTGAAATAGGGTTGTTTCATAATTAAAATAACATATCAGTAGATGAGTGATACTGATGTTATTACTTCATAATGAAACAACTAAATAAGAAGAAGTGGAAGAAGAAATAAAGATTAAAGAATCGTTAACAGACATTACCTCTTCTTCAAAGTTCTTCTTTGAGACCTTCTTTTAGGGCACTAAAATTGGTCTTTGAAGAAGACCAGGACCTCTAGGAAGTCTCTAGGGAAGTGGAGAGGAATAATTGTCAGGGGTTGGCCGAGCATGAAGGCTCAATGTGGTGTGAGGAAGAGGGGGAGGAAGTGCCCTTTTATAAGGGAAGAGAGGGGCACCTTTGGGAAAACTAAAAATATTATTTTATTATAAAGTCATGTTCGGTTTTAAATAGCTCCAAATTGATATATTTAGAAGCTAAGGTGGGGATGGGTCTAAATAATATCATACAATAGAATTTAGACATGTTTAGGTTCCTATTTCAACCTTATCATTTAGATTTTACATTAAGTTAAATAATTTTACTTTTACCGTGTCTTCTTATGTTCTTATACTATAAGGTTAATAAACTAACTATAAGCAGCCAAAAGAACCCCAAGTTGTTTATTATAAATATATATAACCTTATATAAGTCATTTGTCCGAACATTAGATTTTTAGGAATAAAATAACAATTACTAATATAATATTTGTTTTAAAAACTATTTTATGTCAATTTTGACACTATATAGTAATTAATTTTTTTGAAAATCATACCAGAATGATTAGTTCAAACAAAATTAATTAAATCAATACTAAAATGTCATAGTAATCTAGAAAATTAGTTTAATTCATAAAAAGTGTCAAATTACATTTATTCTTGTGTTTATAACATCAATTATGTCAATATTTCATTAATAAGTTAATTACTGCATCATCTTTCTGTCATAAATAAATTAAATTATTTAATGTCTAAAAATTACAAATAAAATACGATTATGTAGGAAATCATTTTATATTTCTAATTAATATTTATAGTCTAATTTAGCTTATGTATAGCCCCATATTAAAAATTTTTTAGTTATTAAACTTTCATTTTAACTATTTTAACCCTTTTTTAAATAAATTAATAATAAATGTCCTAATCTAATCCAAGTGGGCCTAAATGGTCATATTTTATTCCTAAGTTTGTTTTTTGTCGAATTACACTTATCCAATAGAATTAGGACTTGTGTTAGGGTAATACTAATATCATCTTTACCCTTAATTACCCTATTTACTTTTAACCGTGGTAAAAAACAAGTAAAAAGTTACTATTCACCAAAAATTATTTTCATCTAATTGAACCACATTTTAGTCCTTGATATTAACTGTGTCTCTCGGATTTTTGAAATTACACTCACAAAAGCGGTAAAATTATGTTTTATGAAAAATTCAGTTTTTTAACTACCACTTAGTGGTTTCACTATTCAAAAAAAATTGAAAGTTTTCAGAAAAATACCAAAATTTCACCCTAGGCTAATTTCGATATTCCGAATCCAAAAATGAAGTCCATTTTGAAAAATAAAATTTATAAAATTTCAAAAAGTGGTTATTACTATTCATAACGGCTAGTTTTAATAATATTTTAATAGCATATCATTGTTTAGTGAAACATGGTATTGTGTACGACGCAAGCTATCGAGGAAGGTCACGATTTCGTGTAAAGAAAGCCAAGCAAGTGTTGTGTATAAAAAGATTCCTTTGATGATTTATATAACATAAAAGTCTCGGGTGTTACCGTAATCCCAAAAACAACCACATAATTCTAATAAAAATGATACTTTTTTATATCAAGGGGACGGTGGATCTTGGTTTATTGTACAATTAAAAATATCAGTGAGATTTATTAATCTATATAGATTCAAATTGAGCTTATTCAATAGAAGATATAAAATCAAGGTTATGAGGTGAGTTATATATTGGTGGATTGTGTATTTTTTTTAATTAAGAAACAACATTGAGTTTCTATAATAATAATAAAAGAGGAATAAATTTTGGCTTCTCAAAATTGAAAATAGATATTATAGTTGAAGTTGCATCTTGATGATATGGGATATCTAGTGAATTAATTTATAAAAATAAATTGAAATAAGTCATGTGAAATAAATCTTATAAAAATATAGTACCTCATTAAATGACAAAGAAAATGGAAATCAACTATGATTTTATCTTGGAAATGACAAAGTCGTGGATTGTGCAGTTGGAGTATGCGATAATAGAAATATAGGTTGCCGACATTCCAAAACATCCCTTACCCAATGAAGGGTTTGAACGTCATCAATTGGCTCTCAGAGATTCATCAGTTCCAAACACTTGAAATTGTTTGTATGTGGTACACCCTTTCCAAGAGGTATGATGTGTTTTTACCAAATGTAATGATCTATATTATCTACCATATTGTATACCATAAGGAATTGAAATTTAGGTTTGTTGAAAGGCGGGATTATGGGTATAAAAATGGAGAAATGTCTTAATAAAGAAAGGGAGAGAAGCTGATAGGTGGAGAAGTGATGTAGGGTGAGTTTAAATTTTTTCGATGAAAATGATGATTGATCAAGGGATATATATCATGGGAAATGGGGTTTCTAATTAATTTATTTGAGTGTTATTGAAATGATCTTATTCAATGAGGAACTTTTCAATTTACTTGTTTGTCATTCTGATTAGGGAGCTTGTGGGATTAGAGTATATGTTGATCAAATAATTCATCTATATTAATATATATATAAATATGTTTTTTTAGTGATTAAAAAACATTAATGTTGTATCCAAATGTTAATAGATGTCATCAAACACAATGGGGGATATTTTTTTGGAAAAAACTCCTCATAGTTCCTTCTCTTTGTTATTAGGGTTATTCTGCTTGAAAGAAATATAAATGACCATGTTTTAGTATTTTATTTGCTGTAGAATATGTGTTAAAGGGGCACAATTTCCATGTTTAACCAAATTTTCGGCCAGTAAATCTTGAATTTGATTTATGGGAAGGGATGGTTTTACACAATGGTGTTTCTAGACCACATTTCATAGACCACGAAGCATGGTGTTCACGGACCACAGAATATCACAGTTTTTCTTTCCAGAACACATAGTAGTTATGTTGAACATTTAATGACTCCATCATTTTTCAGATGAAGTTGGAAAATCAGGCCATCAAAAATGGCTCTACGCTATGAGAACCGTGATGTATGTTACACTAACTACATAGAAAATACATTCTGTAAAAGGCATACAATTTGAGGTAGTCACATCATTAATGGGAGTCTCGTTGTGTGTTTCTTATGGTGGAAAATTAAGGCTAACACAATGGATTTTTCTTTGAGAATGAAATTAGTTTTTGTAGATGATATAGGCACTATGCAGACCATAAATCACGTTTGTGGTGAAGCACGTATCATATCAATGTTTTTATTATTTTTTATAATCATATTTTGAAGGATTTATTTTCCTATATAATGGACCGTAGTAACATCATTAATAAGAGTGAAATTGTAGAGCCCTGAAGCTTGACGTACATGGACATTACATTACCTTTTCTGAATACTTAATACATAACAAAAACAGACACACAAGGACCGTAATAGTTTAGTGACTTTGGAAAGTCAGAATATAATCTTCTAAACATGGTGAAAGATCTTCCACATCTCCCATAAATGTTTTCCCCTTTTGTTTTCTTACATAAAACCTTTCTTTCAATCATGGGGAATAGAAAACATATAAAGGGTGATCTCAAATGCTCAGTAAGGGTAAACATAGATAACATAAAACAATACATAAACATTTGAATGCAAAAACATGAACATAAAATCTAAACATCAAAATCATGAACAATGAGATAAATCTTGGAAGTACGTAATGCATAAATCATAAAGGAAAATTAATCATGATAAACTATAATGGGAATAAAACATGTAATTGTGGCATCCATTAAGCAGAGGTAATGATTTCCATAGTAGCCAGGGCATCACCGCCAAGACCATCTTAGTGGACAAAGTCCCTTACGGAACCAGGTTTACTTGCCATTCCTACCCTATCTTACAGAACCGGATTTACTTTCCATTTTCGCCGTGTCTATCTCATGAGATATAAATCCATACCCAATGCATTGGAGGGAGATATAGGTCCCACCCATCTCATATTGAAATAATTCTTACTTTTTCCACAAAATAATCATACATCATTCATTATAACCAAAAGAATAAAATGAGTTTCCTAAAAATCATCCCATCATAACATAATCCATATAAATCAAATGGATATCATTTCATCAAAGGAGAAGTGAAACCATGTAAATCATAGAGACATTATACTTGAAACATACTGTAACGACCCAAAGTTTCATTAATGGAAAATCCCTCTTGATCCAGTTAAATGTCTCTTTATAAAAAAATGTTTTTATAAGATGTCAACTTCTTTGGTTTTATGATAATATTTGTGAGCGTTACTTTTATAGTTGTTGATCAGTGATCACATGATTAGTATAACTACAAGGCTTTAACGAACAAAATTTTACTCAGACAAAGGAAGTGATGGACTCATCCAGTAGAATTTCCCCATACGAAGCCCATTTATCGGAGCTCGGAAAAGAGGTGGCATCCTTGGGCTTCACCCTTGACCAAGCCCAACCTGAGCTCCACCATGTCAAGCTCGAACATGACCGTCTACGGGAAAAGTGGAAGTTGATAGAGATTACCACTCGAGCGATGTTATCCGAGCCACCCCAAGAGTTTGTCACCATCGCACACCTTACCCTTATGTCTTATGTGGTTGTTTTAAGGGGTTATGTAACAAATAAGTAGTACTATGTTCATGATGGGAAAAAATCCCTCAAGGCATCATTGAAGCATTTTTGAGGTGATTTTGTTTGTTGACAAAGTGGACATCTGAGTGGTTATTGTTGACAAAGCAAAACAATGACAGATAAATGTGTTGACAAAGAGGATTTTATGTTGGAATGCCGAGTTCAAGATATGAGGTCAACGAACCATGATTGATTCAAGAATGTTGATAATGAAATGGAATGGACGATCTGGAGGCGGTTCAAGAGCTGAGGTCAACGCGCCGAGGACTTGGAGTATAGGAAACTTGCGCACTATATGTTTTTCAAGAGCATAAGACCAAAATATGGATTTGGAAACAAGTTCGCGCAAGTTTGGGTGTTGGTCGCGCAAGTGTCTAAAAGGACTGAATACTTGCATGCCGAGACTGGTTCACACAGGTGACTTGCACACCGTCACGCAAGGTGGTCAATTTGCCTATAAATACTGGACCACCCCTCTTCATTCTTTACTGGAGTTCAACATTTTGAGAAATCAGAGCTCCCATCGTGCAGGTGTGGTGGTCATGCAAGTGGTGTGTGTGGTCGCGTAGATGGGACTTGTGCGCCAGGGTGATTGTTGCGCGCCTGTTTTTGAAGCTGCACACCAGTGTAGAGTTGCGCACCAATATTGGGTTGGGCATAAAATGAAGGGAGTCGCGTAGGTTTGTAGTTGAGGAATCTTGAGTCGCACAGGTGTCTGAGGAGGGCTTGCGTGCCCGTTGTGAGCTACGCGCCGATACTTGCGCACCGAGGTTGACTTGCGCGCCAAGTATGGTTTATTTCCATCAGGGATTTTTGGGCAGCATGGAAGCTGGAAGTTTGCCTGATACCTTCGGTGCAAAGAGAGATTCATCTACGGCTGAAAATTGGGCTTCAACAGAGAATCTAATTATAGAGGATGATGCATTCTTTCATTCAAATGAAGAGACCTACATGTCTATAAAATGTGAGTGGATTCCTTCCAAGAGTAGTGAGCAATGGAAGAGAAATAAGGTGATCCTCTCCACTGGCAGTGAGCCAGAGAGAGAGAAACAGGGAGTGACCCTTGGGAAAACAGTGAGCTGACCCTAAACTTTGTAAAGGCAGTGAGCCTGGGCATAGAAGTGATCTAGCCTGAACTTTGTATCCACATCTAATGAATAATAGTGGAATTTGGTATGACTGGAAACTTGTCGGCATATGCTCCTTGGACATAGACCAGTGAGGGTGAACCAAGTACAAATCTCTATGTCTGCCTGTTTTCTTCCCTGCATTGCGTTCAAAGCATCATCATTAGATAAAAAAGGTAAATAAGTGATCATAGTTTACAAAAAATAGCAAACAAAGTGACCCTTGTAATAAAGAGGTCAAGATCCAGTGGGGTAGGAAGAACTTTGAAAAGAGTATCCATACCCTGATTCACCCCCCTCTTAGGGTATATAGGCCCCTAACGGTCCTAACAATTGGTATCAAAGGGAAGGTTTATTTTATTAGATTTATTTTCTCCGACTTGGTGCAGTCGATCTGTGTGTTTAGAGAATCGATCTGCTCTTATCTCGATGTGCCATGCCAAAGGGAAAAACATCAAAGAAGAAGCATAGGTCAGGTGGTATTCCTCAATGTGGAAGTGTGTATGGAAAAAGAGTGATTCAATTAAAAGAATCAAACAGTTTACTGAAGGAAGGTCTGGATGAGTCTTACAGGGAAAAGATTGATTCACAAAAGCATGATAGAGGAATGATTGAATTATATGAACTTCAAAGTGATATTGAAACAAGTGATAATGAAGAATAAAGAATTGAAGGAAGAATAGATATGAAATATGAGTTAGAGGCTGATCTTGAAGAGATAGATGTTTGGAGAGGAAAAACCAGGAAATCTAACAAAGTAGTTCACAATGCCAAACTCTATATGCAGCAGTAAGAAGAAGAGAAGTCTGAGTTAATGGATAAAATTGAGGAACTCAAGTTATCAGCACCAGAGAACTCATAATTATATGGTGAGTATAATCTTAAGATTGAAGAACAGAAAAGGGTTATCAATGGCTTGAATAGAAAAGTGAAGGATCAAGTCAAGTGCATCGAAGAACCTGATATTCCAAGTGACGTTGGAAACACCGAAGAAGTAAAATCTAAAGATATCCGGATCAAAGAATTAGACATTGAGTTCAAGAAGATAAGAGGCTTAAAATAAAGGCTTATTAGTGAGGAAACTCACCTAAAGGAGAAGAAAGATTCTCAAGGTGAAGAACTACAAAATCTGGCTAAAATAAAAGGAAAACAAAAGGCTGGTGATTATGAAGAGAGTCAAAAGTCAGATGAAGTTCAGAATCTGAAAGCTAGAAATATTGATCTTTCTACACAGCTATCTGAGCTAGTTCAGAATAATCAAATACTACAACAAGACAAATCATGCTTTTTTGATTCTGTTACTCAAGAAAAATTGAAAGTAAAGGAGCATAGATGAGTAGAGGTAAGCTTCTCAAGGGAGAACTTGATGTCCTACTTGAATCAAAGGGATATAAAGATTCAAAAGTTGGAAGAAGAGCTAGAATCAGTCAAGAAGGAAATAGAGAAGTCTAAATCCAAAGATAATCCCAAGTTGAAGGATGCACTGCACTTATTATTTGATTATCCTTTGGCAGGTGATGATCAAATGAAATCCAAATATGCTACATCAGAAGAGAAGCATGAAAGGATTGTATCATCCCAAAGGTCATCCATGTTGGGAAAATCTGGAATTGGATATGATGATCTCACTCCTATGCATGATAGGAAATCTATAGTGAAAATGTCTAGAGATATGAAAAACCTTGCAGGTGCTGGAGATAGACCTGAAAGGGCTATTACAGGAAGAAATGATAGCATGTGCTATTTCTGCGGGATTCATGGCCACACATCAAGCTTCTGTCTAGATGCTCTGGAATACATTTCAGGCTGTGAAAATATATACTTTGATAAACCTGAGGATAAGAAGAAGCATCCTGAGAAATCAGAGTGAAGAGTCTCTCAGGGGAAAGCATTTATCATATGCTATTACAGTGGAATAAAGGACACACAATGAGTATGTGTCTGAAATCTCAGAAGCTTAATGTCATAGAAAGAACTCAAAATGCATCAACATCTTGATAGGGAAATGATGAAATGAGGTATGCCTTTGATGGAAAATGTTTTATATGTTCTAATTATAGGAATTTGGAAAGACATTGCATCAAGAAGAAAACAAGAAAGGAAAATGGACTCTAAAGGAGATTCTCAACCCCAGTGATGCATAATGAGAAATTCTACACTGAGAGAAAAGGTGGTAAGACTGAGAATAGGCTTAGAGACTCAGGGGAATCACATGGAGCGGAACAAATGGTGCATCAGTCACCTCCTCTGTCATACTCAAAACAGCTCTCAAGGAGAGAATGTGAACAAACTTGGATGATTAAGTGGAGAACTACTCCAGCTGTGATAAAGAATAATGAACGTTCAATGGAGTACCCAACACCAATGAAAAATAGGGTGATGACTCATAAATCTGATAAACAACAGATAAACAAAGAATGCATTGAAAAATTTACAAGTCATGTGCCACATAGAGGACTAGAAGAAAAAGGAAAATCCCTGCAATGGTGGATTAAGGAAGTGAATATGGAAATAAAAGAGATTCCTATTCAGATAAATAATCAAGGAAAATTGAATTTTGGTAGAACATCAAAGACAGAAATGTGTACTAGTGGGTTTAAACCCCAAATTGCGGGAAAGACCATGCCTGCAGAATATTCATTTCAGAAAAAGACTCAGCATGAAGGTAATGAATGCTTAGTCATATGGCTAGAGCAGTTGAAGATGTCTTGGCAGCTGGAGGAAGTAATAAAGGAGTGTGATGCGCTAAAAGAAAGAATCAAAGGGTTGACCCATTAGGATCAACCACAATCCTCATCTTGAGGAGTCTGGAAGAAACCCCTCTCCCTATGTATAAAAATGCTATTAACTGATGATTCATGTGTTTCAGGTTTTAGGGAGATACGATCCATGGGGAAGTGGCATCTGAGGATGCAAAGAGGAGAAGTGATATGATCTTGAGTTTCAATTGATTCAAATCCTGTAGCAGAGTTAAAGAAGAAAGGGAGAAATAGAACACAAGGAGGAGTGATGGTGTTATTAGCTTTATCTCTTGTTTCCTACACCGAGTTCCAACTCAGTAGGCTTAGATATTAAGTTAATGGCTCGATGCTGAGTGCTAGATTAGAATAAATGGTGGATGTGGAGAAGAATGGTTATGGGTCTATACTATTGGGACTAATAGATGGAAGTGTTCTGTAACACAGGGGGAGCATTCTATATCCAAATCAGATTCAAGAGCCATCAATGAAATAATTGGATGACTTGGCTCAGGTGTTGCCTATTGAGGGAAGAAAGAAACACAGGGAGAAGCAGCAATAACAATGCATTTCATGCTTGTCTATTTGATCTAACAATATGGTATTAGCTGACTGTTTTCAGGATACCAAGATGCTGCGAGGGAGTATCAACAATGGTTCAACAAGAAGATCAGAAAAGTAGATGAAGGAAATGACATCATTAAAAAATGACATGGTGCAAAGTTTTCTGTTGAAAGTGAGGAAGTGGTATGATAATCAGGGATAGAATAAGTTGATGAAGTTGATTCGGAAGAAGATACTGATGGTGAGTGCAAGGAAGTAAAATCCTTATCTGCACAAAAGCCAAAGTGTCAAGATGAAATTGATAGGCATAATATCATCAGTGATCTATGAGCTCCGGTTCAGACAAGAATAATGAAGTCACTAAACCAGATATCTTTCCTATCTCAGGTAGAGACGAAATTCTTAGCTGATGCAGCAGAAGATGAAAACTGGGTTGAGGCTATGAATGAAGAGCTTGACCAGATTGAGAAAAACCAAACATGGGGAGATTTTTTTGAGGATAGCAGATAAGAACGTCATTGGGACTAAATGGGTCTTTCGTAACAAGATGAATGAAGATGGAACGGTGATTCGAATCAAAGTACAACTGGTGTGCCAAGGATACTCCCAGATAGAGAGAATCGATGTTGAAAAGAAATTTTAACTGGTTTCAAGGCGGGAGACAATCGGATTATTCATAGCCAATATAGTGGAAAGAAAGTTTAAAGTGTTCGAGATGGATGTCAAATCAGCATTGTTGAATGGGATTCTGAAGGAAGAAGTGCATATCGAGCAGCCAGATGGTTTTCTCATTCATGAAGATGTGAATAAAGTTTGTCGGCTGAAGAAGGTAGTGTATGGGATGAAACAAGACCCAAGAGCATGGTACACAAGGCTATATCAGTATTCGAAGAATCTTGGTTTTCAGCATGGTGGATTTGATTACAATAACTGTTTAAAAAACTACAGTAATCAAAGGATGATGAGGCTGGTCTATGCAGAAGACATAATATTTGGCAGATCAGATGAAGCACAATGCAGACAACTTTCTGAATTCATGAAACATGAGTTTTAAATATCTATGATTGGTGAGATGACGTTTTTCCTTGGTCTACAGGTGACACAAGGAAGGAATAGAACATTCATTTCTCAATCCAAATATGCCAAGGAGGTGTTAAGAAGGTTTGGCATGGAAAATTCCGAGGATATGAAAACTCTGGTTGCTACCCGTATGAAATTATCAAAATATGAGGATGGAAAGGCAGTTAATATCACATGATATATGAAAATCATTGGATGTCTATTGTACTTAACCACAACAAGGCCTGATATTGTTTTTTCCACATGCCAAGCAGCGAGATATCAGAGTAATCCCAAGGAAATCCACATGATTGCAGTGAAAAGAATACTTCAGTATATCTAGGGAATAGTGGATTTCATCTTGACATATACTAACAAATCTCAGACAGAGTTATTGGGATACACTGATTCAGACTGGGCCGGTTCAGCAGATGATATAAAATCAACGTCAGGTGGTGAATTCTATCTTTGTGGATTGTGTATTTCATGTCTAAGCAAGAAGTAATATTGTATTTAATTGAGCACCGCAGAAGCTGACTATATTGCGGCCACTCATGCATGCACACAGTTATTGTGGATGAAGCAGTAGCTTGAAGATATGGGGGTTGAAGTGATGTCTCCGATCAGAATCCAGTGCGATAACTAAAGTGCTATAAACCATAGCAAAAATCATGTCCATCATTCAAGGACAAATCACATTGAGATTATGTATCATTTTATCAAGGAGAAGGTTGAGCAAGGAATCGTGAAGTTGGAGTATGGTCCTACAGAGCTATAGGTTGCACACATTCTGACAAAGGCCATACCCAAGGAAGCTTTTGAGAGGCATCGACTGGCTCTGGGAGTTGATTCAATTATCCGCACTTGAAATAGTGGTGATGTGGAACCCCCCTCTCCCCGAGCTATGATGTATTTTTCCCTAATGTGCTGATATGTGTTCTCTACTATGTTATAGACTACAAAAGAGTTTCCTTTGGGTTCATTGACAAAGGGAGGGAAAATAGTGATTGTTCAAGGGGGAGACAATGTGGAGATATGATAAATCAAGAATGATATGGGGGAGAATCTAACAAGTGGAGCATCCAGATAGGGGGTGTTAAAACTAGTTGAATAAGCTTAGCCAGAGCTTAGCTTGGAAAACATAAGAAATAGGGCTAAAGAGGTGTTGATGCTGTGAGCAGAAAGGGGGAGCGTATAAAATCTGACGATGCTAGAAGTGATCGATCAAAGGATAGAAATCGTGACAGCAGATGAACATGATAAAAGAAGAAGAGTGGTGTTGGAGAGTGGTGAGAACATTTCCAAACCAAACATTGGCCTTCTAACATGTCCTTCAACAATTAGTATCAGTTTAATACAAATTGGTATCTGTTTGGTGTCAACAGTGTATGTCAGAGATGAAGTGATTCATTGATGAACTTTCCATTTACTCTTGTTTCTCACGCCAAGCATTGCTTATGTGGTCTTAGAGTATATGTTGAGTAAATCTTTGATCGCTATCAGAATCGCCAAAGGCGAATGGTGGATGAAGATTTAACGATGTATCTTTCCATAAATGAGTTTTCAACAAACCCAAAGGGGGAGATTGCTGGGAAAAAATCCATCAAGGCATCATTGAAGCATTTTTTAGGTGATTGTGTTTGTTGACAAAGTGGACATCTGAGTGGTGATTGTTGACAAAGTAAAACAATGACATATAAATTTGTTGACAAAGAGGATTTCATGTTGGAATGTCTAGTTCAAGAGCTGAGTTCAATGATCCTTATTTGATTCAAGAATGTCTATAATGGAATGGACGATCTGGAGGCGGTACAAAAAGAACAGATACAAGGTGGTTCCGTTTTCTAGTGCTTGCCAAATTTTTGGGCCTGAAAATCGAAAAATGAAGAAAAGTGTTTTAGGAAAAGGGACTTGCGCGCCGAGGACTTGGAGTATAGGAAACTTGCATTCCATATGTTTTTCATGATCAGAAGATCAAAATATGTCTAAGGAAATAGGTTCGCGCAAGTTTGGGTGTTGGTCACGCAAGTGTCTAAAAGGACAGAAGACTTGTGTGCTGAGACTGGGTCACGCAGGTGACTTGAGCGCCATCGCGCAGGGTGGTCAATTTGCCTATAAATACTAGACAACCCCTCTTAATTCTTTACCGAAGTTCAACACTTTGAGAAATCAAAGCTCCCGTCGCACAGGTGTGGTGGTCGCGCAAGTGGTGTGTGTGGTCGCGCAGGTGGGACGTGCGCGCCAGGGTGATTGTTGTGCGCCCGTGTTTGATGTTGCGCGCTAGTGTGGAGTTGTGGTCCAATATTGGGTTGGGCGTAAATGGAAGGGAGTCGCACAGGTTTGGAGTTGAGGAAGGTTGAGTCGCGCAAGTGTTTGAGGAGGACTTGAGTGCTCGTTGTGACTTGTGCGCCGATACTTGCGCACCGAGGTTGACTTGTGCGCCAAGTAAGGCTTATTTTTAGCAGTGATTTTCGGGCTGCGTGGATGCTGGAATTTTTCCTAATACCTTTGGTGCAAAGAGAGATTCATCTATCGGTGAAAATTGGGCTTCAACAGAGCATCTACTTACAGAGGAAGATGCATTATTTCATGAATATGAAGAGACCTACAGGTCTATAAACTGTGAGTGGATTCCTTCTAAGAGAAGTGAGAAAAGGAAGATAAAAAGGGTGATCCTCTCAACTGGTAGTGATCCAGAGAGAGAGAAACAGGGAGTGACCCTTGGGAAAGCAGTGAGCTGACCCTAAACTTTGTAAAGGCAGTGAGCCTGGGCATAGAAGTGATCTAGCCCGAACTTTGTATCCACATCTAGTAAAGAATAGTGGAATTTGGTACGACCGACAACTTGTCGGCATATTCTCCTTGGACGTAGCCCAGTGAGGGTGAACCAAGTAAAAATCTCTGTGTCTGCCTGTTTTCTTCCCTGCATTGCGTTCAAAGCATCATCATTAGATAAAAAAGGTAAATAAGTGATCATAGTTTACACACAATAGCATACAAAGTGACCCCTGTAATAAAGAGGTCAAGATCGAGTGGGGTAGGAAGAACATTGAAAAAGAATATCCATACCCTAATTCACCCCCCCTCTCAGTGTATATAGGCCCCTATTGGTTCTAACAGTTCATGTACAATATTGTTTTGTATATAATAATGAATATAATTTCTAGTCATTTTTGATACGTTGTAAATAGTTTTTAAAGTACAAATGGTGTTTTTAGTTATTATTTAATTAAGTAATCTATTTTATGAAATTAATGGATTTTTTAATTAAATTATATTTATATAAAATAATAATATTATTATTAAATTAATTTCTATTAGATATAAATGATCTTATAATTTTATGAATGGAATTTAAATTTTTATTAATGTTTGAAAGCCATTTCTGTCAAAACCCGTGAATTTTCTATAAATGTTGGTTTTTATTTTAAAAGTAAAAATTAACATATTTAGAAATTGTGTTAGATAAAATAAATTTCATTTCTGGAATCAGGACGTTGAAATTATCCAACTCTGAATTTTTTATAATTTTCTGAGACAGTCAAATTCTTGGGAAAAAATTAAATACCGTTTAAATATATAATGTGTTTTATGACATCATAATGACCCAATGGTGACCTAAAAAAATACCATAATCCTTATGTTCGGCCAATATATGTTCTATCATTAAAATAATTTGATTTTGGGTTTGTTTGACTTACTTTTCAAAGCATTAATGAACCCCTCAAGACATATTCTACACTTTGCCTTTTTAAATTAATTTCCATGGGAGTGTGACTCACCTCCACATAAGAAACCCTAATAATTTAAAAATTTCGGACCTTGGACTTGTTAAATATTGTTTTCCTCTTTCCTTCTCCAAAACTCATGGGAAAAAATCATGGGATGGTTTGTGGTTTGTATTAGTTTAATATAAGGGGTTCCAAACCTAAATAATAAATAATTCTCTCACCTTTCCTATATAAACCCACCCAAGCTCCCACTTCATCCTCACTAAAATCCCTTTGAGTTCGTCCAAGCTCTTCCCTACTCTCTTTAGAATCCTCTCAAGGTGCCCCAAGCTCCCAGGAAGAATCTCACAAGCCTCTCTCTAGCCTTTGGAAGCACACTTCCAAGTAAGGATTTTTTCTTCCTTTCTCATTTTGTCAATTTTCATTAAGTTGTATTTCCCTTTTAATTTCAATTATGAATGTTGGGGTATGGTTTCTCACCTCCCCCATACAGCCCTATTATTGTTTGAATTATGGGAGACCCCTTTCTCTCTCATTAAATGCCTCCCATGTACACCCATTACTATGCCGAAATTCCGAAAGGAACTTCTCTCTCTTCTTTTACATTCAAGCAATACTTTTGTATCATGAATCTAAATTCCATTTCAATTGTTGGGACTTGTATCTATTAGAAATACTTACTGTCCATTACATCTAAATATGATGAGGAACCACTTTCTCTCTCATCAACCATTTTTATGAATTCTTATGTCACGCCGTTACGCTGCCGAAATCGCACCGATTTTCTAAGCCAATGTCACTGTGTAGTGAATACCATACCCATTTCTCCATCAAGGGTATTCACCTTTATGCACATTTACATATTGATTTTACAGTTTCATGTATGAATTCCTCATTCCTTTATCGTGGAATAAATGATTATGTTTTATGAATCCATGTTTTATGATCCATGTGGCACACTTATGCATGAAATGAAGTGTTTAAGAAGGGTGTGCCCTTATAGCGCTCCAGTGCATTGGGTAAAGTATATTATCTTGATACGTCATGTGCAATGAGTGTTGAATCATGCAAATTCAAGTGAAACGAGGGTTTTCTCATGCTTCATGTGCAATGAGGGTTTACTCATGCTCCCTGTGCAATGAGCCTTGACTCATTCTAATTCAATGTTAAGTGTTGTTGCCACATTTCCATGTCATGATTATCATTCTTTATCATGCCTTTATGTTCATGTTTATCTTATGCTCTATTGACATGCCTATTCCCTGACATGTATTTTACTCCTCATGTTATTCCATGTGTACTCCCTTACTGGGCTTTATAGCTCACCCTTTTCTTATGCATGTCCCCAAGTTAACCCATGCAATGCTATGTACGAGGGAATGTAGTGGTCATGTAAATGATGTTTTCAATAAAGATGTTGTATACCATGTTTTATGTTTTTATGTAATGGTCCTATGCCCCAAAGACACTAAACCTCTCGATCTTCATTGTTGTATCAAGTGATGTTTTTGTAATAAAGCATGTTTAAGTTCTAATAAAAAGCAGGGTTGTCATAGTTGGTATCAGAGGATAGGTTTAGTATTTTTTGGGATTAGGAAACAATAGTAAAGCCTTAGATAAAAGGCTATGTATAATAAAAACATCCCTATGTTTTTCTAAATACTAACTGGTTTATCAAACAAATACTTCCCTTTCTAGATACGAGCAGGTAGAGGCGGCACTGGCACAGATGTATCCTAGGGGTAAAACCCGAAAACACCGCTTTGAGCTAGACTCGAATGGGAACTGGTGCATGACAACAGGCCTTGCTACACTCTTGGATATGACACTCCCAGGGGATATGTTTTGAAAAATTCACAATCTTAGTATGAACCCTTATTAAGAGAAAACTTCCCCTAAGAATATATGTTAGATAGTAGATCATGAGAAGCCTAGATTGAAGCCTATAGACTCATGAGTTAAGGAAATCAAAGTTTATTTATGAGTCATCAGATTTTTTATTTGGATTACCCTTTATGTGTTACCCCTAAATTTCCTTTTATTCCAGCCAATGGCTGGTAATAGGAGGACTCGGGCTAACAACCGTTGTGAAGATCAGTGTGATGACTGTACTAATGAGATGCCAAATCCAATGGGAGTGGGAATCACAAACTTTTTCACGCTTCTCTCTCAGATAACTCAAGTTTTGAATAGAAACACGGGTCAAGAGGAACGTTCAACCCCCCCTAAGAAACAACAAGTCGCTATCGAGAGCTTCATGAGATTAAGTCCTCCTACTTTTAGTGGATCATCCGATCCCACGATCGTTGAACAATGGATCAACTCCATTGAAAAGATATTCTCTATCCTCCAAAGTTCTGAACAAGAGATGGTTCTTCTGGCTGCTTATCATAAGGAAGGTGAAGCTGATCAATGGTGGAAGTTGATCAAAAATACAAAGCCTGATGAGGAGATCGAGGCATTGGAATGGAAGGAATTCTGGAAGATGTTTTTCGATAAATATTTTCTGCGCACCCTCCGACTTAAGATGGAAAGGGACTTCCTTTCCCTCAAGCAAAAATATAAAGAATCTATTAGAGCGTACGAGGAAAAATTCCCAAGGCTTGCACGATATGCTTCCATCTTTGTCGTTACCCCCGAATACAAGGTTGACCGCTTCTTTGGTGGGATGAAGCCTAGCTTGTGGAAAGCATTAGCGACCCGTGACTTCGATAGCTATGAAGAAATTGTCCGATGTGACCTTAAGGTCGAAATGGAGATTGGGGAATCATAGGGGTATCATGGGGGCATGAAGCTTAAGGTGGACTTCAATGCGGGTGGTCTGATGGATAAATACAATGGTGCTAAGAAGTTCCAGCACCCCACTTGCCAAAAGTGCAGAAAGAAGCCCCCTTGAAATTACCTTAAGGGGATGAGAAAATGCTTTAGGTGTGGAAGTGAAGGGAAAATAGCTGTTAACTGTCGGCAAGAAGGACCCAGGGCTGTGGAATTGGAGAGGAATGCTCCGTTCGAACCTCAACGCATTGTTCAATTCTACAAATTCAAAGAACCGGGTCATTTTGAAAATCAGTACCCTAATCCAAGGGTTATCGGAGGCAACCAACAACCTACAAGACAGCAAGGAAGATCTATTGCCATAACTTCTTCCAAAGATAACCCCGAAAACGAAGTGGTGATAGGTACGCTAGTTATTCATTCAATAACAGAGAACGTACTTTTTGATTCAGGTTCTACGCATTCTTTTATATCTCGAATGTTCAGTAGAACAATCCCTGCACCACCACAAATCATGGAAGTAAAGATGTCGATGAGTAAGGAAAATGGGGTAATCATTGCATCCCATGAAAATAAGTCCTCCCTTGTTGTAATATGTGGATTGAATTTCCCGGAGAACCTCTTTCTAATCCCTTTGGTAGAATTTGATGCAATCCTTGGGATGGATTGACTTTCCTTATATAGAGCCAACATAAATTGTCGGGAGAGGGAAATCACACTCCATATGGAGAATTGACCCCCAATTCTTTACAAGTGTCACGAGGAAGATGAATCTCCTTTAGCTCCATCATCTCATGAATGGATATTACTGCCCTATGAGCATGCGAATCTGGCTCAGATGATTGAGTCCATAGAAGAAACCATCCTTGATGAAATGCCTATTGTGGGGGAATTCGCGGAAGTGTTTCCTGAGAAACTGCCTGGTCTTCCTCCTAGAATAGATGTTGAGTTCTCAATTGAACTTATACCTGGGGCATTGCCAATATCCAAGACTCCATATAGTATGGATGTTGTTGATCTTGAAGAGCTGAAGAAACAACTAATGGAGAATCTGGATAAAGGGTTTATACACCCAAGTGATTCACCATGGGGTGCACGAGTCCTCTTCGTCAAGAAGAAGGATGGGTCAATGCGGCTCTACATCGATTATTGTGAACTTAACAAAATCACGATAAAGAACAAGTATCCTCTCCCAAGAATCGATTACTTGTTTGATCAGCTGCATGGAGCACAATACTTCTCCAAGGTGGACATGCGGTCGGGATATTATCAAGTAAGGGTGAAGAAGGATGATGTCCCCAAGACAGCTTTTCATACAAGGTATGGGCACTATGAATTCTTAGTAATGCCTTTCAGACTCACCAATGCTCTAGAAATATTCATGGACTAGATGAATAGAGTCTTTAGAGATTACCTTGAAAAAATTTTGGTAGTCTTTATAGATGATATTCTGATATTCTCCAAAACCAAGGAGGATCATGAGGATACTTTAAGAACTGTACTGGAGATTTGTGCAAGGAGAAGCTCTATGAAAAGTACAAAAAGTGTGAGTTCTGTTTGAAGGAGGTCTCATTCTTGGGCCATATCATGACAAGCAATGGGATATCTATGGATCCCTCCAAAACAGATGCAATTGAAGGATGGTTGAGGCCAACATCGGTAACCGATAACCGTAGCTTCTTGGGGTTAGCTGGATATTATAGACGATTTGTGAGAAATTTCTTGCGATTGTCCAACCCTCTTACCAGGCTAACTAGAAAGGGATTAAAGTTTTCTTGGAGTGATGAATGTGAAGAAAGATTCAAGGAGTTGAAAATGAGGCTTATCACTGCACCCGTGCTCACTTTACCCACAAGTGGGGAGCTTTTTGTGGTATTCAGTGATGCTTCGAAGAAGGGATTACGATGCGTGCTGATGCAGAATGATAGAGCGATATCCTATGCCTCAAGGAAATTAAAAAACGATGAGAGAAACTATCCAACGCATGATCTGGTGTTGGCGGCGGGGATCTTTGCCTTGAAAATCTAGCGGCATTATCTCTATAGAGAGAAATGTGAGATATATAGAGACCACAAAAGTCTTAAATATATATTCACACAGAAAGTGCTTAATATGCGCCGAAGAAGATGGATAGAGCTCATCAAGGATTATGACTGTTCAATACATTACCACCCTGGAAAAGCGAACAAGGTGGTATATGCCCAATGTAGAAAGGATCCAGCGATTCTATCAATGATGAGAATTGAGAAGGATCCAATATTCTTAGACTTGATGAAGATGGACATGGGAATCATAAAGAAGGGAACCTCATCAATCCTTTCACAAATGATTTCTCAACCATCTCTTTTGGAAAGGTTAAATGATGCTCAAAAGGATGATGTGGGAATTCAAGAAAAAGTGGAAGCTATCAAAAAGGGGAAATCCTCGGAGTTTAATGTTAATAAAGAAGGATTTGCACGGTTTGGGAAAAGACTATGTGTTCCATCATGTCCGGAGCTAAAGAAGGAACTTTTGGATGATGCACATAGTTAAACTTTCTCTATTCACCCAGGGAGCACAAAGATGTACCGAGATCTCCAAAAAAACTTTTGGTCGGATAATATGAAGAAGGAGATTTCCAAATATACATTAAAGTGCCTGGTGTGTCAGCAAGTGAAGGAAAAGAGGCAGAAGTCTAAGGGGATGATGAAACCATTTCCCATACCAGAATGGAAATGGGAGAACATCACCATGGACTTTGTCACCGGACTACCAAGGACATCCAAAGGAAACAATGCAATCTGGGTTGTGGTGGATCATCTAACAAAGACTGCACACTTCATTGCTATTTGGAGGGATTTCTCATCGGATCAAATGGCACGGATATATATCAGGGAAGTGGTAAGGTTTCATGGAGTACCATTATCTATTGTGTCTGATCGAGATCCAAGATTCTCCTCTTTGTTTTGGAAGAGTCTTCAACATGCTCTGAATACTGAACTGAACATCAGTACGACCTATCATCCTCAAACTGATGGCCAATCAGAGAGGACTATCCAAACACTTGAGGATATGTTGAGAGCGTGCTCAATGGACTTTAAAGGAGGATGGGATCAACATCTTCCTCTGGTTGAGTTCACATATAATAACAGTTTCCACTCGAGCATCCAAATGGCACCATATGAATCCCTGTATGGGAAAAGGTGCAGAACATCGACATGTTGGGATGAGGTCGGTGAACGTAAGCAGCTTGGACCAGAAATGGTCGAAGAAATGGTGGAGAAGGTTAAAACCATTCAGCAGCATATCAAGGCAGCCCAAAGTCGACAGAAGAGTTATGCAAATAATAATCGACGAGACCTTGAGTTTAAAGTTGGAGACATGGTGTTATTATGCATATCTCCGCGGAATAAGGTCATAAGGTTTGGATAGAAAGGGAAGTTAAGTCCAAGGTACATCGACCCCTTCTATATTCTTGATCGTGTTGGGGATGTGGCCTATCGACTAGTACTTCAACCTATTATGGCCAAGGTGCATGATTTCTTTCATGTATCCCTCTTAGAGAAGAACATACCAGACCCTTCACATGTACTCTCTTCCAAGGGGGTACAATTAGAATATGATCTTTCTTATGAGGAGCAACCAGTGAAGATCTTAGATCATAGGGAAAAAGTTCTACGAAATACGACAATGACCCTCGTCAAGGTGTTGTGGAGAAACCACAAGTTTGAAGAAGCAACTTGGGAGTCGGAGGATATGATGTAGCTGAGTTAACCACATTTTTTTAGTGTGGGAAAAGGAAAAATTTCGAGGGTGAAATTTCTTAAGGGGGGAATATTGTAACGACACAAAGATTCATTAATGGAAAATCCCTCTTGATCTAGTCAAATGTCCCTTTATAAAAAAATGTTTTTATAAGATGTCAACTTATTTGGTTTTATGATAAGAGTTTTTGCCGTTACTTTTATTGTTGTTGAACAGTTATCACATGATTAGTATAAATATAAGGCTTTAAAGAATCCAATTTTACTCAGACAAAGGAAGCGATGGCCTCATCCAGTAGAATTACCCCATATGAAGCGCATTTGTCAGAGCTCAGAATAGAGGTGGCATCATTAGGCTTCTCCCTTGACCAAGCCCAAGCTGAGCTTCACCATGTCAAGCTCGAACGGGACTATCTACGAGAAAAGTGGAAGTTGATAGAGATTACCACTCGAGCAATGTTATACGAGCCGCCCTAAGAGTCTGTCACCATCGCACACCTTACCCTTAGGTCTTATGCGGCTTTTTTAAGGGGTTATGTAACAAATAAGTAGTACTATGTTCATGTACATTATTTGTTTGTATATAATAATGAATATAATTTCTAGTCATTTTTGATATGTTGTAAATAGTTTTAATAGTACAAATGGTGTTTTTAGTTATTATTTAATTAAAAAGTCTATTTTATTAAATTAAGGGATTTTAAAATTAAATAATATTTTAATAAAATAATAATATTATTATTAAATTAATTTTTATTATATATAAATGATCTTATAATTTTATGAATGCAATTAAAATTTTTATTAAGGTTTGAAAGCCATTTCGGTCAAAACCCGTGAATTTTTTATAAATGTTGGTTTTTATTTTAAATGTGAAAATTATCTTATTTAGAAATTTTTTTAGATAAAATAAATGTCATTTCTGGAATTATGGCATCGAAATTATCCAACGGTGAATTTTTCATAATTTTCTGATAGAGTCAAATTTTTGGGTAAAAATTAAATATCGTTTAAATGTATAATGTGTTTTATGACATCATAATGACCCAATGGTGATGCAATAAAATACCATAATCCTTATGTTCGGCCAATATATGTTTTATCATTAAAATAATGTGATTTTGGGTTTTTTTGACTTACTTTTCAAAGCATTAATGAACCCCTCAAGACATATTCAAAACTTTTCCTTTTTAAATTAATTTCAATGGGAGTGTGACTCACCTCTACATAAGAAACCATAATATTTAAATATGTTCGGACCTTGGCCTTGTAAAATATTTTTTTCATCTTTCCTTTTCCAGAAACCATGGGCAAAAACCATGGTATGGTTTGTGGTTTGATTAGTATAATATAAGGGGTCCCAAACCTAAATAATAAATAATTCTCTCACCTTTCCTATATAAACCCACCCAAGCTCCCACTTCCTCCTCACTAAAATCCCTTGGAGTTCATCCAACCTCTACCCTACTCTCTCTAGAATCCTCCCAAGGTTCCCTATGCTCCCAAGAAGCCTCTCACAAGCCTCTCACTAGCCTTTGGAATCACACTTTGAAGTAAGGGTTTTTTCTTCCTTTCTCATTTTGTCAATTTTCTTTATGTTGTACTACCCTTTTAATTTCAAATATGAATGTTGGGGTATGATTTCTCACCTCCCCCATACTTCCCTCTTATTTTTTTAATTATGGGAGATACCTTTATCTCTCATTAAATGCCTCCCATGTACACCCGTTACTATGCCAAAATTCCCAAAGGAACTTCTCTCTCTTCTTTTACATTCAAGCTATACTTTTGTATCATGAAACTAAATTCCATTTCAATTGTTGAGAAATGAATCTATATGACCTCATTACTTTACATTACATGTAAATATTATTATTAACCCCTTTCTCTCTTATCAACCATTATTATGAATTCTTATGTCACGCGGTTACGCTGCGAAATCGCACCGATTTTCTAAGCCAATGTCATTGTGTAGTGAATACCATGTCCATTTCTCCATCAAGGCTATTCACCTTTATGCACATTTACATATTGATTTTTAAGTTTCATGTATGAATTCCACATTCCTTTATCGTGGAATAAATGACTATGTTTTATGAATACATGTTTTATGATCCATGTGGCACACTTATGCATGAAATGAAATGTTTAAGAAGGGTGCGCCCTTATAGCGCTTCAATGCATTGGGTAAAGTATAGTATCATGATACATCATGTGCAATGAGTGTTGACTCATGCTAATTCAAGTGAAACAAGGGTTTACTCGTGCTTCATGTGCAATGCCGGTTTACTCATGCTTCATGTGCAATGAGCCTTGGCTCATGCTAATTCAATGTTAAGTGTTGTGGCCACATTTCCATGCCATGATTATCATTCTTTGTCATTCCTTTATGTTCATGTTTATATTATGCTCTATTAAAATTCCTATTTCCTAAAATGTATTGTTCTCCTCATATTATTCCATGTGTACTCCCTTACTAGGGTTTATTGCTCACCCTTTTCTTATGCATGTCCTCAGGTTATCCCATGCAATGCTATGTACGAGGGAATGTAGTGCTCATGTAAAGGAAGTTTTCAATAAAGATGTTGTATTTCATGTTTTATGTTTTTATGTAATGATCCTATGCCCCAAAGACACTAAACATCTCAATCTTCTTTGTTGAATCAAGTTAAGTTTTATGTAATAAAGCATGATTAAGTTGTAATAAAAAGCAGGGTTGTCATACATACACATATGAAATAATGTCATCTTAGATGGAAAAATGGTTTTGATAAAGCATTTGAAATAAATTCTTGAAAAAAATATCCTTTATTATTCAAAATAATTTTATTTTTACAAAATGACATGAAATTTTAAAATAAAATGATTTTTTGAACATAATCATGATATCTTGTAGAGTACGCTTCTTGAAAATAAGGCGTTATGAAACCGTAAAAATCCGTTCGTGCCCTATAAGTTAAATAATCATTCTTCTCGTATATTTCCCGGAAAGTCAAAAAGTAACTTGTAAAAGAAATATTTCATACATACCATGTAGTAAAAGTAAAAAATGGTTAAAAAGGACTTTAAAAATACAGAAAAACATTTTTATAAAACTTGGACATGGATGATAAATATAACCCTCGTAAATACTTACGTATTAGAAATCTCGGATAGAAAACAATTGAGATTTCAAAATTATCCCTTACAGAGAACTTTTTGTAAATAAAATAGATCACATATGTGTATTAACTATAAGGTCACCTAAATATATGATAATATATAAAAATTCATTTCTCACATAATCATAGAACGACATAAACAAGAAAGAGAAGATCGACCCAAAGAACGGAAATTGGGTTAAGAAGTTCCCTTACCTCGTGTCTGACATGACTCGATCATTCTTTATTCTCCTGAATAACAAACCAAAGTTAATTTATACTTGATAAAGAACATTTTTAGAATTTATTATTCCATTTATATCACTTATTACCCTGTTATAAAAATTATGTAACCATTTAAGTTAATAATGTTCGTTTTGTCGATATTTGGTACTTGAGTCAAAAATGGACTTCTTATAATTACATGTTGTTCATGTGGTGAAAGGTTCATTATCTCCAGAATTATATTAATTATTTATATATCATATATATCATATATATCCATCATTTACATGTATTTATAATTGTATATAACAAATGAAGTTAATAAATGAAATGCACCGTTCATGGAGACGTTAAGCCGTATGTACACATGAACGCTACATTCATTTCTATTTATTATTTTATTGTAATTAAACCATAATGATACAAAGTTATATTATAATTCCAGCATAATATCATATATAATATCATTAACTACATCCTTTATACATCCCACATAAGGCATTAACGAATCACATCACTTTGAGGGGGCGGTAGTCCGCACTTTCTCAAATGAGATTATCGTATTTACCAACTATTAAAACCATAAAAACTTGATATAATTGGGAACTAAAGAAGAATAAGGAAAATATAAACATAATATATATCATATATGAATACATCGCTATCATAATGGCCACCATGAGAGGCGGTAGGAGAAAATCGAACAATCATCGTTTTCTGAGGCATTAGTTTTCCATCCACAGAAACATTATGTTCTCCATCCATTAGATGGAGGTGTGTCTAAGTGTAGTTATAATACATATCATAACAACATACTAGTATTTTGAGGATACTGGGGTTGTTACAAAATAATGGATTAAAAATAGTTTAGGGGATGGAGATGTAGAATAAAAGAAAACAACTTAAGAGAAACTATTACCATTAATTTGGGTAACTTCTTTTGGTTTGAACCAAAAGGACTTATTGAAGTGCCTTCTGCCAAATGTAAGGCTTCTATGGGGAGGAGGGGGATGTAGGGAGATTATTTGGGCAGAGTTTGGATAAGCCAAAATGCTTTAGAGGTGTGAGAAATTTCATAGAAGTGGTCTCCTTTTATAAGGGAGAGGAGGGGATCTTTAGGAAGGTGTGAAAAAATTATTTTATTATAAACTTATCTTCGGTTTAAAGAGGTCCAAAGCTCATTAATGTTGAAGTTAAGACGACACATATTCACAATAAAATCATCCAATAGGAATTGGAGTGCTTTTGGATAATATTTTAATCATTATAATCTTATTTATTTAAATCATTTATTAAAGAGGTAAATACGACATCATTATTTTTTCATAAATAATTAAAATTATATGATGTTTAGAAATTATATAAAAATACCAAAATATAGAAAGTATTTTTATCTTTCCAATGATTATTTATAGTTGAAAATATAATTTATATAGCCCCTTATAAAAATTAATTATTAAAGTATGTTTGTTAATGCCAATTTTTTCTTTACATTAAATTAATTAATCTAATGTGTCATTGTCTTTCATAAGTGGCTTCATGGGGTCCCAAAAAAGACCCAAGGATGCCCATTGTTGGACATTACTCATCCAATAAGGTTTGGAAAAGTGTTATGGTAATTTTGAATTGTTATAATATTCTTTTAACCTTGAATTACCCTATTTACTTTTAACAGTGGTAAATAAAAGTAAGAAGTTACTATTCACCAAAAATTATTTTTATCTAATTGAATCAAATTTTACTCCTTGATATTAACCGTGTATCTCAGATTTTTGAAATTCAACTCACAGAAGTGGTAAAATTATGTTTTATGAACAATTGCAAAAGCTCCTAGGAGGTGGGTAAAAGACGGTGAAAAGATCAATACAATTTATAAATTTATTATAAAATGATTCCAATTAATTTCATTGAACTTATATCAGTATTGTGTATCTATTTTGACCTAAAATAAATTTAAATCAAATAAATGATAATTTAAATAAAAAGTCGGTTTTAACCAAAAACTCAGTGTTTTCACTATTCATCAAAAATTGAAGTTTTTCAGAAAAATACCAAAAATTCAGTCTAAGCTATATTTGATATTCCGAATTCAAAAATGATTACTATTTTTCCAGATTCAAAAAATATAAGTGGAATTAATTAATTTTAAAATTAATTCCCGTTATCAAAACAAATAGCATGTTTTTAAGAAACAATAACTATCAAAAGATCATCACTTATTTATGTCCAATTTCAAAGTGAAATTAATTCCAATGACCAACATTGGATTAAATGGTAAAAATATATTAAATATTACACTTTAAAACTAATTAAAAATATATTATATCCATATAAATTATAGCGATGAAGAAAGTTGTTTTTAATTAAAATATAGCGTGTTTTTACTATTCATCAAAATATGAAAGTTATCAGAATAATATGAAAAATTTATCCAAATTAATTTTTTATATTATGATTCCAAAGAAGAATTTTATTTTGTAAAATTTAAATTATGAACATAACAAAAACTAGATTTAATGTGGGTGCACCATCAAAAGGCGGCAAAACTGCATTTTTTATAAAAATACATATTTTACCTGAAAAATTTATTTTGTTCTCATACCATGTTCTAGAAAATATGTAAGATGAATAATAATGTTATAAAATTCAAAATGTATTTAATACTATTCATAACTGCTAGTCCATAATAATATTATAACAATATATCGTTGTTTAGTGAAACCCAGTATTGCGTTCTACACACGCTATCGAGGAAGGTCGCGATTGTGTGTAATGCAAGTCAAGTCAAGGTTTCGTGTTGTGAAAGACTCCTTTGTTGTTGCATATAAAAAAATCCAACCATATTTCATTTATACATTGAATATATATATATATACACTCAATGTTGCGTAGAATAACTACTATCAAACAAACTTGAAATTTTGTGTAACACGATCCAAGAAGAGTGTTGCACATACTGCAAGCTAATATAGTGTTGCATATAGCACAATATAATCTTGGTGTAGCGTACAATAGAAGATATGAAAGAAATTAAAAATAATATATCTCATAAAATATCGGGGTGTTACATTCTACCCCCCTTAAAATGAATTTCGTCCTCGAAATTCTTCGGGGTTATAAATTCTTTACTATTCATTGAAACCCACATCGTAAAAAGGAATACTAAAAGTTAATTTTAAAAAGTAAAGTATGAAAAGTAACAATTACCCAAACTAACTCATCACTGGGTTTCCATATAGGAGAACATAGGTGAAAATATGGATATAGATGAAAAATCTAACCATCATGTTCTGACGGAGAATGGTAGAGAACATGGCTATGAAAAAGTTATCAATCACAAAGACATAAATTTGTGATGATCTAAGGTACCATCTGATTCATCAGATATGAAGACACTAGGAAAACATTTTGAGTTTCCAATATCATTTTCCTAAAGATGATGAATTAAAAGAAATACTTACACGATTTTGGCACAATCTAACTATTGTTCATGCCTTGAACAATTTCAACTTCATTCCATAAAGTAATGAAGATGAATTTTTATTTCGTGATGTTTTAGTAGATCATGCGATAGAATGATAGGTCATTCCATCTGTCTCAAGCATATGTTAGGAAAAGTTATATACATAAGCCCATATATGGTGAGATTAATCATATATGGTTCCAAAATGGACTTATACATCATCTATTATCTTGCATAATAATATAAAACTAGTTTCTACTAACCAGGGACATCCTGTAGGCCAGTGGTAGGTGATAAAGTCCTGTTTCACTTCAGTTGTGGGTTCGATTCCCACATCCTTGTCCAACGCGATGGGTTATCGTCCGTCCTGCTGGTTGTCCCTTTTTCTAAAACTACATTATTATAACATTCCCGTAATAATATTGAAAAAAATTCTAGCCTTAAACAATACTATCTTATGTATAACTTAATCCATTCCAATCTTTAGGCTTATCCAAAATACTTTTGTCCGGTCTCATGGTAAAAAGAAAACAATTTCCGAAAAGGTCATATAACAAGCATGTGAATACCATCATTTATCCCCCATATATCGCAATATATATCTTGTTGGACACATTACAAACCTATGAATACTTTAATCATGAATTCTCTTGAAAAATGAATACCCATTGAACTTTAGTGAAAACATGAATGCTATCAAAATTTTACTATTTCCACATACCAGAATCCAAAAATTCTATATACTCAAACCATGATATAACTTTTTCCTTATATTAGTCATGAGCTCATTAATACTATCAATCATATAATTTTCTCCTTATCCATTCATTATGCACATATCATCTACTTTACAAAAATATTTCAATCACTTTTCATGGTTACCTGTACAATATAATTATCGAAAACCACAATAAACCATTTCATAAATATTCCAAAATTCCACAATACCATAAATGAGATTCCATGATACTATTTTGAAATCCCATAACATAAACACTTAGTCATTACACAACATCATTTTCATACTCGACATCACAAATAGTGATTTCGTGAGTCTTCCGTTTATCCTTTTCCTTATGAGGTTGCTCACGTTGATCATCATTAACCCATGGATTAGGGCATTTATTAGCATAATGCCCCATTTCCTTGCACTTGAATCATTGAAGTGTTGGTGCAGTGTTATCTGAAGTCTTTTCCCTATTCACATCATTAGCATCCTTTTTCCAATTACTTCAACAATCAACTGCTCGAGGACCTTCTTTTCTACACTTAAAAAATCATTTTCTAGTACCTTTTAGGCAATCTCCACCATGCTTCTTTCCACACTTTGAACATAAAGAAGCAATCATCTTCTTTTCACCATTGTTCTAAGATTTATCCTTGAACTCCATCTTTAGTTTCCTGTCAAAACCAAGAGATGGATATGTAACACCGACTTCCAGTTCTACCTTGATAGCACAACACACAGTTTCTTCATAGCTACTGAAGTCTCTTATATCTAATTACCTTCGAAGACTTGGTTTTAAGCCACTGAAGAATCGATCAACTTTACTTTCAGGTTGGATGATAAAGCCATATGCATACCTTGCACGCATTGTAAAATTCGCCTCATATATACCAATAGATTAATCATCTTTTTTTCTTATGCTCATGGAAATCCTTTTCAGTCTTTGTTCGAAGAATATGAGGGAAGTACTTATTGAAAAATAAGTTCTTAAACTCATCCCATACCATGGATTCAATTTCATCACGGGGCCTTGTATTTTTAACTATAGTCCACCTCTGGTCTGCTTCACCTTCTAACCATTAAACAGAAAAATGACTTTTTCATGCGCTGAACAACAAGGTATAGAAAATATCATTTCAATGGTACTAATCCATTGTTTAGCCACAAGTAGATCAGAAGACCCACTGAAAGAAGGTGTGCGTTGCCTCATGAAGGACTCAATAGAATATTGTTCCCTTCTTTGCTCATTTGGAAGTCCAGAATGATTCATAGCTTGTGTCAGTATAGAAATAAGATTTTTCACTCCATCTCCCATAACATTGGTTTGTTAAAGAGGACAATAATTGCATTGTCCATTACATTGATCAACACAGTTCCTTCGGGTTGCATCAATCGTCTAAAACCCTAAAAGAATAGTGTGAGAGGCAAAAATCATGCTAGGGAAAACAACATAATAAAGGGGGATTATTTTCAATATCTAACATCTTAAGTTTAATTCTAATATCATTACCGTAATCCTAGGACTATAACCTATAGTTATACTAATCCTTAGGGACATCCCTAGAAATACCTTAGAAATATCTCTCGGGATCTCACTAATGTTTTCGCATCATAGTTTCTAAATGTCGAATAAACCTTCCCTTTGATACCAACTGTAGATGCCCGAAGCTTGATGTACATGGAAATTACATTACTTTTGCAGAATACTTAATACATAACAAAAATCGACTTACAAGGACAGTAATACTTTAGTGTCTTTGGAAACTCGGAATATAATCTTCAAATTGTGGTGAAAGATCTTCCACATCTCCCATAAAGATCATCCCCTTTTGTTTTCTTACCTAAAAACTTTCTTTAAATCCTGGGGAAATGAAAACAAATAAAGGGTGAGCTCAAATGCTCATTAAGGGTAAACATAGAGAACATAAAACAATCCATAAACATTTGAATGCAAAAACATGAACATAAAATCTAAACATCAAAATCATGAGCAATGACATAAATCTTGGAAGTACATAAGGCATAGATCATAAAGGAACATTAATCATGATAAACTAGAATGAGAATAAAACATGTAATTGTGGCATCCATTAAGCACATGTAATGATTTCCATTGTATCCAAGGCATTACTTCCAAGATCATCTTAGTGGACAAAGTCCCTTACTGAACCATGTTTACCTGCCGTTCCAGCCCTATCTTACTGAACTATATTTACTTGTCATTTCAGCCATGTCTATCTCATGAGATATAAATCATTACCCAATTCATTGGAGGGAGATATAGGTCATACCCTTCTCATATTTAAATCATTCTTACTTGTGCCACAAAACAATCACACATCAATCATTATACCACAAAGAATAAAATGGGTTTCATAAAAATAATCCCATCATCACATAATCCATATAAAACAAATGGATATAAACTAATCATAAGAGAAGTGAAAACATGTAAATCCTAGAGACATTATACTTGAAACATACATATATGAAACAATGTCATCGTAGATTGAATAATGGTTTTGATAAAACATTTGAAATAAATTATTGAGGAAAATATAATTTCTTATTCAAAATCATTTTCTTTTCACAAAATTCCATTAAATTTTAAAATAAAACGATTTTTTTGAACATAATCAAGAAATCTTGTAGAGTAAGCTTCTTGAAAATAAGGCGTTATGAAACCGTAAAAATCTGTTCGTGCCGTATAAGTTAAAAAACAATCTTCTCGTACTTTTTCCAGAAAAGTCAAAAAGTCCCTCGTAAAAGAACGATTCCATACATACCATGTTGTAAAAGTCAAAAATGGGTAAAAATGACTTTAAACGTGCATTTAAACAATTTTATAAAACATGTACATGGATGATAAATATAACCCCAGTAAATACTTACGTTTAAGCAATCTCGGATAGAAAACAATTGAGATTGCAACATTAGCCCTTAAAAAGTTATTTTTGTAAATAAAATAGATCACTTATGTGTATTAACTATAAGTTCACATAAATATATGATAATATATAAAAATTCATTTCTCACATATTCATAGAATGAAATAAAAAAGAAATATAAGATCAACCCAAAGAACGGAAATTGGGTTAAGAAGTTCCCTTACCTCGTGTCCGACTTGACTCGATCGTTATTTAATCTTAGGAATAATTAACAAAAGTTAATTTCTACTTTCTTAAGAAACTTTTTAAAATTTATTATTCCATTTATATCACTTATTACCATGTTATTAATATTATTTAACCATTTAAGTTAATAATGTTCGTTTTGTCGATATTTGGTAGTTGTGTCAAAAATGGACTTCTTATAATTACATGTTGTTCATGTGGTCAAAGGTTAATTATATCCCAAAAGATATTAGTTATTTATATATCATATATATCATATATATCATATATATCCTTCATATACATGTATTTATAATTGTACATAACATATGGAGGTATGAAATGAAATGCACCGATCATGCAGACGGTAAGCCGTACGTACACATGAACGCTACATTAATTTCTATTTCTTATTTTAATGGAATTAAAACATAATGATACATAGGTATATTATAATTCCAGCATAATATAATATATAATATCATTAACTACATCCTTTATACATCCCACATAAGGCATTAACGAATCATATCACTCTGAGGGGGCGGTAGTCCGCACTTCCTCAAATGAGATTATCATATTCACCAACTATAGAAACCATAAAGGCCTGATATAATTGGCAAGTAAAGAAGAATAAGGAAATAATAAACATTATATATATCATATATGAATACAGTGCCATCATAATGGCCACCATGAGAGGTGGTAGGATAAAATCGAACAATCATCGTTTCGTGAGGCGTTAGTTTTCCATCCACAGAAACATTATGTTCTTCATCCATTTGATGGAGGTGTGTGTAAGTTTAGTTCTAATCCTTCTAATAAAAACATCATAGTACTTTTAGGATACTGTTGTTGTTACAAAATAATGGATTAAAATGAGTTTGGGGGTTGGAGAAGTAGAATAAAAGAAAAAAATTAAGAGAAACTATTACCTTTTATTTGGGTAACTTTTTTTGGTTTGAACCAAAAGGACTACTTGAAGTTCCTTCTACCTAATTTAAGGCTTCTAGGGGGAGGATAGGGATTTAGGGAGCTTATTTGGGAAGAGTTTGGACAAGAAAAAAAGGCTTGAGAGGTGTGAGGAATTGCATAGAAGGGGTCTCCTTTTATAAAGGAGAGGCGGGGCTCTTTAGGAAAGTGTGAAAAAATTATTTTATTATAAACATATCTTCGGTTTCAAGAGGTCAAAAACACATTAATGTCGAAGATAAGATGACTAGTATTCGAAATAAAATCATTCAATAGGAAATGGACAGGTTTTGGAAAATATTTTAATCATTATAATCTTATTGATTTAAATGATTTTTTAAAGAAGTAAATATTGCATCATTATCGTGTCATAAATAATTTAATTTATTTAATGTCAAAAAATTAAACAAAATACCAAAATGTAGGAAGTCTTTTTAGCTTTACAATGAATATTTATAGTCTAAATGATAATTTATATAGCCCCTTATAAAAATTAATTACTAAAAGATTTTTGTTAATACCAATTATTTCTTTACATTAAATTAATTAATCTAATGTGTCATTGGCTTTCATAAATGGCTCCATTGGGTCCCAAAATAGTCCCAAGGATGCCCATGGTTGGACATTACTCATCCAATAAGGGTTGGACAAGTGTTAATGTAATTTTAAATTATTATAATATTCTTTTAACCTTGAATTAACCTATTTACATTTAACCGTGGTAAATAAAAGTAAAAAGTTACTATTTAGAAAAAAATATTTTTATCTAATTGAACCAAATTTTACTCCTTGATATTAACCGTTTCTCTCAGTTATTTGAAATTCAACTCACAGAAGTGGTAAAATTACATTTTATGAACAATTGTAAAAGCTCCTAGGAGGTGGGTAAAAGACGGTGAAAAGTTCAATACAATATGTAAAATTATTATAAAATGATTCCAATGTATTTCATTGAAAATATATCAGAATTATGTATCTATTTTGAATAAAAATAAATTTAAATATAATAAATGATTATTTAAATAAAAATTCGGTTTTAACCAAAAACTCCGTGTTTTCACTATTCATAAAAAATTGAAGTTTCTCAGAAATATAAGAAAAATTCAGCCTAAGGTATATTTGATATTCAAAATTCTAAAATTATATCTATTTTTCCAAATTCAAAACATAGAATTGTAATTTATTAATTTTAAATGTAATTCCCGTTATCAAAACAAATAGCGTGTTTTTAATAAACAATAACTCTCAAAAGATCATCACCTGTTTATATCCAATTTCAAAGTGAAATTAATTCCAATGACCAACATTGGATTAAATGTTAAATATATATTCTAATTAAACATTAAAACTAATTAAAAAGATAATCTACCCATATAAATTATTTCGAAGAAAAATGTTGTTTCTAATTAAAATATAGCGTGTTTTTACTATTTATCAAAATATGAATGTTATCAGAATAATATGAAAAATTTATCCAAATTAAATTTTTATATCCTCTTTCCAAGGAAGAATTTTATTTTGTCAAATTTAACTTATAAACATGTCAAAAATTAGATTTAATGTGGGTATGCCATCAAAAGGTGGCAAAACTCCATTTTTTGAAAAATAATTATTTTGCCCGAATAATTTATTTTGTTCTCATACCATGTTCTAGAAAATATGTAAGATTAATAATAATTTCATAAAATTCAAAATGTAGATAATACTATTCATAACTGCTAGTCCATAATAATATTATAATAAGATACCGTTGTTTAGTGAAACCCGGTATTGCGTACTACACATGCTATCAAGGAAGGTCGCGATTGCGTGTAATGCAATCCAAGTCAGGGTTCTGTGTTGTGCAAGACTCCATTTTTGTTGCATATAAAAAATCCAACCATATTTCATTTGTAAATTGAATATATATATATATATATATATATATATACTCAATGTTGCGTAGAATAACTACTATCAAACAAACTTGAAATTGTGTGTAACACGATCGAAGAATAGTGTTGCGCATACGGCAAGCTAATACGGTGTTGTGTATAGCGCAAGATAATATTGGTGTACCATACAATAAATGATATGAAAGAAATTAAAAAGAATATATCTCATAAAATATCGGGGTGTTACAGAAATTCATTAGAGAATATAATCGACAGAAGGTTTCGGTGATGTTCGATGTGGTTTGTGAGGAAATAATTCCTCAAAGGAAGTGGTTAAATAGTGGATGATTCTTTGAAGAAGAGAGAAGTTTCTAAGGGAGGATTCTGTAAATTAATAATAATTAAAAAAAGGAATATCTAGAAGAAAATTTCATTTTATGAGTGTTGTATGTACGATGATAATGGGCGGTCCACAAGGCTTCAACTATCCTCAAGGAAGAGGAAAACTATGATGAAAATGTTTTCATACAAGAACTTGTGCATTTTAGTTAAAGGTATTTCATTGAATATGAAATACTAGTCACATATGATGAAATGATGTTCATGGAGTGACTAATGTAGTTTAGAAAAGTGATTTTCGAAAACTAATTGTATGCAGAATGATGTGTTTCATCTATTGGAAGAACAGATGACTTCATAGAAGAATCATATATGTGTGAAACAACTATGAGGTGATTTAATACAAAACGTTATTCTTCTAGAGGTGTAGTTAGAACACATTAGTTAAAATATTAGGGGGATTTCAAATTGTGAATAATTTTAAACCTAGAAGGACAGTGAGTTCACTCCGAACATTATAAAGGCTGGGAGCCAATGAATATAACTTTTATAGCACAAACCATGTTTTGGATGTGATCCTTAATAGATTTATTACATCGGGTAGTTATCATTGTATACTCCTTGGACATATCCTTGTGAGGGTGAACCATATAAAATCATCATGTCCCATTCATTATCTCATTTCTATTCATACATTTCAACAAGAAAGGGAGAGAAGAGTGTTTTTTCTAATGGAATAACAAGATCTGAAGTGGAAATTGTTTTTATCTATCTTACACTGATTCACCCCCTCAATGTATTTTTCCTAGTTAGGATAAAATATATATTTTTTTGTATTTATATAAGAAATCAACAATCCCAAAAAATTATTTAAAATTATCCTTTGGATAATTTCAATTCACTTATTTTTAATATAATATTTATTTTAACAAAAAAAATTTCTAAATATGATAATTTCAATTTAAAATAAGCAACATTATTTGTTGAATAAATGATCATTTTAGGATACTATGAAATTTTCGACAATTTTATGTTAGATAGTGGACTTGATGAAATTATATTATTATTTAAATGAAAATAAATATTATGAAATAAAATTGTTTTATTAGAACTACATCAATATAAAAATTCAAGAATTTTCGTAAATGTTTATTAATTGAATGTATATATTTCCCAAAGATTAATTTTTATTTCATCATATAAAAATATAATATTTATCAAAAAAATTACTAAATATTTTATATGTTATTAATAAAAATTGATTGATATATTCCTTTTTTAATTTCAGTATAATATATAATATTTCATTTCACTAGGGTTTAGATACATAAACGCTTATTACACAATAATATACCCTATGGGTATGGAGTATGGTGGTTGTTATTTCTTGTGGTGGTTCGATGAACATGTTTGTGTTCATGATATCAATAGTAATAAAAATATTCTATAAAAAGTTTCACTCATGCTTCAGTGGTTGATTCTTAGCTTGGTCTTGGTCAATGGAGATGCGTAGTGATGTTATCCCTCTAATAAGATATGATAATTGGGAATAAAAGGGAATGATCTTATAAGACATTTCAATCAAATTATCTATGTATTAAAATTGGATTTCATGAAAAACCATAACGTATAATAATTTTAGTGATCAATATACAATGGATATATTACCAATGGTTGTAATACATAATGGTCCATTAATTATGACTATATATATATATATATTATGGTCCAAAATGTCTAATTAAATTAATGTTTTTCAATAACTATATATCATAATATAGTAATTATTCATTCTGATATGAAATTATTAAATAAGAATTTAGGTCGTTACAGTCAACTAGAGATGAGGGTATAACAATATCATTTATGATAATCATCAAAAATATTATAATATAGGGTTAGGATAATGGAATAATAATTTAAAAATAGAATCTATAATATAATATAATGATAATCCCAAACCATCTTATAATGTATGAAATTGTTAACAAATACAATAAAATGTATCCATGTAAAAACACAGATGTACTCCTAAGGTATGAATTCAATAAATGATCTAATGTCTAGGTAAGCAATATCATTCAATGTTAAATTCGTCATAAAACCTGAAAATTATATATATATATATGATAAGCATACATTTATACTCGGTAGGATTGTACCCAATAGTATCTCATACATAGGTTAAAAGATCATACTAATGCACCATTTAGAAAAATTTTGAACCAAAAACACCTAAATATGTCAACTAAAAACTAAATTCCTTTCCAATTATTCCTCGCGAAATAGAACATCCAGGTATTGTAAAATAAAAAGAAGAATATTGATAAAAGGGAACCCCTCACCACATTCCTACTTTTATGTAAGTCAAATACCCCAACATCATACATCACAGTTCAACCATATATTCCACATAGTAATACAGAATGGAGGAATTTTGTCCATCACATCCCATCTGACTTAAATACCCATTGGCCATCTTGTAACCTATAGCTTGAAGGCACATGTACTATCCCATCAAATATAACCCTTTGACATTAGTTATATCACTTAATTATAACAACCATATCCAGAGTAGTACTGTGTCATTAACATTACTGATGTAAACCTCATTCCCTCTTACTACAACACATGACCCCCACCATAAACCCCTTTATCATATAACCAATCATCACTAAATGTTCAATATAATTCACAGTCCCTCTCTACCCTCACAAAAGAACCTCCCATGGAATAGGGAGCTATGAAGAGGGGGTAGCATGTCATCCATAATCATAATCTAGATTTGGGAAAACCCCAAAAATAGGTGCTAACATAAATTTCTCAATACATGATTGTTTCTTAAAGAAATCATAATAGAAATAAAATATATTATAGAAACACAAAATCACCACATATTGGTTCAGAAAACCAAACCCCCTAGTTACCAAAACCACTATATCAACTGTATCTTGTAACATCATCTTTTCTATAACTAATTCATAACACCATACATGAAATCCATAATCCAAAATCCATAAGACACCAGCCATATGCTATAGGTTAGATGTGACATTCCAAAATTCTATTCATGTTGATTTTATTTTTCAGATCTTGTCATTATTGAAAACATTTATTTATCAATAAAATTGAATTCATATTAATAAAACAACAACCAAACATAACAATTTAATTAATTATTTAGTTTTACATGACAAAAATATTAAATCCATTTCATATAAATACAACCTAACTATTTATCTTTAAATTAGATTATGTAAAAATAACACAATAATTTCTATTTCATTATTTCACCATTTCAAAAACCCACCATTTTAGTAATGTTATCACATTTCTATGTTCAAATTAATCATCATAATCCTATTTAAAAATAAACAGTTCCATACCAACACTACTGTCATAATAATACACCATAATGTATGCCATAACAATAACACAACCTTCACACATTAATATCCATACATTACAACGACCTCACATTAGTCCATATCAGCACATATTAAACAATTCCATTTCTACATCCAGCACAATATAGTTTGTGTGATGTTTTATCATTATATCATCATTAGAATGTAATAATATCAAAAAATTCAATATTATATTGGAAAATTAGTTAATTAGTCATATATAAGTTATTAATAATTAAATTAATAATGATATTTATTAAAAACGCATTAAGGGTTTTCAAAATCACTATAATCACTATGAAAATAGGGTTTCAAAAAACTATTACTTTCAGTACGGAATAAATCATGGATAATCCTATACACAATAACAAAAAATATGTAAAATCATGTGATATATACATATATCTTCTTCTAATTATCACCTTAACTTTACTATTTAGTATTTTTATTATCTCAGTAAAAATAATAATTAATAATATGAATAATAATTTTTTACACATATGATAATAATTTATTGGGATATTTTTTTTACAACTTGATGAAATCATAAAAAATAGTTGAGAAAATCCCAATTCTAATAAATTTTAGTTTACCAATTTTTTATAATCATTCATAAATTATATATACCAAAGAATATATAACACAAATATTATATAATGATTATGGATATTTAATAATTAAAAAAATTACACTCCTTTGGATAGTAAATGTTTTTTGTCTTTGGACTCTAGATACACAATTTTCTAATTTCATGAGATATCATCAAAAACTACCACAAAGATCATTCAAAAAAATACACTACTATGACATACCCTACATAAAGAGATTTATCACATAACAGGGAATAAATACATAAAAACAATTAGCTCTAATGCTCAATAATGATTAATATAAGAGATAATGATGATCACGTAGGTATAACATGAGAATAAAGGAATTATAACATGAAATTAAAATTTAAATTAAATAACCTACATTAAAATAACATTAATAATCATTCTAAAAAATATTTTACTATAATAAGACATGAACCTTAAATAAAAGAATTTATAAAATCCATGAGTGAAAAACATAAACAAATGAATATGGAAAAATATAAGTTTATAACATTGAAAAAATTTATTAATAGAAACATGTTAACTCATTATATCAAGGACATGAATTTATTCCCTTCACATTATCATATTCAAAAAAAACATATACATATATATTTTTATAGACCTAAATACATGTCCATAAAAGAAATAATTCTATGAAAATGAGCTCCATGATTAATATAATGGATATAAAAATATGGTCCTCACATGAAATTTCGAACATGAAATTAGGTTCACACAAATGTTATTTGCTCATGAGTTATCCATAATTACCTAATTAATTGAAGGGAGACATAGTTTCCACCAATAAAATAATTAAAATCATACTTATGTGGGTGATATGATCATAAAATATCCATCTTGTCATTACGTTTTAAATGAAAACATTTTTCGTAAACATTTCATAATAGAATAACTTATGTAAAAGAAATACATTAAATAATAATTTCATCAATTACTCAATGAATATACAACATAAAGGAAATTTGTTTCATAAAAATATATTCATCATAATCAGATACCATATATAGAAAGAATAAGGATATCATAATTGAATCATACCCTTAGTTAATCAAAACTATCATCATAGGATGTCTTCATATATAATAAATAATTGTGAAAAATCCCATGTAACATTTATTTTTGAAAATAACCTCTCTAACCTGAAAAAAACAACATTAAATTATATAATTTTTTTTAAATATTTAAGAAAAAATTATATTTTCAAATATCCTTGGAAAATTGTAAACAAATCTTTAAATAATTGACCGTTCATGGTGATAGAAATTTTTGTTCATGTCGTACGTGTTAAATAAATTATTCCTTACACGTATTTGGAAATAAAACAAAAGTACCACATTCAAAATATAAAAATATGATTCTATTTAAAATGATTTTTAAAAATAAATAAATATTAGAAATTAATTTAATTTTTTTGGATAATATTAAAATTATTATTTTAAAAACATCTCAAGAGAATTTGGTCTTGAAAGGGAAATGATTTTCTATCAAAATGAAAAATAAAGATGATTTTACTTAAAAAAATTCAATAATTTTATACAGAGTGTAAAATTAATGGAAAACATGTAATTTCAAAAAATATATAGGAGTGGATTTTTCATGAGATTCCAAAGAGATATACGATAATATTTAGTCATATGAAACTTAATCATAAACAATGCTGATAAGAAATGATATTACAACATAAATCCCTAACCATTCCTGTAAAATTTGTATATAATTCCTTAAAAAAATAAATTTATATGGATATGTATATCCAAATATCAATATAATAATATTAATAAAATTAATTCATGTAAATTATATATACCACAAAAATAAATTGGTGGGGAATATATTACGTGTCCAAAAAAATTAAAGTGAGACATAAAATACTTTACTACACATCATGAAATGAATAATACTCATACAAAAATCTTATATTGGAAATATATGTTTGTTAAAAATAGTATCAAAAATATTACTCTTTGGTATCATATTATATAAGATTTACATATAACCATTTATCAACCATTTATTAATTATTCATTGTTAAAATAACTATTTCGGTTAATAACTTATTTTCTAATGTTTGTTTTGGTTCAATAATTATTGTCCATGTATATTGATCATAGTTTTAAAATTTAAAAAATGAAAATAATGATATAAATATCCTATATAGTTATTTATACAAATAAAGATTCATCCCTTAGTGTTTATATAAGAAAAATGAATTACACCATTCATTGAGATGTAGATAATACATATGCATAAACACTATTTAAATTTTTCTCGATGAATGGAATGATATAAAGGATAATAATATTCAAATGTTTTTAAAATATTATATAATTCGTAGATAAATATTTATTAATTAAATCCATCCTTATTTAAATTTACATTACAAAGAAAATTATAAAAATCACATAGCTTCGTGGATGTAGTAGCCAACACATACGCACAAGAAATATTATCATTTACAAAATGATTAACATTTATGATGTTAAATTGGTTATTTTAGATCCATAAACATTATTTATCTCATTAATATGATATATAATCACTAAATCAATTATCATCTGCTACAATTATAGGTGGGGATTGAAAATTAATTACAGCGGTTCGTGAGGTTGTAGACCTTCATACACATGATCGACAATTAAATTTCCCTTTTGATAGAAGAGGTAATGTATAATGGTTATTAAATCAATATAATAATATATAATAATATTTTATATATAAGTGTTGTTAGATTAGAATTAATAAAACATGAATTAATGTGGTAAGATATGAATGGAAACGAAAGTTTTTAGTGAAGTTAATTATGGTCACAATGATAAACCTCTATTGGTTAAATTTTTAGTGAAAAATTGGGTTGGGATTTTATAAAAAAAAAGTTCTCTAAAAGAAGTAAAATAATGTAGGGGATTGATTTATACATTGTTTTATTTTATTAATTTAATAATATTTTTAAATTAGTACTTGTTGGAGGTGTCATTTGATAATAGAGGTGTGGCTTTTCTTAATCACTATCATGATTTAAATAATGTGAAGTCACTCTAAACCAATTAGCCTCAAAAATAGTAAAATTTTGTATTGAAGAGAAAATGTATATGATACACAACTCCCAAAAAATGAAACTGATGTTTTAATGATTTTATTCTCATAGTCTCTATGTTTTCATAGATTTACAATTTTATATTTATTCATAGTAATTAGTATCTTTTTATTTACATAGGAAAGTTATCCATTAAGAATGAAAATTATATAATACATAATATATAAGTATGTCCCTATAGATCTAAATTTTAAATACAATTTATTACACAAAAATAATATATGTGTGGAAAATTAATTTTATCATAGTATCTTGTATGGCACAAGACCACATTTTATACATAACCAGGATAATTAATTTTCAATTTTTTTTTCTTCATGTAAAAAATTAAATAATCTGTCTTAAATTTTGTTAATTATTTTTATTCAAATTAGGAAATTTATTTTAAAAAATTCAATAACATAGTAAAAAATTTTGATTTAAATTAAACCAATAGACGAGACAAAGAAATATTTTTTCATTAAATGTTTCCATAATTATTAGAAAAATATATATATATATATATAATTTGAAGTTAAAATTAATTCCAATAAAATAAATTTGATTAAAATTATATAATTTATATAATTTTACATTTAACAAAATTATAAATAAAATAAAAACTATAAATTAATTAAATTAAAAGTCAGTATTTAATAGAAATCTATATGTTTAACCCTTGATCCAGAAATTAATATTTCTCAAAAAATATTCAATATGAACCCTAATATAAGTTTTAAAAGTTGATTTCAAAAATAAATCTCATTTTGTGAAATATAATTTCTAAATATGGAAATAATTAGCTTTATTAATTATATACAAATTTAATTAAAAAGAATAGAAATTTTTTTTTTCTTAATCATATAATGACATTAATTATTATCAGGTAGATATATATATATAAGATTTATTTTTATAAAACATTTATACTTAGTTGTAATATTTGTTATATTTTTACTGATAGTTTTGATGGATTTGTTATAATGACCATGATTTAAATTAAATTGCATTTTTAGTTCATTAGAACATGATTTTCAAGTAATGAAAGCTATTAATGATATCTAATTTATTTATAGAGAAATATATTCTAAAACATTGGGATTATACATTCTCTCCATTTAATAAATTTCACTTTTTCAATTTGAAATTAATCTCACTTATCTATTGTTTTCAATATAAAGATACCTTTATTGAAATCCAATATTGAATGAAGGGTTAATAAATCATCCTCATTATAAGATGGAATGGGAATCATGATGTTAATCTTGAATTACAAATAACTAGGTTACAAACTAGAAAAGAATTAGTGTTATGGGAAAATAGATACATAGAGGGTAAAATTAACAACTATGTACTTATAAATATAGACAAATAAGTTGGTTCAGAGAAAGGTAACATCCAAAAATACATAAATACATAATTGGTGAAAATTACCTTGATTCATTGGAAAAAAAGGATTATAATATTTTTATTTAAAGATCCATTTCCTAAAGTTTAGGAATTTTCATTATAAAAAAACTTAATTTATTTCATTAAATTCCATAACCATAATCTCATTCTTTTTTGTGCTTCAATAAATTTACACATCATATATTACTATATGAATTGAACATTTAAGATGAATTTACTATATTTAATTATCTAAAATTAATTTTAATGGATCTAATAGTTCCTTAAAATATTGAAGGTTATTCCTCATTTCACTAGATATTTACCAATGGATTTTTAAAAAAAATTCTATCCAATATGGATAAATAAATATCATTACATTATAAAACATCAATAATAAAAACCAATGTTCAATATAACTAATTTCATAAATCTTTACCCTTATGTATTCACAAAAATATGTTTGACCAAAATTGAATCTCTAATTATTGGAATGTTTTGATCACACATCATTGAATAATAAACATAACCATTATCTTGAAATATTCTTTATTCCTAATAAATTCTCCTAAAAAATGTATAATACCGAATGGTTTTCCATGAAAAAGTCTCAAAAAAATCAAACATGAAAAACAAATAATTCACAAATTATTAATTAAATATGATATTAACATAGTAAAAACATTTCCATTATAAGATATATTTAATACTTGTACTAATAGAGGATAATATGGTCATTCAGTATATCAAAATATATTTCATTTTTCAAAAATCTATCTTGAGAGAGATAATTAATTCTCAGAATCACATAAAATGTCACTAAAGTATTAGTAATAATATTTTAATATTGGTCATTTATAAAAATTCAATAATGAAATTCCGAAAAAATTATTAGAGGATAAGTGTGACCTAGTTATCGTGACTCACATAAAATATTTTGATTGTATAATATATCTCTTTATACTTTGACATATGAGGTTCGTGTGGAATATAGTCCTTAATAGCCTTGAGATTTGGGCATTTATCTTTATAATTTAACAATTTGTATCATATATAGAAGTGAAGTTCCGGTGGTGTATTTTCTTGAACCATCTCTTCATTCCCTTCTTTCACTGGATTCTTGAAAATATTTTGATATTATTTTTCATGATGAACAGGTGTGTGAGACATGAATTATATTTATTCCCATTCAAGAAATCGCATATGTGTTCTTTCCCACAATTTTATCAACTAGGAGGTTGAATTATTTTTTCCCCATGTGATATTCCATTATATTTTCCATGTAACCCCACAAATATTTTATAATTACTATAGTTAGGGTAATTTCTAGAATAAATATTCACTCTGAGTTCAGATATGATTATTTCATTTTACCTTCCAATGTCCATTATAGATAGTGAATTTTGAGAATATTTTTTCGAACAACTAAAAATTTGACCAAATTTTATTTCATTGATAATGATAAAACTAGAGTAATACCATGTGATTCTTAAAATTTTTTCATAATATTTACCAACAGACTCCACATCCTTCTACATTATCTCAAGGAATAACTTCTCCTAGTTTTCAAATAATATATGCAGGTAGTACTTACTGTTAAATATTCTCTAAAACTTATCATATTCGATGGAGGGAATTTCAACATCTTCCATCATATTCTTACTATAATTCCACCGTTTATCTACTTCTCCTTATAAATGATAAACTACTATGAAAACAGTTACATGGATCATGGACTAATGAATGGAAAATAACATTTTGCATCACATTGAACCATTTATCATAAACTATTCGATCTTATTTCCCAAATAAAGAGGACGGATTTTGTAACATAAAATATTACATGCAATGTTTGTTTCTCCTTGGTGAATCTAGATGTTAAACATTACCCATGTTACCACATATAAATTAATATATTAGATTGATAATATTCTAAAAATATTACATCCCAACTTATAATACATTTACTTTCTCTTGATTATAGTAATTTAATTGTCCATCACATTCATTATTCACTGGATTCCTTCAGGTTATTATAATTGAAATAATCAAATAAAGCATTATTTGATATTCAATAATAATATTTGGAGAGAACATAATAACCAAAAATAATTTATTGTATGTATAAATCATGAATACATCACTTCTTTCAATGAAACATTAGTTTTATATAATATCATTCATGGAAATCATCTATTTAAATCTTGCATGATTGTTCTTAAAGGATATGAGATTTTCCAAAACATTTCCACCAAAATATTCATAAAAAATATTCTGGGAGTTAATTTTCCATGCATGGTGTATCTTTCATGTCAAATACCAATGCACCATCTTGGTGCAGTTATTACCCCTAGGTAAAGTATTTCTAGATCAACAACCTCTTAAGGTATCTAGACATAGAAGAAATTTCATGGAAACCAATGACACTAACCTTCACCTAAATTCCATGGTATTTTCCTATACATAGAAATGTCATTAGAATCATTCCAATGATTCATAGTAATGTATTCTCATGCAAGTTTGAAATGATATATAAACATATCCTCTAAACCAAACTATATGAATGTAAGATTTTTATAAAATAATATTATATATTTTTATTGTATATTAAACACATCTGAAAAATACACACATGAGAACTAAAAGGGATTATTTTGACTAGATAATAAATATATAATACTCTTATTTCTTGAATTATCTTCAACATATCCCATACATATCGTCCAATATTTTAATCATAATATACATAACATACATAAATCAATTAATGATAAACTATGGAATAGAAACATATTAATGGGTGAGATCATATTATTAGTATTTTAATATAAGTGATATATTGATTATAACAATGGCATAACATTATCATAATGTTATGAGAACATGCAAATATCTTCTTTAAACCAAAACATACATAAAATTAATAATTATCATAAATAATTTATTAATGCTTGGATGTTTATAATACATGAATAATAAAAAAAGGACATAAGATATGATATCATAACATAGATATAAGTATGTGGGAAAAAATAATCTTATAAAAAATTAATTTTTTGTAAATAGAATAAGGATCACTCATTATGTTATGTACTTGAATTTATCCCCACACAAAAACTTATTAACAGGAATACCACATTGATACATAATCATATAGACATGAAATCAGGAACTATGCATGAATATATGAACATTAAAACTAAGTCCCTAGATAATCGAATAGACCTTAAAACTACATCCCATTGTGAAATTATGAACATTTAATCCATTTTACTCATATCATATTTTCATATGAGTTATCCACCTTTACCCAATTAATTAGAGGGTGATATATGTCCCACCAATTACAAAATGATAATAACATATATGTTTTCCACAAGATCATGAAATGTCAATAATATCAAAAACTATGAAAAGTAAATATGATTCATATAAAAATTTAATCTTATCATAATTCATGTATAAGAAATCGGATTTATAATCATTTCATCAAATTGATAATATCAAAACCATTGGAAAAGGAATGATTTTATTAAATATAATTTAACTATAATAAAAAATCACGATTAATAATATATATAGTTTTATTTGATCATATTCCCAGTAAATATTAAGTTCCATTTATGGACTTAATCAATGTTAGGAAATTATTTTGAAAGATCACTTGGATCATATATTGAATAAAATACACATTCCACTTTGTAATAAAATATTTTTAATATAAAAATATTTCTAATATTATTGAAAAATAGTCATTTTAAAATAACCTTAGATATCTTCGATGTAAATTTTAAATTTTTTTCATTATGATAGTGGAAAATACCATTCATTCGCTATACATTAATAAAAGTAATCATTTTTCATTTTTTGTAAAAACAGAAAAGTATATCCTAAACAAGTTAAAATAAATATTCCATTTAAACAATTTTTTTTAAAATTTATTTCAAGGTAAATAAAATCATTAAAAATTAATTGTATAATAGTTAAATTAATATTTAATACTTTTTTACAGTACATGGACATGGAAGATAACATATTTTCAACTAAAGAAATAAATTATGTCTATTTTTCTTTATAAATGTCCATTTGAATTATGATTACACAATGAATGTAAAATAATAAGAAACAATTTAATTTCTACAAATAAATATATTTTTTAAAATTTTACTGAGTTTCATTGTAGTCAAAAAATTTTATTTCAATATTGAAAAGATATTAAAAAAGTATTCTGTTAAGCATTGAGATTGAAACGTAAAACTATTCCCATAATGCTAGCTTTTTAATTGGAAGAACCATGAAATAAAAAGATTCATATGTATATCCCATTATTTCAATAATTTTAATTAATTAAAAATGGGTAGTACACACACCACAAGAAACAAAATTTTGTATATGGAATGTGTCCCATGATAATAAATGTGGGACAAAAATCCCTTAACTCAAGTCTTGACATTCATGATACTCATTAGATCATCCAATATTAAAGATATTATAATATTATAAATACATTCCTAAACAAATACTATATGTATTATATAATATAATATTTAATTAAATTTTTTTATAACCCGTATATTAATAATTTGTTGTTAAAATCATCATTTTGGTTAATAATTACTTTTTTGTTCATATATGATTTTTATTGGAAAATTTATCTGTGTATTTATCGTGGTTCCATAATATAATTGTTCTAATTATTTTATAATAATACTTTATAATTATTATATATATATATACTCAACCATAAAATTATGGATAATAAAATTAATTTGATCTTTCAAGGAGACAGTAGGTTATACATACGCATTAACATTACTATCATTTTTTAATCGATGGAATGAAAGAAATATAAATAATATTTCAAATTTAAAAAATATTTTTTTAGGCTATGTATATCATTTATATTAATTAAATATATTCTTTTTACAATCTTATTTAAAATAGAATAAAAAACAAATCACAACTCTTTGTGAAGGTCGTAGTCCACACGAACAATAGAACAACACTGTCATTATCCTAAAGATTTTGTTTTAAGAGGGAATATTAATTATTATAATTCCACAATTATATTTATGTCTAACTTAATTTAAATAAAAATTAATGGAATCATTATTTCCAATAATGTTGGGGGTGATGGTGGAAAAAAATTGCATCAGTTCGCGACGGGGTAGTATATGTAACAAAAGATCATCTGTTTCATTTTTGATAAAATGGAAGTGGAGATAGATATAAGTTATGGTATAAAAACAAATGAATAGAAATTTATTTTATATAATGTTGTTCCTACACTATAATTATTTAATCATGAATGAAGGTGGTAAAATAATAAGTATAAATAAAGATCTTAGAGAATACAATAACATTATCATAGAAAAATTACATTTAGGTCAGCTGTTAAGGATACAAGGATAAGTGTTTTGTAAATAAATACCACTATAAATCATGGATAATTATTTTAGGGATAGATTATGTAAGATTTTTTTTATTGTAAATGTCTTATGTGTTGTGAATTAGTGAGGGTATTGGGTGACTATTTTTATGTGATGACAAGTGAAATTTTTTTAAACACCAAAAACAATTCAATAATGGGATGCTAATCACAAGTAATTTGAATAATAAGCTGAAAAAATTGTATTGGGGGTTGGGTAATGTAACGACTCATATATTACTGATTCTATTTTTTGAAAATATATAGAAAAATTATGAGACCAGGAACTAAGACGATGTGTGATTCTGAGACTCAGTGAGCCCAAAACTATCAATGAAAACATGTTATGTTTTTAATTAGATAGTGTGTGTGGTTTTCCTAAAAAGTGGAATAACTCCTAAATGGCTGCACAAATCAGAAGTATGAGGGAACCATTTCATTCAGAGAAGTGGGTTTACTCTAGGTGCGACTTAAGTTTACTCGATTCATGGCTACTATGGAAAAACCCAAAAACAATGTTATAGTAAATTCAATTATTTTATATTTAAAATCCACATAATAATAAATAGGAACGTGGATTAAAATTATGAGAATACCATTGATATATTTAGTGTTTTATTTCCATATGAGGAGCCTAACCTGGACAGGAACATGTTAAAGGTGAAAATTAGTTTTTGGGCATGAATAATAAAAATAATACTCAATTAAAATATTTTAATTTAGACATTATGTGTTTTCATATTGACCATTTATTTTTTTAATAAGCCTCTTAAGAGATATAGTGTTACCTTTATAACCCTGTAGTTTTTCTGAGGCAAGGGGAGGAGGCTCTAGTCGGTGATGATAGTTTCGAGACTGGAGCTTCAATCGAGCAATGATGAATCACTGATCATAATTCAGATCAAGCATTAATGAATGATAACTCGGAGACCATTATTCTTCTGCAAGCGAACCAAATCAAGGTAGTGGGTTTATTTTTTCCCTATTCTTGATTTCCTATGATGAACATGAATCAATCTACAAAAATATTTATTCACATATCCTGTGTATTTTGCGGGTTTGGGTTTTGCTTCGGGATGTGGTTGGGAATTGAATACATGTTCGACTTTTGCTGGACATGATTATGATTGATCATCATTCTTAAATTATAAATTTTACATATCAAGGCTAAAATAAAAAAAGGTACATATTAATCCATACTAGGTTTTCATGTGATCCTTTTTCTCTAAAAAATTCATTCCCCTTCTTCGTGGTGAATTGATCCACAAGGACACAACAGAACAGCTGTCTGCTCGACTGTTAGTGGTGGTGGTGGCCACCTGCAGTCTTGGAAGTATCTTGGTTGCCGATCAGCGGGCCCCAGGAAGCCGCATGTAGTTGCGGAAGCTGACAGCAGTGTGGTTATGGTCGACGTGTGGGATCCATAGCCAGGTGGCCTGTGGAAGTGGCAGAAGACCTCAACAGGAGGCCGCGGCGGAGGGTCACATCTCGCTGGAGACGCATCAGGCTAAAGAGGGACCCATAATAGAGCTGGGGGATCCGGTGGTCACACAGACTCGCCATGGGACTCATCCCGACTGTTTTGACCAAACAACATTGGAAGAGCCACGAAAATAAGGTGTGGGGGGCCACGAATAGTGAAGAAATCTAGTTCATTGCTTGTGGACCAAACTGAAATGGCTGGGATGCTTGAACGATTGAGCAGGATGGGTCCAGTCAGCTGAGCATGTTAGACCAATGGAGTAGCGGGCCAGGTCCAGTCAGCCAAGTGTGTTGGACACACGAGACAATGGTCTGAGCCAATTTGGGATGACCCAAATCCGATCGATTCGGGATGGGTCGGACTGGGTATGGTCCTTTCGACTAGGTCGGGAATAACCCAGACCCAACCGACACCTTTTTACTAAAATTGGCATAACTCTCAAACAATGTTTCGGTTTGATGAGTCATTTTCCATGTTGAATCCCTTATTATGAGGAGTTACATTTTAGATACACAATGTTACTATCTGTGGATATTTTATATTTAATTTTGTGTTGAGGTGGAGGTGCTCCCAGAACGAACGTGCTAAAGATAGAATCATATGGCTAGATCTGACCTAGATGCGATGTGATTACCTAGACTACGTGGTATAACTAGAATATGGGTCTTATGTTGAATTTCTGACTTACCAAGTGTGAGTCAGTATTCCACTATCCCGCCAGGGTGTAGGTCCCCTCGTATTTGATGACACTCTGTGTGTTACCTACCCTCCATGTGTTACTAACACACCGTGTGTTATCTACACTACCTATGTTACCTACACTCCATGTATTACCAACAGTCCATGTGTTATCTAAACTCCTTGTGTTACCTATATCTCTTTTCTTACTGACACGTCTTCTACCACCTACACTCCGTGAGTTACCTAGATAGACAGGACATCTCTGGGAGACTTCGTGACGTATCGAGAACTGATGTTCTATCGGTTATTATTGGTAGACTTGTTCTACATGCCTACTATCAAATTTCATGAGGAGTGAGATTTCATAAAATCTATATTTCTATGACCAGAACCATATGGTTGGGAGTCAATGATACCTTGATACTTCGAATCCTCTGCTAGTATACTTGGATGTTCTTTTTATATGTATTATTGACATATAACTGGGTTAGTTGACTCTAGTGAGTATCATGATTGCACTTATTAGTGGCTATACTTTTTTACATAGTTGGAATTATGATTTTTGTTTTTAATTATTTTTTATATTTTTGTCTTATGGTTCCTAATGAGTATTGTTTTACTCACATCTACACAAGCTTCACCTCACACATGTCATGTCTTTTGTAGATGACCAACGCTTTGATGAATTCCTCGATCGACTGAGGCCATGTAGTGCATGGAGTGGCCCAATATATAAGTTGTGCCTCTGTAGAATCAGACAACTACTTCTGTGCATAACCTTCTGATAAGGTTGTCTATAGGGGAGTTCCAGAGACTTGTAATTTTACTTTTTTCATTTGGGCTTGTATTCTTTCCCAATGTATCTTTAGTTTTCTACTGTCTTACCTTTTTCTTGGTTTACATAGTGTTTCCACCTTCCAACATCTGTGGCTTAGAGTTTTTTGTGTGTATATAGGTACTCAGGATAATTCCTCCCATTTGTTTGGGATATTCATCCTCAGAATTATTCTCTAGTCCCTGGCCTCTGGGAGGAAGGCTTAGGGTATTCACGACATGGGCCTTGGGGGACGATCTGTGATAGTGTGGTATCAAAGGAGGTATTTTCTACCTTAAGAACCATGAGTCTCTGGGTTTGGTTTCAGGATGCAGTGTTATGTATTCCGAGTTCATATTTTTGGCTAGGGATCCTAGTGTAGGTGGTGTGGTCAACGCATCCATACACTCGGACCCTGAATTCTATTTTTTGACTTCATATGTCAAAACACTAGTTAGAGGGAAAACAATGGTACATGCATCATATAGGAATGGGTTTTGTTTTCCATTTCCTTCTTGAGTCAGTTCACCAAGTATACTCTATTGATCATGGTATATCTTTTTTTTCATGATGCTTCCTTGTAGACATCCAGCTAGGATTCCACTATGTGATCATGAGGATGATCCGCAGGGTGATAAGATGGGTACAAGGGTTTGTACGAGAGAAATCACCTCCGAGTGGTGTACCATCTATACCACTACCTATGATGTAGCACATGGTACTCGTAGTACTAGAAGATGAGATGTGTGGGATGAGCGTAATTTAGGAGTTTCAATAATAGAGACCCCTTAGGTTCTGACGTCATCCCGATTGACAGGCGGCTGAGGACTGACATGAGGTTGTGGCTGAGTTTTCCATCCAGGCAGGGAACCATTAGATCAGATGGTTTTCCTCACAGTGAGCCTTCTATATGGCTCATCTAGGAAATAGAGGGGATTAGATTAACCGAAAAGATGATGAGGTAACTCTTCCATGGACAGAGATTTAGAAACATTCTCAAAGAGGGGGATTTCGCTATCAAATATATTGTCTATGCATTCCCAAGAGCTTCTATATCTTCGGCTGGACAACATGTCCGAAGGTGAGTATTCATTGAGGCATACCAACCATTTTACATAATCAATGAATACGATATGACCAATGCCTTAGTACTTGGATTTATAAGGAAGCCGTGTTTAGGAATATGTGATCCAAAATTATTCCTTTGAGCTTCCATACTTATTCTAGGGTTCTAGAGTGAACCTTTGGGGTTAAAAGTCCTATGGATGAGCTGGTAGACCTAGTGGATGTTAGCAGTAGACAAGGAGGAGTAGAGACTTTAGGAGTAGGAAGACGATGTCAGTCACAGATACAAGGATGTGTGATATGTTCTGATAAGGTTTCTACAGAGACCATATCCTTTAAGAAAACAAATTTCATTATTTTAATCATAACTACACATTGTAGTACAATCCATGCGTCATAAGGACCAGTGTCTTCTAATACTAGGTACATAATAAAAAATTATAAATACAACTTTTTATTTGATCTCCATAATGCAATCTGATATTTCATTGTGCTCATACATCTAAATTGGATAACCTAGGGATAGCATGAATAAAGAGATGTGCTAAAAGCCTCATAAGGGAATAACCATAAGAACAAAGTATTAAAACATGGGATTGATAGCATGGCATGATGTTATAAAAAAGGCATGTAAGGAATCATAACGTAGAAACATGGAGTCACAAGAATATAGAGTCATAGTAATGTGACAGAAACAAAAAAAATGACTCTAGTACGAGTGATAACTAAATGCCAAGATCGTTTTACATAGTAGTACAACCAAGGATAACCGCTAAGAACACCACACATAATATCTCATGACAATTAAATTTAACCAATGAATTGGACCACTATATGGTTGCAACCCTCATAACATTTCATGAATATTTTTTCTATATAAATAATCATACATAAACATAAGTGTTCCCCAGGGAATGAATTGGGTACCACAATCATGTCATAAAGCATAAAAAATGGGAGTAACATAAAAGTTTCCATGGAAGAATGATGATAAAATATACATGAAAATTCATAAGGGAAAATATGCATGATTCATGTTAAGTGATTTAAATTATAATTTACAACTTTTAAGAAATATATTTATTAAATTTTAGCATTAAATCAATTTTGAGGAATTTTAAGGAAAATACTATAGATCCTTTATAATAAAAAAGGGAACGTTCATTTATATAAACCCCAAATTGAACCAATATGGTTTTAGTAATAAACAAAATGATTTTATAAATAAAATGGTGTCTTAAAATAGAATATAGAGTGCACATGAAATCGGGTATGAATTCATGAAGCTCCCTCAAAACAGGTTTTTTTATCGGGAATAATTGACGGGGGAATCACATCCAAATATGTATATCCCCAAAAGATAATGATGAATTCAAATTGATAAATGAGTTTAGAAAAAATCATATATCATTTATAATTTCAACATAAGAAAAATAGAAAACCACTTTATGGTTAAAATAAAGATAAAGAAACTCGAAGGAATAATGGATGTTAGGGTTGAATACCTTATAGAATATCTGCATGGATACATGTGTACTTAAGAGGTTTTAATGAGAGAGAAATAAACTTTAAATATTTTATACATACTGAGAATAATATTTAGGTGGTGCATAATCATTCTACATCACTATTAATTACACAAAAAGGGCATAACATAGAGAATAACCATGAATAAATGTGGAATGGAGAGGGTCCCTTTAAATCCAATGACGATCTTTTCTTGAACTTAATGATATGAATAGTAAAATTATGTTCATTAATTATTAAATCTATAACCTCATGTATATAAAACATATTTATTATAACATTATTAAGTTTAGTTATACCCATTGGGATTGGGTACGAGGTTAAATTTTTAATGTTTGGGTCTGTTTGCCTGATTGGTTTTAATAATCAATTCAAGTTCATATTATCATGTACGAAGAAGGTGGTTTTAAAAATTTTAAGATAAATCTTATTATTGAACATCCATAAGGTCACATAGTTGAAAATTTAATTTTTTTACATGGAGTGAAGTTGAATCATTATATAAAACATTAGTGACATTCTTTTGAGTTAATTTGTTGTTTTTGGCCACAATGAACATGTTTTGTTTAATAAATAAAAAACATATGTACAAATATATTTTAGAACCATAGATGAGATATAATACATATTTTAAGGTCTGTATCATTAATGATAATGGCTTCATGATCATAATTGAAGATGGTAATGTATATAAAAAAACCAATGTCCTTTTACGTGGTAATTTAACACATCTCATATGGTGTCTTTACTACTAAAATAAAAGAAGGGTAAAGAATATATGATAATAATATATTCCATTATCATTAAAAAATTACAGTAAATTTTTGGTACTAGAGTTTTCATAACATTTTATTAGGAGTGGTATGGATAGAAAAGAAAAAAATGAACATGAAAAGAAAAAGAAAGAAAAGAAAAGGGGAATTTACCTCTTGATTCAATCTTCCTTGAGGGCCTCTTAAGGGAAAAGGTTATGGAATTATGAGGAGACCAATGTATGTTGGACGTGGGGGATGATCCAAGGGATTGATTTTCATATAATATAGGCAAGACACAAGTCTTGATATGATTTATGAGAAGTGGTAAGGAGGGGTGGTATTTATAGTGGAGAAGAGGATGGGTTTCATAATATTATAGTCATTAGTTTATTATTTTCCATTAAACAAGAAATAGTTATTATTCAATGAGAAATAATAGTAATAAGTGCATTTGAGTTTGATATTTGGGTTCTTACATCACTTATGATGTCAGGAATAATTGATTTAAATTATAATGTTTTTAAATGGTAAATTAATGTATATTAATATTCACCAAAAATTCAAGTATTTTAGAAAAAATCCAAAAAATTCACCATAATAATTTTTTGTCCTATAGAATACATAAATAGACTCTATATCTGAAAAATAATTTTCTAAATATTATTAAAATAATTTTTTAATTAAAAACACAATTTAATCGAAAAACAATAATTTTAAAACATTTATTTTTCTTATTCCCACATATATGTATATCGTACATGCACTTGAATCATATTTATATACAATCATAGTTAAGGTTACAATTTACTACTATACGTCATGATTAATAAGGGTTACATAACTATTAATAAGGGTATGGTAATATTCACAAAAAATTATGTTGGTCCAGATAGACTCAAATTAACTTACTAATCTCAACCATGTAAGTCATATTTTCGAAAATCAAATCACAGATGTGACAAACTTATCATTAAAGGTCACATTGCACATAGTAGTTAATTGTGTTGTGATTTCATGTGGTTATATGACATAATTATAAGAATGAAATTTACATTTAAATTATTGGGACATTAAATTATCTGCACCTTATGAAATTTCACCTTAAAAAATTCATTTTACAATCTTGGCCATAAAAAGGTGAAGGTACTTTTTCCTTTATTGATTCCTCAAGTTCCCATGTTTCCTCTTCATACTTATGGTTCCTCCACAGTACCTTGACCAGGTCAGTAGTCTTGTTATGTAGAACTTTATATCTATGATCAGAGATCATCACTAGATGCTCCTCGTAAGAATGATCATCCTCTAACTATACCACCTGTGAAGAGAGTACATGGGAAGGATCTTCTATGTAATTCTTTAAGAGGGTTACATGAAATACATTGTGTACATTGGACATAGTTGGTAGATGTTGCAATCAATAGGCCCCAGTTCTGACTATATCAAGGATCTCCAAGGGGCCTATGTACCTGGGTCTTAGCTTCCCTTTCTTCCAAAACCTCAAAAGCTTCTTCCATGGATATATGCATAGAAAAACCATGGCTCTAACATTAAAATCAAGGTCTCATTGATGGTTGTCTGCATAAATATATTATCTACATTGGGATACTTTGATGTGATGTTGAATGATTTTCACTTTCTCTAGAATTTTTTCAACCATTTCAGGTTATAACAGCTTATGTTAACCAACTACATCCCAACATTCTTGTGTTCTGCACCTTTTAACATAAATGGATTCATATGGTGCCATTAGGATGATCGAGTAGAAACAATTATTGTAAGAGAATTCAATAATTGGAAGATTTCTATCATATCCTCCTTTGAATTCCATAGAACATTCTCTAAACATGTCTTCTAGTGTCTGAATGGTTTTCTCAGATTGGCCGTCAGTTTGAAGATGATAGGCCATAATAAAGATCAGTTTAGTGCTTAGAGCATGTTGGATAAATTTCAAGATCATCTAGGTGAATCTCAGATCTCGATTAGATACAATAGATACTAGTACCCAATGCATCCTTACCACTATATTTTTGTAAATCCTTCAAAGTTGATCTAATGCAAAGGCCTCATGAATTTAGAAAAGTGGGCTATCTTTTTATGAATATCCACAACAACCCATATAGCATTGTTTCCTTTGGATGTCCTTGTAAGTCTAGTGACAAAGTCCATGGTGATGTTCTCCCACTTCCATGCTGGTATGGGCAGTGGTTTTGTAATCCCCTTAGACTTTTTCCTCTAAGAATTCAAATTCCTATTTACCAAAAAAGTGATTTATTTTCATCAATCTCCCTTTTTATGTTGTCCGACCAAAATTGTTCTCAGAGATCTCGATACATCATTGTGACCCTGGGTGGATAGGGATGGTTGAGCTTTGGGCGTTATTCAGAAGCTCCTTCTTTGTATTTAGATCATATGGTACACATAATAATGCACCAAACCATAAAAATCATTCCTCATGAATAATGAACTCTATGGATTTCACATTTCTGATATATTCCACACCTTTCAGAATTTCCTCATGTTTTCATTGAGCATAAATTATTTTCTCCATGAGGGATGATTGAGAAATCATTTGAGAAAGGATTAACGATGTTCCTCCCTTAATTATTCCCATGTCCATCCTCTAAATATCTAAGAAGATTGGATCCTGTTCAATTCTCATAATTGATAATGTTGTTGGATCCTTTCTACATAGAGCATCTTTCACCTTGTATGCCTTATCGGAATGGTATTAGATTGAGTAGTCATAATCCATGATGATCCCTATCCATCTTTTTTGGTGAATATTAAGCTATTTTTGTGTGAATAAATATTTGAGAATCTTGTGATCTGTATATATCTTAGACTTCTCACCATTGAGATAATGCTACCAATTTTTCAAATCAAATATCACATCCAGAAACTCCAAATCATTCTTGGGAATGTTTTTCTCATGGATTTTTTATCTTCCTTAAGATATAGGCTATCAATTTATCATTTTTCATTATCACACAACCTAAAACCTTCTTTGAAGAATAATTTTACACTACAGAATGTTCTCCACTTTTGGGAGTGTGTGTACTGGCACAATTATTAGCCTTTTTTCAACTCCTTAAAATAGTATTCACATTCGAGAGTCCATAAAGACATCACTCCCTTCCATGACAGCTTAGTCATTTGTTTCTAAAATCATGAAATCTTTATTACAAATCATCGATAATACTAGAATAGACCCAGAAAGCTGTGGATCACTGTTACAGATGTAGGCCTGGGCCACTCTTCAATCACCTTGTCTTAGAAGGGTCAATAGATATCCTTTTAGAGGTTAAAACATTCCCCAAGAATGATACTTCCTCCATCCTACACTCACAATTACTATACATTTCATACAATTTCTCCTTACAAAAAGTATTCAACCCAGTATTCAAATGCTCATCATGTTCCTCCTGACCTTTGATTATATCATAATATCATTGATAAAGGATACTAATTTTTTTTCTAGGTAATCCCTAAATAATCTATTCATTTAATACTTGAACATTGTCAGATCATTTTTGAGTTCAATGGGAATCACTTTGAACTCATTGTGTCCTTTCCTCATTCGAAAGGTAGTCCTGGGAGTATCTTCCTTCCTCACCTTTAACTGGGGGTATCCCGACCAATGTTCCACCTTAGAGAAATAACTGGCCCCATGAACCAGATCGAACTAGTCATCAATCCTTGGTAGGGGATACATGTTCTTTATCATGATTTTATTAAGCTCATAATAATCAATGTAGAGGCTCTTTGATCCATCCTTCATCTTGATGAAGAGGACTAGTGCACCACATAGTGAAGCACTCGGGCATATACAACCCTTCTCTAGATTCTCATGTAACTACTTCTTAAACTCCTACAACTCTACACTAGACATTCTATATGGTGCCTTTGATAAAGTTTGAGATCCAGGAATAACTTCCACTGATAACTCATCCCCTTGATCAGGAAGAATACTAGGAAACTATTTAGGGAATACATCAGTGTATTCCCTCACGATGGGCATATCTTCCATCATGATTATCTCCATTATCCCAATCATTTATCTAAACATACTTTATCATAAAAAAATTAATATCCACACTTGAGATAATGATTCGAAAGTAGATTCATCTTCCTCCTTACACTTGTATCGAATTTTAGGATGTAAAGAGTGATCTTCCTTTACCGAAAATTGATGTTGTATTTTTATAAATATACCCAATCCATACCCAAGATAACATCAATCTTCACTAAAGGAAGAATGATGAGATTTGATGGTAGGTTAAGTCTACAAATGTTAACTGGGGTGGAGTTATAAACCATGGACATAATAATTTCCCCATTCGTTGTTCTCATAGATAACATAACCTCCAAATTTTTAGGTGGTGATTGAATAGTTTTACTAAAATTTCCAGATATGAAGGAATTCATAGAACCATAATCAAATAGTATGTTTTCTTTTCCTAAATGAATAATTAGTAAACCTGTCACTACATCGTTTTCCGGATCCACCTTAGTAGTAGTGATAGCATAGCCCATCCTCGTTTCCTTGTAGGTTGTTGTGGATTGTCTCTGACAACCCCAACATAAGGAAATTGTTTTCATAATAATCATTCTCCTTGAAATTTTAACAATTCACTATAGGCTGAGTGTTGCTCTGAACCAGCCTTTTTCATCCACATTAGCAGGATTATTCATATCCCATTGGTAGTTTTTAGCCAGATTCCCCCATATTCGATATTTAAACCAATTCTTGGTTCACTTTAAAAAGGTCCCCATATTCTTCTTCTAGCAAATTTTACAGGTCGGATATTCAGGCTTCGTTCCATCATGGTCTTTTTTTGATGGACCATCCCTGTTGTTCTCCATTTTCCACTTCATGTCACCTAGCCCAAGAGACAACTAAGAGTCTCCAACCTCCATATCAACCTTTATGGGATAATGGTAAATCTCCTCATAACTATAAATGTCTTGAATTTCCAAAGATATTTGAAGAATCATCATTAGTCCACAAAATTAGCGATCCACATTTCATTCAGAGTTCCTAATAATGCGAGAGGCATATCATGCAATCATTGTAAGGTTTTTTTTCATATGCCCTAATGGACTCATCTTCCTTCTTCATGAGAATGAGGAGCTCTCTTTCTATATTGAGATGGAGGGTTTGAGGAATATATTTATTGAAGAAAAACCCATTGAATTCCTCTCAATCCATGAAATAAATTTCCTCATAGGAATATGTATTCTTGGTCTGTTTCCACCACTGATTATCTTCCCCATCAAAATGATAAACTGCTAGTACCACTTTCTATTCTTCTAAGAACTGGAGGATAGATAATATATTTTTAATGCAGTTAATCCATTTCTCCCTAAAGAGGGGATTAGATGATCCACTTATCATGGGAGGAGTTTTCGACAGGAAGGATTCTATGGAAACATTCTCTTTTCATCGAGGATGAGTGTGTTCCACAGGATTCAAGTTATTATTCCTAACATGAGACAGCTGAGCAAGTATTGTATTTAATATTTGAGAACCCATTCCCATCCTATCAGGAATATAATTATGGAAATCTTCATATTTCCTGTCACATTGGTTTTTGGAACATGTTTTTCTTTTTTCATCAATTGACTAATAAAAAAACATACAATTACAGGGATTCTGTACATTGTTATTTAACCTTAAAAGAAAACTATTGACCATAAAAGGATAAACATGTAAAATAAATGTGTATCCCAACATTTGATTCCATAGGTTTAAATCTAGGTAATCCTTGATCTAATTGTTAACTTATATTCTTATCATAATTTTTTACTTCAATAGTGGTTTTTACTAAGCTCATGAATTAAACAAATAATATCTTCTAGGAATGTCAAACCAACAGTGCAGCGAGGCCTTTTGTCATATACCAAGACACCCCAAGTCAAGCCTATAACTCTTTTTCATAGTTTTCACTCCTTGGTACATATTTGCAACATCCACCTCTAACTGTTTGTATCCAGAAATGGGTGTATTTTCTTGATAATCAAATTAATTTATACTTACCCAAATTTAGGAATGTTTTCTTATACATATTCTCATACTTATGGTTCTATGTATGATTCTCTATTCCTAATTTCAAAAAATAACTAGAACATCCTATGATAATAACTATAGATACCAGATCCTTTTACATATAACATTACATGATTTTAATCATAAATATGCATCAGAGTACAAGAAAAAGATCATAAAGTATAGTATCTTGGAAGACTAGGTACATAATCAATCATTATAAAAACAAATTTTTATTTAAACACACTAATGAGATCCTATCCTCCATTGTTCTCATACATTTTCTTAGGATAACTTAGGGATAACATGAACAAAGAGAAGGGCTAATATCCCATTAAAGGAGTAACCATTAGAACAAAGCATTACCACATGGGTTACAAAACATAACATGATGATATAAAAAAAGGAATGTAACATATGGAATAATAACATATAAACATAGAGTAATATGAACATGGAGTCATAGTAATGTGGTATAAGCATAAAACATGATGTTAGTATGATTCATGGAAAACCTACAAGATCGTTTCATATAGTAGCACAAGCCATGGATAACCGCCAAGACTATCTCACATAACATCTCATGAGACATAACTTTCCAAATGCATTCGAGAACTATATGTAACACCCCAAGATTTTATAAGATATATTATTTTTAATTTCTTTCATATCATCTGTTGTACGCTACAGTATTATTATCTTGCACTATACGCAACACCATATTCTCTTGCAGTATACGCAACATTAATATTGGATCGTGTTAAACACAATTTAATGTTTGTTTGAAAGTATTTATTCAATGCAACATTGAGTGTGTGTGTATATATATATTCATTGTATAAATGAAATATGGTTGGATTATATTATACACACCAACAAAGGAATCTTTCACAACATGCAACCATGACTTGGCTTGCTTTATAAGCAATCACGGCCTTCCTCAACAGCGTGTGTTGTACGCAATACCGAGTTTCACTAAACAACAATATGTTATTAAAATATTATAAACTAGCCGTTATGAATACTAATACACAATTTTTGAAATTTTATAAATCTTTTCTTTCAAAATGGACTTTATTTTTGGATTCGGAATATCGAAATTAGCCTAGGGTGATTTTTTGGTATTTTTCAGAAAAAAATCAATTTTTGATGAAAAGTGAAAACACTGGGTTACTATTTAAAAACTGACATTTTATTTAAATAATTATTTATTGTATTTAAATTTATTTTAGGTCAATATTTACACATAATACTTATATAATTTCAATGTAATTCATTGTAGTCATTTTATAGCAATTTTAGATATATAAAAATTTTATTGAACTTTTCACCGTCGTTTACCCACCTCCCAAGAAAATTTGAAAAATTTACATAAAACTTAATATTACCGCTTCTGTGAGAGGAATTTAAAAAATATGAGAAAAACTGTTAATATCATGTAGTAAAATGTGGTTCAAAAATATAAAAATAATTTTTGGTGAATATTAACTTTTTACTTTTATTTAGCACGGTTAAAAATTAAATAGGGTAATTAAGGGTTAAATTATATTATTATTACCCTAAAACATGTCTTAATTCACATGGATAAGTTTAATTCGACCAAAAACAGACTTAGGAATAAAATATTACCATTTAGGTCCACTTGGATTAGATTAGGGCATTTATTATTATTTTATTTAAAGAAGAGTGAAAATAGTAAATATCAAAGTTGAATAACTAAAACATATTTAATATAGTGTTATACATAAGATAAATGCGACTATAAATATTCATTAGAAATCTAAAAGGATTGCCTAAATAATTTTATTTTATTTATAATTTTTATACATTAAATAATTTAATTAATTAATGACACAATGATGATTCTGTAATTACCTTATTAATAAAATATTAACATAATTGATGTTATAAATACCCAATCAAATGTAATTTCAGACTTTTTATAAATTCCACTAAATATTTAGTTTATTATGACATGTTATTATTGATTAAATTAACATTCTTTGAACTAATCATGCTGTTATGATTTTCACAAAAATCAATTACCAAATAGTGTCAAAATTGACATAAAATAGTTTTTAAAGAAAATATTATATTATTAATTGGTATTGTATTCCTAAAAATCTAAGGATAGGCCAAATGACTTAGATAAGGTCATATATATTAACAATGAACCACTTGGGGTTCTTTTGGCTTGTTATAGTATGTTTATTAACCATATAGTGTAAGAAAACGAGAAGGCATGGTAAAAGTTAAATTATTTAACTTAGAGTTAAATCAAAATGATAAGGATAAACTATTATCCTAAACTTGCCTAAAACATATTGGTAGAAATTATTGCGATCCATACCCACTTTAAATTTTAAATAAGTCAATTTGGAGCTATTATAAACCGAATATGTCTTTATTATAAAATAATATTTTCAGTTTTTCCTAAGTTGCCCCTCTCCTCCCTTATAAAAGGGCACCTCCTCCCTCTACTCCTCACACCATTTTGAGAACTGATGCTCAGCCAAACTCGGCCCATTTCACTTCCACACTTCCCTAGAAACATTATAAAGGTACGGGTATTCTCAAAAGACCAACTCTAGTGCCCTAAGTGTAATTTTAAAAGAGGCACTTCGAGAAAGAGGTAGTACCTTCTTCCGATTTCTCCATGTTTCATTATTCTTCTACCTCCTCTTATTTATTTGTTTAATTATGAAGTAATAACATAAGTATCCCTCATATATTTATATGTTATTATAAATATTAAACAACCCTATTTCACCTTCTTTCCATCCTACGGAAAACGAAATCACCGCGCGTGCGTACGTACAAAATACCATCTCCACGCCGTGGTGTAATCTGTTTTCCACCACCACCTTACATGGATGGGTATAATGGTGTAAATAATTAATATATATGGTTATTAGAACATCATACTAATTCTGATATATTATATCATCCACTAAAATAAAATTCAATAATTATGTGAACGATATCATCGCTCGTGCGTACGTACGGATTACCGTCTCCACGACGCGATGAGATTCATTTTCCATGTTAACCATTCAAGAATGATTATAAAGTATATATAATGAATAATAATGAAATATTTTACATTATAAAGCTAATGGATTTATGTATATATATATATATATCATATACTTACTTCCATTCAAGTCAATAATAAAACGGAAACAACATTCATGCGTATGTATGGTCTACCGTCTCCATGAACAGTGTATTTCGTTCAATTTAATGATCTATTATATATATTTATATTCTGAATATATATAATATATAAATATTGTTTAACATTCATGATGTAAGTAAATAATGATATAAGTAATAATAATATCAAGAACAACAAGTCTAAACCTGTATGATAAATGAAACGATTTTTACCCAAAACGCTGCTTTAACATTGAATTTAAAAAAGAACGGGTAATATAAATTCATAATAAAACCATATATGATATCATAAAAATGGATATTATTCTGTAATAAGTCAATGACATTATTTAAATCATTATACTGGAGGTTCGGATACATACGAAGCATATCGGACATAAGGTAAGGGATAATTTTGCAATCTCATTTTTATCCAAGATATCTTATACGTAAGTATTTACTGGGGTAATATTTTTCATCAGTGTCCATAAAATGTTTTTCATAAAGTGTTTAATATTCTTCCATGTATGTTTAAATTCATGTTTAACCCTTTTGACTTTTACATTGTGTTATGTAAGGAATCTTTCTTTTGGTTACCATACGAGAAACTTTTTGACTTTTCCTGCAAAAGTACGAGGATAATGTTTTTTTAACTTATACGGAATGAACGGGTTTTTACGGTTACATAACACCTTATTTTCATGAAGATTAAAATACAATATTTCATGACTATTTTCAACAAAATCCTTTTTTTAAAATTTCATGGCATTTTGGGAAAAGAAAATTATTTTGAATAAGAAAGGAAATTTTTCTCAAGAATTTATGTCTAGTGTATTATCAAAACCATTTTCCATCTATGATGACATTATTTCATATGTGTATGTTTCTAGTATAATGTCTATATTATATAAATGGTTTGATTATTTTTATGATATCTATTTGTTTTATATGGATTACGTTATGATGGGATGATGTTTATTAAACCCATTTTATTCTTTGGGTTACAATGAATGATTTATATTTATTTTGTGGAATAAGTAAGAATGATTTCTTTATGAGATGGGTGGGACATATATCTCCCTATAATGCATTGGGTAAAGAATTATATCTCATGAGATATACATGGATGGAATGGAATGTAAATCTGGTTTAGTAATACAGGGCTGGAACGACAAGTAAACCCGATTCAGTAAGGGAATTTGTCCACTAAGATGGTCTTGGCAGCAATGCCTTGGCTATTATGGAAGTCATATCATGTGATTAATGTTTTTACACAATTACATGTTTTATTCCCATGCTATTTTATCATGATTAATTTCCTTTTATGATCATTTCCTTATGTACTGTAATGTTATATGTCATTGGTAATGATTTTGATGTTTAAACATTAAGTTCATATTTTATGTTCAAATGTATATGGTTTGTTTTATTTTCTCTATGCTTACCCTTACTGAGCATTTTAGCTCACCGTTTATATGTTTTAGTTTCCCTAGTATTTAAAGAAAGGTTTTAGGTAAGAAAAAAAGGGAAATATCTTTATGAGATATGTTTAATATCTTTCAACATGATTATAAGATTATGTTCGGAGTTTCCAAAGACACTACACAATTACAGTCCTTGTGTGTCTGTTTTTGTTATGTATTAAGTATTCTGCAAAAGTAATGTAATGTCCATGTACGTCAAGCTTCGGGCCTCTATATTATATGGGTGAAACCATATTATATTTTCATGAATATATTTTCCACATTAATAATCAGACATAATCGAACTTACCTAAACATAAGGGTTACCCATAAAAAGAATTGGATACCCCAATCATGTCATAATGCATAAAAAATTGGCGTATCATAAAAGTGTCCATAAAATAAAGGAAATAAAATATTCATGGACATTAATATGGGAAAATAGTCATGTTTAATGGTATGTTATTTCATTTATATGTAACAACATGTAAGAAAAGTATTTAATAAATTTTAGCATTAAATAATTTTAGTGAGATTTTAAGGAAAATACTATAGAGCCGTCAAAATAGAAGGGGGAAAAATACATTATATAAAACTAGAAGATAAAAAATAAGGTTTTCATAACTAAATGAATGATTTTATAATGAAAATGATATATTAAAATAGAATATATTGTGCAATTGAAATCGGGTATGAATTTTGGAAGCTCCCTCAAGACAAGTTTGCATATAGGGAAGTAATGTGGAAGGAATCACTTAAAAACTTGTATATCACAGAAATAGAATGATGAATGTAACATGATACATGATTTTATAACATTCACATAGAGTTAATATGGTGGAAATAATAATAATAATAGAAAACCTCATTGAGGTAAAAAAGATAAAGAATCCTGATGGAATAAAGGAGGTTCGGGTTGAATCCCGTACGGATTATTGGCCTGGTATCATGTGTACATAAGTGGGATTAATGAGGGAGGAATGGATTTATAATATTTTATATATCATTACTAAAATATGTGGGAGGTGTTTAATCATACCCCATAACTAGAAATTACACCTAAAATGGAATAATATCGAGGACAATCTTGAATAAAAGTGGAATAGAGAGGATCCATTACTTTAAATCTGATAGTGATTGTAACAACCTGAGAAAAACCATGTTTTGTTTTGATTTTGACAAGTTTTATTTTCAATGTCACTCGTTAAGTGAACCAACAAACAACTAATAAGGTATTAATAATAAAATGCATCAAATGGATGAAAAATTTCTTTTATTCAAATAAGAAACCTCTCAGCTACAAAATCCACTGACCAAACAAGAAGGTAAACTAACCGAAAATCTCAACTAAGAACCCGATTACAATGATGGGGAGACCGCTTAAAACTACTAAGATCCCAAGAATGCAGTAGGGGTTTCGATCATCCATCATAAGGAACATGAGGATGGTTGAAGCCACCGCGACCGTGCTCAACACCAAGGGGATCACACGAACAATCCTTCCTTTTCTCCTTCGGTCACTTAGAGTATGGGACACCCCGAGACTAGAACCTTTTTATAAGCACCCTAATCTGACCGTTGAACCTCCAAACGGCCACAAATTCGACCGTTGGTTTCCCCAAGAGTCCAATGTTTTATTCTGACCGTTTGGTCTTCTTATGCTCTATGTTTTATTCTGACCGTTGGAAATAAAATGATTTACCCCAAAAGGATAGGCGTGATAATTGTGTATATTTCTTTATGGTGTCATCAATGTTAATTTAGTTTTCCCAAAATGATAATTCTATTTTATTTTTCTAAACGGCGCAAATTAATACTATTGTTTTTCTTCCATTATACATATTAATTTGAACAATTGAACTTTTATTTTCTATTTATATCAAACTTGATGGATTTTTATGAGTTATATATATATTGCATCAAATTAGATATATTATTTCTCTTATAATTCGACCTTTATTAATTATTTTGGAAACTTTGTCAAATTATGGTTTCATTTACAAATTTCGCATCTTTCAGCTTACACAAATACTTTTAAGCAACCTTTTTCTTTTTTTTCTTTTCTTAAAGGAGTGTGTCCAAATGTTTGCATGAAATCATAAATTAAGGTAATTATTATGTAATTCAGCAAGGAAAAATAAATAAATAAATAAACAAATAAATATATATTATGATGAATAAATCGATGCTTTCTTTAATTGATTAAATGAACCTTTAATTTTCCAAAATATAATAATTATGGTTTAAAAATAACATACTTAATAAGGCCAATAAATATTATTGGTATTTTAAAATAGAATATATATATATGTACATATGTTTATATAATAACATGTTTTGATTAAATCAATTTATAATTTTTATTTGACCAATGATTTTTATTAAAATAATAAAAGTGGTTTAATAATTTAATTCATTAATAATAATAAAAGAAGAAATCAATCAATGATTTAATAAATTAAAAAGAATGTTATTAATGTTTTTTTAACACTGTTGAAGTCCCGCGTTTCTTCCTCTCTATTTGCACTGCGTCGCACCCCTGGGCCGTCCGATCCTCTCCCCCTGATCGCAACCGTCCGATCTTCTTAAAACCGCACCACTCCTCAGCCGTCCGATCTTCTCGATTTGATCCTAGCCGCCATTGTTTTCTGGGTTTTCATCCATCTCACGCCCACGGCTTCTCCTCCTTCCTCACAATGCCGGACCAGTAGATCGTAGGGTACCCTGTTTTTCTTCGTGTAGGCCGACAAAGAGACCCACACTTCTCCCTCCTTCCTTCAAGTCGACACTGACCCCTCGCCCCGGATGCCTCGGGCCGACCCAAAGTCCTATTCTTTGTCTTCGGTTTTTAAACCTGTTGCACCGTAGGATGGGAGTCTTGCACCCAAGCTCCTTGATCTCTCCAGCCTCTGGACCTCGACGCTGTGGAGTTTTCTTCTCTTCTCCGAGTTAAGGTAAGGGTCGAGTTCTTTTTTTCCTTAAGTTATGTTTAATCTTCGGTTTATATATATATATATATATATATATATATCTATGTGTGTGTTATGTATATATGTATACATCCTGTGGTTATGCACTTGATTTCACTTGCTTCGTTGTCTTCCTTCTCCACCTCTTCGAAAAGGTATGGGAAAGTCCTTGCATTCTATTTTTTTCTCCAGTTTTGATATTTGACATCAAATACGCTTCACGTATATATGAATATATATATATATATAAGTATTTAAGGTCGAAAAAGAATTTGTATCTCACCATTGCAATCCTTCTATTTTGAGAGGCGAACGAAGGTGAGGTCTCGTTTTTAATCTCCTTCTATTTTGGTGGATATCCCTTGTCATATATACTCCATACGCAAGTGTATATAAACATATATACAATGATTTTAAGAATTCGGCTAACACTGTTCTTTTCTTCCAGAAATCAACCGGGTTAAAGAAAGTTTTTTTTCTTTTTTGGAGTTTATTCTAATTAGGTTTTAATGATACACACCTTGTGTTTAGATATATAAATGTATACCTACATATATAAGACGAAACATGAATTTGAGCACCTTCCTTTCACCTGTGTGTAATCCCTGTTTTTTTAATTCTACCCTATGAAAATGGAGTTTGCAGGAAATTTAATAAATATGTGGGATTATGCAGATATATGAAGCATATAGATATTCATGTACATGTGATTATATACGGTTACATGTACATCTATGTGCGAATGCGGGGAAAAGTTCAATTAATTCTTTTAAAGTTCATCACATTGTCACATAAGGATTTATTAAAAATTATATGTAACCCTTTAAAAATGGTTATTTCAAGAAAAGTATCCGAAAACTATTTATAAGCATGTTTATATATACGATGAAGTTCAAGGGTTAGTTTGATATCAAAATAATTCATTCAATGGAAAATTTTTATTTATCATCATTCTTGATAAATCAGAATTATGGTTTTGGGAAAATGGAAATAATTTCTTAAACTTTTATATACATGCATTCATGTATTTGTACACATCCACCATGTTGCTTGCAAGATTGATTTTATGACAATAAGGGTCTTATGAAAGTTAAGTTCATTTCTCTGATATATAAAGGAACCCCACTCGGTTTTCCAAACATTAATTTGTTTAAGGTAGAACTTGGGAAATGCTTTGTGGGTATGGTTTATTGTGGTAAACCCATGCATATGGACAAGTATATCTATATTTATTTTATTACATGTTCTTTATGATGTTTGCAAACTTTACAATGGAAAGGGGGCATGTGGATTAAAGTGCAAATAAAAGAGTTCTTATAAGACAGTTTTGAGTAAAAACCCACAATATCCATTTATCAGCATATGTGTAAGCTATGAACAACCATGTTTTAATTGGGTATTATGATGTATGGAATGTTAAGTGTTATGTTTATTTTATTAAAATCCATGTTTTCAAATGTTAAGATAACTTTTTATGTGCACGGAGCTTAAGCATGCATATCATAATGTTTTAATGATTAAAATTTTTTCATGTTATGAACACGTATGTGAAAATGGGATTTAATTAAGAATGTATGAAACCCCATGAATGAACATTTCAAGATATGTGAGGGATGTATAGGACTTACATGTGACGGGTGCATGCGAAATTATATAGCGCAACAAGAATGATGTGACGGGTGCGCCCAGAATTATACAGCGCTCCAATGCATTGGGTAAAGCAGGAGTCTCATGAGACGAACATGTGCGACGGTCTTGGAAGTTAGCCTTGACTTGAGCTAAGGAAACAGGGTGGGCATTGAGCCTTGACCTGTTAAGTATGTTTTACGGTCTTGAAAAAAGGTCTTGAAAAAGTCCAGTATTATACATTCCCTCTACATGTAATGATAAAGGTTAACCAGGGGTTAGTTCAACTAACAGGACAACCCCTAGTTGAAAGCTCCCAAGATCATGAAAATGTACTTTATGTAATAAGAACTGTTTTTCGTATGGTAAACTGTTAGATGATCTTCATTTTACTCATGAACCACGATATGCATGTTTTCCCTGCCTAGCCATAGAATTCTTTTAGAATTAAAGTAACCTTGTTTTAACATTATGCATTGTTTATTTTTCTCATATTTCTCACTCTGATCATGTTTACATTAAAGCTCATTTCAAGTACGTGATTCTTTTTGCAAGTGGTTTTCAAAGGAATATGGATTTCATGTTTTAAGAAAAGATAGTGTTTTGTTTTAGAAAAGTGTTTTATTCTCTTCAAAAGAACTTCTTGGAGAAAAGATTCTTCTAAAAATGTTTTAAAACCCCTTACTGGGCATTTTTGCTCACCCTAAGTTTTTGCTTAAAATTTTTCAGGTATGCTTGATACCTATGAAGTTAGTCGGAAGCAGCTGGTTTCCCAGAATCCTGAGCCTTGTGATCTTCTGTAGTAATGAGACATGATATTTAATTTGTAATGATGTAATGTTAAGTAAATCATGTCTCATTAAGCACCCTGGGTTTGGGGGTCGCTACAGTTGTTATCAGAGGATGGGTTCAGGAAACTCTAGAAAACCAGGTGATATAAATATATTGCTAAGACTAACTAAGTAAAAAATGTTATAACATTTAGATGGCTGATGTACCCACCGACCTTTTGTCACTTCCCAATGAGGCTCTAGAGAACATTATATCTCTATCCAGTCACGAGAACTTTCTAAACTATGCCCAAATTCGCATGACGTGTAAGCACATGTACGATGTGTCAAACTCATCTACGGTTCTTAGTCTCCACCGGGGATTGGGGATGGATTATCTCCTAATGATGATGACCCAATTTCCCTCTTATGCACGTTGGGGAAGGTATCATGAAGGACTCTTTCGAGTGTTTAAAACTGGTGAGGAATTTGGAACAATGCTAGATAACCCCTTTCAAGAAGCTGTTGCTGCTAGAGACCTCCGAGCGGCTTACCTGTGCCAAATTTTTCACTACAGCTTCTGGGTCCTGTTAATGGACTTTAGAGCATTGGAAAATGAGTCCACCCGTGTGTCTCTTAGGAAAGAATTGTACACCAATGTTTCCCAACTCCACACCCCTCACGCTAAACTCAGGAGGCGTTATAAATGTTCCCATGAGTTTAGTCCTGTCTGTTCTTCCTGCGTGTGGTTTGAAAAGTTAGGATGTTTTTCCACTCTTTGTGGCATACGTCTTGTAAACTCAGACTTTACCGTGTAAAATTTTTCATAAATGGAAGTTCCTTGTTTCCTTTCATGTCTTCACCTTATCAATCTTGTTAAGAGTTTCCCTTCGATGTTTGTTTTCAGATGGCTGGTCAAACTAACTTCTCATCCCTACCCGATGAGCTAGTAGAAGTCATCTTGATCAAGGCATGCATGATGGATTATCCATCATTTTTCCACCTGCGAGGGTCCTGCCAGCATTTGATAAATCTAGAAAATGGTCCAGAGATTCTTCGATTATGTCAAGAGGATGATCGTGTATTTCACCTCATCGCCACTGCTCAACTCCCCTGCTACAGGCGAAGGGGAAGATACTTTGAGGGCCTGTTCCAGTGTTTCACTCTGGCACAAAATATTTCTGCTAGAGCGTTTTTCCTCGTGGCCGACCAGGATGGCCAGCTCAGTGCACCCTACATATTCCAAGTCTTGAACCTCAGTCTCCTCAACCGCATCATCCCTCTCGACTACCTCGAGGATGAAGTGTCCATAAGAGTCATCAAGGAGTTTATCTACTCGAACGTTTCCGAGCATTGCATCGCACGAGCCTCCCTTTGAAAGCCTGTGTGCAGTACACACGAACAGGAGTTCCAGGAGCACTGTTCGAGGTGCATCTGGACTAGGTAAACGGAAGAGCTGTGTGCCAACTTTGGTTTCCCGTTAACCGAGACAGATCCGTTGTTTCGTTAAAGTTGTATGTATGGGGTTTTCAGTTTTTCTTTTTTTTTTATAGAATTGTGAGGGCTCAATTATTTATAGGGGGAAGTAATGTAACAACCCGAGAAAAACCATGTTTTGTTTTGATTTTGACAAGTTTTCTTTTCAATTTCACTCGTTAAGTGAACCAACAAACAACTAATAAGGTATTTATAATAAAATGCATCAAATGGATGAAAAATTTCTTTTATTCAAATAAGAAACCTCTTGGATACAACATCCACTGACCAAACAAGAAGGTAAACTAATCGAAAATCCCAACTAAGAACCTGATTAAAATGATGGGGAGACCGCTTAAAACTACTAAGAGCCCGATAATGCAGTAGGGGTTTCGAGCGTCCATCATAAAGAACATGAGGATGGCTGAAGCCACCGCGACCATGCTCAGCACCAAGGGGATCACCCGAACCATCCTTCCTTTTCTCCTTCGGTCACTTGGAGTAAGGGACACCCCAAGACTAGACCCTTTATATAAGCACCCTAATCTGACCGTTGAACCTCAAACAGCCACAAATTCGGCCGTTGGTTTCCCCAAGAATCCAATGATTTATTCTGACCCTTGGGTCTTCTTATCCTCTATGTTTTATTCTGACTGTTGGAAATAAAATGATTTAACCCAAAAGGATCGGCATGATAATTGTGTATTTTGTTTTAAAGTGTCATCAATGATAATTTAGTTTTCCCAAAATGATAATTCTATTTTATGTTTCTAAACGGCGAAAATTAATATTATTGTTTTTCTTCCATTATACATATTAATTTGAACAATTGAACTTTTATTTTCTATTTATATCAAACATGATGGATTTTTATGAGTTATATATATATTGCATAAAATTAGATATATTATTTGTCTTATAATTTGACCTTTATTAATTATTATGGAAACTTTGTCAAATTATGGTTTCATTTACAAATTTCGTATCTTTAAGCTTACACAAATACTTTTAAGCAACCTATTTCTTTTTTTTCTTTTCATAAAGGAGTGTATCCAAATGTTTGCATGAAATCATAAATTAAAGTAATTATTATGTAATTCAGCAAAGGAAAAATAAATAAATAAATAAACAAATATATATATATTATGATGAATAAATCGATGCTTTCTTTAATTGATTAAATGAACCTTTAATTTTCCAAAATATAATAATTATGGTTTAAAAATAATATACTTAATATGGACAATTAATATTATTGGTATTTTAAAATAGAATATATATATACATATGTTTATATAATAACATGTTTTGATTAAATCAATTTATAATTTTTATTTGACCAATGATTTTTATTAAAATAATAAAAGTGGTTTAATAATTGAATTCATTAATTATAATAAAAGAAGAAATCAATCAATGATTTAATAAATTAAACAGAATGTTATTAAATATTTTTTTAACACTATTGAAGACCGCATTTCTTCCTCTCTTTGTGCACCGCGTCGCACCCCAGGGCTGTCCGATCCTCTCCACCTGATCGCAGCCGTCTGATCTTCTTAAAACCGTACCACTCCTCAGTCGTCCGATCTTCTCGGTTTGATCCCAGCCGCCGCTGTTTTTTCAGTTTTCATCCATCTCGTGCCCGCGACTTCTCCTCCTTCCTCACAATGCCGGACCAGTAGATCGTAGGGTGCCCTGTTTTTCATCATGTAGGCTGGCGAAGAGACCCACTCTGCTCCCTCCTTCCTTCAAGTCGACACCGACCCCTCACCCCGGATGCCTCGGGACGACCCAAAGTCCTCTTCTTTGTCTTCGGTTTTTTTAAAACCTGTTGCACCATAGGCCGGGAGTCTTGTACCCAAGCTCCTTGATCTCTCCGGCCTCTGGACCTCGACGCTGGGGAGTTTTATTCTCTTCTCCGAGTTAAGTTAAGGGTCGAGTTTTTTTCCCCTTAAGTTATGTTTAAGCTTCGCTTTATATATATATATGTGTGTGTGTGTTATGTATATATGTATACATCCTGTGGTTATGCACCTAATTTCACTTGCTTCGTTGTCTTCCTTCTCAACCTCTTCGAACAGGTAAGGGAAAGTCCTTGCATTCTGTTTTTTTTTCTCCAGTTTTGATATTTTACATCAAATACGCTTCACGTATATATGAATATATATATAAAAGTATTTAAGGTTGAAAAAGAATTTGTATCTCACCATTGCACTCCTTCTGTTTTGAGAGGCGAATGGAGGTGAGGTCTCGTTTTTAACCTCCTTCTATTTTGGTGGATATCCCTGTTCATATATACTCCATACGCAAGTGTATATAAACATATATACAATGATTTTAAGAATCTGGCTAACACTGTTCTTTTCTTCCAGAAATCAACCGGGTTAAATAAAGTTTTTTTTTTCATTTTTGGTGTTTATTATAATTCTGTTTTAATGATACACACCTTGTGTATAGATATATAAATGTATACCTACATATATAAAACGAAACATGAATTTGAACACCTTCATTTCACCTGTGTGTAACCCCTGTTTTTTTTAATTTTACCCTATGCAAATGGAGTTTGCAGGAAATTTAATAAATATGTGTGATTATGAAGATATATGAAGCATATAGATATTCATGTACGTGTGATTATATAAGGTTACATGTACATATATGTGCGAATGCGGGGAAAAGTTTATTTAATTCTTTTAAAGTTCATCGCATTGTCACATAAGGATTTATTAGCAATTATATGTACCCCTTACAAAATGGTTATTTCACGAAAAGTATCCAAAAACTATTTATAATCATGTTTATATGTACGATGAAGTTCAAGGGTTAGTTTGATATCAAAATAATTCGTTCAATGGAAATTTTTTATTTATCATCATTCTTGATAAATCAGAATTTTGGTTTTGAGAAAATGGAAATAATTTCTTAAAATTTTATATACATGAATTCTCGCATTTGTACACATCGACCATGTTGCATGCAAGATTGATTTGATGACAATAAGGGTCTTATGGATGTTAAGTTCATTTCTCTGATATATAAAGGAACCCCACTCGGTTTTCCAAACATTAATTTGTTTAAGGTAGAACTTGGGAAATGCTTTGTGGGTATGGTTTATTGTGGTAAACCCATGCATATGGACAAGTATATCTATATTTATTTTATTACAAGTTCTTTGTGATGTTTTCAAACTCTACAATGGAAAGGGGGCATGTGGATTAAAGTGCTAATAAAAGAGTTATTACAAGACAATTTTGAGTAAAAACCCACAATATCCATTTATCAGCATATGTGTAAGCTATGAACGACCATGTTTTAATTGAGTATTATGATGTATGGAATGTTAAGTGTTATGTTTATTTTCTTAAAATCCATGTTTTCAAATGTTGAGATAACTTTTTATGTGAACGGAGCTTAAGCATGCATATCATAATGATTTAATGATTAAACTATTTTCATGTTATGAACACGTATGTGAAAATGGGGTTTAATTAAGAATGTATGGAACTCCATGAATGACCATGTCAAGATATGTGAGGGATGTATAGGACTTACATGTGACGGGTGCGCCCGGAATTATATAGCTCAACAAGAATGATGTGACGGGTGCGCCCGGAATTATACAGCGCTCCAATGCATGGGGTAACGGAGGAGTCTCATGAGACGAACATGTGCGACGGTCTTGGTAGTTAGCGTTGACTTGAGCTAAGGAAACATGGTGGGCAGTGAGCCTTGACCTGTTAAGTATGTTTTACGGTCTTGACGAAAGGTCTTGACAAAGTCCAGTATTATACATTCCCTCTGCATGTAATGATAAAGGTTAACCAGGGGTTAGTTCAACTAACAGGACAACCCCTAGTTGAAAGCACCCAAGATCATGAAAATGTACTTTATGTAACAAGAACTGTTTTTCATATGTTAAACTGTTAGATGATCTACATTTTACTCATGAACCACGATATGCATGTTTTCCCTACTTAGCCATAGAATTCTTTTAGAATTAAAGTAACCTTGTTTTAACATTATGCATTGTTTATTTTTCTCATATTGCGCACTCTGATCATGTTTACATTAATGCTCATTTCAAGTACGTGCTTCTTTGTGCAAGTGGTTTTCAAAGGAAGATGGATTTCATGTTTTAAGAAAAGATAGTGTTTTGTTTTAGCAAAGTGTTTTATCCTCTTCAAAAGAACATCTTGGAGAAAATATTGTTCTAAAAATGTTTTAAAACCCCTTACAGGGCATTTTTTCTCACCCTACGTTTTTGTTTAAAATTTTTCAGGTATGGTTGTTACCTATGAAGTTAGTCGGAAGCAGCTGGTTTCCCAGAATCCTGATCCTTGTGATCTTCTGTAGTAATGAGACATGATATTTAATTTGAAATGATGTAATGTTAAGTAAATCATGTCTAATTAAGCACCCTGGGTTTGGGGGTCGCTACAGTGATCCTTTCATGAACATAATTTGCCGAATAAAAAAATTCAGATAATTAATTAATAATTAAATATCTAGATATATTTGAAAAATATTTATTATAACCTTTTTTATGTTCGTTTACAACCATTTTGATTGGTTGCGAGGTTCAATTTCATTATTCTGGTTTGTTTTCTTGCTCGTTTTTTATAATCAGTACATGTTCAACTAAACATGTCGATAGAAGGTGGTTTTCCATAATTGATGATATATTTTATTATTGAAAATACAAAATGTTGCATGTTTGAATATTTAATTTGGATACTTAGTGTAATGTTGAATCATTAAATAAAACAATAGTGATAATATTTTGGGTTAATTGGTAGTTTTTGGCAACAATGAACATGTTATGTTTTATAAATAAAAAAAAAAGAATACAAAATAATTAGAGAACAATTTATGTGTAATATTACATATATAATGGTCTATTTCAACCATTAAAATGGTTCCATTACCTGAATTGAAGACGGAAGTGGAAATTGAAAACCCATCGTCCTTGAATTTGGTAACATAAGACATATTTGATGACATCTTTACTACTGAAATAAAATAATGGTAAATGATGGATGATAATAAATTCTTCCATTATCATAAAAAAAATTACAGTACATGTATGGTAATGGAGTTTTCATAACATTTGTTTGATGAGTGGAAATGCTATAATTATAATAAATTGAACATGGAAAGAAAAATAAAGAAAAGAAAAAAATCCTCTTTATTCAATCATCCTTGAGAGAAATTTAAGGGGATATGATATTGAATTTTTAGTAGACTAAGGGATGATGGACTTAGGGAGGAGATTAAGGTGAAGTTTTGGAAGAATATTTGGCAAGTAACAAAGCTTGAGAGTAGTGAAGAGAAGATGTAAGGAGGGAAGTATTTATAGTGGAGGAGAGGAGGGTTTTCATAATATTATAATCATTAGTTTATTATTTTTCCATAAGGAAATAAATAGTGATAATTCCATGACCAAAAACAGTAATATGTGTATATGAGTTTGAGAATTTGGTTCTTGCATCACTTATGATGTCATGAATAGTGGATTAAAATTATAAAATATTTATATGATAAATTAATGTATTTTAATATTCACAAAAAATTCTTGTATTTCAAAAAATTCCCAAAAATTAATCCTATTCATTTTTTGTGTGAAGAATCAAAAAATGAACTTCATTTCTAAGAAAGAATTTTATAATTGTGATTAATTTATTTTTTTAATTAAAAACAAATTTTAATTGACAAAAAATTTGTAAACAAATATTTTCTTATTCCTCGATATCAGTATATCATACATGCACTTGAATCATATTTATATACTATCATCTATAAGGAAATTATTCATTAGGGTCTGTCACTATTAATATGGGTAACATTACTATTCATAAGGGTATGTTACTATTTACTAATAATTAATTTGGTCATACTAGACTCAAAATACCTTATTGATCACAACCGTGTTTGTCGGAATTTTGAAATTCAAATGATTGAAGTGAAAAACTTATGTTTAAAGGTAACATAGCTTTTAGTAGTTCATTACGTAGCGATTTCATGTCATTATATGACATAATTATAACAAATTAATTTCCCTTGAAAACGTTGGGTTATTACAAGATCCTAGGATATGGGATATATAACTCAGAGCATATAGGGTGAGTGCAGTCGGCCTAGAGAGAGGCAACTATTTTCATAAGATGGCAGTGGATATCTCACCAGAGATTATCCATATCGTCATGCTACTAACAATGAAATGGTGGATGGGACACTGATATAGAGACAGTGATAGGAAAAGATGGATCTACAAAGTGGCAGAAATGTAAAATGATTTGGGAGGGCAACAAGAGGTGCTCTACATTTCGACATGTTACCACCACCACCCCAAAGTGATCCACACCAGTATTTGAGAGCTAGAGGACAAGGGAGGAGAAACCTACACATGGTTGAGGCATATGTCCTAAGGGAAACATGAATTGTACAAGGTACGGCCTGTGTTTACTATTAGCTTATGTGTTGATAGACACAGGTCCTAATCAATCTTTTTTTGTCACAAATCTTGTTCGGGACCTTGTGTTTCCAGTTAAAATGAGGACATGACCCTTGCATCTGTAGAAACATACAGAGGTAGACTCAATAATCACACTAGTTTTGATAGTGTGATCTAAACCTTGATGTGGGAGTTTCGGTTGGATTCTCTTGGTGGAAGCATCGAGGCATTACATTGTCAATCATTGTATGGATTGGTCATCCAAAGTCCATTGTCAGATTAAATTTTTAGGAAAAAAGGGAGTAATATTTCTTCAGTGATGGAATGGGGTTTTCCATGGTTGGCAAAAAAGGAAATTCAAGCAGTATGAAATGAGCTCATGCATAGGAGGAAGTAGCTGATCACACATGAGTCAGCTAGCCTTACACTCAGAGCAGTAAATGTTATGAGTTTTCAGGTTTCCTGTAATAGTTTCAGAGTATGAGGACATCTTTTGAGAAGCATTTTCTTGGTATACATCCCCGTAGGGAGATAATCTTTAACAAAGTTCTACACATCGAGATGGAACTGATATCCAAATCAGTATATCAGATGGATTTCATAAAGCTTTGTGGGATGAGGGTTTATATGGAGGAATTGTAGAGGAAGAGCTTATTAAGACCATGTGTTCGAGGATATGTGTGGATTCCCAATACAATAAACAAGTGATCGTACAAAATAGGTATCGACTACGAAAGGGTTGATAAACACATAGAACAGTTGAAAAAGGACAGACATTCACGTGGATTGAATGGTGTATGTAGGATTTTCAGAAACTAAGACACAGTTTGAAAAGCACCACGATCTTACGTTTTTCAGAGGAATGAGTCATGTACATAGTGTTTGGTAATTCATCAGGGACTAGAATTGGTAGTTTCTTAATCTAGTAGTAAGTGGTTATTTCCTATGGTTCATATCAGTATAGACCACAAGATAAGAAATAAGTGACCCATGATCATGAGTTGGAATCTTTAGTCGTCAAATTGAAGATGTGGTGACACAACATGATGGGAGGGTGGTTTATTGTCTACTCAGAACACTAGATTCTCAATTATATCTTCTCATAGAAGGTTCTAAACTTGAGACAGAGGCATTGGAAAATATTCCCCTAGGAATATGACTTGGAGAGGGTCTAGACTCCTGACAAGGGAAACATGTATCATATTCTCTCATAAAGAGATCTTGTTAATAATTACTTAATGAGGTAGTGGAGAATTTTTCATCATTATATATATTCTCTATGGATATAGAATATTCATCTTACCTCTAATCAATTGTTGTTACAACTCCACTCATATTGTTATTCAGGGAGACACAACCCTATGAAATAGATAGTGAGACTTTACGTGCTCAGCTATCAATGGTGAATTCTCTTAAAAGATATTCGAATGGTGGGGAGCATTTTGTTCCTTTCATAGGAAACAAATTAGTATAAGTTTACGCCTAGAGTGGAAATATGAATCAGGGTATGCATGTGGGTATCATAGAGGACACCAGGGATGTTCGAACAGGTTGATGTTAGGAATACATGTTGATATAAAAGAAGATCACTTTTTTGAATATGTTTCATGGTTTTTCAACACACTGTTTTGATCCCCTATGATTGGAAGGTGTTGATCTTTTCATCCACGGGGTTCCAGAAAGGTAGAGATAAATGATATCAACGGAACTCATGATGGTATTACCATGTACATCTAGGGGACAAGATACCATCTGGGTGATCATTGACCGACTCACCAAGTCAGCCACATCATAGCATTTCGAAAGAAAATTTCGTTAGAGAGCTTAGGATACCTCGACGTGAAAGAGATATCTCGACTCAATGGAATCCCATAGATGATTGTTTTTAGATATACATTCTGGATTTGAACCCAGGTCATGTTGAATGATGATATGCAATAGGGGACCCACCATGGGAAGATTATTCTGTTAGTTTGTACCTGGTGGTTACATGAGAATCTCTAATAGAGAACCTAGGCGTGGAGGCGGGGTCATGTATTTTCTCGTATCCTCATCTATTTGGGTATCCCTTATTTAGGGTTTTTTTGGAGTAATTACTTATGATGAGGAGAATGTAATGACATAGATTTTCTAGATTATATTTTTAGAAAATTTTTGGGATAATTATGAGACTAGGTGATTTGATGGGGTATGATTCTGAGGCCCGATGTGCATGAAAAAATCCGTCAAAAAATGTTATGTTTTTAATTAGCGCATTTGAGAATTTTTCATAAAAATTGTAATAACTCTTAAATTTGTTTTAGAATAAAAAATCTAAGGTCACTATTGTGATTCAATTAGAGTGCATACTCTCCATGAGACATATGTTTAGTCAGCGTTAGGCTGTTGTGAAAAAACCTAAAAAGGACGTAACTGTAAATAATTAAATAAAATAAAATAACTTTATTTTTCAAATACTTATAAATCATAAAAGATAACTATAATTAAAAATCGTAGACCACAATTGAGCTCCTGCGGGTGTGCTTTCCCTAGGACAAGCCTATCCTCGGCTGGTGTGGGTTGAGGGTTGATGCGACCATCATTAAGGGATAAAATAAAAATATTTAAAATTGGATGTTAAATGTTGACGTAGTGAAACATTATATTTTTATTATTATTCCCATCATAGATCTAGATTCATTATCATAACCCTCAATTTTCTCTAAGAGAAGGAGAGGAGGTTCTCACCAATGATGACATATTGGAGACCAGAGCTTGAATCTATAAATGACAGATCAACGATTTGAATTTACATCATGAATCAACGAATGATGATGTGGATTATTTTATTCATCATCAAACAAACCAAATCGAGGTAGGGGGTTTATTTTGTTAATTATTTCTGTCCCCATTCTTGATTTCCTATGACGAACATGAATCAATCGACGAACGGATTGGTTCATGGATCATGCATATTTTTCTGGATGGGTTTTTTAATTTAGGATGTTGTTGGGAATTGAATACATATAACAATTGTGTTGGAAGTTATTTTTTAAGCCACATTATTAAATTCTAATATGGACAGATCTAGGATGACGTAAACAGTTCTCTGATCCATCCACACTGGGAGTTCCAGTGATCCATTTTCACACCCAATTTCTTTCTCGTTCTTTGTTGCGCAATGATCCACGTGGACCTAGACGAAAGGCTGCCAGGTCGATGGTTGGCATTGGTGATGGATATACTGTATAGTAAATTCTTTGTAACTTTTTTAAATTATATGTAATTATTCTGAGACGACACGCATTGACGGAACATGATTCTGAGGCCCGCTGGGCACAGAATGGAATTCTGAACTTTTTTATGTACGCTTAAGTAAACATGCGAGTGGGTATTTTCTAAATTTCTAATTGGGGATTAGATTTGAGATCCAAGGGAATCATAGAATTCCAAATGCTGATATTCTCCTATAAGGGACATATCTTCGGCCAACATGGGTCGAAAAGAATAGTTAATTTTTGAACTTTTTGAAAAATAATAAATAACTTTAAAAAGTTATTTTATTTTCTTTTCCCATCCATTGAGCAGCAGATGACGATGATATGGTGCAATGACGAGACTATTTAATGGATTTTTAACTCGCTACATATCGATACTATAATGAGGTTTAATAGCGATGCAATTTCATAAATGAAATATCATAACGACCAGACGTTTTAGTGTAACAGAAATGATGCAACATGTTTTCGTTTTTTTCTTGATGGGTTGGTGGAACGAGTAATTAAACGGTGACGATTATATGAGAAACATTTGAATGAAATCATCTCCAATGAATAATGAAAAAATCCAATTAATGTGAAACATCTTTGATTCCCTTCAAATAAAGTTGTCGGAAGCGACGAACAACGTCGATGTCCTGAAACCTATAGGACACAATGATGCAACAATGAATGTTAAATAGTTAGGGGTAATTTTATTTAGAGTTATTGCCCGTTCATATCTAGAAATGAAGAAATAATATCAACCTATGAATAGGCTGATCAACGAATCATGTGATTATATGGGAGGGAAGTTTTTTTTGGTATTTTCTTATCATGGATCAAAATTATCATTTGTTGATTAAACTGAAATTCCCAGACTTCTCATGCTTTTAAACCTGTTATGTAGAGGGTGCAGACTGAGACAAACATGGCCAAAGTACCTCCATCATGTGGGTTCATTGTGGATGTATCCTAAAATTGGTGGTAAGAAGAATCCAGTTCCAAGGCAGGGACGACGGTGACCCTGGAGTCCCATAGGCGCAAACAGATCAGAAAACAAACCACTAGAGAAATTTCAATGGCCTGCATAAGGGACTGTTATCATGCCAACAACGGTGGAAGAGGCTAGCATAGGCCACGTGTGGAGGAAGATGGCACACCTATCTGCTTGATACGATGGTAGGAGGCCGCAACTAGCTGGTCGTGGTAGAGTATGATATGTCACCAGGTAGGCACCCGGGTGGCTGGCGAGCTGCGGTTTCCCGACCACGATTGGACTAGCCCTATGCATCCATGGGTTAGGCGGGAAATCAGACGCTTTTAGCTGCTGCATCCTAGGAGAACCCCACCGGGAGCCCGTGTGACTAGTCATTGGGCCGGCGGGCCGCGCCCCTTGCCAGTGGGTCGGCCCCCAGCCCCCGGGTCGGGCCAATCCCATGGTCCAGTGGGCCGAACCCACATCCAAATAGACCAAACATGTGTTGGTGGGCTGGAACCATTCTGTTAGATTGGATCCTCACCCATCAGTCCTAGCCGGACTCGACTGGGACGGCGGGTGACCCGACAAGCTGGACACTCGGGCAAACAGGGCTGGGTCCAGTGGGGAAAATAATGCCTGGATCACCGCCCAGGCCAGAGCAGACCAACAGTGACCCAAAAATAGTATGGTCAATTCAGTCAAATTAAGTATGGGTATGTGAGACCCCCCATGTCGGGTTGGTTGGGTCGGTATGACTGGGTCAGACTGAGGCCAAATGCAACCAGCCTCTATTTACAAAAACGCATGTATCCTGAAAACAGAGCGTCTAATTGGTGATATGTTTTCTAAGATGATACCCTCTTGAGGAAGAATATTATTTGGAATGATCTATTGTTACTTTCATGTAACTTGATATGTGATGAATTCTGTGAGGAGTGGTTCACCCATGTGCACTACATACGGAACCATACCGTTGGATGATACCTGAAGACTATTGACTATCAACTCGGTGTGACTTGATGACGGCCTAGGGGGAAATTTCATTGTGTAACCCGACAATCCTAGGTTGAGGAGTATCATGGTGTGACCAGGAGAAACCATGATCCTTGACAGGTGGAGTATCTCAGTACAACTAAGGTGTGAAGCGGATCTATGTGACCCGACAATCCCACGGTGGGGAGTTTCTCTGTGTGACTCAGCATACCCATTGTACTAATCAGGGATGAGTACCACAACAGTCCATGGTTAGTGGGACATGGTGTCTGTGTGACCCTCCAAACCCACTATTCTCCATAGAGGAGGGGTTTTCCTAGCAGTTTAGGAGTTCGATAATGTGACAAATTATTCTTCATTCCCTACACGAAATGTATAATTGGTGTGAGTTTTTTTGGGCTTAGTGCTTTAATTTGATGATTTATATGTTTTATTTCATTTTTATTGTTGGGTCCCTACTGATTATCTCATTACTCACCCGTTCAATCGCTCCATGCACTCGTGTCTTGTCTCGTGCGGGTGATCAGTGTTTCGAAAGAGGCTTTGGTGGGCCGAGACCCAGCAGTGCTCAATGATACAGGATTGACGGAAACTATGATAGTGGACTTGGTGGCCTTGGTTTTGGTGGGGCCATGTAGGATTTGATGGACCAGACATTCGACTTCAGCTTCCAGTAAAACACAACTATCATGATTAGGTGGGGTTTTTCCTCAAATGACCATTTGAGTTTTCTTTTTTTACATTTCTATTTTTAGTCCAATTTTTGGGATTTTATTCTATCCCACATATATTAGTTGTACTTGTACTCACCCTTTTTTGTGAAACCTGATTCCTTTTTTGTGGGACTTGGATGTGCATGTGTGTGTACATGTACTCAAGAAAATGCATCCTAGTTGTAGGTTGATGCATTCTACAATAGTTTCTATCCTCTGGAATTCGAGAGGAGGGATTGGGGTAGTCATGAAATAGGCCTCTAGGAATGGGAGGTGAAAAAAGTGGTATCAGAGGGTGGTCGGTCCTACAACAAAGACTGGGAGTCTGTGTTTTATTTTTGGCAACAATGTTTAGTGTTTCAAGACCAACATCCTATTTCGAGGAGTCTAGTGTTGGTGTGGTGGCCATGTTTCCATACATCAGGACCATGAATTCAGATTTTTGGCTATATACTTGAAATCATTTTTTGAATAAGTGTCTCTGTATTTTATTTTGAATAAAATTCATCTCACCTGGTATAACCATATGACTGTTGTACACTTCATCTATCTCAGGATGCCACCACATGGACATCAAGTTACAATCCTCATACGAGATCATGAGGACTACCCACCTAGTGATGAGGTGTCTATTCTGGGAATAGTTCTAGAGGTGGCCACACCAGGTGGTGCACCAATGCAGCCATCACTTGACGGTCAGCATTAATTGCCAGTGGTTCCGTTAGACGAAGTGCACAGACTCAGTGTCCAACATAAGTTTTAGAGATTGATACATCATGGTTTATGGGAGAGATAGATCCTTAGGACACTGAGGACTGACTGAAGGTAGTTGTTCGAGTATTACACTACGTGAGGACAATGCCTGATATGATGGAGATCTTACCTATGAGACTTCTATAGGGCTCGGTAGTGAGATGGTGGAGTTTGACCACCCAGACGAATGATGAGGTGGCTCTCCCTAGGGCAGACTTCGAGTGTCTTTTCTAGGAGGAATTTTTCCCCATGACCTTGCACTCTATACACATTCATGAACTATTTCACCAACATTTGGGATGTACAAAAATGGCTGAGTATGTAGAAAGTTTCACTGAGTTATCTCAGTACACGAAAGATATGGTGTAAGACATTTTCTTTAGGGCTTGAGCCTTTGAAATGGGACTCGGGAAGGAGATCAGGGCATCTGTATTGTCTCTTAGTATCCATACATAGACTGGGGTGCTGGTGTGATCCGTTCTATAAGAGTTCATTTTGGTGGAGTAGGTGCTCGCAGCTAGAGCTACCAGTAGACCCCAGGTGGAAAAGTCTTCAGTAGGCATCACACATCTGACATGAGGGCCCTAGCGGGCTATGTATTTTTAAATGACGACCCATGAATCGAGGTCAACAGTTAGGGTATACCCGTATATAGGTGGTTAGCAGGGAGCCAGGCAGTGCTATGCAAGGAACAAGAATGGACACATGGCACGTGACTACCCGACCCACTGGTCAGATGACCAACAGATGGTCGACGGGTCGTCGAAATAGAGGCATCAGTTCAAAAAAAGAGGTTCATAGGGAGGAGGACATGGAAGAGGAGCATGCTTTGAAACAAGCAGTGGGAGACAGTTGGTGGTGTTACCGCCACCACCCCCAGGTGGTTTACCCCCGACCTGAGGGAGTAGGTGGACAGGGGTGAGGACAACTATAGGAAGCATACGCTTATGACCATGGATCTATAGAGATGATTCGAAGTACGATATGTGTCTTCTCCACCCTATATGAAGTTCTTATAGACACAGGAACTAGTCACTCCTTCCTTTCCAAATCACTCATTCAGAGCTCGAAGATTCTATTGGAACCAGTGGCTCGATCCTTAAGTCTAGATACATCTTATAGGAGGGGATTTAATGATTACAAATTGGTGATGGTTGTGCTAGAAAACTCTAAATGGTGAGAGATTTGGCTGGGAACTGATAGAAAAGAGGTCTATCCCCACACAACTATACCAAAAGGTTATAAAAACCATGGGTATAGGTTATATGTTATTATCTATACCCACAGTTTTGTTTAGACTATGTGTATACAGTGCCCTAATTTCATGACACCATCGGGCTACCCCTCTGGATTTCACATTTCCATCGTGCTCTCCCGCATGAACCCTCTCCTCACCTCAGACACGATTACCTCCCAGTCCTCCCATCCCATCCCCGACCTCGACCTCATGGCCCCTACACCGACTCAATGTCCATGCCTCCCCCTCTACATCAACGTCCCTTCCTCCGCCTCCCTATCAACGTCTCGGCCTTCGCCTGTACCTCAAATTTTTTTCCTCTACCTTTGGCTCAACATCCCAGCCTCCATCTCCATGCCCCATCCCCTCTTAGATCCCTCTCCTTCGGTGATTTCCCCCTCTCCCCTCTCGGCCCCCTCTCCTCCGGCGATGTCCCCACCAAATCTGTGGCATGGGGTTCCAAAAAGGTGATCCTATCACCGAGTTCCTTAAATTTTACATCAGTAGAGAATCCTTCGCTAATCTTGGGTTCCAAAAGGAGGATAGCATTTTATGTTATTGAAATTCAGTATTGATGATTTTCTAATCCAGATTCATTTCATTTGTTAAACATATAACATAGATTTTCAATCAAATATTCTTAGTTAATGATAGAGTTTCCTAAAATTTATGAATTATATTACAATTATGATCAATTGAATTTAAAATTAAGGAATCTAAGTTTTCGATGCACTTTTGAAGAATACATTGAGAATTTTAATTCCAATTACCACATAGAAGATAATGATTTTTTGATTGGGTTACCTTGTCTTTAAAATGAAATCATATAATCAATATGGGTTCATTAATAAAATAAAAATTCAATACAGATTTTTAATCCTTATAAATGTACTAATATTATTCAAAATAAATCCGTGCATAAAAATTCTACTTTAAATTGTATCATTTATAAATATTTTGATACCATTCATTCAGATTTTATTTTATATATTCTTATATTTTTTCAAAATATTACACTAAATTGGTTGTTGTAAGTTAAAATAATACTATATTTTTTATGCCAAATAATTGACCCACAGTGCGGTATTTTAAATTATATTGGAGTATAAGGTAGGGTGAACACATTTTTACATTATTATTTGCACTTAAATAAGATTACCTAAGAATATTCTTATGAATGGATTCCTAAATTGTGGTTTTAACAACTATCAGGGCATCATGGTACTTATTACACTATTGCGCCAATTTTATATTGATGGCCTATTGACTTTCTTCCATAGAAATAAAAATACACTTGAAAAAATAATTATAATTCTTTATGGAAGGTGAGAGTGTTTAAAGAAGTCCATATAATAGAATAAATATTTTCTGTACTTTAACAAATACATTTTATTTGAATGAAAAATAAAATTTTCAAACAACTCAACTTTAAATTAAAGAGTGATTAATTTTAAATACCTTTTCATTCCTCTTTTTTGGTCCAAATTTAAGGTTATCCTCATAGAAACCATTGTTTCAATAATTATAGTATAAATTTTACAATGACCTTCAATTTCATGTGTCAGTGGGGTTGGATAGAGTGTTAAATATCGATGCATTATAGCTCAATTGGGTTTGAAATTTACAATATGTATTTGGGAGATGGATACTTAATATGTTTTGGAGTGTCAAAAGTAATGTTCCATAGATAAAAGTACCAATGGAAAATACTTGGATCAATTTTTTGGGGGTTGGGAAATTAAAACCCATTATGTTTTCTTTATTATAAGCCATAAATATCTTCGGTAGAGGCCACATGAGTTTCAACATCTATCCAATGGGTCAAACACCCACATTTGAGAGCTTGATGGTTGGAATTAGAGTTCTAGTGGTCTACTAGAACTTTAGTGAAGGCCAATAGAATCTGGGTTGTTCCCCTAACCCCCTAATTAATTTAGGGGCATTTTGTTCATTAACTAATAAATTTTATAAAAATTAGACCCTCTAGTTTATCTCCCAAATTTCTGCATTTTTTAAGGAGTCACCTTTCATTATCCCCTCATATACCATGTATTCTACAAGAGTTTTATAATCTTCCACTTTATAATTGGTGAAATGTATTTGGTAGTGATTTTCTCTAGGAAATGTTTATAAAATTTAATGTTTTATTATTAGTTTCCCACTATGCTTCTTAATGATTTTCCATAAATTCATAATTTTTGTTATTTTTTTCATTTCATTAATTATATGTGAACAAGGATAAATCATACTATAATAATGTATGGGAAAACCCCTATGGTCATGATGTTGGTGGTACCTAGTAGTTTATATCAATTTATATTTGTTTCTATGTCATGAATCATTGTGTACATTGAATAAGTGGGTATGATGGAATGAAAAATGATCCAATAACTTATGTGGGTATGGATTATTAGAACCATGATAGATATTCTAAACATGATGAACCATGGGTCTTGAGGTTTCCAATGGTTAATTCAATGTAATGGAATTATCCAAAATTATAACATTGACCAATGATGGGTGTCTACTGAAAAGGAATGACAAGGGAGAAGTTGTATTTTTTAATTTTTGGTTTTTGATCCTCATAAAGTGTAGTGATCCAAATGAGTTTTGGGGTAGTTTGAGAACAGAATTCATGCAAAATATGTTCTTCCAGAGTGATGAATTATGAGTATAGATTGAGATTCCAATATTAGGACCTATGTGATCATGTGTGTGTGTGTGTATGGGTGAGAATATACCGATGGTAGATTTATTTGGTTGTCACCATTGTGTGTTTTTTCTAGGGGGCCTAAAGTATATAAATGAGAGTAGTGATTCGTAAGGGCTTTTCCAACATTGAAGGATGACGTCTGAAATGTTTTTTGATTTCATGTTGAGAATAAGGGTGGTATCTAATGTTTGTGAAAGAAAAATTACCATGTATATGTTACCATAATGTTTTCGACAATTTGGGATTACGTTTTGACCTTAAGACACAAAATTGATAAGTAGATAGATAGGTTACTATATCACCTGTCAGATGATAGTTATGAGTTCCTAGTCATTATAGGAAACATGAGATCCTAAAGTGTTGGTTCGGAGTGTCTGATTAATAATATTTAATCTCGTTTAAAAATTGGTTTGGTGGGGCTTTTATGTTATTATGTTCTATAATCACGGCTTCTTACATGGACCATTTTATTTGTGTTGCATGATACTGTTTTCATTACCACGAAGAAGATGCATTGGTGTCGGAACACAAATCTGGGGACCCCTCTTACTATGTAGTAGCGATCATTTGTATCTATATTTATGAACATTCTATTGAGGCTATATTTTTCCCTATATATAGTTTCTCCTACATATAAGATGATGTGGTTATATCAGAGGCTTCCTTGTCATGATATTATGGCTACCTTCTTTATCATGATCTTGTGGGTGGATGTGTTTCAAACCATCTGAAATTCTATTCCACTATAGGTCCAACCATTTCATAATAGTCCTACCTAACATACTTGATCATTATTTGTCCAATTTCATTCTACTAATCCTTGATGTAAAGAAATTTTGTCAAAAAATATTGATCTGTGATTGGATTCTTTTGGATGGGTTTCATTTTTGGTGTTTATGTAGTGTTGAATGAAATAGTTCACGATTCTTGAAACATCTTAATTCTCATTAATCATTCTCCATGGATTATTGGTAGATGATTTAGGGAGTTTCTCTTGGATTATAGGATATCATTATTTTGAATTAGAGACATTGTTTCATCCTTAATTCTTGGATTGAATAATTAATGAAGAGACATTTCAGTCTTGTTTGAATGGGTGGTATTATGTTCATTTTATGATGATGTATCTTTTTGTTATGAATTTAAAGCAACATAGAACTAATTAATCATATTACTAACTTTCACTCTGCAAATTGATACTGTAATATGAAAATTGACACTCATATTAAGATCAAACATATCAAGAATCATGTTATTTTAATTATGCTCATTTTTTACTATAAATCCATTACATATATTTTTATACATCAGTATTTATATATCTTTTGGGGATTAGTAATTTCAATTTGATTAAATTTTCCCTATTTAATTTCACTTAATATTATCCATAATTATTTTTTTGTTCTCAATGAAATCCATTTAATGTATTACATTTCTCTTATTTTGTGTTGCTATTGTTTCAGGCCAATAATGGAGGTCGTGACACTTTAATTTGGGGTGGAAAACAGTTCAGATCGTATATTGATATATAAATTGCCAGTTAATTTCCTATTCCCATGTTTTTAAAAAAATATGATGTTTGATCCCCTTTGGGAGAAATTTTCTATAACTCATTCCAATGAAAATCATACTAAATTCGTCCAAAAACCAAAAACCATCAAAATCAATTAAATAATTGGTTTGGGAGAAGCTATTCACTTAAATCATCTAGTTTATGTTCAACATGAGGTTTTGGGATGTTTGGGCCTTCACTATGGCCTATATCATCATTATTCCTCTCTTTATGTCATCAATCCTTATAATCACACAATAAATAACAATGACATTATTGAATGATTGTACCTTTAAGCCATATAATTGTTTCTTTCATGTCCACAATGTCATCTACACTGCCATTTTATATTCATGTATTTTAACATTTTATATACTTTCTTTATAGAATAGTCTTAGTCCTCACCACATTAACAACATAATTTGGTGTTATTATTCTATGTAATGTCTCAAAATGAAATAGTAGCAACTTCATAAAGTGAATACATAACTCCATCATTAGTTGAACACTTCTATTACAAACTTAAAGATGCTGCCATATTAGGCGCACCACCAAAGGGTACCAACTATGGATTCCTAAGAATATTTTTGCTAGTTCATTGAAACCTAAAAATTTCATTTCACAATACTTTCAAGATCTTGTCTAGAAACCCTTTGAATAATGGTGTAATATTTTGTCATTTAAGACTCGAATTTAATGGAAAAACATGTCACTAATTTTACTGAGTGCATAAGGTTGTTTTGATGACATTCCATATATTAAATGAAATTGATGATTTTCTTTTGTTATTAATCCACTAGTTGGTTGCTGGAGAAAGTGAATTCCTCTTTATATTTACCCATAAAATATCTTCTATTTCAACCTAGGAATTTATTCTTAATAATGTTTGGAAAGTACATTATTCTATGAGGGGTGTTTACAATCTCAGGGTAGTGGTAAGATGTGAAATTTTTTCTTCTAAATAGTCCTTCCAATATAAATTGTATCCTCATTGCTTGCATGAACATGTTTTGACTCAAGGGGTGTTTTGGTTCTTATATTGGGGTAGTGACTTGTATAGTCACAAAATATAGTTATTCCCTAGATTATATTTTATTTTTCATTATTTATTTAATTGAACACTTAGTCCTTTTACTTCTTTTTATGGATAGAGGGCAGTTATATTCAAGTAAGAGGGCCTAAAGGGGACTGGAGGCTGCTATTTGGTTTCCTTTGCAGGGGAGGGAGATCAGGGTAGTGAAGGGATTAATTAGTATGTTTCATTTCTTTCTACCTTTTTACTGTGTTGTTTTTATTTATATTATTTTCCATCAGTGTGGATGTATGACATATTGATGGGTTATGAAGAAATTTTATTTATTTTCTACTACTATTTTAATTAATTTCTTGTGGGGGAAATCGACACTATGTAGTGACTCCTTGAGGCCCATACACTTATTCTTCCCCATGGGTGTAGCCCATCCACCTTATTCCATCCAAGTATTCCTATATTAGTGTCTATATCTAAATTATGGGAAGGCCTAGGAAACAAGGATAATTATGGGGGGATTGGGAATGTCTTGGAATGTATTGTGAATTCCCATGAATAAGGATCAAGGAAATTGGAATTTAAAATGAGAAGATATGGGAGACTATAAAATATATATTAATTCTAAAAATGATATGGTTATAAATGTGGTGAAATGAGAATGTGTTTGGATTAATAAATGGAAATTCACATTTATAACCAAATTGATAATGTAATAACATATCATGAGTGAATGTACATTTTGGGAGAATATGATTACACTCGATCATAATGCAACTATATAAATACAATAGTGAGAAAAATACTCTATCATACACTGGAGAGTTTGGTTTGAAATTCCCAGTAATACAATCATTGAACTCATGGTAGGGATTGGGACTTATTAGAAGATCACAAATTGGGGAATGGAAGATATTCCCTTTTCACATACCCTGAGTGGAGTTCCAAAAAACCCTAAATACAACATATACAAAAAATAAATTACAGATGTTTTCTGAAGTCCCCTTCATTCTCTAATACAATGTCATAAAAATAGTGAATCATCCCACCAGTTCTTTTAGGATGATTTCATTCATTATTATAGCCACCCCAAACAGTTTTGTTTTTCTCAGGAATTCCACTCATCAAAAAAAGGTCCATAAAATGCCTTATGAGAATTGGGTTCTCTGTATTTAAGTGTCAATCTCTATAAGAAAAAATTCAATGCCCCTTTCAAGACTTTCAACTTTCACACATATCGCGCTAAGAAGCATGGTGATTAATCCCTTGTCTGAGATGCCAATGAGATTACCAATAAACACATATGAATGAATGTTTCATAATTTTCTTCATCATACTCCAGTTTACAGGCATGAAAACATTCCCCACTGTCAAATATGGGATCTAATAAAATATGTGAATGTCCACCTTAAAACTCACCATTCAAACTCCTCAGATTCTTGACAATTGATTCATGATTTAAAAATATCCATTTATGAACTTGTTCAGTTGAGTCTTCATTAAAAAAATTCTTTAAAATCAGATCTCCAAAATCGCAAAACATTATTATTCATTTAAGACTCTAAATAGTATGGAATCTGTATTACCAAAACTCTTCATTCAAAACATTACTGGAATGAGACTAGAAAACATGATTCATGCAACTATCTAAACCATTAAAGAGTTCCATTAACTTGATGCATATTTTTACTATTGAAAACTAGCTGTTAGCCTGCTTTTCAACACCTACAGCTTTAGTTCCCATTCATTAACAGCTTCAATAGAAGCTTCTAAATCCCTATGCAATAATAATAATTCTGACCATTGAAATGTTTTGTAATCGTAGCCTACTAAACCAGTTAAAAATTTCTCAAGTATTCATGTATTTTACATCAATTATAGATTTCAGATATTATGATCAATTCCAAATTTAATATATCAACAAACTCTTTAATTCAACTAGTGAGCATGATGCACATCCAATTGACAACCTGTATCATTTTTCATCCATACTCCAAACACATATCAATATCTCCCAATAATGATTGTCATTTCATTATGAAATTATTCCTGGCATTCCTTCACCCTCATTCCACTTCCAATAAATTTTTATGTCAACACATTGAATTCACTCGTCATATATATATTTTCTACACATCTTCATGCAATATATATTCATGAAATTATTCATGACATATACTATGCCTATTTAATCAAACAAACCTCATTCATTCCTCATTTATTTTCCCCAAATCCAACCAATCGGGCATTTGTTTCAACAATAAACCCTTTGGATGATTCTGTTCTTGAATTAGCTTCCTTTGGTAGAGATGGTAGTGGCCATATTCCACTAATTCAAGAGAAGGTGAAAAATACTCTTTTATGTGCTGATATAGAAGAGGAGTATCATCCATCCTATGCGGTAATTTCTTTTAAATATTTTCTATCAAGGTTCATCTCTGGTGAAAATCATGGAAAAGCGTTTGAGAATTGGAAAGATTAAATGGAATGTTATGTGCATGCTGAGGTGGATTATAAATAATGGAAAGAGCAATGAATTATTTCATCAATGAACTGAAAAGCTAATTCAAATATTGTTGATTCTTCTTTAGGGAAATCCAAGAGAAAACCGTGAAACATGGTTTCTCCCTCCACTGCCCATTATTTGGTAAATCCGTTCTGGTATTGTATTGGATACTAAGGATTCCAATAAAATGGTTAGTGAATCCTAACCTACTATAGTTGTTGTTTTGTAGTGTGCAGTAAGTACCTTTGATGGAATGTTGTTCTGCCTAGGGAGGTAATTCTAATATGGTCTCGGTTCACTCTTTATCCACACTCCTATAAATACCTCTCATTTGGATAGTACATGTCCAATTGTAATACAAGTGAGTTTTGAATTATTAAATGTTCATATTTTGGAAGCATTGATTTCTTATGCCTTGAAGAGGTCTGATGGACTTGGAGGATCCAATACACCCCAAACCAGAACAACTGCTAGCCTAGTTCCTGTATCAAATGCTTTTCAGAGTTAGGCCTCTACTCACGTTAAGGCTAGACACACCAAAGATTACATTTCCTTTAACCCTTCACTTAATGTAGAATGGGTTGGGAATGATACAGCCTTGTCTTACAAGAATTCTAATTTTGAAAATACTTCTACCAGGGATAGTCCTAGGGTTTCAACTCTTTATACTCTCACGACAGATAAGGTATAGAGCAGACTAGGCACATTCCTAGCTCATTGTGTTAAGTTGAATCAATGATTAAAGGTGCATGCTCACAAATCCATTGAATTTATGGAATTATGAATAGTGAAGAGGATGGGTAAGCAAACAACTTTTGAAAACATATCATTATGTTTCCATTTTTTTCTCATTTTGATTTTCATTGTCTCATATTGGTTTCACAGGGTGTTGGGGGTGGGTGTTGGGTGTAGGTGGTCGTGGGGGTGATGGGGGTGTCTCGGATGGGGGGGGGGGGGTGACTGGTGGTGTAGGTGGGTGTAGTGGGGGTGAAGGTGGGGGAGTGGGGGGGTAGTGGGGTGAATGGGGATGGTGGTAGTGGGGGTGAAGGGTGCAGGGGGTGTGGGGTGCAGGGTGTGTCCTAGGGGTGTCTATGGGGTGAGGGGGAGTCCAGGGGGGTTCGGGGGGGGGGGGTGTCCAAAGGGTGGTGTCCAGGGGGCTGTTCAAGTTGGGGTGACTTGGGGTGATAGGGGGTGTCCAAGGGGGGTGTCCAAGGGGGTGTCCAGGGTGTCATGTGGAGGGTGTCCAGGGGGGATTCCAAGGGGGTGTCCAACCGGTGTTGACTGTGGGGGTCGAGTGGGGGTAGTGCAGGGTGTGTCTTTGGGGGGAGGGGTGTCCAGGGGGTCATGGGGGTGCTTAGGGGGGATAGGCTGTACATGGGTTGAAGGAGGTTCTTCCCATGGGATAGTGGGGGTGTGAAAGGGGAGAAGGGTGTGGTTTCACATTGGTTCCATAGTTTCACAATTGGTTTCATTCTAGTTTGTAGGAGTATGGTGAAACCATTGTGGGATGCTGTGGTTACTGGGAAAACCATCTATACCCACCGTTCTTTAAACTGTGGTTATGTGCGATGTGAAGAAAAATATCTATACCCATGGTTTACAAAACCATACGTATAAAAATTTTGTTATAAAAAATTATACCCGCAGTTCTATAAACTATGAGAATTGTTTTATACTCACAGTTCTATAAACTATATGTATAGATGTATATGCATGGTTGAACAGAACCATTGGTAATATGAAATTTCAATGGGCTATACACACAGTTTATAAAAATATTTTGTGTGTACGGAAATCCCACCTCCTTAGGATCCCACGATTCATGAAAAATTAGGTATAGCCTATACCCATAGTATCAAACTCTGGGTATATAAAACTTTTCTAGTAGTGGGGATATCCTAGTTGTGGCATCAATGCCTTATGATGTTATATTGGGTATGGAGTGGTTATCCAAAGTCCATGATCAGATGCACTGTTTTAGGCAAACAGTGTGGTGTGTCTGTAGAGAATGGACCAGTTTTTCCTTCACTAGTTTTAATGAAACCATTGCACTGCCGGACAGACATTATCAGAGGAGGGTACAACCGATAACTCATAAGTTGGCAAGCCTCAAACTCTGTATAGTGGATGATAGGATTCCATGTTTTCCAGTAGTGGTGGATGATTATGAGGATGTTTTTCTTGAGAATGTTCTGGGAGTACATCCTCGCTGGGAGGTACAGTTATCCGTTCAAATTTTACCTCAAAATGACATTGATATCCACACCAACATATTGGATGGATCCCGCAGAGTTTCCCGAGCTGTGGGTACAGCTGGAGGACTTGCAGAAGAAGGGGTTTGTAAGGACTAGTGTTTCATGATGAGCAGTCCCGGTGCTTTTTTAAAAGAAAGAAGATGTTAGTTTGATGTTGTGCCTGGACTTCCAATCCCTATAATAGGTAACTGTGAAGAACAAGTATTCTCTGCCTAGGATCTATGACCACTTTGACAAGCAGAAGGGATTGAGGTGTTTCTCAAAGATAAACCTCAGATTGGGTTATCACCAGTTTCATGTATGGGATGAGGATGTATAGAAGACATCCTTCAGGTGATGATAAAACCACTATGAGTTCCTAGTGATGCCATTCAGCATAACTAGCACCCCAGATGTTTTCATGGGACACATGAACTTGATATTGAATCCTTACCTTGACTAGTTCATTGTGGTATTCATCGATGAAATCTTGGTGTACTCTGCGTCGGAGAAGGGAGACGCTACAAAAATGTGAATTTTCCTGGAAAAAATATAAGAAAACAATATTTATGGAAGTCTCTAAATGATTCATTTTTGGATAATGGGGTTCCAATTTCTGAGGCACATCATCTTGGAGGCTGGATTTTCAAAAGATTCGACGATGATAGAGGAGGTTCTTTTTGGGGAGCCACCAGGAGTGTGACTGACTTGCGGAGAATCATGGTGTTCGATGGTTAATATAGGAGTTTTTTGCCTGACTATTCCATAGTAGCATCACCCTTATCAGCTATGACTTGGTAGTAACAACATTTTCTTTGTACAGAGAAATGTCATCAGAGTTTCTTGGAGATGAGGTGGAGAAAGACTCATTCTTTCATCTTTAAATTACCCGAGGAAGACGTTGGGTATGTATTTTACTACGATGTATCAGAGACTGGAATGGTATGTTTCCTGAATTAGGAGTGAGAAATGATCTTCTATGGCTCACTACAGCTGAGGCATTATGAGCAGAACTACGTGACCCACAATCTGGAGATATAAAAAGTGGTCTTTTCCATGATGATTTGGTGGCAATACATGATGAGTGAATGGTTAATGGTTCAAACTGACCACAATAAAATCATTTATATCTTCTTCATGATAGAACTAAACCTGAGACATCTATTATGGATAGATTACTTCCCAGACTATGACTTTGAGATAGTATATACCTTTGGGAAGGGGATCTTAGTTGCAGACACACTCAGCAGGAGGACCAGTTTTTAGATTCTGACTGAGGTGACAGAGCAGTTAGCCTCAATGCCGAAATCCTATGTGGATGCTGGTGGACCTACTAAACTTTAGCTTATTAATGTTACTCCCCCACTCTGACAGAATGTCAGGGAGGCACAGTTGGTGGATGTTGATTGTGAGTCCCGACATGCTCAGTTATACTAAGGATGGTCTCTTGAAGGAATTTCGATAGGTAAGGATCACATCATTTTTTAATAGGGCACACCGTAGTGCCAATTCCATTGCTGGATAAGGTGTTGAGGGAGTTCTATTAATCTCCTCTAGTGCTACATCATTAAGTGGTGAAGATGTACTTGAACCTCTGACCCCAGTATTGGTGGCCAAGGATGAAAAAAGTGGTGGCCGAGTTTGTTTCACAATTCCTCACATGTTAGTAAGTGAAGGCTGGAAATCATGTTCCGATTGGCTTGGCCCATCCACTCGATATACCAGAGTGGAAATGGGATGGTATCTTGATGGAATTTGTGACGGGGTTACCACGTACATCTAGGGTCCATTGACTTATTTGTGTGATCGTTGTCTAACTCCCCAAGTCGTCTCACTTCCTACCCATATGGAAGCAGGGACAGGTAGAGGGCATATTATGCATCTATGTCTAGGAGATTGTGCGGCTTCATGGGGTGCCTTTAGAAATTGTCTCAGAATGTGATGCTCTCTTTACATACTAGATATTGAGGAGATTAAAAGAGGTGTTTGGGATGTAGGTGTTCTTGAACACATCATTTCATCCCCAGATGGATGTTCAGACGAAGCAGACCATTCTTACCATGGAGGACATGCTACGTACTTGCATCCTAAATTTGGGTCATAGTTGGGAGTACCACTTACCAGTGGTTGAGTTTTCATATAACAATATCTATAACTCCACCATTTCCATGTCACCATTTTAGGCCTTGTACAGGAGGCCTTGCAGATAACCCCTATGTTGGATAGTGCTTGGGGAGTTTGCACTCCTTGGTCTGGAGTTGGTATGTGCTACCTTGAAGAAAATTCAGATCATCCCAGAGCGATTGAGGGCTGCAAATATCATAGAAAATTCTTCTACCGAAATGATATAGAGACCCTTGTTGTTTGAGAAGGGTGATCGTGTATTCCTTCGGGTCTCACCCCAATGAGGATTATGGAGATTTTTCCTAGGTGACAAGTTGTCTCTGAGGTTCATGAGACTATTTTAGATCCTGATAAGATTTGGTGAGGTGGAGTACCACCTAGATCCGTCCCCAAGGATTCACCAGGTGCATGGTGTTTTCTATAACTCTTAGCTAAGGAGGTACGTGAATTTTTCATCACACTTCATCAACATGGATGATAAGGACATTGACAATGGAGAGACATTTATGGAGTTCCCGGTGGAGATAGAGGATTAACAGGAGTAGTTCCTACATGGAAGACTGATTCCAATGGTGAGAGTTTGGGGGAATCACATGAATCTTCATTAGAGAACATAAGAGAAGGGGGATTAGATTCATGCTAAATACCCCCATTTGTTTCAATATTTTTTGTTTTGTATTTTAGGAACATAAATCCATATGTTGGGGAAATTGTAATGTCTTGAAGTTTTGTGTAATTGTTTTTAAATTATATTGAATTATTTTGAGACCAAACTCTTTGACAAAACGTGATTTCGAGGCCCATTTTGCTCGAAATAGAATTTTGATCTTTTTAAGTACGCTTAAGTAATACTTCGAGTGAGTTTTTCAAAAATTTTAACTGGTTCTTGGATCAATAATACGAGGGAACCGTTGAATTTAGAGCATCGAGATTCTCCTAGAAAGGATATAAATTCAACCGACAATGGCTGAATGGAAGAATTAATTTTTGTAATTTTTGAAAATTAATAAAAAACATTAAAAATATATTTTATTTTATTTTCTCATATATTGAGTTGTTGATGGTGACACTACAGTGAAGTGACAAGATGCATTGATGATGCACATTAATGGCTTGTTAACACATAGTGCAATGAAGCATTAAGGACGCATAACAATGAGACATCGAAGCATAATAGAAATGTTGTGACCATGATTCATTTTTTTGGTTGATGAATTGTTGGAATAAGGAATTAACTATGAGGATTCTCTAAAGAACCTTTGACAAAAATCCTCTCCAATGAAAAATGAAAAAAACTGATGAACGTCAAACATTTTTGGCACAATTTTAATAATGGAGTCTGAAGCGACGAATGACGTCGAAGTCCTGAAACCTAAAGGATGTAATGTTGCATCAATGAACATCAAAGAGGTATGGGTTATTTTATTTAAATTTTTTCCCCATTCCATTCTAGAAATGACGAATGTGGATCAACCAATGAATTGATCGATCCATAAATCATGAGTTTTTGTGGGAGGGTAACTTTTTTTGGGATTTTTGTTATTCAAGATTGAAATTATCATTTTTTAATTGAAATTAAATCCTCAGACATCCAATTTATTAAAATATATAATGTATAGGGTGTGTTCCAACACAAACAAGTCTCGAGCACCTCTTCTTTGTGCATTCATTGAGGTTATATCCTCAATTTTACAGTAAGTGGAATCCATGGCCAAGGTTGGGATGACGGTGATGTGAGAGGCCAATAGGTGCAGACAGATTAAAAATTGGACTTCTAGAGAAATTTCGGTTGTCTGTAGAAGGGACCGTCGATGTGATGACACCGGTGGAAAAGGCCGCGAGTAGAGGAAGGTGGCGCACCCATCGGTACACCACTGCGGTAGGAGGCTGTGACCTACTGGCTGTGACAATGATATGACGTGGCACCAGGAGAGCGCCGTGCGGGGTGTGGCTCACATCTGGTCAACCCTGGTGGCCGGAGTTTAGGACACCCTTGTGTGTGGGGAGTCGTGGTCCGAAAGGTTGGTGGGTATCTGGACACGATAGGTTTTTGTGTCCCCTGGGCACCCCACCAGCCGCCCATGCGGCCGGTCTTTGGGTTGGCGGGCCATGCCCCCAGCCACCGGGTCACCCCCTAGCCACTAGGATAGTCCCATGCCTAGTAGTTCGGACATGCATCGGTTAACTGGTCCCATAATGGAAGACTATACATGCATCTTTATGGTTGTGCCTGACAAGAATGGGTTGTTGGGTGACCCGATGAGCTGGACACTCGGCAAAACTGGACCGGATCCAGCGAGGACTGTTGGTCCTGGCTCACTAGCCCGGCAAGACCAGACAGACCCTGACCCAAACCAGGTTATGTCGAGTCAGTTGAATTAAACTAAGGTATGTGGGAACCCCGGGCCGAGTGGGTTGGGTTTGTCCGACCATGTCAGACCGGTCATAGACGCAATCGTCCCCTATTTACTAATACACACGTATCTTGCAAACTGATCATTCGATTGATGATCTGTTTGCATATATTGTCCCCTCTTGATGATGCAATTATTTTTGAATTATATAAGGTGACTTTAATGTATTTTTATACGTGATTAATTTCTTGAGGTGCATTTCTCCCAAGCGTGCTACGTACGGAACCTTGCGGTTGGCTGAGAAATGAAGACTACTAATTATCAACACTATGTGACTCAGCGACAGCCCAGTGGGAAATGAATCTCTGTGACTCGGCATGACCATATTGGGGAGCAGAACTATGTGTCCTTGAAGATCCATGAAACTCGACAAGGGAGTAATTTAATATGTCCATGGTGGGATGTGGCTATGTGTGACCCGACAGGCCCACGACGGGGAGCGGCTCTGTGTGACCTAGTGTGCCCATGGTACTCATTAGGGATGAGTACTACAGTAGTCCATGGATAGTAGGATGTGGCTTCTATATGACCTAACATTCTCACTGTACTCGATAAAAGAGGAGTTATCCAACAACTGAGACGTTCAATAATGTGACTATTTATTCTTCCATCACTACACTATATAAATACATTATGTGAGATATCTTTTTCTTAATGCTTCACTTTGAGGACTATTGCGTGGTCATTAATTTTTGTTTTGGGGTCCCCACTGAGCATCACATTACCCAACCTTGCATGATATCCACAGATTATTGTCGTGTCTTGTGTTGAAAATATGTGTTTTAATGGAGGCTTTGGTGGAACCGGAGCCAGAGGTACTCCTAGAGATCGGACCGACAGATGCTACGATAGTGGACATGGCGGCCTAGGGATAGGTTGGGCCAAATAAGATCAGGTTAACAAGATGTTTTACTTTATCTTCTAGTAGTTAAACTACTATCACGATTAAGTGGGGGTTTTCCATGGATGACCATCAGTGTCTCCATTTTTTACTTTTTTGTTTTCAGTTTTTTTTTGTTGGGTTTCTATTCAGGACCACATCTGTTAGTTATACTTTTACTTAGCCTTTGTTAGTGACAGCTGTTTCTTTTTTAGTGTGTGAGACTTGTTTGCGAATGTGTGGGTGTATGGGTACGCATAGAAATGGATCCCACTTGCAGGTTGACATCATTAGTGCTTGTCTCCGGCCCCTGGCCTTCGAATGGTGGGAATGGGGTAGTCACGACACATGCCCTAGGGGATGAGTCATTACAATGGAGAATAATGTAACAGGTGGGACCGTGGTGGTAGATCGGCTGACAGTAAGAGGTTGTAGGTGGTTATTGGTAGATCTGTCAGCTCAACGACTGAAGATATGGAATCCAGCGACAGGAGTCCGTGGGAGGAGGTGGCACAAGGAAGTCTCTTGCTTGGGTGCGAGTGGTGGAGTGGACCACAGCGGTGCGACTACAGTTGGCATGTGCGAGTGGCGGATAGGCGGGCCGTGACGACTGCATATATCCAAGGTGGAGGGATGTGGCTCGCTGGAGCCATGTCGGATGGAGGGGGGACCCATGGAAAATCTGTGAGAACTGGTGATCATGCAGACAGGTAGTTCCATGTGGCTCGACCAAATTGACCATGCATCATGTTACTATGCTAGGTGCAGGAGGTGCGCGGGACCACAACCAGGTCATGCAACAGCTGGTGGATCAAGTCAGCCAACTGCATGTGGGTCAGACCGAAATGGTTGGGCTGCTCCAGTGGGACGGACCTTCAGGCAGGGCCATCCAAGAATAGGTTAGTTTGGATTGGGTCGGTGGGATCAGTTTGGGTTGTTCTGACTGGGTCAGACCAGATCAGATCCATACCAGACCATTTTTACTAAAATATGCAGAACTCTTAAACAGTGTGTCTGTTTGATGATCCATTTCTGTCATTTGTACCCCTTTTAAGAGAATTTCCATTTTATAAAATCTAATTGAGTCTACATGTGATTTTCTATATAGACATTTGGATAGAGTCAGAGGTTCTCCCAAAATGAGATTACTAAGGATGGAATCCTATGGCTGGTTGCGACCACGAATCAATGTGATTACCTACACTGTGTGTCTTTCCTAGACTATGAGTTTATCTATACTTTTTTTCGTACCAAGGTTGAGTTAGTAGTCTCATTCCCCACCAAGGTGTGGGTACTATAGTCTTTGATGACACTTAGTGTGTTTCCTAAAATCCATGTGATACCACCACTCTATGTGTTATCTACACTCAGTATGTTACCTACACTCAGTGTGTTTCCAATGCTCCTGGTGTTTTCTACACTCTGTGTGTTACATACACCTTGTGTGTTACCAACACTCCTTGTATCACCAACACTCCATGTGTTACCTAGTAAGACTAGAAGACTCAGAGAGAATTCATGACATAATGAGACAAGATGTTTTCTCAAATAATTGTTGTATTCTTGTTCTACAACATACTATCTAATATATCAAGGAGTGAGATATCCTGGAATTTATTGTGCTGTGAGAGGAACCATATGGAAGTCAGTGGATGAGACCTTGTGTCATGGAATCGATTAAAATTATACATGGATTTCATTTTATATGTTTTGTGGACCTTTAATTTTGTGAGATGAATTTATTGACTCTATTGACTATAATTATTAGAGGATAATTTTTTTTACCTATTTTGTAGTCTTCTTTGTGTATTGATTTGTGGTATACCTTTGTGGTTTGGGGTCCCTATTGAGATTCTTTCTACTCACCCCTATATGGGCTCCTACTGCACATGTCATATCTTGTTCAGATGATTTTCATTTTAATGGAGCCCATGGTGGATTGGGGAGAGGTAGTGGTTGGAGTGACCCGAAATATGAGGCTTGCCTCAACGGCTTCAGACAACTATTTATGTACCTACCCATCCAGTAGGTTTTTCTATAGAGGAGCTCCAAAGACCCATTTATTTACTTTTTTTAGTTGGGAATGTATTCTGGCCCCATTTTCCTTTAGTTTTATACTATCATACCTTGTGTTTTGTTTACTTAGTGTTTTCACCTACCAATATCTGTGGATTGGATTTGTGTGCGTGTGTATAGCTGCTTAGGGAAATACATTTGATTTGGTTGGCATATTTATACTTAATGGTAGTAGCCAGCCCCGAGCATATGGGAGGCGAGCTTGGGGTAGTCACGACGTGGGCCTCTAGGGAGGGGTCCTGATAGGTAAGATAAGTTCCATTGACAACAAAACCAAAAAAGAGACTTGTTTTAAAAATAATTACCTTATAGCATCTATGTTTACCCACTTTAACTATTTTATATTTCACCAAGGTTATATGTCTTTTTTAAATTAACAATGTAATATATCATTTAAGGATAAAAATAATATAGGGCATAATAGAATTTTTTTCACTCATAATCTATGTATGAAATTGTATTTATTAAATAAACTTCATATTTTTATGGAAACTTAATTTTTACACAAGCATATTTATGGTGAATCCCCAATTTAAAACTTAATCGTGAAAAATAATTTTTACATTTTTTTCTATTCAATATTTCAGAAGAATTTAATAGAATATATAAACTAATATTAATTAATATTATTCCTAATAAGGAATCCATTTTTGGAAATTATTTTCAAATTAGTTCGAACAATTAATTTAAAAATATTCCATACGATGTAATAAAAAATTCATTTTCCAATTACAAGTTTATATAATTATAACTTTTTTTATCAGAGATCATCATTAATTGAATTCAATTGCATAAACTGGATACATATTAATATTATTAAACTATTTTTACTTTTTAATCCATTTTTATGAAAAATTTCCCTACTAAATTCCATAAATAATTTACAATTTTAATTAAAAATAGAATATTTCACAATTCAATGAAAAAATAATATTTTTAAAAACATTTCAAACATGAATCCTAATATAATTTTGACATGTTAAATTAAAACATGTTTTTCTACACTAAAATTTTAATAAAAGAGAAACATTAAATATATTGTTATTTAAAAAGAACAATAGAATTCATTTTTTGGGAAATAAGTATTTTTAAATCATATAATGGATTTTCTAAAAATTATATAATTATTTATAAATATAAATTATTTAAAAATCATTATAAATTTTTTAAGATAATTCTATTCATATTAATACATTATTCCTTAAGGGATATGTTATAATGGTCATGTTTATATGTTAATCCTATATATGGTTCGCTGATGCTTGGTGTTGCATGTAAAGAAAGATAGTAAAAAAGTCAGATTTATTTAAATATAAATATATTCTAATATCTTGGGGGTTTTCATTACGAATATACCAAATTATAAAATGTTAAAAAACATCATTATCCATACCACATGTTATAACTAGGTGATATTAGAAATCTAACCTACCTAAAAATTTCTCTTATTGAATGATAAAGACATGTAATATTAGAGGATAAACATATATCCACATTGCAAAAAATATAATTAAGTAGTTACTACAAATATTTAATTTTCATTAACTTAAATATAGGTAGATATGGTAGTCTAGATTAAGGGATATCTATGGAAAATAATGGGGTAATGGTATATTTATTTTAAAATAGATGAAACTGAAAAACTGAAAAAGTAGTGTTAAAACCCAAATTAAAATTTCCCAATTGTATATAGTTCAAAACAAAACTTTGTATCAATAAAAACATCCAAAATGAAGTGTTAATTTAGTTAAAAGTTAAAATGGATTTAATTTCAGGATTGTATACTTTCAAAATCATTTCAATTGGTTCCTCTGAGGTTAAAATTCAAAAACATGGAAGAAAACATAAAAACTCTATAAAAATCCTTACCTAAATGGAGGATAATCATGATATATATGGGTAACATATTTTATATTTTTGAAACACATTAGAAAAGATCACATCAGGTTAAATACAACATACCCTTAAGTAATCATTGAAAAACTATGATGACCCTTACATGAGATTTGAAAAAAAAATATCTTACCCTTCCATATGTATTTTGTTAACCTTACAAAGCCTTAAAAAAATCAGTGCTAACCTTACCCGTGACAACGAAATTATGCAAACATATCATCAGGTGATCTGATACCCTTATTCAACCCATTTTGTACCCTAACACAATTAGGATTACCTTTATATAGGGATGGGAAACATTCATTTTATGTTACATATTAATTAAATACCCTTACACAGTTTGGGATTAACTTTTATATAATTAATGGGAAACCACTAGTAGCCTTATGTAACTAAGAGAAAAAAGGCCAATACCAATAAAAAACTCATATAAAATAGATTTTACAATTACACAGTAGCTAAAAATATAATTTAATGTTATTCAACGGTATGACTATGCATGATGTAAAATTTTACATTAAAAATATTTTCTCCAGTAAAATAATAGTTTAAATAATTATGAATATTTTTTGTATCCTCTAAAAACCTAAAACACCATCAACCACATTGAAAAAACGAAAATTAAATTCAAAATAGTGTTTTATTATTTTTAAAATATACAAATAATTGGTATAAGCCATTAAAACTACATTATAAGTTATAAAATTAATTTAAAACATCTTCTAAAATATATGAAACCACTCCTAACCCATTGAAAAAAATAAAAAATAAAAGTGGATGGGATTTGGAGGATCAAATGCATTATGAAAATCCCTTAAAAATTATTGGGACATTAGAGTATATAATTTTCAATGTTAGGTGGAGTGTTTGAAGTATTTATATATTTTATATTATTCTGTAGTTGTTAATTAATTTTAATTCATTCCTGAAATTATAAATTTTTTATTGGAAATTATGATTTAAAGGATAATATGAATTTTTTATATTTCAGAAACTAATTTTCCTAGTTATTTTTTTCTTAGAAATTTATATTTTACCCCAAATCATTATAGTATCATTTTATTATGTGTGGAATTGGGAAATGATATATGGTATTGAAATCAAAGATATATTCAAGTAAAATATAGAATTTTTTAAACACATGTGAATGGAGGGGTAATTTACATAGTTAAGGGTAACTTTAGAATATTTTTACCCTCAATCATTTAAATATCATAAGTTATTTGAGTTATCACATAAAAATATAAACATACTTTTTATGTATGTAAATTTTCTAGAAATAACAATTTTAGTTCAAATGCATGGGGTGTTATGAGATATTCCTGGGATAATTATAGAAATCTACATTTTTTATGTTGTATATATTTCATTAAATACAAATTTCTGTTAAGATTCAGGAATTTTTTTTAATATATCACACCATTTTCTATATATATATTAATAACAGATACATTGAAAACAAGTCATTAATTGTAATTTTTAGACGTGTTGAAGGGTGATCATTCTGGATAATGTTATGGAAATAATAATTTAAAACTTTCATCATTTAAAAATGACATAAAATAATAGTTTTCTGTATTATGAATCCCTAGAACTTATCTTATTGATTTTTTAATTTTATAAATTTATTTGGAATGTATAACATTTTAATGTTAATTTTTTAATTGTATTGTATATAAATTTTTTATATTTTATATAGTACATTTAAAAAATATTTTTTAGGTTTATTCATTTATGACCATTATTAAATGCAATACCATGAAAATTTTAATTGAGATGGAATATTGGAGGAATAATTATAATTTTTTCTTTTTTATTTTGGTGAAATGTAGTATTAAGGGTTTTGGGGTGTGGTTGTTAATGTCAATATTTTTCTTTTTATATGTTTAATTTTGGCTGGGGAATGCGGGATCGAGAGATCGTTGACTGTTGTTAGAAAAGTGATTAGTTATTTTATTTGAATATGGAATCTTCTATAATTTGTGATTTGATATCTTTGTGGGAGTTCACTATGCTCCATCATTTCTTCCTAATAATGCTTCAAAAGATCATAAATATTGAAGATGTCCTACTATTAGTGATTTTTAAATGTGCGGGGATGTCAATATAAGTCATTTTATATCACTAAAAACTATTCGTTCCATACAACTATTCTAATTTTTTTTACTATCCATGAAAAATATTATCTAGAATCTATCATGGATAAATATAATATATTTTTATTTGAAATTAAAATGTTGTTTTCTTCTTATACTTAATAATACAATAAAATAAAATGAATGGATAATTTTAATATAAAATAAATAGTGTTTCTAGGATTAGAAATTTATTTTTATTTAAAGATATTAAATTAATATCTTTTTCCCCAAAGAGAAATATGTGAATTGAATAAAGGGGTATGGTTTTATCTATTTAAAATAAACTAATCTAAAAATCATGTAGAGAAATTTCAAATCAAATCCATTATAGATTTAAAAAATGTAGTTCATTTATGGATCAGAATAGCTATCCATAGTTATATTTTGTAGTATCTACGAAACCTAATTAATGTTGCATCATGTATATGAATAATTATATAAATGTAAAGACCCACTACCATTTTTCTTTATGGGTATTAGATAAATATTTTAATCTTAATTAAACAGTGACGAAATCTATGAAATATTCTATTAAAATCTACTAATGAATGTGATATTAGTTATTATATTTCATACGACATGATTCATGTTTTTTAATGGTTATCCAGATTATGGATTTTGATTGATGTATATAAAATTTATGGTTTATTAACGTCTTTTATATGAAATTGAGTAATGATCTAGGATTCTGAAAAAACAATAGAAGAAGGGTCAATCCCGGTGCTATAGAGACTAGAATAATAGTGGTGAAATAACATTTATAGTAGAGGATAATAGAGGATATATTTTTTTATGGGTAATAAATTAATGAAGAATATGTGTGTTCAATATGAGGAAAATGTTATACATGATTTGTTTCATGGAGAATTTGATGTTAATACCAGTTTATAGATTGTTCTATGGGTTCGTGGATCATAAGATCAATTTTTTGAAGGAATAAAAAATATTGGATATATTGTAGATGAGATAGATCAATATTTATAGAGGGTAAATATGTTTTGAAAATTATGGTGGATGGTAGGACCAATGTTTTCCTTTGTATAATGTCCTAAAAACCATTAATAGGGGATGTTAATTGTTAACAATGAAATGAAAAATGATTATTACACATTTAGTAATGTTTCCTTTCATGTAGATATCCTAGTTGGTTGTGATAATAACTCTAATTTATTTTTAATTTCTTCGATAAAATTTATAGGGATGACGCTTCTTATAATGTTAAAAAAGGGTTGGTGTAATTGGACATCCTTTTATGAGTTACATCACACATTTATTTTTAAAATTACATAATGAATAATGAAAAAAAAGAATTTAAAGTGATTAAAATAAATATATAAGGATATTGAGGATGAATTAGCTCAATGGATGTTTATATATATTCATTCAATAAAATTACATAAGAAGACACTTTTTGATGATGATGAGTTTAAAATAGATATACCTATGATACCTTTTTTGTTGAATGAATATTTCTATCTAAAATGAACCCTATATAAAGAACATAAAATTGAATCTTTTATAAATCTTCTTAACATTATGTAAATGATTATGAAATAAGTAATTTTTTTAAAACTGATGTAGTAACCAAAGAATTTTTCTATCTTTGTTTTTCATCAGAGGAAGGATTTTTTTCATGTGTAACTTAATTATTCCTCCTGGTTTTTGATGTGAATTACTTTTATAGGGAATTGGTATTCTAAATACTTGAATTATCAAAATGAATTTGAATATTTTTAATAATATTAATCAGGGAATGGAAAACCTATAAGTGTGACTTTTTTCTATTGAAAGAATCCAATGCTAAATAAAGAAAACCCATAAACTTATTTCTAATTGATTATTTTTCACCATCTACTGGATGGCCTACCAAGGAAAATAATTAAGTCAATATCTCTATATCTCTATCGTTATCTTCATCTTCCTATTCCCTCCATTCAAATTTCATTATTCAAACCTAAATATATTATGGATTTTTAATTTGAATTTTAGAAAGGAAAGGAAACATTATCGAATAATTGGTTGATTTTTGAAATATGTTCACGATAGAATTTTTTAAATTATATTCACTAGTTTTTGGTTTTACCTCTATAAGAACCAAATATTTTATCATATAGTTATCTCTAAATATGATTTATATCTTTGAAATATTTTATTACAAGTGACACTAAACACAATTATATATACTATTGTAAATTTATTTTTAAATGTGACTATAATCACATGGCCAATGCATTAGCCTGTATGAATAATAATACAATAAATTATTAAAAAATATTATTTACACATGAAAAAATAATTTCATTAGATATTAATTGGTCAAAAAATGAATGCAAAAACATTTTAAGGTAAAAAAGGTGTGTGTTTTAGACTAAATTTATCACTAAAATGTTTTTACCTTCATAATTTAAACTAATCACCATTGATAAATATTTTTTGTTAATTTTTCTAATAATATACTAAATTAATTTTTTTATATTAATCATATTGTTTTTGCGAGGAATGGAATGGGGAAAATTCTTTTTTATTTTCAAAATGGGTTTTTTTAAATAGTTCATATTTTTATTTACATATATATTTTAAAATAAATATTATCACCTTAAAAAAGTGAATCTAATAAAATTGTATGAATATTTGAAAAAACAATATGGAAATTTTTTATTGAAACCAATTTCATGTTTAATCCTTTTTAGTTTTAAATGAGGTGAAAATTACTGGTATGATAAATGAAATAACGATTAATGAGTGGTCAAGAAAATGTTATATAGGTTAAAATTACATAAAAAATTGAAAAAATTTAATAATCCTATAGGTAAATTATATTTTAATTTGGCATTCTTATTTTCAGTTTCACTAGAATATGTTATTATTGTATTGTATCATTTTATATATTTATATGATTGGAACACCCCTTACTTATTAAGTGGAAATGACTATTATATCCTATCAAATGTAACTAGTCCCATTATGTTAAACAATATCATTTAAAATATACTCAAAATATTATTTTACCTGAATTTTAGGTATAGGAATTTCTAATGACCCATCCTTTTTTTCTTAATGGTAAATTAAAACGAGGAAACCTGAAGAAGATTTATATGTACTTTCTAATCATTTTTTGGATTCTATCATCATATAAAACAATTAATTGTTCAAAAACTAACATAAAAAGTGGAAATATGTATTTTAAATAAAATCATGTTTTTTTATGTTATATTTTATTATATGTGCTCTCATATCCATCCATTTGAAATTCATAGTGTCTCATTTTCATATGTGTGAACAACCACCCCAAAAAAGCAATGTGATTATTTTTCTATTTCAATAATATTCAGGTAATATCAAGGAAATATTTAATTAATATATATTACATTAATTATATTATTACAATAATTTAAACATATATTTTTGTTTTCCTATTTTTTTATTCCATCCACCCACAATTCAAAATTGCACATGTGCATATAAAAGGACTACCATATGCTTTATGTTATGTTAATAATTTTTCTCAAAACATTATATTAATTTGAATAAATGTGTTTATAATAAATAAATATTATAAATAGACCTATATTAAAATTATATATATGATAAATCCATGTCTAAGGTTCATGGATGAAAACCATTTTACTAAAATATCCATGGTTAAAGGACTAATTTTAACTAGAATGTTCATATTTATGATGAAATGTTAGTAAAAGGATAATTAAAAATAATATAGGAATGATACATAGAATATTAAAAATATATATGGTTATAAGTATTATGTAAAATATATTTATATTTATAATAAGTTGGTTTTAAACGTGATCATATACAATTGATACATGAGGTAAGGGTTTATTTTTGCAATCAAATTTCATTTCATAAATTTATATAATAAATTTACATTGATAGAAATGATTTTCATATTATCCAATTCAAAACATATATTTTTATCCTCTATTATTATTCCAATATTTTTTGTGTAACATTACATGTTTTCTCTGTATGACACATTAAATAGTTGATAAATATTTTAAGGACAACTAGACCTTATTTTTACTCTGATTAATGAAATATTTTACCCAATTCTATGTTATGTAAATCTGATTAATAATGGTATGTTCTGTCATACAATGAATTTTTAATATCATTTTAATTAATAATTGATTTCTATAAATGGTAGAAAAATTAATTTTTACAATGTTTTCCAAATTGTTATTTTAAAATTTTTAAATTTTTTTGAAAGGAATCACGGTTATAAAATTTAATAAAATAAGGTTATTCCTATCCATCAAGAAAATTATTTTCATTAAATTTTAATTTAAATTTATATATGTTTACCTTTAAAGAAAATATTTTTCTCACTGTTTTGGTAATTATTTGTTTTTGTATCTATCGATAAATTTAATTTAAAATGATTCTAATGAAATGATAAAATTACATTAACATTTTTTTTCATCAATGATACAATAATTAAATAATTATTTTTATTCACTAGAGATATGATCTTATAACAGCATAAAATTTCATTCTATTGATTTTTATCATTATAAGTATTTAAACATGATTATATGAAACATATATTTATCATATGGGAAAATTATGTTTTCATGTCATATTTATAAAACACATTTATTTTCCGATTTAATTTAAATTTGAAAATGATGATATTTACATAACGGATGCACAATTTAAACTAGGTATGATATAATTAAATGATGAATCTTTTTATGATATACGAGAATACATATATATGTTGTTGATTATGTGGTTGGTGGTCTTGTAATTATATATCCCTTTTTGGAATTGGGTAATCAATGATATAATATGAGATAATATAGACTTGAAAGGGGAATAAAACTAGTTATGTGATGTAGACTACCCATATTGATATTTTAGTGTGTGAAACTAGACAAAGGAATTGAATTAATATGGAGTGAACCCAATAAACATAGATAATTTTTATAGTGATATTTAATATTTTAACTATCTAACATAATTTTGTGAATTCTAAAAAAACTTTTTTTCTTTCTAATGATATTTCATAATGAATCATGATACATTATTTATGACTACATACTCTTATGAATTATTTCACTAATGATATATCCTTATTCCATTATCCTTGATTAATGACCCTTGTCTAGTAGTTTTTGGATTTTGAATATTATGATCATTTTATTATACCCTTATAATATACATTTTCTATTTTAGGGTAAATGATTTATATATCATATGATTAAAAAGAAAGATCATATATGATCACCCTTTAATATGTCACATATTTTCTCATTTTTGATATATGTTTCTATGTAGGTTATGTTGAAGAAGGTCACTATTTGTAATGAATTTATTTGTGTCTATGAAATATTCATCATGTAATATTTTTTATGGTTCGAGTCTACAAAGGCAGAAAAAAATTCTGGGTCTTGGGAGTTTATTAGTGTTATATTTATTCAATAGTTATATAAAATCAAGGAATATTTACTTTTTCAATATTTGGTCACCTCAGTTGGTACCATAACGAGGTTAAGAGAATTTTTGAGATTGTAAAATGAAAATTCTAGTGAATTCATTGGGGATATGTCTTTGTAATAGGCAATATCTAAAAATTTTCATATTGTGGAGATAATATGGTATCATGGATATTATATCCACATTTCAATATTAGAATGTTGATGTGGATGTTGAAAACATTCCCCTTGGGTTATATTCTCTAAAAATGATTGTAATTTATAAAATAAATCTTCAATAGATGCTATATGGGTGGAGAAAAGGCTATAGACAGTCATCAACACTCTTTGTGGATATTCATTCACTAATATATATTCATCATATGAAACATTATGATGAAAAATATGATAGAATATATAATAACATATAAAATTCAACAGTGTTATGAGAAGAACATTAAAGCATAATTGGTTGGTTGATGATTTAGTTATTTAAGTAATTATAAGAATGATTTTTATAATCATACAATTGTTTACTCTAATTATTTATTTTTGGTACTCATATTACGGTATTTTATTTTATTAAATGTCCTATACAAGTAAGAATTAAGTGAAATAAATTTGATGGCCAATGCACCAATCATCCAATTGAAAATCCTAATGAAAGTGTTCTTAGAATGAGAAACATCATTACTATACCTACTTAGTTATTTTAAATAATGAGTAAAATCCTTGTCATATGTGATTTTTTGAAAGCACTATATTTGAAAAAATTGGAATATAAAGAATGTTCTTATACCAAATATTATTATGAAATATGAGTTATCTTCCAACATATCAATAATGTTGGAACAATCACCAAGGTGTATTTATAAATGGAATGGAATGATATTTTTGTGTATTGAAAACATGGGAATAGAGGAACTAATTTCTTATGAAAAATGAAGAGTTAGACCTGGGGAAACTAATTTCATACTAAAGTAAAAATAATAGTTTAATTTTTTATATGTGGAGAATATTGGAATTATCTAAGTCAATTCCCTAATCGATGGAATGAATCCTAGAATAAATAAGGGAATATGCTATCTATGTCTCTAATGTTGATCAATTTTTTTAAGGATCAATTTTCATCTACTATAATTTTTGGGAATTTATGGAAAATATTATTAGAATGTGGCCTACAATTTTTATATTCATCATTTAGTGGAATAAATTAGGATTTTTAGAATTTATTAAACACATTTATATATATACATATCAATTTAAAAGAAATAAATGCCTCATTACATATTATTGAATCCTCTTATGATCATTTATTATTATGAGGATAAATATGATCTTCCAATGGTAAATAATTCCATTTTATGGTTCGAACTACCTAATAATTAAGGGTATTTCACAAAAAAAATGTTTAGGATAGGCTCAAAATTTAATATATACATACTTTTCAAGATTATTATTATGTATATCAGAAATAATTTCATTTTCATTCCATGAATTACAATTTTTATTTTGTAATATAACTCATATCTTGTGTTACAAATATTTCAATGAATATGAATAGAATGAACCCGATTGAGTTCAAATAATTGATGGAACATCACTATGATTGTTCTTACAAGTGGTACACTAACTGTAGTATGTCAAAATGGGTTTCCCTTTCTTTTTATAATAATAATATTGGGTCAATGCATTTTTACACTGATTATATAGAACATGACCTGATTTCATTCAATAACATGTAACATATACTCAATATTGATTAATTTTATAATCAAATTCCCAAATAATAATATATTTTTATTATTTTAAATCATTTTTAATATCATCATTTATGGATCAAGAATGAAGATATAATAAAGATGATCATCCAAATGATTTGTAATAATTATGAATTTATAATGATTCCATTTAGAAACACAATTTTTCATTCTTCTTTTATGGATTTTATAAATTGAGCCTCAATATTTTACATCAATTAGTTTTTTGAATCCTTTATAGATGATTTTCTTATATATTCCATGAGAATGGAGGACCATGAATATTCTGGAAAGAATTGATTTATGACCTTGAAGAAGGTTAACCTATAGATCCTTCGTGGTATTTTTTAGAAATGTATTTTTTTGAAATCAATTTTTTTATATAATGTTTTTGTAAAACATGTTAATTTATATAAATTATTTTGTGTTTAGTTTTTCTAGAAAATACCTAATATTTATTTTCTAGAAATTAGGATGGTTATGAAGTGGTAAAACATTACAAATTACATCAGAAGCTGATTATTGGATCTCAATGTTCTCAATGTCATATTAAAAATCATGATATAAGATTTGGATGAAAGGTTATGTTTATAATACTCATACATTATTTTCCAAATATTGGTTTCTATACATAATGTTTTGGACACTAATCTAGAAACAGATTTTTGAAAATAGAATTCTAAACATTGAAATTCTGATATGTAACATAATTCAGTTATCGGATAGATCCACCATGGAATTTATTCTATAAATTTGTAAATATTCTTGAAGTAAAATTCCTAAAACATATCTCCAGGATTATAATATACAATAAAGTGAGAACATTTAATTTTATTATGTTTGATAACATTTAAATATAATGATCACAAAAAACCTTCCAAAAAGAACTTTCAGATGAAACATTTTGTAGAATATCTGAGATTGGGTAGATTTCTTTATACATAAAAACATTAAACAAAAAATATTCTTTCTTTAAGTCAAGACAATATGGGACAAGTTTTTATAATATTCCCTAAAATTATAATGTAACATATCTAACATGAATGATTAGACTAATGAATATGGCTTACTAAATCAGATGATGGATATTAGATGCATTATAGAAGAATCAAAATACATATTACTTCATATAGTGAATGTGTAAAAAACTATAATGTTGCTATTTATGGGTTTTTACATCCTTTCATAATACTAATTAAATGAAAATTTACTCAAGAATAGTGTTTATTATCTAAGGAAAGACCAAGGAGGATATAATAAATGTAATAAATCATAGTGCACTATATAGAGAACACATTGTAAACCATTAAATATATAAATATGTGAGAAATTTTTTAAATTAATCATCATATAGAAGTTGGTTGATTAACGAATACATATAAAATTATTGTGAAGAATAAATTAGAATAGATCAGGTTTTTAATAATAAAAAGTCTCCAAAAAATTGTTATAAAATTTGACATTTAAACAAGAAATTTACTAGAAGGAACATTACAATTAGATTTCTCAAAAATTTAGACATATATCATAAATTATTTTGGAGGAATTGAAATATTACATAGTTGATTTTCCAAACATATAGATTTTATAGAGTTTTATAATCAGTGTTTCATTTCAGATTATATAAGATTTAACTTCAAGTGAAGTTGTCATGTTTTAGGTAAGAAATAATGACCATACTCGATCAATGTTTTTTATTTATCGGGTTCAAGAGAACATGAATGATCAAGAGATTCCTAAAATGAGTTACAGAAATAGATGTTCCAAACAATCAATTTCATGACATAAATTCTAAAAGGACTCAACTATGTTCTAATTTGAGTAAATATTAGGAAAATTGGAGAATATTTTAGTAGAATCTGTATGAGATGATAATGATCGGTAAATACTTAAGTGATATGTAAATTCTGATAAATTCATATCTAGGAAATTTGGGTGATAGGGAAATCTTATCATGTTTCCGACCTCTTCAATCTCTCCATCACCTACAAATATAGATCCAAAGTACAATAGTAAAAATCATTTTTCATTAGTGTGTATAAGCTGAAACAACACATATATGGTGTCAAACCTGAGTTTCTAACATTAGTTGTTTTTACTGACAAAGAATGAGTTTTTAGTAGAGGCATTGATCAAAATATCATAGAGACTAATGTTCAAAATAACTAATAAATAAATGATCAGATGATGGGACAGAGGGGAAATGAATAATAATGGTCAATCATTGATTCAATAAGATCTTTTGTGAGTTAATAATTTTAGTTAGTCATATAGAAATTTGGGGTTTTAGAAGGGGAATTTTTAGAAAAGGATCATTTGAAAGGGGAAATTAGATACAAGCCCTTTATACACAATATCATTACTGAGAGTTTTTGATATGCCTTGTTTGGACAAATTCAAACAATGTTACATATTTTTTTAGGGCTCAGTTTTTGAAAGTAAATTTTTTAAAATAATGGGATTCAGTAAAATGATTCCAGTAAAGAGATAAAGGGTATCAAATGAATGTTGAAAAAAAAAATTATTTACATTAAGAAAATATTTCATTTCTATATACCTATGGGAGTATCTATTACTAGGATGTAGTTCATCACACTGAGACCAAACCTTGTTAACACAATGTTAATTATTTACATTCATATTTTTATGATTTTTTGTTTTCTAATGTATCATAAGGAAGGAACTCTAAAATGTTGTAGGGTTTAGGTTTATTGAAGTTGAATTTTAAAAAAATAAATAATAATTTTCCCCCTTCTATTGATTCGATTATCCTTTGGATCTTCTTGTGGAATTAGAAGAAGGTTCCCATGTTTTATCATTGTCATATAAAATCACAATTCTTTCAATAGTAGGGGTATTCCAATCATTTAAGGAAAACATCATCATTGTTGGAAAAATAAATTGTTTCTATATATTATATCATATGGCCTAGAAGATGTTGATCCTTCTATAATTGGGTTTCCAACCATTATTAATTATGCATTATTTGTCTTTTTTTGAAAAGGTAAACACTGTAGTTATTGAAAAATTATGAAATTATATTTTTATGAATTTTCATAAAATATTTATACAATGGGTATTGGTATCAAAACAGAAAATATTTTGGAAAATCATGAAATTTGTTTCCAATGAAACAATAAGGTAGTGGAATGAAAGCTCAAAATCTATCATAAAATGTTAGAAGACCTAAGATTGAGATATAAATAAATAATTAGTGTGAAATTCATAAGATAAAATAATGTTTATTTCATCATTATTGGTTTTATAAATCACATAGATGATTTTGAAATTTTGAGGAAACTTGCGAAAAACATTCTTAACATGATTTATTAGGAAATTACTACACTATATGAGAAGATAGATTTACGTCTTGATGAATTACATAACATTATTGTTTCTTATTAAATTGGAAAATCTATTGAATTTAAAAATATTATTATAGAAGGAATTTATTTTTATTTTATCATTATGGTGAAAATTTAAGGTTCTAAATATATTGATCTTTATAATTATACTGATAAATAAATTAATGAGTTGAATGAAAAAATAATGTCTATTATCATACTAAAATACCAAATTGGAATAATAAAGTACGGAATAAAACATATTTTCTAATGTTTTGATTTTCATGGAATCAGTTGTTTTTATATTTATTTCCCCAAAAAGAAAGTTGTTGAATTTGATCATTGTTCAGATGAAAACTCATGGTGGTATATGTTAGATAAAATATCCATGAAAGAATGTTAGTTCCATGGTGAAGAAAAATCATGTGTGAGAAAGTATTCTATAATATAAATGAGATTGATTCATCAGAAGATTAATGTTCAGAATGAATCATAACATTTTATTAAATGTTAAAAAAATAAATCTTCATTAAAAAGTAATGAATAACGATTTGAGGAATATTACAGACGGTATCATATCATATCCAAACATGTTTCATGGGATGAGTTAAAAAAATGATCCATAAATAAATTTGTTGTAAGAAATATCTCAATGTGTCCTCTTGGTATGTTTTGGGTGTGTTTTTGTTTACTGACATAGCCAGATGACCTAAAATGAGTATGGTTGGTATTTTGTGAATACAAGTTTTTAAAGTGGTGCAATATATCGTTGTTTCCAAAAAATGTAGCCCTCAAAATAGAAAATTTCTATTTAGAAGTGTATTATTTTATTCTTAGTACTGTGTGGTATGAATAATGGAGAACTAAATTGTTAAAGGAAGAGAAAAATGAATCCCATAACAAGGATTGGACAACAAGTCCAGGAAGGGTTTGTGGCCGCATACCAGGCTGTGGGAACTATATGCGGGAGTGATCCTTGAAATTGAAAATGGTTCATGGTGGTAGGCATTGTGGTATGTGGATTAATTGTTAATTCGTAGAGGTGATTGACCGCGTAGGGGAAAAGGAGTTATGTGGACTACATATAAAAAATGGTTCACAGGAAGGCATACAGTTCGATGCGGTTGGAGTATTGGTATGCGGTGGAGGCTGTTCCAAATCGAAGATTTGGTAAATCTTGGAATAGAGGATATTGAATATGTCATTTCCTATAAATGAATCATTAATCCCTCCAATTATAAGTGTGATAAAATATTATTAAAGAACATCTTTTTTTATCTTGTAATTTGGAAAAGTATTAAAGAATTTTGTAGGGGATAATTCTATGAAGGCTGATGTGGATCGCGTGGAAGGAATTCCACCGATGTTTTTCATGGGAGACTGTATCCCACAAAGGGCAAGGTATGCGAATAAAGAAGGCATGGTACCCTAAAGGATAGTGAAGTCAGTCTGCGAACATTTAATAGTTCTTGGACATAGGTTGATTTGTAGAGGTAGTCCGCTAATAAGGAACAATTCACAGATAAATGGGGTTCGGCAATAGACGATATGTGATATTGATGGAAGAGGTTGTCCGTTGATGAAGGGAGGTTCTCGAAATCAGATATGGTAAGAGAATAATTTCATCCATGTATTGAACATGATAATCAATACGCTATAGAAGAATGTGGTTCTATATTTACACAAGGAGCCTTTCGAATGATTCAAATCAGTTTGTAAAAGCTTTTTCTAGTATCAATCAATGCTCAAAATGTTGGACTTCATCTATGAGGGAAAAATTTACTTCAACGAAGCATCTACCTATAGTTGAGGATGAAGGAATTCTTGTAAATTAAGGGACCTACATGTCCATAAACTATGTTTGAACTACAAGTTGATAAACTATGTGTGGATTCCATTCAACAATAGTGAGTGCATGAAGAGGAAGATGGTGACCCATTCCACCAGATGTGAGCCAGAGAAAGATTCCTAATAAGTGAACCTTGGGAATGTAGTAAGAAGACAATAATCCTTGAAAAGGTTGTGATCATGGGAATAGAATATCTATCCCAAACATTGTACTCATTATTGGTAGTGATCCTCGTTGAAATTTTTATATCATCATATCATCGTTATATTCTCCTTGAACGCAGCCTAGTGAGGGTGAACCCTATAAAATCGCTGTTTTCTATGCATGATTTCATATGTGTTCATATATTTCTATAGGAGGAAGAAAGAATTGTGTTTTTTTAACAATGAAACAAGATCTTAAGGGAAAACTCTTAATCTGGCATACCCTGATTCACCCCCCCACACAGGGTAGTCGACCAAGTGGACCTATCAATTGGTATCAGAGTGAAAGGTTGATAGTTAGTGTTTATCTTATAGAAGATTAAATGGAGGAGGTCAATCATAAATGAATTCAGATCTTTAATAGAAATAAATTTCAACTATAGAATAATCTAATGCATCACTACTTCAGATAAATAGGGATGGATTTTTTCATATTAGCTATGCATGGAATATCATCTAACATTAAAATCAGTGCTTTATCAGAATCTAAAAGAAGATAATATGATTTTGATGCTAAAGGGATCAATAGTTTAGGGGATCCCAATAAAATTAAATTTATATGAAGGTGATGTCCTTTAAAACATCACATGAAATGTGGGAAAAATTATTGAGCATTAATGAGGGTGACACAAAGGTCCAAGAATAAAATATGAGGGTTCTATGGAACATGTATGAGGATCTATGAATGAATCCCAATTAGACGATTGATGTATTCTTTGTTAGGATAAATTTTATTGTGGAATACATGTAGTGTCTTGGTTAAGTCATTGAAGATATGATGATTTTGAAAGGTATCTTGAGGAAAATTCCCATGTGGTTCAATCCAAATGGTTTGGTGTTTGAAGACAAATACCTAAAAGATATTACAATAGATAACCTACACAGTACCCTTTTATCATATGAAATCATAAATAATTATAATGATTCAACGGAAAAGGTTACATCTAAGGATGTGGAATTTATGGCCATAAATAATATCTCTCTTGAAAATAGTCTTGAAAAGCATAATATGGATGACGTAATGTCATTTCACTCCTCTAATATGCTATGGGGAAAAGGTATGGTCAATGGTTAACTTCTATTTTCAATCATTCATTAAGAAAACTTGTGAATTTTTCAGGAAAGTGTCCATGGTTGTTTGATGACGAAAATGAAGAAAATGATGGAATTCCCCAAATGAAGTATACATAAAATGAGAAAGGGAGGAGGAGTTATAGGAGAAAGTTCTTCAAAAAGAAGAATATAATTTCATAAGTGGATGAATGTTTGGAAGATTCTAAGCCATACGATTTGGAGGATTTTATAGTTCATAAAGTAGATTCTTTGGTGGTAGTTTCTGGAAATTTTTTAAATAGAGAAGAAAGTTACAAGGAAGATGGAGAAATAGAAGGGAGAGTTCATCTTCATGCTGAATTAGAAACTTCCCTTAAAGTGGTAGATATTTTAAGAGCCAAATGAAAGAATGATAACAGTGATATTTGTGATACCAAACTCTATATATAGTAGTAGGATGAAGAGAACTCCGAGCTGACGTTAGATATTGAAAAGCTAAGGACTTCAATACTAGAAAGCTTAGAAATGGTGGATGAGTAAAAACTGAAAAATTAAAAAACAAAAAATGGAAATAAAAAGTTTGAATGAAACTGGAAAAGGTAAAATCAAATGTATCAAAGAACTAGAAGAGGATGTTATCGGTCAGCGTCCAATAGATAATGACCTAGATAAATAGTTAACTCTAGGTTTGACATTACAAATTAATATAATACAGGAAACCAAGAAGGTGATATTTTATATTAGTGGTCCAGAAAAATAGAACAAAAAATCAACTCTGAATGATAAGGCTTGTATGGGCCTTCATCTAAAACATAAAGTAGTTATGGTTCATGTCAGACCACTATCATCTACTCCATGAATGATGATTTATTTAGTTATGAAGCATAATCAGAAGATTCAGAGAACACATGGCACAAATTTGGTGCTTCATCGCCACACATTAATGTACCACACAGAAGATTCTATTATTCTGGTAATATGGGACACTCTCAAAATATATGTTCCATATAATCGAGGTACCAAAGGAAATAATAAAAACAAGTGTGGTTGTAGATTGCTCAAACTTCATGGTCTTTATTTGATGGTCATTGTTTCTGGTGTAATGTACTCAGACACATGGAAAGATATTGCACATCAATAATGAAGAGGAATGCCCTGAGATATACTAAATTTGTTCATAAGTAGAAGCCAAATGTATCATCAAGAGAAATGAAAATTCAAAATCAATATGTAGCTTTGTAGATTGAAGACAGATCATCATATACAGATAAAGATCAAGATTATCATTCCTTTTCAGATATGAAATCAACTACTTTGGTGAAAAAGGAAAGCGTAGAGTAGGTAGTTGTTACAGAAATTGCATTCAACTCATCAGATTGCAATGATATAGGTTCATTTATAGTGGATGCACGTCCCATTTGATGGGAAATAAGGATCTAGTAACCATAATTATGTATAATAAAGAAGATATCGTAAGATTTGACAACGATGAGGGATTGAAAATTATTGGTTCAGGAATGTCCCGGTTAGGAGGAAAAGACATTAGATGAGAAGATGTCTTTGTAGTTGAAGATCTTCATCATAACCTGCTTAGTGTTAGTCAATTGTGTGATTCCGGACATGCCGTAAGCATTTCCAAGAAATTATCTATCAACAAAGAAAATTATGGTGTTTTTGTGTTGCAAGGAAAGCGTAAAAATAGGAATCTATACCTCGTGAGTGGAGAAGAATATATTTTCATTATTTCCAAGGATGAAGAAAAAAAGTTATGGAATAATTGTCTTGTGCATATAAGCCAATTGTTCTTAGATGATTTGGTAAAATGGGATGCTCCTTGAAATCTCCCTATATTATCATGTGATCATACCCATAATTGTGATTCCTGCCAACAAGGGAATATCATTCGAATGAAATATATGTAATAGGAGAAAAAATCAACATGATTTCTGGAGTGGGTTCATATTGACGTGTGTGGTCCAATATCTCTAAGGGGTTTAGATGGGAGGATATATTATTTTTTATTCATTGATGACTACACCATAATGTCATTGATTTAAATAATCACCCGCAGATATGAAGTGTTCTCTTTCATTACATGATATTGACATGAATGTGAAATGATGTTTATTAAAAAAATCCATACGATTCGAACAAATAATTTAATAGAGTTCACAAATAACAAAGTGAAGGATTATCATGAGAAACATGGGATAATGCATAAAGTTTTATAGGTATGAACTCCATAGAAGAACAGAGTAGTTAATAGATGAAATCAAATTCTGAACAACAAGGATAAAACAATTCTCATTGAAAAAGATATTCCAGATAATTTTTGTAAAGAAAAATTGATAAAATCAGTCTATTTATCAAATAGAGCCTTATTGTTCCCAAAAGAAGATAAGACTTCATATGTGCTATGGAATGGAAAGAATCCTTCATTGGAATACTTTCTTGTTTTTTGATGTAGGTTTATCATTCTGAGTAAGGATAAACATAGGATGTTTGAATCTCATGAAGATAACGGAATATTTCATGCATACTAAATGAAGAGAGAATCATATAAATTCATCAATAAGAGGCTAGGAAAGATAGTTGAAATTAATTATGTGACTGTAGTGGAGAATGAACATAATCTCAAGAAAAGACATGATCAAACACAGGAGTACAGTGATGAAGAGATGAGGAGTTAAGGAGACGATCTACCTCTAGAGGATGATTTAGAAGAAGACATAGTTTTTTATAACAAATCATTGTCTTCCCATAGACCTGCTAGAAGAGATGAAATTGATTGGAAAAACATGATTGGTGATCAGAGAGCACCAGTGGAGACATGGAGGATGATGTCTCTATAGAAAGCATCATACTTATCACAAGTTGAGTCTAATTGATTTTATTCTAAGGTTGGATATTTTAATTAGGGTTTAGTTATTGAATTAAGAGATTGAAAAAATTGGGAATAATCAAACATGAGAAATAATATCGAGGCCAGAAGAGAAGAATGTCACTGCGAAAAAATGGGTATTTTGCACCAAAATAAATGAAGATGGTGTGGTGATTCGAAAAATATCATGCTGAGTGTGAAAATCGTACTCTAAAATAGAGGTTATTGATGTTGATGATTTCAAGGCTGGAGATAATCAGATTATTCTTGGCCATAGTTGGTCTACCAAAGTTTAAAATTTTCTAGATGGCTGTCAAGTCAACATTTCGAAATGGAGTTCAAGAAGAAGACGTCTAAATTTAGAAACCCGATAGTTTTCTCGTTCATGAATATGATAGTAGATTTTTTCAGATGGAGGCGGATTTATATATCTTGAATAATGCTCCAAGAGCCTTGTATTCATGGATTGATCAGTTTCTAAATAAGCTCAGTTTCTATTGTGGTGGAGCTAATTACAATATATATTTCAACAATGAATGTGGTAAAAGGATGATGGTGTTGGTTTATGTCAATGACATAATCTATGGTGGATCAGATGAAGCTCAATGCCGAAAGATATTTGAATACAGGAAAAGCGAGTTTGAAATGTCAATGATGGGTGAGATTCTATTTTCCCATGGATTATAGTTGACACAGGGAAGAAAATGAACATTTATTTCTCAATATAAATATTCCATGTAGGTTTTGAGAAGGTTTGAAATTGATAATTACAATGATATGACAACTGTGGTTGTTACCCGACTGAAACTATCTTGGGATGATGAAGGAAAGTTAGTTAATACCACCGAATATAGGAAAATCATGGGAAGTCTGTTGTACCTAACAGTTAAAAGGAATAATTTTTTATTTTCCACTTGCCAAGCAGCAATGTATCAAAGCTATCCCAAGGAGAGTCACATGATTACAGTAAAAAAAATTCTTCAGTATATCAAGGGCGCATTGGATTTTTTTCCTAATGTATAATAAAAAATCTCAGCCACAATTGTTGGGAATACATATTTGGATTGGGTTGTTCAATATATGATTGGAAGTCAACAATAGGAGGTCCCTTTTATCTTTGAAGGTTTTGAATTTCATGGTAAAGAAAGAAACATGATTAAATATCATTGAGTACCAGAAAATCCGAATACATTGCGGCTAATCAAGATTGTAAGAAACTATTGTGGATGAAGAAGAAACTTAATGATATGGGAGTTGATGTTATATCTCTGATTAGAATCGACTGTGAAAATTCTAGTGCTATAAATCTTAGAAAAAATCCACTCCATCATTCAAGGACAAAGAACATTGAAAACAAACATCTGTTGAGTAAATAAGGTTTTCCTTATGACTTTTCCATTCCTTCTTGTTTTTAAAATCACAAACACCTTATCTTTAAGAAAATTTCTTTTATAAGAAAATTTCTTTTATAAGGAAAATTTCTTTTGTAAGAAAAATTATCCTTCTCATATTTTCATCCATATTTTTCTTAAGTGTAAGATTCAGATTCATTTCTATATTCTCGGAATTGTTTTAAACATTGTTATGAGGTATTCTGTTTTTAGGATCCGAACTCTGGACAAGAACTGTAATAAAGTTTCACTCCGAAATCCAGATGAGAACAATAATAATGTTTAATTCCAAACTACGGATATGAACTCTAATTATGTTCTACATTAGATTCAGGATGCGAATCCTTATGAAGTTTGATAATGAATTCTCATTACGAATTCTAATAATGAATTCTCATTACGAATTCTAATAATGAATTCTCATTACAAATTCTAATAATGAATTCTCATTACGAATTCTAATAATGAATTCTCATTACGAATTCTGATGATGAATTCTCATTACGAATTCTGATGAGGAATTCTCGTTACAAATTCTGATGACGAATTGTAATTCCGAATTCTCATTCTGAATTCATCTATTAAACAGAATCTGACCATCTTTGTTTTTATACACTCTGAATTTATTCAGACTCCGAAAAATATTTTGGTTAGACTCTGAACATTCATTTTGCTTATGCCTTTATATTGAATACTCTTTATTATTTTCCTTACACTCCGAACCTTCACTCTGAAGCATTCATTCTGGACTTTTGAGTTAGATTTAAAACGATGTCGTCCATTCTGTTTTAAACTAACCGTTGGCTAAGTGACACGTGTACAGGTCCCTCCAATTTTTACGGAATATATGACCATTGGGAAGGAGGCCGACCTTACCTATAAATAGGAGCTCATTTGAAAGTGCTCAATGAAAAAAAAAGTGTTGCTGGTGTGCTGAATGGATGACAGATCTTCGACTCATGTGATTAAATGCTTGAAGTGATTTCTAGAGAGAGAGGCTCTTATTAACTCTCAAAGCTTCGTGCGACTCCGAATGTTGGTGATTACATTCGAGGACTTCCGAGGATAGGAAGACAGAGGTTTCCAACACCTTGAAGTTGAGGGCTTCCTTGCTGAGGAAGACAGAGGTGACCAACTACCTTGAAGTTGAGGGCTAGCAGGGATAGCAAGACAGAGACTCCGATCTTTGTATCGAGGGATTACCCTGGTGTGGGTAAGATAGAATTTCTTGAAAGTATAAATCAAGGGACCTTTATCCAAGGTTGTTGGATACCCTTCTATTTGGGTTAAAAGACTTATATCTTGTTACTTGTAGTTTTACTACTTGTTTCTTTCCACTGTATTTTGTATTTTAAGGGAAGTATATCTTTCTTATACTCCCTAACTTGTACTCTATTTCATTTAGATTCTATACGCTTTAAGGTAGAATCTCATTTTGTAATCTTTAATTAGATTTCAATTTCCGGAACCATATTTCCGGAACCTACTTTAGGAATCTATTTTCAAGTTTTCATTTGGTATTAGAGGTGTTGTGAATTTGCTTAGTTTAATCTTTGTTAAACATAGCCTTTTCCTTTGCTTAATGAAACCATAGTTATTCGTAACTAACATTAATGGTTCCAAAGGAATTTTTAAAGTATACAATTCACCCCCCTCTTGTAATTTGAGCATCTACATAATTATTTAGATCCTACAATTGGTATCAGAGGGAGGTTTCTGAAATACTTGTACTCACGTATAAGTTTTTCTTTCTCACTTTTCCATTCCGAACATTTCCTTTCCGAACTTTTCTATACCGAACTTTATTATTACGAATCTTTTCTACTAACAAGATTGTGTGCCGAAGGTTATTATTATTATGGCAGGAATTAATGTTGGTTCAATTGATAATCTAAATCCTACAAGACCACCAATATTTGATGGTAATGATTATGAGTACTGGAGAGATCTAATGAAGACTTTCGTTATCAATACTGGAGTAGACAATTTTGTTATGCTTACTGGTGATTATAAAATTCCTGGCAAGGAAGTTAGAAATTTCACTAACCAGGAAATGAAAGAATATCAACTCAACTATAAGGTACGCAATACACTACTGTGTTCAATGACTAGAAATATATATAGCCAAATTTCTTCTTGTGAATCAGCTAATTGTATCTGAAAGAATTTAGAAGTTACACACTTTGGAACATCTAAGGTGATTGAGACGAGGAGAGCTATGCTTAGAGCTGAATATCATGGATTCAATTTTCCTTATGGTGAACCAATCTGTAAAGTACAACAGAGATTTATGACTATCGTCAACAGCCTACTGTCTATGGGAGAGAAAGGTTTAGATGATGAAGCTCTTGTGGATAAGATAATTGATATCATGCCCAATGAGTGGGAATACAAAAGAACAGCAATAGATGATAACAGGAAAGTGACTCAGATTTCTCTTGATGAGCTTTTTGGAACTCTTCTCCAACATGAAACCAGAATGAAGAGAGATGCTGACAACATCAAAAATAAAAATGGAAATGGTACTGTTGATTTTACAACAACATCAAATCATATGAAAGCTAAGACTCCTGAGAGAGTAACCAGATCCAAGTCTAAGAAGATGATAGTTCAATCAGATTCCAGTGAGAGTGAAATATCAGAAAATGAGTTAGAAAATCTTGCTCGTAGGATGAAAAAGATAGCTGGACAGAGAAATTTCCAATCCAAGTATAAGAAAAAAGAAAGGAAAGATAAGAAAGAAGGAGAAGTTACTTGTTATGAATGAAAGAGAGCTGGACATATTAGACTAGATTGCCCTATGCTCAAAAAGAAAGAAAGGAAAGAAAGACATTCAGACAGGAACAGAAAGAAGTATTATAAAGAAAAAGCTAAGAATGTTCTGAAAGCTAATGACACCTAGAGTGCCAGTGGTGGTGACTCTTCAGATGAATCTTCTGATTATGATTCTTCAGGACAGAAGAATCTTGGTCTTATAGCCAGATTACCTATTGTTAATCATTGTTTTATGGATAAGGTACGAAATGATGAATCACTGACCAATGTTTCTTTAAATTCTAATGTTAGTAAGTATTATGACTCTTCTGATGAAGAATCTTCTTCTGATGAAGAAAATACTATACCTACTTATGAATAAGTCTCTAGGTTTGCTGAACTTCTTGAGATTGAGAATTCTAAACTCAATAAAAATCTTAATAAGGAAAACTCTAGGAATTCTATTCTTACAAAAGAGATATCAGATCTTTCTAAAGATCTTGATAAAAAAATGCTGATTTTGAAACTATTTCACAAAATCTTGATGAGGCAAGTTCTGAGAAGAACAAACTTTCTAAAGAATTAGAAAACGTAATTTCTAAGAAAAATGATTTCGAGCCTAGCTCTAGTTCAAAAACTAATGATTTTGAGGATAGAAACATGGTTGTAAAACTCACGTCTGAAATTTTTTCCTTAAAGAAGTTTTTATCAAACTTTACCCATGGAAAGGAAAATTTTGATAAAATGTATTCCCAAATATGACCTTTAAGAAATAAATCCGGATTTGGTTATACCCATGCAAAACCAATTTTCAGTAACAATTATTTTGTTCCTCAAATTGCCCCATTTTGTACCAAGTGTCAATGTGGTGGTCACTGGGCAAAGTATTGTTCCTTAAACAAAACCCAATCTTTAGGATTTCACAAAGCTTACTTTTCCAAGAAAATGTGGGTACCTAAAATTTAATTATCTGGAAATCTCGGATCCAAACAAGTTTGGATACCGAAAGTCTAATTTTCTTCTTGATTTCAGGAAAATAAAGTGAGTACCAGCAACAATACATGGTACATGGATAGTGGATGTTCCCGGAACATGACTGGTAACAAAAGCTATTTTGAAAAGATTATCAAAACGAAAGGAGGAAAGTTAACTTTCAGAGATAATTCTAAGGGTGAGATTGTTGGTATTGGTAATATTGTTTTCCTTGGTAAAAAATTAATTTCTAATGTTCTTTTTGTTAAGGGTCTTAAGAACAACCTCATTAGCATAAGTCAGTTATGTGATGAAGGTTACCTTGTGAATTTTAGGAATGATAAGTGTTTAATTCACAATTCCTAGGAAGAATATATTCTCTCATCCAAGAGGCAAGAGAATGTTTACACTCTGATCATAGAAGGCCTCTGAAGCCAAGATTTACCTTGCCTAAGTGCAATGGAAGATCACTCCTGGTTATGGCATAGAAGACTAGGTCACTGTAATCTTAGGAATCTATGTAAACTCTCTAAGAAAAACAAGTTAAGGATCTACCGGAGCTTATATTTGATTCTTCTAAAGTTTATGATCCTTGTCAATATGGCAAGAAACATAAATCTAGTTTTAAATCAATTGGTGAAGTCTCAACAACCGATGCATTACAGTTAGTGCACATGGATCTTTTTGGTCTGACACAAACTGGAAGTATTGGAGGCAAATACAATGTGTTTGTTCAAGTTGATGATTACACTAGATTTACTTGGGTCTATTTTCTAGCAAAGAAGTCTAAAGCTTTTTCCTATTTCAAAAGTTTTAGAGCTCAAGTTAAAAATGAGAAAAAAATTCCATTGAAAACTATTCATAGTGATCATGGAGGAGAATTTCAAAATTCTGATTTTGAAACTTTTTGTAGTAAGAAAGGTATTACTCACAGTTTTTCAGCACCTAGAACTCCTCAACAGAATTGTGTAGTTGAAAGAAGAAATATAATTCTTCACGAGATAACTAGAACCATGTTGAGTGAATATTCTATAGTTAGAAATTTCTGGGCTGAAGCTGTATGTACTGCTTGTTATACTATAAATCGAGTTTTGATTAGACCTTTTCTTAATAAAACTCCTTATGAGTTATGGAATGGTAGAAAACCAAGACTATCCTACTTCAAGGTTTTTGGTTGCAAAGTATTTATTTTGAATACTAAATATAACTTACATAAATTCGCACCAAAATATGATGAAGGGATTTTATTAGGCTATTCCACAACCTCTAAGGCTTATAGAGTTTTTAATAAAAATACTTGTACTGTTGAAGAAACAGTACATGTAAAATTTGATGAGTCAGATCCTTTTGTTTTTAAAACATCTCAGCCTACATCCTCGGATGTGTTTTCAAAAACTGATTAACAACCCTTGATAGAAGAACCTTTTAATAAAGATAATGTTCAAGAAGATATTCATAAAACATTTACCCGAGAAGATTTTCTACCCTATGTTGATGAACAGGCTTTTCAAAACCCAAATCAGGAATTTCTTAAGAATCATCCCAGTGATAGTATCATTGGTGATGTAAATCAACCTGTAAGGACTAGAAGTTCCTTATGAAATGAAATAGAAAATCTAGAATTTCTTTCCCAATTAGAACCAAAAAGCACTGATGAGGCTTTAGGTGATAATGATTGGATCAAAGCCATGCAAGAAGAACAAAATGAATTCGAAAGAAATAAAGTCTGGACCTTGGTGGAAAGACCTAAGGAAACTTCTGTTATTGGAGTAAAATGGGTTTTCAGAATTAAATGTGATGAAAATGGAGTCATAGTAAGAAATAAAGCTAGACTTGTTGCTAAAAGGTATAATCAGCAAGAGGGAATAGACTATGAAGAAACCCATGCTCCAGTAGCTAGACATGAATCTATCCGTATTCTACTTGCCTTTATAGCATTCTTTATGTTTAAACTTTTCCAAATGGATGTGAAATGTGCTTTTATTAATGGTTATGTTCAAGAGGATGTTTTTGTTGAACAACCTCCTGGCTTTGAAGATACAAAACATCCTGATTATGTTTTTAGACTTACCAAAGCTCTATATGGCCTTAAACAAGCCCCAAGAGCATGGTATGATAGACTTACTGGATTTTTGCTTCAAAATAACTATGTTAAGGGAAATGCAGATCCAACCCTTTTTATAAAGAAAGAGAAGAAAAATGTTTTGATTGTTCAAATTTATGTTGATTACATCATATTTGGTTCAACTCAGCAATCTTTGACTGAATCTTTTGCTAGTCTAATGAAATCTGAGTTTGAAATGAGTATGATGGGTGAGTTAATATTTTTCCTTGGTTTTCAAATTTCTCAAAAACCAGAAGGAACCTACATATCTCAACATAAATATATTAAAGATCTTCTTAAAAAGTATGTTTATGACAACACTAAGAGTATAAGTACTCCCATTGGTACCTCAAACTCTTTATATCTTGATGAAGCTGGGAAACCGGAAGATCAAACATCTTTTAGAGGCATGATAGGAAGGCTACTATACATAAAAGCTAGTCGACCAGACTTAATGTTTTCAGTATGCTTATGTGCAAGATATCAATCCAATCACAAGGAATCTCACCTAAAGGCACTAAAAATAATTTTTCGCTACCTTAAGGGAACCATGGATCTAGGATTATTTTATACTTCTGGAAATGATTTTATTCTAAAAATCTTTTCTCATGCTAACTTTGGTGGATGTAGAATGGATAGAAAAAGTACATCCGGAACTTGTCATTTCTTAGGAGATTCATTAGTTTCGTGGTCCTGCAAGAAGTGACATTCTGTAGCACTCTCCACTTCTGAAGCTGATAGTGTATTAGCTGGAAGTTGTTGTGCTCAAGTGTTGTGGATGCAACACACACTCACAGACTATGGCTTGAGTTTTACTAAAACTCAAATTTTGTGTGATAACACAAGTGCTATTTCCCTTAGTAAGAACCCTGCACATAACTCTCGTGAAAAACACATAGATATTAGGCATCACTTTTATAGGGATCACAAACTTAAAAAAGATATTCTTCTTCAATTTATCGGAACACAAGATCAACTTGCTGATATTTTCACAAAATCATTACCTTCTGATAGATTTGAATATATTAAACATAAGTTAGGAATGATAACGATAAGTTAATCCTTCTTAATTAACTTTCTGTTGAAAAAGTCTCCTTACAGCAATAAACTCCTTTTCATAGGGGGAGTACATTTGATTGTTAGTTTAACAAAGTTTTACAAAATTTGTTTTCGAAACTTTTCGGAATGAAGATTTCTGGAATTGAATTTCCAGATTTACAATTTTCCAGAATGGAAATTTTCGTACAGAATACTTCTAGAATGTAAGTGTTCGTATTGAATACATCCGGAATGGAAAATTTCGTACTGGTATTTTCATAACGAAAATTTCGTACTGAATCTCCCATAATAAGATTTTTTTCAAATTCTTCGAATTTTTTTTTTCGTACTGAGTTTCTTTTTCGTACTGAGTTTTCCGTAATGAGTTTTCCGTACTGAGTTTGTTATCCGTAGTAAAGTTCTTGCGAACATTATCTTTTCATAATAAAGTGTTTTTTATATTACCCATTACGAATAATCCTACTAAGACAATCCGAAAGGTATGATTACCTTACTCATGTTTTCGTAGTCATATTTTACTTGCTGGCATTTTCTTGTATTTTGTTTTCAGATTATAGTTTTCTTAATTCAATGTTTTAATAAAAACCTCAAAAAGATCGGATTCAAGTTTTCTTGAGAATTCGTTTTCAACCGTCAGATCTGATCTCATATTATCACAACCGTTCAATCAACCGAGGAAGTTGAACCATCGTTTCATCGCATATATAAAGGGGACCCAAATACTTGTCCCACATCGATTTTAAGCTCCAACATCACGAAGCTCTGCCTCTCTGTTTTAAGGCCGTTCCGAACTTCAGATTTCTCCATTCTGAACTTCTTAGAGGTCATCATATCCGAATGTCTCTGGAGTTAGCTTCTCAAGAAATGTCATCATCTAAGCCTATTTCACAATGGTTAGTTTACAGAGAAAGGCTAGTCCATCTGGATTTCTTCAACAACTATGATTCTCTTATTGAAGAACATTAAGTTGAATGGGTGGGAATATATTGCTGTGTCCAAACTGGGGAATCAAGATGATGTTTTTTCAGAGTTACTTATTGAGTTCTATGAAATAGTTTCCTTCTTTAAGGAAGATAATAGGGAGAAATTTTCTTTTAAGTCTTATGGAAATACTTATAAGCATTCTTATACCAAGGCAGCAAGCTTAGTAGGGCTGACCTATGATGGAGAAGCAGAGTTCATATCTCATGTGTTGCCAGATTCTAAGGGTAGCTTCGATAAGGAAAAAGCCTTAAAAACTCTCGGACTCTAAGATAAAAAAGCGCCGAGGATTGCTAGTTTGCCTACGAATTTTCGGATTCTAGAGTTGTGGGTATAAGGTCTTATCGTACCGAGGAAAGGTGATAAAGACAGCTTGAAGAAGAGTGAGATATATATCTTATATTTCCTGATAAATATTAGGAAGCTTAACTTCATGAGGCACATTATTATAACCATTGAGAATCTAAAGAAAGGAAATCTCAGAGCCCAGATCGTAATGTACCCATCAATTTTATCAAGGTTGAGAGTTCGGTGCCTTGAGTATTTGAAGGAAGTTTGTAGATCTAAGCCAAGGGTTTGCAAAATTTTTTTGGTAAGCGATGATACCCTTAAGAGGATGGATGTGGCTTTCAATAAGGAGACTGGTGAGTTCTTCGATTTATCTAATCAAGAAGAAGCAGCTCCGAAGGCTGCTGAACCGGAATCATCTAAACCAGTAAAGAAAAGAAAGTTGAAAGAAGTTGCAGCTAAAGTACAGGATCCTAAATCTAAGGAAGTTCAAACCGCAACTCCCAAACCAAAGAAGAAGAAGGCCTATCCTGATGAGGTTGTTGCGAAGTGGAGAGAATATAAAGAGAAAAGAAAAGAAGTGGATCCGCAATTTTGATTGGACCCTGCGGAGGCTAAGGCCATGAAGGAGAGAACTGCTGATGAGCCTGAAAAGAAAGTAAAGGAAAAGAAGCTCAAGAAGAAGATGTCAGAAGCTGAGGCAGTCCAATATTTGTTAAAATTTAATGAAATAGTATCCGGAAGAATTCCAGTTCCGAGATCTTTCTCCTTGGAATCTCTACCTGAGACTCCAGGAAGAAATCTTGATTTTCCGGAAGAGATTACAACTGAACATGTTGATCAACTCGAGCAGATTCAACAAGTGGAAGAGGAAGAAGTAGTTGTTGAAGGATGTGGTGAAACAAGAGATTTATTGAAAGAAGTAGATGATTATAAGGGGTCTCCTTCGGAACACCTGTCACTCCGAACTTCAGAGGCTGAATCCTCTAAGTTAGTAACTCCAGAGAAGGATAAGAATAAGGAAGATGTTGTTCAAAATTTTTTTGATGACATTATTTATGTGTCTACTGGCGAGCAGAAAACTCCTGATCAATAATTGATTCCGAAAAAAGACAAGGGAAAGCAAATTCTTTCCGATACACTGAGTTCAGTAGTGGTGAAGAGAAAAGAAGTTTTTAGTTCTTCAAAGAGAAAGTTTGACCTTATTGAAGAAGAAAATTCTCCAAGAAAAGTTTCGGATTCGGAGTCATCCTTCTTGGGGCAGGACTTTGTTGTTCAGTATTTAAAGAAGTTGGTGGGAACCATTCCGACATTCTCAAGTATTGACTCAAGATTCCAGATGCTCCAACATGCTTTAAATCAGAAAACAGACTCTGTATCTATGGTTATGGACAAGTGTGTTGAAATAGAGGCTCAGTTCAGAACGTTTTTTGTTGGCTAAGAAGATCATAGAAGATCTTGCAAGAAGATGACAAACTGGTCGAAAAAGACTGTTGAAGATATGAGTTTATTTGATGAGTTTCAAGATAATGTTAAAGATACCTTTGAGACTGAGGACATGAAGATAAATCGGATGACTTCTTCCTTTGAAGAGAAGCTGATAGAAGAAAAGAACTTCCGGATTCAAGAAGTCAGAGATCTGAATGGGAAACTGAATTCCGTTTCTCAAAACTGGAAGTTTGAAAGGGATCATCGGATCGAGATTGAACAGAAGTTCAAGGCTCAGGAAGAAAAGTTCAAGGCTCAGGAAGAAAAGCTGAAAGCCCAGGATGAAAAGATTGAATCTCAATCTGCAAGAATAGTGGTCTTAGAGAAGCAAGCTGAAGAAGATCATAAAGACCTGAAGAAGATCAAGACTATTCTTAAGGGGTTCATTTCGAAGGAAAAAGATCCGAAATAGCTAAATCCGGTGTTTTTGATGTATCTAGTTTTCTTTGTTGCCGACATTTCAAATCTAATGGAAATTGTGCTTGTCATTTCTTTTGTTGTTATTACTAATTTTTCAGGTTTTTTTTCCATTCCCTCGAATTCTTTTTGAAATTCACAAAGGGGGAGAAAGAAAAGATCCTTAAGGAAAAAGAACTTTAATAAGAGCTTATCTAAGGGGGAGTTTTTCATTAAAGAAGACCTTCTTATTCATAATGAAGTATAACTCCGGAAATATAGAATACGATCCTTAGAGTTTCAAAGCCTAAGGGGGAGTTAGTCGTATTTATCAATATCCTTAAAGCAAAGGGAGATAAGCCTTAATGTTTTTCTTTGTTCTTAGAATTTCTTTTTCGTAAGGATGTTTGTGCTTTCCAAAAAGGGGGAGATTGTTGAGTCAATAAGTTTTTCTTTATGACTTTTCCATTCCCTCTTGTTTTTAAAATCACAAACACCTTATCTTTAAGAAAATTGCTTTTATAAGAAAATTGTTTTTATAAGGAAAATCGCTTTTGTAAGAAAAATTATCCTTATCATATTTTCATCCATATTTTTCTTAAGTGTATGATTCAGATTCATTTCTATATTCTTGGAATTGTTTGAAACTTTGATATGAGGTATTCTGTTTTTAGGATCCGAACTCTGGACATGAACTGTAATAAAGTTTCACTTCGAAATCCAAATGAGAAAAATAATAAAGTTTCATTCCGAACTCCAGATACGAACTCTAATTAAGTTCTACATCAGATTCAGGATGCGAATCCTTATGAAGTTCGATAATGAATTCTCATTACGAATTCTAATAATGAATTCTCATTACGAATTCTAATAATGAATTCTCATTACGAATTCTAGTAATGAATTCTCATTACGAATTCTAATAATGAATTCTCATTACGAATTCTGATGATGAATTCTCATTACGAATTCTGATGAGGAATTCTCGTTACAAATTCTGATGACGAATTGTCTTTCCGAATTCTCATTCTGAATTCATCTATTAAACAGAATCTGATCATCTTTGTTTTTATACACTCTGAATTTATTCAGACTCCGAAAAATATTTTGGTTAGACTCCGAACTTTCATTTTTCTTATGCCTTTATATTGACTACTCTTTATTATTTTCCTTACACTCCGAAGCTTCACTCCGAAGCTTTCATTCCGGACTTTTGAGTTAGATTTAAAATGATGTCGTCCGTTCTGTTTTAAACTAACCGTTGGCTAAGTGACACGTGTACAGGTCCCTCCGATTTTTAAGGAAGATATGACCGTTGTGAAGGAGGCCGACCTTACCTATAAATAGGAGCTCATTTGAAAGAGCTCGGTGAAAAAAAAGTGTTGCTGGTGTGCTGAATGGCTGACTTGTCTTCGACTCATGTGATTACATGCTTGAAGTGATTTCTAGAGAGAGATTCTCTTATTAAGTCTCAAAGCTTCGTGCGACTCCGAATGATGGTGATTACATTTGAGGACTTCCGAGGATAGGAAGATAGAGGTTTCCAACACCTTGAAGTTGAGGGATTCCTTGCTGAGGAAGACATAGGTGACCAACTACCTTGAAGTTGAGGGCTTGCGGGGATAGCAAGACAGAGGCTCTTATCTTCGTATCGAGGGCTTACCCTGGTGTGGGTAAGACATGCATTCTTGAAAGTATAAATCAAGGGACCTTTATCCAAGGTTGTTGGATACCCTTCTCTTTGGGTTAAAAGAATTATATCTTGTTACTTGTAGTTTTACTACTTGTTTCTTTCCGCTGCATTTTGTATTTTAAGGAAAGTATAACTTTCTTATACTTCCTTACTTGTACTCTATTTCATTTAGATTCTATATGCTTTATGGTAGAATCTCATTTTGTAATCTTTAATTAGATTTCAATTTCCAGAACCATATTTCTGGAACCTACTTTAGGAATCTATTTTCATGTTTTCATTTGTTATTAGAGGTGTTGTAAATTTTCTTAGTTTAATCTTTGTTAAACTTAGCCTTTTCATTTACTTAAGGAAACCATAGTTATTCGTAACTAACTTTAAAGGTTCCAAAGGAATTTTTAAAGTATACAATTCACCCCTCCTATTGTAATTTGAGCATCTACATCATTATTTCGATCCTACAATATCATTTTATCAAGGAAAAGGTGGAGAAAGGCCCTGTGATGTTGGATTATGTGCCTATATAACAACAGGTTGCAGACATTCGGACAAAGGCCTTACCCAAAGAATAATTTGAAAGGCATTGACTGGCTCTAGGAGTCCATTCATCTTCCCACACTTGAATAGTGTGGATGTGGGTCCCCCTCTCCCCGAGGTATGGTTTGTTTTATTCTAATGTGATGATATTTGTTCATTACCCTATTGTAGAAAACCTTGAAGTTCCCTTTGGGTTCGTTGACAAAGGGGGAGAAAGTGTGACTATTCTAGGGGGAGAAAATACACGGGTTGATGATATTGTATTAAGGTGTGAGATTGGGGGTGTTGAAGTTCAGCTGAAGTTATTTAGAGAAGTAATAAGATTATAGAGAATCAAATATAATGATTCATGATGTGACAAATCAAATATTAGATATCATGATAGCTGAGGTTCATGATAATATTATTTTATTAGTATCAGTATGGTATCAAAAACTAGCGATTACGAATGAGGTGATTCATTGATGAACATTGAATTATAATCTTGTTTCTAATTCCAATCCTAGATCATATGTGATTAGAGTATATGTTGAGTAAATTCTTGATCGCAATATTAATCTCATAATTCTATTGGTTGATGAAGATGGTTTGTAGAATGGCCTGTAGTTTACAGCGGTAGGAGGATCGGTATTCGTTGGAGGTTGTACCAAATCAATGATTTGATAAATCTTGGATTGGCAGATATTTTAGATATCTTTTCCTATATAAAAATTTTCTATCCCACCTATTAGAAGAGTGATCAGATATTATTAGAGGACATATTTATGATCATGTAATGCAGTAATGTCTGATGAAAGTTCACGATGTATAATTTCACGAATGCTGAAGTGGTTCACATAGAAGAAATGTCGTCGATTGTTTTTGCAGAGATTGTATCCCATAGAGGATGTAGAACATGGAGGAAGAAGGTGTGGTACTGTAACATCCCAGGTAAATAAAGAATAAAACATTTTCATATTTATTAATATTTTATAATTAAATATTAATTTTACTTTAAAGGGGTTTCTATGTTTGATAGCATACCCGATACGTAACAAAGAGTTTCTTTGAAATATTACGTTGCACACTAGTAATAAAATAATATTATTTTAAATGGTAGTTAACACATAGCCGTTTTATTGGCATTAATGATTAAAAATAACTAAAATATGATTATATATGTTTGTTAAATGTTGTTACATTTATCCAATAAAGGATAAAGGCTTAAAATATGAAAAGAATTCAATTATAGGCATATATACTCAAATTTGCACTAAAGGTCGACTTATCGCCTTTTCATGGCGAACCTTATTTAAATATAGTTTTGGTCACTCTTATACTTTCTATCGGACCAAATAAAACTCTTCTTTAGAATCAGGACATCAAAATTTACTTTGTGTAAATTTTTGGTATTTTTCCGATAAAGTTCATTTTTTTAATGAATAGTGAAAAATGTTGTATTTTAATTCGAAACCACTTTTTAATATAATTTATTTATATGATTAGATTACCTTTTGAATTGGTTTTAAAGTTAAATTAGAATATATTTTTACAATTTTATCCAATAGTTGTCATTGGAATTAATTTCACTTTGAAATCGGACTTAAACTAGTGTCAATCTTTTGATACTTTTTGTTTCATAAAAACACGCTATTTGTTTCGACAATATGAATTAATTATTAAATTAATTAATTCAACATATATGCATTTAATTTTTTAAAATAGACATCATTTTTTAATTCATAATATCAAATATAGCTTAGGGTGAATTTTTTGTATTTTTCGGAAAAACATAATTTTTTGATGAATAGTGAAACCACTAAGTGGTACTTAAAAAAACTGATATTTCATTTAAATGAAATTTTACGAACTCTGTGTTATATATTTAAAAAATCTGACATACATGGTTTTTATTAGGAGGTAAAATGTGGTTCAATGGGATTAGAATAATTTTTTGGTGAGTATTAAATTTTATGTTTTTAATCGCGATTAGAGGTAATTAGTGTAATTTAAGGTAAGAATAAGGTTTTAATAATATTAAATGAACATGACACATGTACTACCCTTATTGGATGTGTCATGGAAGACCAAGAAAATCCATGGGTCAACTTGGGGACCCCATGGAGCCACTTTGGAAGGAAAATGACATTAATATCTTTTTATTTAATGTAAAAGTAAAAATGACACAAACATAGTTGTTTTACTAAAAAAAAATTAAATGGGGTTATACAAGTCATATGTTTGACTATAAATATTAATTAGAAAGATAAAAAGATTTCGTGCAACATGATATTTTTTTTATAATTTTTAGAGATTAAATAAATTAAATTATTTATGACACCATGATGATGCAGCGATTACCACATTATTTAACGATTTAAATAAAATGAATAGATAATGTAAAATATAGGACCTAAACATTCCAAAAATATATTGGATGGATATATTTCGAACCCTAATCACCTTATCCTCGAATTATATCAATTTTGGTCCTTTTAAATCCGAAACTCATTTTAAAATAAAGTAACATTTCATTACTTTCCAAGAGTGCCCCTCCTCTCCTCTTAAAAAAGGCCCCCACCTCTACCACCATACCCACACTTCCGAAGCCTTTGGCTCGGCCAAACCCTGCCCATTTTGTCTCTCCACATCCCTCTACAACTCTTAGAATCCTCACATTGGGCAGAAGTCTTTCCAAGGAATCCTTTGTGCTCAAATAAATAAAAAGTTACCTGATTTAATGGTTGTGTCTTCTCTTGTGTTCTTATGATTTATATTGCTTCTCCAACCCTCTAAACACATTTTATTCCTTTCTTTTGTAACAACACCAGTATCCTTAATATAATAGGATGCTTTTATAAGAATGATTAGAGCTAAACTTACACACACCAACATCTAATGGTTAAAGAACATACTGTTTCCGTGGATGGCGAATTTCTGCCTCACAAAATGATGATTGTTCAACACTCATATAACACTTTCAAAGGTGGCCGTTAAGATGTCACTATATTTATATATGATATATAATATGTTTGTGTTTTAATTAAGCTTCTGTATTTTTCATTTCTGACATACCTTTATGGTTTCCATTATTGGTAAACGCGATATCTTCATTTTAGGAAGTGCGGACTACCGCCCCCTCAAAGTGATTTGATTCGTTAATACCATATGTGGTACGTATAAAGGATAGATTGAATGATTTTATAAATGATACAATACTGGAATTATAATACTATTATGTATCATTATGTTTTAATTCCATTAAATATGAAATAGAAATGGAAGTAGCATTCATGCATACGTACGGCTTACCGTCTCAATGAACGGTGCATTTCATTTCTTACCTCAAAATGTTATATAATATTATAAATGCATGTATATACTGGATATATATGATATATACGATATATAAATCATGAGTATAACTCTGGATATAATGTATTCATGAAAAAATTGTAATTATAAAGAGATATTTTTTACTCAAGTACCAATGATCGTTAAAACGACTATTAATAACTTAAATAATTACATAGTGTTCATGACATGGTAATAAGTGATATAAAAGGAATAATTAACATGAAAAAGGTTCTTAATCAAGTATAAATTAACTCAAGTTTATTATTCAGGATGTTACGGAATGATCGAGTCAAGTCGGACCCGAGGTAAGGGAACTTCTTAACCCAATTTCCATTATTTGGGTTAATCTCCTACTTTCAAATTATGTCATGATATTATTATATCCAATCATGTATTTTTAATTTCTTTATGTGTACCTATAGTGAATACACATAATAGATCTATTTTATTTAAAAAATTATCTTTGTATGTGACTTCATCTCAATCTCCCTTCATTGAGGCGTATTTTGTTTTATACACAACTTTATTTTATACGGTGCATAAACCCCTTTGACTTTTATGTTTAACCTAATGGAATATTTTTTATACAAAGAGTTTTAATAAATGAAAAAAGTGAATGTTTTTGTCGTACATATGTGGTGACAACGACTTCTCCGCCACCATGACCATTATTTGAGTTTCGGCTTCCTCTACAAGCCATACTTTTTTTATTGAAAAATAAATACCATGTTTTACTTTTCTTTTATTTTGGTATTGAAAATGGTTTTCATAATGTTTGTATTATATCAATGTGTTGTATTGATATCTTGTGATTAAAATGTGGAAATTTTATGTTTCCTTTATGTATGTTTTATGTGATACGATTATGTTATGGTTCTTGGGCATTGTTATTAAGATTGGTGGTTCCGTGATAAACTAAGGGCGAGTGAGCCCGATATAGATCTCCAATGCATTGGGTAACGCAAAGGGGTTAAACGTTGAGGTTTCTCCGAAGAGATTTAGGGAATATACAGTGATGGTCATTCCAAACGTAACCAAGAGGGTTACTCCCGACTTAAGAATGTTATGAATGCCTCAAGTTACCTTTATGTCTTATGATTTCAATGATTTATTCATGAATTGATGAGGTATGTTAAAGTGATATTGTTTTATTAGAAAAGTTTGATTTCATTTATTCTTAGGTATACATGTACTCATGTTTCCTTTCCATATTTTTATATCCCTTACTGAGCTTTTTATGCTAATCCCAAGTTTTTGAATTGTTTTTCACAGGTCAAGGGAAAGGTACATGATATGATGATAGTGTCAAGGAAGTGTCAAGAAAGAATACATGTTTTATTTTAAATATGATTCTGTTGATTGAAAAAATGAATACTATCTTTTATTGAAACCACATTGTTTAAATGTGGGATGTAATGCATGTTTTATGATCTAATTCTCTAAAAATCTAAACCTGAAAAGATCCTCAACGTGTCTTCTTGAAGTAACTCATGATTAAGTATGGTTAAAGGCTGGGGAATTATAGTTGGAATCAAAGGTCGGTTTAGATAACATTAGGAGTTATAATTCTATTACATGATTATCCAAAAATATTTTTTTTATGGTCAAATTGAAATGATATAGCATTTACAGATTACCATGTTGCTTCGCCTAAGATATTTATCTGATAAGAATGGTTTTCCCTAGAGGAAACAGAGCAGCTTTTCTAGGAAGGCATACAGAGTATAATGACCTTTCGAATCAACAACCAGAGATGGTCGGAATTAGAATTGAGTAGTTTACTGCACTGATGGCTCAGTTGACTCAGGTGAAAAATGTTGGTTGTTTTTATTGATGATATTTTTGTGATTTCTAGAAGTGAAGAGGTGAATGAAAGACATTTAAGGGTTATTTTGAAAACCTTAAAAGAAAAGAAATTGTACGGGAAATTCATCAAGTGTGAGTTTTGGTTGCAACAAATTTCTTTCCTTGGTCACATTGTTTCAAAATATGGCATAACTATTGATCCTGCTAAAACAAAAGTTGTTGAAGAATGGCCAAGACCCACAAATGTAACCGAGATCCATAGTTTTCTTGGTTTAAAAGGTTACTACCGAAGGTTTGTTGAAAATGTTTTCACGGTTATCTAGTCCAATGACTAAGCTAACTCGGAAGGGTGTTAAGTTTGTCTGGACAAAAGAATGTGATGATTGTATTCAAGAGTTGAGAAAAAGATTGGTGAATGCTCTAGTTTTGGCACTACCTTCCAGGAATGGTGAGTTTGTTATCTACAGTGATGCTTCATTGAAAGGACTTGGTTTCTTCCTAATGAAAAATGATCAGGTAATTGATTATGCTTCACGTCAGTTGAATACTCATGAGGTAAATTACCCTACACATGATTTGGAATTAGATACTGTTGTTTTCGCTTTAAAAATTTGGAGGCATCATTTGTATGGAGTAAAGTGTGAAATATATACCGATCACAAAAGATTAAAGTATATATTCACTCAGAAATAATTAAACATGAGATATGGGATATGGCTAGAATTAATCAAGGATTATGATTTTACAATTCATTACCATCCGGGAAAAGAAAATAAAGTGGATAATGATTTGAGTTGAAAATGTAATGCTTCATTAACAATGTTGCATTTGGAATGTGATCCATTGGTTAAGGATTTGATGAACTTTGGCATAGGAGTTGTTGGTGTAGGATTTCCTTCTGTTTTGTTTCAGGTATCAGTGAAATATTCTCTATCAGACAGAATTAAGCAAGCACAGAAGCAAGATAGTGAGTTGCAGAAAAAGGTAGAGCTAGTTCAGAAGGGTAAGTTCCCTGAAATCAATATTGATAATTATTGTGTTTTTAGATTTGGGAAGAGATTGTGTGTGCCTTGGGATTCACAGTTGTAGAGATAGTTGTTATGTGAAGCTCATACTTCTCCATTTTTGGTTCATCCAGGATGTACTAAGATGTATAGAGATCTTCGCGAGTATTACTGGTGGGATAGAATGAAAAGGGATATTGATGATTTTACTATGAAGTGTTTGTCTTGTCAACAGGTTAAAGCATAGAGGTAGTTACTAAAAGGGATGTTTCAGCCTTTACTAGTGGTAGAGTGGAAATGGGAGAATATATCAATGGACTTCTTTGTGGGATTTCAAAGAAACCTCGTGGTAATAATTCAATCTGGGTTATTGTTGATCGCTTGACTAAATCTGCTCATTTACTTGATATACGAGATACTTTTTCCCTAGATCAACTTTTCCATTTGTATCTTAAAGAGATAGTCAGGTCACATGGAGTTCCTCTCTCCATTTTATCTGAACATGATCCTAGGTTTAAATATAACTTTTGGAAAGGCCTTCAGAAGTCGTTGGGTACTGAATTAAATTTTATTACAGATTTTCTTCCTCAATCAGATGGGCAGTCACAATGAACAATTCATACTTTGTAGTATATTTTACGTGCTTGTTCGATGGATTATCAGGGATGTTGGGACCAACATCTTTCCTTGTTTGAATTTTCATATAATAACAGTTTTCATTCCAGTAAACAGACGGCACCATTTGAGGCGTTATATGGGAAGCGGTGTTCAACTCCAACTTTTTGGGATGAAGTGGGTGAAAGGAAGCTGATGGGACCAGAATTAGTAGAAGAGATGGAAGAAAAAGTTCAGTTGATTCAGAAACACATGAGAAAAGCTCAGAGCAGGCAGAAGAGTTATGCGGATAACCGGACGAAGGATCTATCTTTCGAGGTAGGTGATCATGTTTTTCTCAAAGTTTCAACGTGGAAAAGTGTGATGTGATTTGGTAAGAAAGGAAAGCTGAGTCCAAGGTTCATTGGACCATATGAAATTCTGTAGAAATTTGGATCAGTTTCTTACCGAGTGGCTTTACCTCTGAGTTTATCTCAGGTACACAATGTTTTCATGTTTCAAAGTTAAATAAGTATATGCCAGAACTATCTCGTGTTTTGAGCCCAGAGGTAGTTCAGTTGGAAGAGAATCTCTCTTATGAAGAACAACCAGTCTAGATTCTTATCCAAAGAGAGATAGTGTTGCGAAATAAGGAAATTCACCATGTAAAGGTTTTGTGGAAAACCATATGGTTGAAGAGGCAACATGGGAATCTGAAAATTCTATGAGGGATAAATACCCCCACTTATTTTGATAAGTGAATAAAATTGCGAGGACACAATTCGCAAAAGGGGGGAAGGATGTAACATCCCAGGTAAATAAAGAATAAAAAAATTTCATATTTATTAATATTTGAGAATTAAATATTAATTTTAGTTTAAAGGGGTTTCTATGTTCGATAGCGTACCCAATACGCAACAAAGAGTTTCTTTGAAATCTTACGTTGCACACTATTAATAAAATAATATTATTTTAAATGGTAGTTAACACGTATCCATTGTATTGGCATTAATGAATATAAATAACTAAAATATGATTATATATGTTTGTTAAATGTTTTTTACATTTATTTAATAAAGGATAAAGGCTTAAAATTGGAAAAGAATTCAAGTTTAGGCATATATACTATAATTTTCACTAAAGGTAGACTTATCGCCTTTAATGAAGAACCTTCATTAAATATAGTTTTGGTCACTCTTATACTTTCTATTGGACCAAATAAAACTCCTCTTTAGAATCAGGACATCAAAATTTACTTTGTGTAAATTTTTGGTATTTTTCCGATAAAGTTCATTTTTTTAATGAATAGCGAAAAATGTTGTATTTTAATTCAAAACCTCTTTTTAATCTAATTTATTTATATGATTATATTATCTTTTGAATTGGTTTTAAAGTGAAATTAGAATATATTTTTACAATTTAATCCAATAGTGGTCGTTGGAATTAATTTAACTTTCAAATTGGACTTAAACTAGTGTCAATCTTTTGATACTTTTTGTTTCATAAAACACGCTATTTGTTTTGACAGCGGGAATTAGTTATTAAATTAATTAATGAAACATATATGTTTTGAATTTTTTAATATAGACATAATTTTTGAATTCGAAATATCAAATATATCTTAGGGTGAATTTTGGGTATTTTTTTGAAAAACATCAATTTTTGATGAATAGTGAAACCACTAAGTGGTACTTAAAAAAACTGATTTTTCGTTTAAATAAAATTTTACCACCTCTGTGTTTTGAATTTAAAAAATCCAACATAAATGGTTGTCATTAGGAAGTAAAATCTGGTTCAATGGGATTAAAATAATTTTTTGGTGAATAGTAACTTTAATGTTTTTAATCGCGATTAGAGGTAATTAGTGTAATTTAAGGTAAGAATAATGTTTTAATAATATGAAATGAACTTGACACATGTCCTACCCTTATTGTATGTGTCATGTCCGACCAAAAAAATCCATGGGTAAACTTGGGGACCCCATGGATCCACTTTGGAAGGAAAATGTCATTAATATCTTTTTATTTAATGTAAAAGTAAAAATGACACAAACATGAGTTGTTTTACTAAAACAATTTTAAAATGGGGTTATACAAGTCTTATGTTTGACTATAAATATTAATTATAAAGATAAAAACATTTCCTACAAAATGATATTTTTTTTATAATTTTTAGACATTAAGTATATTAAATTATATATGACACCATGATGATGCAACGATTACCACATTATTTAACCATTCAAATAAAATGAAAAGATAACATAAAATCTAAGACCTAAATTTGTCAAAAACCTATTTTATGGGTATAATTCGAACCATTATCACCTTATACTTTAATTATTACAATTTGGAACCTTTTATATCCAAATCGCATTTTAAAAAAAAGTAACATTTCTTTACATTCCAAGAGTGCCCCTCCTCTGCTCTTATAAAAGGCCCCCACCTCTACCACCTTACCCACACTACAAAAGCCTTTGGATCGGCAAAAACCTTTTAATTTTGTCTCTCCACATCCCTCTCTAACTCCTAGAAGCCTCTCTTTGGGCAGAAGGCTTCCCATGGAAGCCTTTGAGCTCAAATCAAAAAGAGTTACCCGATTTAAAGGTAGTGTCTTCTCTTGTGTTCTTATGTTTTATTTTGCTTCTCCAACCCTCTAAACTCTTTTTATTAATTTCTTTTGTAAAAAAACCAGTATCTTTAATATAATATGATTTTTTTATAAAAAGGATTCATGCTACAATTACACACACCCACATCTAATGGTTTAAGAACATACTGTTTCCGTGGATGGCGAATTTCTGCCTCATGAAACGATGATTGTTCAACACTCATATAACACCTTTAAAGGTGGCCATTAAGATGTCAATATATTTATATATGATATATAATATGTTTTTGTATTACTTAAGATTTTTTATTTTTAAATTATGTCATACCTTGATGGTTTCTATTATGGGTAAACGCGATATCTTCATTTTAGGAAGTGCGGACTACCGCCCCCTCAAAGTGATTTGATTCGTTAATACCATATGTGGTACGTATAAAGGATAGATTGAATGATATTATATATGATAAATTACTAGAATTATAATTCTATTATGTTTTATTATGTTTTAATTCCATTAAATATGAAATAGAAATGGAAGTAGCATTCATGCATACGTACGACTTACCATCTCCATGAACGATGAATTTAATTTCTTACCTCAAAATGTTATGTAATATTATAAATGCATGTATATACTAGATATATATGTTATATATGATATATACATCATGAGTATAAATCTGGATAAAATATATACATGAAAAACTTGTAATTATAAAGAGCATATTTTTGACTCAAGTACTAATGATCGTTAAAACGACCGTTAATAACTTAAATAATTACATAGTGTTCATGACATGGTAATAAGTGATATAAAAAGAATAATGAACTTGAAAAAGGTTCTTAAGAATGTAGAAATTAACTCAAGTTTATTATTCAGGACGTTAAGGAACGATCGAGTCAAGTCGGACCCGAGGTAAGGGAACTTCTTAACCCAATTTCCATTCTTTGGGTAAATCTCCTACATTAAAATTATGCCATGATATTATTATATCCTATGTTGTATTTTTAATTTCTTTATGTGTACCTATAGTGAATACACATAATAGATCAATTTTATTTAAAAAATTATCTTTGTAAGGGACTTCATCTCAATCTCCATTCATTTAGGCATATTTTGTTTTATACACAACTTTATTTTATACGGTGTATAACCCCCTTTGACTTTTACGTTTATCCTAAAGGAATCTGTTTTATACAAAGAATTTTACTAAATGGAAAAAATGGAACGTTTTTGTCGTACGTACGTGGAGACAATGACTTCTCCACCGCCATGACCATTATTTGAGTTTCGGCTTCCTATACAAGCCATAATTTTTTTATTGAAAAATAAATACCATGTTTTACATTTATTTTATTTTGGTATTGAAAATGGGTTTCATAATGTTTTTATTATATCAATGTGTTGTATTGATATCTTGTTATTGAAATGTGGAAATGTTATGTTTCCTTTATGTATGTTTTATGCGATATGATTATTTTATGGTTCTTGGGCATTGTTATGAAGACAGGTGGTTCTGTGATAAACTAAGGGCAGCTGAGCCCGATATAGCTCTCCAATGAATTGGGTAACGCGAAGGGGTTAAACGTTGAGGTTTCTCTGGAGATATTTAGGGAATATACTGTGATTGGTATTCCAAACATAACCAAGAGGGTTACTCTATACGTAATAATGTTATGAATCCCTCAAGTTACCTTTATGTCTTATGATTTCAATGATTTATTCCTGAATTTATGGGGTATGTTAAAGTGCTTATGTTTTATGAGTAAAGTATGATTTCATTGATTCTTATGTATACATGTACTCATGTTTCCTTTCCATATTTGTATATCCCTTACTGAGATTTTTATGCTAATCCCATGTTTTTGAAATGTTTTTCACAGGTCAAGGGAAAGGTACATGATATGATGATAGTGTCAAGGATGTGTCAATAATGAATACATGTTTTATTTTAAATATGTTTCCGTTGATGGGAAAAATGAATACTATCTTTTATTGTAACCACTTTGTTTAAATGTGGGATTTAATGCATGTTTTATGATATAATTCCCTAAAACTCTAAACCTAAAAAGATCCTCAATGTGTATTCTTGATGTAACTCAAGATTAAGTAAGGTTTAAGGCTGGGGCCATATAGGTACACTACTTGATAGAGAAGGTATTCCCTGAAAATAGGACAGTTCATGGACATATGGTGATATGTAGAGGTAGTTTGCGAACAGAGAACAATTTGCGAACATGAGGGGTTTCATAGAGGCAGTAGGCAATAGTGAAGGTGGAGGTTGTCTGTGGATGAAGGGAGGTTCAAAGAAGTAGAAGAAGTATGAGAATGAGGTGTTCCACTTAACGAACTCAGTAATCAGTACATGGGAGAATAATATGGTGCGCCATTTATAAAAGTAGTCTTTAAAAAGCGTCCAATCAGTTTGTGATAGTATTCTCAGGTATGTAACTATACTCAGAATAGTATAATTCATATATAGGTGAAAATGAAACTTCAATATAGCATCTACCAATAGTTGAGGATGTAGAAATTCATGCAAATAAAGGGACCTACATGTATATAATCAGTGTTTGACATACAAGCCGATGAACAGTGTGTGTATTCAATTCTAGAGAAGTGATCTCAGGAAGAGGAAGACAATGACACATTCCACCGGAAGTTATCCAGAGAAAGAGACCTAGGGAGTGACCCTTGGGAATGTAGTTAGCAGACCATAAACCTAGTAAAGGTAGAGATCTTGTGCATAGAAGGTCTATCCCAAACATTGTAAACATTATTGGTAGTGAGAAATAGCGAATTTGGTACATCAACATATCGTTTTTGTATGCTCAGTGAGGGTGAACCATGAAAAAATGGTTCTGTTTTGTGCATGAGTTCATATCTGTTAATATATTTCAATGAGAGGAAGAGGGAATTGAGTTTTTTTTACAACCAAACAAGATCCGAAGGTGGGAAACTCTTAATCTGTCATACCCTGATTCACCCCCTCCCTCTCAGGGTATTCGATGTAGTGGACCTAACATAAATCAGAATGATAAGGAATGATATTTGAAATATTATTTTTAAAGATAATATTTTTTAAATTCGAAATAAGAATAAGTCCAGGTGTATTAGGTAAAATAATTATAATGGAAACATGTTAGAAGAGCAGTGTATGATGTTGGAATCTATAGAATATGAATATAACCAAACTCAAAAAAAATTCCTTGATGAAGAATGTACCTTCAAAAATTTTAATAAACATTTCCTAAAGGATTATGATATATAATATGAATCCTATGAATCTATTGAAAATTTGAATTCCATGACTAAATTGAATTCCCTATCATCAAAAACTATTATTTCCGATAATTTTTTTAAAATATAAAGAGTTATAATTTTTTTAGGAAATATTTCATTAGGAAGGGTCATGAAAAAATTTGAACATTGCTAAAAGATTTAAATTACTTCAAAAATAATTTGTGAACTCTCTAAGAGAATGTTTGAGAAGATAGATGTTTTGAGCATCAAAAAATTTATATATGGTTAGATCATAAATCTATAGAATGAAATTATTTTTCAGTTTTATTAGTTCTATGGAATCTACGTTCATAGGTAATATCCATATTGTAATAATTTGTTAGTTCCTAGAAGAAGGTCTAAAAACATGTAATCACTTGTAAAATAATAATTTGTAAAATTACTAAAACATAGAATGTTGGAAAAGTGAAATATCATGAATGTATAAAATAACTAATGGAAAATAAATTTAAATATTTGGAATTATTATTTAAAATATGATATTTGGAAGGACACCATGATAAGGAATATATTACAATTATTATAGGGTAATGTTATTATTATTTAAAAGAAAATAAATATGGAACGAAGAAAGTTAGGGAAAGAGAATTTGTTATAGAGATATACTTAAAATCAACAAATTGAAAAAAACCCATGGGTTATTGATAGTGTTTATCCTTCATAGATGAAGATATATTTAAAAATGTTGAAATATGTGTAATATAAAGATATAGGATTAGTTACCATGGGGATTGAAATTTCATTAATAATTTGAGGAATTGGAATAGCTATGATTGAATTAAAAATGATGAAATTGAAGTATGTTCAATATGTCGATGAATATAAAACAAACATTATTAGTTTTATTAAACATTATTATAAAGGGAAATAAGTTATCAAGAAAAATGAATATTGTATCATCAAATGTATAAATGATGGTTGTGTTGTAACTGAAGAAGAAATAATCAAGGGAAATATTTTCTATATAAGAGAACATTGTGACCCAAATTATATATGTGATGAACATGAAAATAAATTTTGGAATCACGTACATGGGAATCATGGGAAGATAATGAATAAAAAATATTCCAATGATGATGTTTTATGAAATTTTCTATCATTGAAATGAAGGGAAGATGATGTATTCACAAATCATAAAAATTGTAAAATGACTAATAAAAGTCATATGAAATTCGAGATTCATTCATTGATATATCATTATCATATTCATTCATTTCTTTTGGGGACAATTATAGAACCATCAATAAAATTATAATATTTACTTTATCACTTATTTTGATGATTTCACCTTGATTACCAACATCATATTTAGGGAACATAAGTCAGAGTCTATATAAGTGTTCATATTTTTCATAAAATATGATTACTTGGAAATGGGGGATTATATAACGATGTTGAGAATAAATAATGGTACATATTTCACATTATATTACATTAAATATTATATTAAAATTCATGGAATCGAACATCAGTATTGTTTTCCAACACCAAAAAACAAAATAGATTATCAGAATGGGAAAATATATGTTTGTTGGAAATGGGAATAATAATTTTAGTGAAACATGGTCATTAAATATTATACTCTTGATAATTTTGTAATTATGTGATAAAAATAAAATAAATAAGGATTTCTAAGGTCAGAATCAAAAAAATATGTCCTAGGAAATGTGGTATAAAAAACTAGCGTTGAAATACATTTATGTTTTTTCAAGACCCTTGTTTCTATAAAATAAGAATAAAAATATTGGTAAATTTGATGAAAATATTAAAGGAGGAACCATAATGGGATATTCACCAAATAAATTAAGTACAAATTTCAATGGAAAACATTAAAAATGATGATAGAATCCAATGACGTGAAAGTGATTGGAAATCCTTATTCATTAATAAATAATTAGGTACATAATGAATAATTCCTGATGAATATTTAAAAAGAAAGTGATTGTGAGACTAAATAAATATATAAATACTCATATGGATATTTTAATGATGTAATTGAATCTATAAGTGAAACATTGAAATCTCATAACATAAATATTTGGTTGAAACCGAATATATTCCTAGAAATTAAAACTCCAATTCAGACTACAAGAATGTTGTGATTAGAAAAGAAGACAACACACATTTCAAATATTGAAACAGAATCAGTTTTTGATTTGGTACAACACAATGAAGGGTTGAATTCATTGAATGAAGAGTTAGATAAAATTGTGGAAAACTAAACATGGGAACAAGTTCCATGTCCAGTAGATGGAAATGTAATTAGAAAAAAATGGGTGTATAGAAACGTGTTGAATTGATGTGGATAAGATTCATGAAATAACGAATTACTATTTTATAAAGGATAAGAATAGGTAGTTGGTACATAATTTTTGGAATCCATTTTCATGTTCAAGGAATAAAAATAGTCAGAAATGTTTCTAGAAGTGGATTCACATAAGTTAAAATGTTTATAAAATGGATATAAATCAATCTTTCCATAAAGGTTACTGGGAAGAATATGATTACATTGGAAAATATTGTTTCTTTTATTAAATTACAAATATGGAAGAAAATATTGTATACTTATGAGATCCTTTTATTTTTAGAAATAATACCAATTTTTTTGTTATTTGAAACTTGAGAATTTTTGGATAATGTTGAATTTTTCTAAAGGATATTTTGAAAAAAAAGTATATGTGTATGAAGTTAACTCGAGGAACCTAATATTAATTATGTACCTAGATGATATAATTATTTCCAGAGTTGTAAAAAATAATATAATTTTTATGTAAATGATGATGAAATTTTAGATTTCATTTTTTGGAAAATTATATTTCCACATATGATTACATGTTCAAGAAAATAAAATGTAATTTTATCTATCTCAAGAAAAGTATTCCTATGAATTATGAAAATAGTTTGTAAGAGAATAATATAAATACATTTTTAATTCTAATTCATTTAGTATGAATATGATTAAATATTAATATAAGACAATGTGTTCATCAAGAATAATTTTAACTAGTGTTTTAGAAATTCTCCTTATTTAATTTTTTCAAGACATAATATTGTTTATGTCATGAAATTATCTCCCTGATATCAGAGTTATATGAATGGATCTCATTTGTTAAAATCAAATTAATTTTCAGATACGATAGTGGAACAATGTCATATGGGGTATTATAGAAAATAATTTGTGTTATGAAATTTCATTGTCAATTTGATGCTAATTGGTCTAGAGATTCACTGATATATAATCAACTTCTAGAAGTACACTTTTCAATGTAGAATGTGGTTTTTGTTAGAAAATTATTAAGTAAGGATAAGAAAAATTGATCATAGTGGTATCAAAATATGTATCATCTATATAGGTTTTGACATAAATATTATGGATTAAATTTTATTTGGAGGACTTGATAGTTGAATTATATAAACCAATGACGATACTTTGTGAAAACTAGAGTGTAATTGAAAAATATTAAAATAATATCAAACACTCATGATCAAATGAAATTGATATTAATTTTCAAACTGTAAAAAAAATTCATGTTGGAATTTTATTCATGAATATATTTTATATAAATATAAAATATATGAATTTTCTAAATGATATTTTTCAATAAATATATTTTTAGATTAAAGGGTTCAAATTCATGTATACCCCCACTAATGAAATCCTCAACATCGTAAATAAGTTACTCAAAATTGATTAATATTTTGTGAAAATAGAAGGATAATATGAACAACTTTATCCTATACGAGTACATAAGTACTTTTCTTATATAAATGAATATGAAGTTTTGGATATCATAAAATGAGGGAGAGAATGAAAAGTTGTAGAAAAAGAGATGTGAGGTTGAGTTTATATTAATATGGACCCAAATTTGCTTTTTAATGAGGGATGATATTCCTTTAGAAACATTAGTTTTTCTTGTATTGTGATATTAGGAAACTCTTTTGAGAAATTAAATGTTTTGGAAAATGTTAAAAAATGTGTTGTCAAAAAGTATGAGAGTGTAAAATTGAACAGTTGAAAAATTTATTAATGTGGGTTTTAAATAAATCCTATTATTTAGAATAAAGATCCTTTGCGGTTTTATACTTTTTTTCCAACAAATTTGTTGTAAATAATGTATTTTTGAAACATGTGTGAGTTATTATATTAGATTGTTTTCCATGTAACTGAAAAAGAGAAATGTTGGAATGTAAGGAAGTATGGATGGATTGGAAGTATTAGAAAATTCCAAATCATGTTAGAAAAATCCTTTCTAATATCAATATTCTAAATGTCATAGAAAAACTAATGATATAATATTTTTATGAAGGAAAATGTTGAATATCCATGATTTTTTTTTCTGTACATAGGTTATCAGACACAGTTCTTCAAACATAGATCCAAACAATGAGGTTCATGAAAATAACATAATACATAGAAATTTTGATACAACTCATGATGTATTTTTTGGATAGATCTATAGTGAATTTTGGTCCATACAAATTTTAATTTTTTAGAATAAAAATATATAACAAATTTCTATTGATAGTTAAACTACTAGATAGGGATTGAATATTTAATTTTATTAATTTTTATAAAGTACAACCTTGCTGATCAGATGAAAAATTCTGGATAAATATTATGATAAAGGTTTTTTTTTAAATTTTTTTTGTTTGTATAAATCAATGTGTTTATAAAAAATATAAGATGGAAAATATTAATGTTTTCAATTAGGATGATAATCCATTAGTTTTCATTATAATATCTGATGTTATATAGTTTCTTATCAAGAAAACATGTTCATATTTTTTAGTGGTCTATCATGACCATAAAATGGAAATACGAAGAAATTGAGAAGAATCATGTGGCATTGTTCATTAGATAGAGAGTTTATAAGAATCTATGAATTTATTTTTTCTTAGTTTTTATAGTCATTTTAATTATAAAATAAATTTATTGTTACTTATGGAATGAAATTTTAATATATGAGTAGATACAAATGGGTATATCATCAGTGTAATTAGACAAATATCTCTAGTCATTGATTACTATGTAGTCCTTTCTAAAAATAAATTTGTGATAACATTTGAAATTTATTTATTAAATGGATGTTGAATAGATAGAGAGGCATTCTAAAAGTTATGTGAATAATAAAGTAGAAGAGTTCATGTTTGTGATCAGAGAGATTATCCTAATAAATATTACAATAGAAAAGACGAATTGTCCATCAAATAGTGGATGCATGAAATTGATGTATTTATATGTGGTAATAATATAGTAAATTGTTTTCAATTATTTTGGATGAATGGATAGAGGAGGAACATGTGTTTCTAAAAATGAATCTAGTTTAGAGATTGGATATTAGTTTTTTTGTAAAAGATACATACATTTTAATTATATTAAATAAAATGAGTATGAAATAAGAGTATACGATTGGGAAGAATCAATTTTTTGTATTTTAGTTGATCAAGAGAACCAGAATGATGAATAGAGTTCTATATATATCTCTTGTATGATTAGTTATAGGCTACTAATTTTCTAACATATAATTTGGTATAACTCTGTAAGGATCTAACATGAGTAATGATTTAGAAAATTGATGATGATTAAAGAAGAATCCATTTGAGCTGATCATGTTTGTTAAGTTCACAGATGAATTGATAATTTCATATAAATACATATAGATAAAAAAAATTGACGTGGGTTTTTTTTGATTTTCCTACATTGTATATACTTAGAGAACCTATAAATGAATATGAAATACACAGTGGTACGTTTTACTATTCAAAATGGAGTAAAGATTATATATTACAGATTTATGGTTAGAATATAGTTTACAACAATTGTATTATTTTCTGAAGAAGAACTGTTTCTATGAAGATGATTAAATAAGAATATCTAATAGAGAAAAATTAAAATGATTAGACATTTCAAAGTTTACTAGAAACGATTGAGGAGAAAAAATAATGAAAAGATGACAGAGATTTGAGGAGAATTTTTGGTGGGGATAAGTTGAGTTAATCAAATGAAAGATAGTTTTTGTAGAACACAAAGGATCAACAAAGTGGAATAAGGAAACAACATAGGTTGTCAAATGTTTTTTTAACTTCTTCATGATATTAAAAATCAATATACACACGGGGGTGGCTATTGAAAATTAGTAGGTTCTCAAATTGAGGAAAAACACTGTAAATCCCATGGGACTATATTACCTTCAAATTGTTATTAATATTAGTTTACTAATTTTTGGAAATAAAGAAACTATAACATGTTGTAGGTTTTATGATTATTTATGATGAAATTTGTAAAATGGAAATCACGGATTCAATTACCCATTCTAAATGATTCATTGATTCTTTGGAACAATAGGAAATATATGAAATAATTATAATGGGTGAATTCTAGAAACAAAATGATTCATTCATGGATAATATATCTTCATGTCAAGTAATATTAGTTGACCCCAACAATATTGATGTTATAGATCAATGTATTAGACAAACCAAAATAATGGGGATCCTAATTTCTCATGGTTTCTTATGGTTACTATCGATTGTTTTTCGGATATCATTCATATAGATAATACAACAAATTTCTGACATATATGGGATGCATGTTCATTTAGATCGATGAATTCAATGAAAATTTCAAGGAAATGAATAGAATGATTGAATGAAATCCAGTGCTCACACCATCTTTTAGTGTATAATGGATTGTGATCTATATTGATGTATCAAATAAGGGAACATGAATAATTTTCAAGAGTAATGATATGGTCATAGTTTATGCCTCATGATAGTTATATATTCTTGAATAAATTTATCTTACTCCATAGTTTGAGTTTCCATTAGGATTTATTTCATTGAAATAAATTAGTAATTATCATTATAGTGACTATATATATATATATATATTGATCATAAATTTTTCATGAATTGTTTCATATATTAGTATATATATATATATATGAAAAAATGATATGGTTACAGTTGATTAAATATAATTAATTTGAAAAATATTAACCCACATGAAAGGATAATATGTGGGCTGCTTCTATGAGTCGAAATACATATACTTGGTTTTAATAGAGGAGGATTGAAAGAGTTGAAATATTTTTTGATTTATATAAGATGGATATTGAAATATTAATTAAATAGGACAAATCCATTATTTATTAGAATAATTTTAATCTTTATATACATAGATATATTGTAGAAGTGTAGTCAGATGATGTGGAAATAAAATTGAACGAAAAAAATGTTTTGGAGTTTAATATTTATTTTTAATTAATGGTATGGTTCAAAAATTGTGTATGTTTCCCATCGATTTATGATTCAAAGTAGGTTTTGTTGGATTAATCTCCTAGTTCATCTATACATATTCATTATTGAGTAATGAAGAAGTATAAAGATATAAAAGAGTTTTTTTTTATGGAAAACATGTATAGGGATATTGTGGATTATGTATCTTGATTCTCAGTATATAATGAAGTCATTTATGGGAGATATAATTTTATTATGGTGTTAATAGAATTAACCAATATAGAATGGAAAGGGGAAATCAAAATCAGAGATTTCATTCCCATACACCGAAACAATCTCAACACTATAATGTTATTTGGGATATGATCACCTTACAAAGTGATCGTATTTCATTATATTAAGATAATATTTCTCGATTGATAATAATGATAGGATAATGGTTTAGGATTTTTTATTGATTCCTATGGCACTAAATTTTATTTTATCATATTAGGATGTGTATTATACCATCTTAATCTGTAGAAGTATTTAGTATGTTTGGATTAAAATTTTCAACATAAACAACGAATATCATACAAAGATATATGGTTTTCTTAATGTGGTCATTGAATACATAGATGATATTTTGAAAAAAATATTATATAGGTATTTATTTTTTTTGGATAGATATATTTTCCTAGTAATGTTTTTTAGAAAAAAAAATTGAATTCACACAAGTATTCATAAGGATACAAAAAAATATAAATGAAATGAAGGGAATAACTCAAATGTACATAGAAATTTTTGGGGAATGAATTCTATTTTAACTTGATATGGTTGATTCAATTTAAGAGAATATTAAATCCATTCTCCAAAACATCAGAATAGAATATATTTAAAAAAAATTAATTCTAATAACCATCATTCAGATTCAGAGTTTGATGTTATCATCCATGCATTTAACGGATTATCCCCATAGAGAAGTTTTATGATATTTTAAATGTAGGTAATGTTGTGTCAATTATTTATTCATCCATTCGAAATTAATTTACATATTGGTAAAGAAATATTCAATATGGGGCTTCTTTAAAAAACTGTTCACATTCATTATGTGTAAAATAATTCTCTCCCATGTAAGTACCAAATAGATCCTTCAAATTAAGAATGTATTAAAGGGAAAAAATATCACTTATAAGTAAAAACCTATATATTTCTAGGATCAAAGATATAATGTGTTTCGAAACAATTCAAGTCACCAAGTAAATCTTTTTTGGTGAAATAATAAATTTTAGCAAGCTATGTCTGATGCTGAGGATGTGATGTTGGAAAACAGTCATCTTTTATTTGTATCAAAGTGTCATAATTTCGATGGTGAAATTATTTCTAGGATATAGAACATAAAAATATAAGATATTATGATATATATCTCTTTAAAAATTTTATATTCCCTTTATTTCTTACTTTAAATGAAACATTGAGTTTTTAAGAACTATGATATATTCTTCAAATATTATTATCAAATGTCAAAATTATCACAAGTTTTTCAGATTTTGAGATACAAATCTGAATATAAAAATTATAAAAATATATTTTATACCTATGTATAAAATGAATTAATTGGTTGTTATTTGGTAATAAATATTAAAATAATTTTAATATAGAAAGATATATTCTTATTAAAAAGTGGTTTTATAAGACCAATGCGCTATTATCATATTTTTTAATAATCACTATTTATGAGATATTTTAATAAAATATTTTGATTATATAGTAAAAAAATTCACTTTTACAATTATTTTCAATACAACTTTTATAATTAGGTTTTCATATATATGAGTAAAAATAATGTGTTCCCAAAATAGTTTTCAATGAATTTCTTATACCTATTTAATAATGAATCAATAAATCATATTGAAATTGAATTATGAAAAATGGATTGAATATATGGAATGGTAATTTATAAATTTTTTAATGATGTGAATTTAATTTTCATTCCTTATGAATAGTAATCGATGTAAAAATTCATTACTACGATAAAGGTTAAAATGAATAATGAGGAGATAAAATAAATATATAATGTATACAATTAAATAAATACATGTCTTAATTTTTTTGTAATATTTTATTCAAATCAACCATTAGCGTATATTTTAATTTGGTTTAATGTCATTCTACATTAACTAGAATATGAATATGTTCCATATGAATCATTTAATTAATGAAAATAGTTCTTCTCTACAAAAATATAAAAGTGAACCTATTCTCCCATATAGTCCACACCACATGAGACCATTATATAGAACATTCACTAAATAAATACTCTTCCACAATTTTAAACCATTGTGTTGATGTTATTTTCATCCCAAAATACACTTCCAAAATTCATTAATTTTGTTTTCAATGGACGATACCTAGAGAAAAGTTATATGTTCATATAAGTCATTTCAGTGTCTACCTATCCATAATCCTCCCAAAAATGTAATATAAATCTATTAACATGGTAAAATCAGTATCTTAACTATAATGAGATATTTTTAGGTTATATTTATATCCATATTCATTCTTTATCCAATCTATTGGAAAATCATAACACCCCTAATGTGTTTGTATGGTCTACCACCACAACGATATAATGTGATTTGTTTTTTAATTTAATCTTTAAATGGAAAGTCTTCAGGATTTAGTTAGTGAACATATATTATATTTATGATATATTTATTTCTATATACATATTAATTATATTTTCCTTTCACTAATTCCATCCAATGAAAAGTAAAAACATTACTCATGCATTAGTATGAAGTAACAACTCATTAAAGTGTTGTAAATCATTTTTACTAATGATTTCTATGAATGTTTATGAATTAATATAAATTAAATAAATTTTATTAATTTTTTATTACTAATATTTTTTATATAATGATACCATGTCCAGGGTTTACATATAGAACAATCAAACTGAAGAATGCGAAGGAAATAAACCTATTTCCAACTAAATGTTCATTTAAATTGGGAATTGTTAATAAATATGAAATATTATATTATATTGGAATGATTCATATTAATTTAACTATGAATATGGTTCTGTAAAATATTTACATTAAATATATATATATATATAAGGATATTTCATCATAAATGAAACATAATGGTATAAGATGTAGGGGCATATAATTAATCTAATTTATTTGTAGGGTTGTCTGTGTAAACTTTATATGATGGAAAATTTTATGAATCTTATCCACATAAAACAATATATTTTATTAACCTATTATTATTCATTTTATTTTAATTTAATAACCAATTTTCCACTAATTTTCATATGAAGTTATTGATGAAATTTTGTTTTATAAAAAGGAATCTTTTTTCCATTTAGTCTGATAAATTTTTTATACATATCTATTTCCACTAAAATGATTCCAAGAATGTAATTTTATATGGTCCAGTTATTTTATATTTTAATTTTCATCAATTTTTAAAATTTGATTTAAATGATAAAAAATATGTCTTATATATTTTTCGATCCTGATATTTATGAGTTTTTTCAAAAAGATTGAATAAATCATTATTTTAATTTTTTAAAAAAAAATGGCTTCTCTCATGACCATTAATAATTTTTTCTATTATGATTAATTTATATTCTAATGTGGATATGTTCTTAAAAATATTTTTCCCAATATATTAGGAAATCTAATTATTTAATTATTTAATAAATTGCATGTTTCCTCTATTTTAAAATAAATGATTTTATTATATTTTAATTAAGTTATCCATATATGAAACGTCCTTTATGGATTTTTATGAGTTAATACTAGTAAAGTATTATGATACAATTTAGATAATTTATCTTTAATAACAATTATGATGATAATTTATTGGTGACTATACTAAACCCATTTTATTTCTATGGGTTAATTTATAGATAAATAAATCACTGTGAAACCTATTTCTTTTCAACAATTTATTCTATGATGAAATGGGGAAATTTTTATGATACCTGTTTACATTGAAAGAGTTCCGATATAATGAAATGATAGAAATGATAGTTAATCTAAAACAGTATGATTGAGTTAGATGTTATCCTTATCTATGAAAATGATATTCTATACATAAGTGTATCAAGAAACCTATATATTATGATTTTTATCTGTTCTTATTGATAATGATTGATTAGTTGTGACTCATCACCCTTAAATATTATTCCCTTTATAAAAAAATAATATTTCATGGTTCATTATTAAAGGCCTCTTAATTTTTTGTTATGAATTTCTTATGTCATAATAATATTATATAACCCTTATTCTTCTCTTATGATCATTTATATCTGTTAATGATTTAACATATTTTTATCCTTTCTATGTATCTATGCTAACCCTTTTTATGTTCCTATTTTCCCCATCTTAGGAAGGGTTGATTTTTTTAGTTTATTTATATTAATTGTACAATGTGAGAAAAAAATTGGGAGTTATGTTGAAGACAATTCTTGACATAAGTTGATTATATATCTAGTCTCCAAAGAAAATTTATTTGAATAGTTTTTTATATGTATATTATTATATGATGTATTGGATATTCATAAAAAATATTGCAATATTTTATTATATAATTCTTGGTTAAACTAAATAACTACATTTTAAATCATGTGTAATCTACTTATATATTATGGGGTTTCGAGAATACTCCAAATAAAAGAATCAGTTTATCAATAGTTTGGTTCACTATGACTTAATAGATATTAATATGTCTTGAATACTGAGTAAAAATTTATTATATTCCATTAATGATAGTAGTTTTCTTTTTTTCCCTTTTATTTTCATTTCACTATGTCCATGTTATTTTTAATTAACCTTTTCTTGACATGAATATTCAATAAAGAGAATTAAAAAACATTTTAATTAATTTTTATTTAATTTTATATTATTATAATTTATATTTTATTTGGAATGGTTTTAAAATCATCATTCTGTAGTTACTGCAAGCCACGGTTGTGATGAAACGATGAATATTGGTGTTTTATAAATAATTAAACTACCAATGATTTTATTTATTAGGTATTGTAAAATGGGACATAATAGAATTTTTTAAGAGGTGTAGATGATTTTTTGGCTGGAAGGAAGATATTTTGATAATTTACATATTCTTCATTATTCTCTACTATTATTATTTATAAAAATATGTATTTTGTTAAATCCAATGATGGAATTGGTTATAAAATTGGTTATCAGTTTTGAGGGTTTATGATGGTGAAATGGGATTTTATTATTTAATAGATTTGATATGTTTATATTTAGTCTGAAAAAATCACCAACCCATTTTTACTAATAATACTTCTCATGGAAAGTATATAAGATGTTCAGGATTCTGCTCTTGAATGGTTCTACTAATCTAGAAACACATCACACACTTTCTTGTAAGGTGTAATTTAGAATTATTCTATATGTGGTACAATTTTAGGGATTCCAAATATTTTATGAGTCATCTCAAGAATTTGTACTAATTATAGTATATGGATTGATATGAGGATAAATGATTTACATGGTTGATCCTCAAAAAAATATTACATTGAACCATGATTTCAATTGATGAAAGATGATATATGTTTAGTTTTTTGTTTTATATAAACATAAATAATCTAATGATTTTGTTAATATTGTATGGTTTTTATGAAATAAAAACAGGTCCTTGTTTTCATTAATAACACAATAGAATGAAGATATTTTCAATATTTATTATAAATAATGTATAATTATTTTATATTATAAATTGAAATATATATAACATTTTGTGGTATCTTATAATAAATTGTTATTTCTGAATAAATGTGTTCCTTTAGTGTTCATATTGAATTTTCATCTTGATTTATTTTATATTTAGGATAAAATGTTATGTTTCATTAGTAGACGACAATATTCTCAAATATTAGACTATATATGATATGTAATTTACAGTTCTATGATGTTATTTTCTTGTGTTTCAAATGCTTTCACTGGGGCGTGCATCCGTCTGTTGAGAACATGCATAATTTTTCCTCGAATTCCAGCTTTCCAAAGATAGGTGGCATCCGTTGCCTGTTCAGGGACATTTGTTCCTTGATCGAAAAGGGATGATGGGATATCAGTTCCTCCTTCCATGGATTCCTCCTCAGAATTCATTTCCTAGTCCAGGTCATCATCATAGATTAAGATGTTGTTGGTGAAACTCATCTTGGTGCCAAGTCTTCATGAATGTTGGTTAATTACGCTGCTTCAGTCAAGACATTCCAAGGGGTCTAGATAGGGCAGTAACCTTTGGTCGAGGGAGTAGTCATGTTTGACGTCACTGGAATGTCTGGACGCTAGAACACTGGAACATATGGGTTTCTTCCCCTTATTACAAGGCTTATCGAGGGCACAAAATCCTGAGGAATCCCACATCATGTTCGGGAAATTAAATTCCATAGGCATGTCTCTGAGGTTTTCCCCAGCTTCCCATGTTTAACATGGGGTATGCCGTGATTTTAATGTGCAACAGAGTCAGATCAGAATGATCAAAACACTAATGGGAGTGGATCAGAACGGTGTAGCCCATGAAGGGATCACTGATGCTGGGGATAACACATGGTTAGTTACTTGGATGCTGCTGGGAATAGTAAAGAGTTGAATGGCATCATCTCTCCATGATGTGGTAGCCCGGGTAAGAATCAGGATGGATATATATTGATAATAGTGGATGGGGGATGAGATGGAGCCGATATGAGGGTGACAATGATTTTGTGCTTGACCCTTAGGGAGGCTTCCAACATATCCCCCATAGAGGGAATGAAAGTCCACATAGTTTAGGAGAGGCATATAGAATCGGGGTGTTCCCAGAGGACAGTGACTCGATGACATGTTGGGTCTTATGTGTGGTTAGCAGCCCGAGGATGGTCTATCTTCACTAGGATAGACCATGGTTGTGGGACCCATGAAAGGGACGACAATAGCTTATCGTTGATTCTAGAGTTCAATGACTTACGGATGTATGGGGTTTACAAACACTTACCACTGATTGGGGTTGACAACAGCTTACTGTCGATTGGGGTACAATGCCTTACCATTGATTTGGGAAAACAAAGTCGTACCGTCGATTAGGGTACAATGGATTACCGTCGACTGGGGTAAAATGGCTTACTGTTGATTGGGGTTTGACCTCTGGGAGGATTCCTACATACCATATCTAAGAGAAAAGGATCAAAGAACACATAGTTCAAATGGGTTCCGTTTAAAATCTTGCAGATAAAAGGCGGAATATTGTTTAATGACATGCGGGACCAGGGTGGAACGATGTAAAGTGGTTAGGATAGATGGGTGTGTACGGCTTGAACCTCCAGAATGCTTCCTACATACCTTCCTTTGCAGGGATCAAATTATGTCTTGTTCAGGATGGGATGGAGATCTGACGTGAAGGGGTCCGGACCAGTAGGTTTTGGGCATGAACTACAGGAAGGCATCCTATGTACCTTGCCTTGGTAAGGATCAAAGTCCACATAGTTCAGAAGAGGTGTTGGTAAACATATGTGAAGGGGGTCGAGACCAATGGTTGTTGGACTTGATCTGCTGGGAGGGTTCTTACATACCTTTCCTTAGAAAGGATCAATGTTCACATAGTTAGTGATAGGTGTGGGTAAACCAATGTGAAGGGGGTCGGGACCAATGGAAATTTGGGCATGAAGATCAGGGAGGCTTCCTACATATCATACCTTGTCAAGGATCAAAGTCCACAGAGATCAGGAGAGGTGTTGGTGAGCCGACGTAATGGGGGTCCAGACTAATGGTTGTTGTGTGTGAACCCCAGGGAGGATTCTTACATACCTTCCCTTAGCAAGGATAAACTCCACATAGTTTGGGAGAGGTCTGGGACTTACACTCTAAGGTGTACCAAAGAGGATGTCATGTCCAATTCTTACTCTAAGCCCATGTGAGTTATACTTTGTGTGAGAAACAAGAGGTAGCAAAGACCTGACGATCATGTCGTGAAACGGACCATACGATCAAGTCGTGAAAGATGCATCCATTGTAAGTGAAGTGGGGATTACACATGGATAGCGGGGCAGAAAAGGAAACAAGGGCATTCATGTGGTTCATGGCCCTAGGATATGGAGATTGGGACTAACTATAGGATGGAGGCTTGGGGGCGACGAAGCCCAATGGGGTTTGGCACGGAAGAGAGGATGGTTCTGGTTCCCAACCCACCTCTAGTCCATGACATGGATGAAGAAAGGATAAGTATATGTACAACCTCCTTCATAGAAGCTAGGGGCTTTCACCCTGATGGTTTCCCTTCCCCACAAACAGACACCAGTCTGGAAAAGAGGATCATATTCTATGTGAGGAAGATCTCACTACTTTTGAGATGAGCGGGTGTAGAGAATGTCCATGATGGGTCTCCCCATGTAGGAGGAACGAGGTGGGGCCATAGTTTAATGTCACGTGCTAAGGACTATGACGCTTGGCATTTTAATGTCCTGCAGCTCAGATGGGAGGGGGGGTCACTCCGCACCCCTAGGACTTACTAAACTGACACATGCCTTCCCTTGGGGAAGGGAAGGCATCAGTAAAGTTTTGGTGAGGTAGTGTCATAGATTGATCTTTTGAAGGGACCATGTTAGAGTGGTTATGCGAAGAATAAATAGTTATTATCTTGCCTATGAGAAGAATCATAAGGCTATTCAATGCCACGTAAATCACTACCCAAGGGACGTTGAAATCACTTCTTGCAAACCTAGACAGTCGCAAGGGAAAAGGGTTTGTGAGGTAAAGAGGATCACAAGGAGAGGCCTTGGGAAGCTCTGGTGCTCCATGTGGTGGATGGGCATCACGAATGGGTATGCTTCACGATGTGAAGTGGCCAAGACTAGGCACAGGGAATAGGTGCATATAAAAGGTTCTTCACAAAGTGGAAAGGCCTTCGCGGAGTAGTGTTTCATGAATCAAGGGTGCAATATGAAGTGAGGCATTGCAAAGCAGTGTGCTCCGTGAAGTACAGTGACCCTGCCTTGGCATGTGGGTTACCTGTTCATGGAGGGTACTTCACAAAGAATAAGTGTTTTGCGATGACCTGAGTCCACTAGAGGATCCCCTTCATTCATGAAGGACTATGTGCTCCACCAAGGGTTTCCCTCTTTATAATGGGGTTGAATTTAAGAAAAGGGAAAGGTACTTCATGATGTAAAAGTTCTATGAAGAGGTCATTATTCATAGAGCAGAAATTTCTTTGTGAATTGAGAGCTATGAAGTTGAACAGTCATAGGATCCATCCTTTGGGCTCGAGGGGAGCCTATTATTTATATTCATGAGGAGCCCTATTGTAGAGCTCGCTCGGTGCAGAGCTACGCGGAACATTGTTGTTACCATAGAGCCTCCCACCTCCTTGCTCTGTGGCAGCTTCACAAATGTCAAATCAGGTCGCTGGGCCTCATGCCTCCTTGCTCTGCGATGGCTTCGCGAACGTCAAATCGGATCGCGGAGCCTCCGACCACCTTACTTCATGGAAACATCACCAAAATAAAATCGGAACGTGGAGCCTCCCAACTTTTTTCCATGGAGGCTTCACAAATGTCAAATCAGATCACAGAGCCTCCCGCCTCCTTCCTCCAGGGTTTCTTCGCAATCGTCAATCAGATTGTGAAGCCTCCCTCCTCCTTGCTATACGGAGGCATCACAGAGGGGGTAGCATTGCGCCGGCCGCAGTGCTGTGGGGCTCCGCAAACAAGCTTCGCAATGCATCCCCAAAAGGCATTGTGTTTGTTCTTACAATTCCCAAATTTTTGTGCCAACAAATTCCCCCCTCAAACTTGGATATGTGGAGAAAATGAGGTTCAATGTTTGAGGGTCAATCACCAAAACTCCATGGTCAATCAGGAAGAAGGAACACAAAGGAGGATATCAAGGTGGAGAGGTGACGCGTAAGCTGGGAGCACCGTGAAGCTCAACATTTTCGGGTGTTCCACGATGCAAAATGGTTCATTTCCTATAAATTGGGGAATTGGACCTCTCTTTTGACCTTTCTCACCTCTGCGTTTTGGAATTTAGTTCTCTCGATTCACAATGCTCTTCGTACTCCGTAAATGGTGTCCTCGAATCAGGCTTTCTGCATCGCGGTACACAGCGAGTCTTTGACGTTGGAAGGGTGCGCTCCATGTATTTTGTCTGCTAGGTTAGGGCAGGGCTTCACGAAATCGTACTGGGACTGAGCTCTATAAATGGGCTTCACAAACGGGCTTTATGAATGGGTTTTGCGAACCAAAACAAAAAAGGTCCAGACTTCAAAAATAGAATGGCTAAGCAGGAAGCTACCAGGTGGGTCCTTCCAGATGTTGTCCGGAGGGTGGAAATGGCAGATAGCTCTGGTATAGGGAAGTTCATACGAATCCATTATTACCATAATTCCACGGTAAAGCTACTGTTGAAGACTCATAAGGACTCTCCTTTGTGTAGGAGGCTACCTTTGTATGGAGTTGGATTGAGGGATGATGTACTCATCCCTGAAGCGAACAAGGATGACCAAGCTTACTAGTTCTGGAGCATGTCGTGCCAGTGCCAGTGATTTAGGGAGGCTGATGGCCTTACCTTGGAGGAAATCATGCCTGTCAACACTGATTGTCTGTACAATAATGTGATTAACATTAACGGGAAGGAACTACAACTGGAAACATCTCCCCAATTCTACCATACTATTTTCAAGGAAGCCCTAGGTAACCTGGAGATGGGGTGGTCTGACGAGGGGGATCTGTACAAGGGTGGGAACATCATAGATGACTAGGCCTGGGCCTAATGTGTAGGTGCCTCATGCGAATAATCTAGAGAAGAGCTATGGTGAGTGGGCCTATATGAGGGGGAATGGGTCTCGCAATTCCATATCTAATAGCTAATGCATCTAATGCCAGTGTTGCTGAACAGATGGCCATTATGGATCAATACCTTCCATTTGCAGCATGGAGAGGTTGGCATCAGTCTATGAGACCTGCATCAGATCACGAGGGTCCCTATACTGGGGGATATGTATGATGAGTTCCTCCCCATTATTGGTGTGTGGGAGGATCTGGAGCTGTTTCCACTACTGGTGATGGAATTGATCGACCAAGTGTAAGGAGAGGACAAGTAGTCGGTAAGGGATGTCAATTAAAAAGGGTGGTTCAATAAGTTCTTGATCGTACCATAAAATAGGCAGTTCCCTCTGAGCCCTTGTACTTTCTCGAAGGGGGCTCAACGAGGTAAGGAGGACTCATATTGGAGGCTCTTGGAGGTTAACTAGTTGATGATGTGGGGATTCAGCATCAATACCAAGCAAAAATAGGTACTCGGGTTTGCTGCATTCAATGTGGCTCTCATCTGCAGTTGGATCCTACATGTGAGAGACACAAACAAGGGTGTGTGACCGAGCACATTTATCTTGGTGTCCATGTTGGCGACAAAGGGATGGGTCAACCTTGAGATCCTGATGCTCACCAAGTTGTACAAGATGTTCTGGCATATCAGTGAGGGGAAGAATCCACAGAGGATATGCATGCCATTCCACCTTCTTGTATGGGTGGATAGCGGCAAATATTAGAGTTATTTATGAATATCCAAACCCCATATCCCCTCCTGAAACAAATTTCTGACCGTCCATTCTGAATGCGGTAGGGATATTTCTGACTAAGATGACTATGCAGGCAGTGCTGAATTAGGTCCAGAATGTAGAAGAGTTCAATTTACACCCATTCCCGTTTCCAGTAGGTTTGTTCACTAATGACGGTTGGGGAATAGAAGAGCATTGAGATTACCTCCTGGCCTTTTGGGGTGGAGTCATAGTGGCGCGGGAGGACCCCGAGTCCCTCTGCGAGCCGTACACTTCTCACTGATTTGCATGGTAGTTTTGGTGTATGTAGTGGTTTACCCCACTGGTATATTTGGGGTTGCTCCACGAGGATCACCCTTGTGTGATGTGGAAGATGTTTCTCATTTTCACATAGGAATATGGGAAGATGCAATTGAGCTTCCTCTACCCACAGACATCTTCAGGCTGGTAAAGGAGTATGCCAAGTGCTGGGAGGTGACCTATCCAAGGTAGATATTGAAGCACAAAACGATTCAGGTGATCAATGGGGTGCCTCCCCAACCTCGAGGCTGGGGCTGGATGGCGGTGAGGACATCTCATGGTGGCGGGGTTGTTGTGGTGGCGTGGCTTGCACCAGTCGAATGGGAGGCATTAGAGGATCCAGTGGCGACAAGGGACCCTAAAGTCCCTGAGGAGCAGATTTATCCATGGCCACCAAGGGGATTCCATAGGATATCCACCTGGGGTCCAATGAAGGAGATACTCCACATAGACATGCTAGAGAACACTGTCTTCCTAGAAGCTTTAGACATATGGGATGTCAACCAGAAATTCCTTAACGCATTCGAGATGTGGTAACACCTGAACCATCTCAGGATAGATTTTCCAGGGATTGACCCGGTCAGATCTAGCTTTACAGTATCCTAGGTAGAGGCAGAGCAATACCTGGTCGAGTTGTAGGACTTTGTGCACTCTGAGGGTGCCCCGCATCCAATGAATGATCCGATAAAATTATTTTTGGATAAAACAAACCCTCCGTAGTTTTCAGTTGCAGAATTGGGAAGCGCTTCCCTCTGCTAGAAAAATAGGATGAGTCCCACTAAGGGGGAGGAGGCTGGTAGAGGGATCCCTCTGGGGGAGGGATAATCTGGCAATTCAGACCCAGAGTATGAAGAATTTACAGAGTCACTTGAGGTAAAATCTTAAATTACTTCCCTAGATCCTTCATCCAGGTCATCTGGGACTTCTCAACTGTTATTTGAACAATGTAGGAGGGCCTTATAAATAGAACCCATTCCCTCCAATCATTCAATGCAGCTATGGGGCCATCGAGATCCGCGCTGACTATTATGGTGGTTACCGTGCCTAGCAGGGCTGGGACACCTGAGGTGGTTCTTCCAATGTTTTTAGAAATCCCATCATTCTATGAAGGTCCGCACCTCAGGGTTCCAATAGAAGGAACCCAAGAGCGAGACCAAAAATTTGAACTATGTTAGTCTCTTTTACGAATTTCCTGGCTGCCACCAATGGGTCAGGTTACCTAGCGTCCACACAATTTTTTGAATGAAATGTTCTTCAAATGGAATGGGATACCTTGGAAGGGATGGTTGGTACTCATGGCGATGCCTTTCCCATGGGAATTCTGATGGTCATGGAGGTAGATATTCAAACAGACCATGTGATCGAGCTCTCGATCATTGGTGGGATTGTTATTAGGAAAAAGCCTAAGATAATTGACGTGGGATCTGAGGAAGAAGATCAATAAGACAACACAAGTCCTTCCATACACTATCAGACACCTGATGCTGACCCTGCTAACATGTTCTTGGGGGAATTTATCACATATGAATTTACTGACCCAATAGATCGAGATGAAAAGGCATCTAATGAGGAGGATAGAAAAATTGTCTGTCACCGGTAAAAGAAGATGATTAAGAGATTAATCTATGACACCCCTCAAGCACAATGGATAGACCAGATGGGGAGGCTTCGATCCCGGCTGTGTAAAATATGTGTTGTGGGAGTGGATTCCTAGAATCCTCACATGCTCATCTAAGACCTCAAGGTGGAGAAGATTCAAGAATATTATTATGGTCTTGGTGTGGGTTTTCAGTGGAGAAAACCGTTGAACCTCAAGACGCTTCAGGAGGATAAAAATGATATTCAATGGCTGCATGTCTGGGAGGATGAGAATTCCGCTTCCCTTACCATGCAATTATAGATCATTTCGCGTCTAAAGGCCCACTTGGCATAGGCAGAAGAGCACAGGAAATAATAATCTGATGAGATAATTGTCATCCAAACCAATGAGTAGCGGGTCTAGATCGCGGCCAATGAACTGCACCCCATTGCTGTAGAGGAGGAGGAGGAACTGAATAGGTGTTATGAAATCCCATATTTCACAAGCCTAAGGGTGGCATAAATACAATTCTCTTTGTACATGGTCAACCCATCCAATGGAGGGGTTGATCCATGGGTGCTGTAATGCTTATTACATTTGATCGTACTTTTATACTTCGTTTATTTATGTAGGGAGTATTCATGAGTTTCGTTATTCGATTCATCTTGTTACATGTTTTTCACATTCATGAAACATTAGAAGATCAATCTAAAGGATCAAATGGGTTAGGCTCAATGTGAGAAATAATATATGTCCCCTTGGTATTCCACCCAAATATGAGAGTGAAAACCATGATTTGGGAATCCAGGGTTTGAACAATCAATCCAGGATTCCATGAAGAAAGGGAGAGTACTGACTAGAGAATGAAGGTCTCACAATAATCGAAGCGACATATTACTAACAAGCTCCAGTGGATGAGTGGGGTAACACTAGAGGCATTAGAATCAATCCAAATAAAAGGGAATGGGAGGTGTGAATTAGGGTACTCATGATTTGGAAAACTGTGGGGGTGGTGTGAAAATGAATGATAACTATTGACTGTGTTTGAGACACAGTAACCTTACTGTGTTATTCTGAAATGGGGATAACAAATTAGGGCCGAACAATGACCTAGTTCGAAACACGGGAAGTGACTCAAAATTTTATCCATTAGTCTTCTGGAACATTGGACCATGATAGTAGGTGAGCCATATACCAAGAATCTATACTATTAGGGGGTTCCTTTAGACATGAAAGATGACAAGGGTCCGTGTAAAGGGAAATCAAATCACGGAGGGTGGAGTGATGGGTTGTCCGACTAGAATCCAACACTCTTGATATGACACCACCTCCGTGGAAACAAATTAGGTGGGCACATCGATCTGATCAGGGATCAAACATTCATTTCAATATGAACTCTCTAGTGAGGACCAAGGGTGACTTGTGGTTTTACATCATGCCAGGTAAGATGATAGACATGTATTTTAACGACTAACGGTAAGGATGGTGCGCATATGTTTAAGGTCATACTACCTGGACAAAAATTAGGGCTGTGGGTCCAGAAGGGATAATGAACCTAGGGCTAGGCACAAGGAAAAATTTGTGGGTGTCTCTATGTATCCCATGAAGATGGGCATCATGCCAAATGTAGTTCTAGACACAATGAGTTCAGAGACCAATAATGGTAGGGAGATTCCTCTCTAGTGAGGAAACTAATGCATCCCCTGATTAACATGGGACATCATGAATTTTTATAGGGTAGAAACATAGTTTAGTTTCATGCATTGAGGACATGGATACCAAGAAAAGAAAGTGTGTAGTGCGGTACATACCGTGACATGAATGAGACCCCAATAGGTAATCTCCACACCAAACACTCATAGGAGAAGCCTTAGGTCAACAGAACCAATGTGAAAACTGGAATAGGCCCATGATGGTTTGTCTTGGCATTCCTCTGTATCCAATGAGGATTGGAATAAAGCCACATGATGTCAAGAGATTGAATTTAAATGTCATGCGAGACGAAGGGCATGTGTGGCAAGGTTTTTCCAGTATACATCCTACCAATACTACTAATCCCACATGAGTCATGATCGATGTGGGAAATAAGTAGTATTTATTGGACATTCTAATTACTAAGAGGCACACATTAGGGTCTATGGGTATCATGGTTAATGGAATCCCAATAATACTGACCTGCCTACTTAACACATCTAGAGGTGTGAAGGGGTGAAGTTGAGTATGTTGGAATTCCACTTGAACATAAGGGAGTGGAATGATGTGAATCATGATGCTCATTATTTGGACCACTATGATAGTAGCGTGATGATAGAGCATAATTGCTGACCATGTTTGAAACAAAATATTTGTTTCATTATAGCTTGGAAAAGGGTCAAATAAATGAGGTTCGACCACTGACCATTCTTGAAAGACGGGACCTATCGCAAATGTCATCCGAGGTCTTAAGGGGCGTTGGCCCGAGATGGTAGGTAAGCCAATGTGGCATGATGCCATGCAATAAAGGGTTCATATTCAAAAATTGATGATAATGGGGATCCATATAAAGGTATCATGAATCATGTAAATGAAATGATGGATTTTTTATGTGAAAACTACAAAAATTGGTCTCCTTCCCAGGCCACATTTGTTTACGCCAATGATAAGTGTTAGATAGAGGAAGTTGAATCCCTTTCTGAGGAAAAGGGTCTTGGGGTTTCATGATCATAGCTTAAGGTCATAGAGTGGCCAATTAATAGGGGACCTGGTATGATGGACTATGTTTAGGTTGGCGACGTAACCAAACCCAATCCATAGTTCCCATCGAATTATCTTATTTTAGGGTCATAGAACTCGGAACCTGTTTGGAAAATAAATGGGAGGCACATGGTGATGTTGTTTGAACACCCAACATGAATGAGAACCCAAAAGGTACTTGCCACACCACAAGATACCAAAACAGTTTGGGCCAAAGGGAAAAATGAGGTGGTAAGATTTAAGAATCTGAGGACAGGACCCGAAGGCATGATTCCTGGGCATTCCTACATATCCCAGGAGGATGGGAATCTAACCATATGTTGTTCTAGAAGATGTCATATAGTTTAACGTCTAGGTGCATGGATGTGTAGTGGTCTTAGTTTATGGTCATAGATCACAAAATCGAGATGGTGAAGAGGAAGGGAGACACATGATGAGAAAATTATAACAACCGACGTGAATGAGGACTTGTGGTCCTTATCACCATGTGTTTCGTGAGGAGGTTTTAGGTCGAGGGACAGAAATTGAAAGTTAGGCTGGGCCCGAGGCAATGTTCATGGGAATTTCTATATTCCACATGAGAATGGGAATCAATCCATAGATAGTTCTAGAGGTGGAATGGTAAGGTACTAGTTCTAGTAAAGATATGGTCATACGGGTCGGGTCCAGACACCAAAAGAAGCCAAATTTGATTGATCTTATTTATCCCTTAATATAGATGTGTGTTTTTTTGTGAAGAGATAAAACAAGGACAGAGAATCCTAGTATCGCTAAAGGAATAAAGCCACATGGAGGCATTAATAAATGGTATAGAGGATGACCAATACCCAACATGATTACTCCTTAAGTGTGGAAACCACTATGTAGTGTCGTTTTTCTTCATGCGGCCAGGATGATAATGTCACAGCTTTAGGTCATGTGATAGGACCAACCAATGCATTTTAATGTTGTGAAATATATAAAATAGTTTAATGAAATGTGGTACCATATTTGGAATGTGCACTACATGATAAAGAATACCATATGTGAAAGTCGACGAGGTCCACATCACACCATGCATGATACCCAAGAAGAATCCTCGGGTTGAGGCCCTAGAAAAGGTAAGAAAATATGCGGATAGACCTGAGGATTAAATGTATATGTGTTCCAAGATATCCCATGAGGATGGGAATCAATCCACACATAGTTCTGAGTGTTCAGTTTAACATCAGGAAGGACATAATAGTTTAAGGCCATGTTGGAGCTTATACGGTTTCACATCAAGTTGTATGACATATAGTTTAATGGCATGCAGGATAAGAGGTATGAGGGAATATATCCTAGAAGGTGAGAATGTGGTGAAACTATTACAGAGCCGACGTGAAAGGGGACATAATCCCAGACACACCACACCACACAATCCTATAAGAGTCAGGGCCTGAAAGGCTGATCAAAAGAGATAATTAGTGGAGCATAAGTGGGACCCAAAGAGAGGACGTCGGGTCATTCCTAGATATCTAATGAACATGATAATCAAGCAATATTTAGTTATAATGGTAGGATATATTGGGAGACTTTAGATTAAGGTCTTAGAGCTTAGACCGTGGAGAAGAGAAACTCTACCTAGTGAGCACATACATTGATCAGATCCATAAGCCCACTTGAGTCAATCTCGATGAGGGAAATAGGGGTGGAAGTGGACTTTTCAACACATGGGATACACATAAGTGGGAATTAAATGTGGAGCCTCGAATGACTCCTTACCATGGATTATTCCTCCAAATAAGAAAATTCACACTGAGGGATAGTACTAAGATTATCGATATTCCACTTGGACATGATGGGGTGGAAAATGATGTAAATCATGAAATTGAAATTTAATGATTGACAGTGTTGGTGTGGAGATGGTGGAAAACAATTTACCATTTTCGAAACAGATTATCTATATCATGTTACCTGACATCGGAATAACAAATGAGAATCAACCATGGACTGTATTCACAATGCATAACTTGCATCAATTGGTTATTCGAAACCCTTGACGACGTTGGCCCATAATCGTAGGAGAGCCCTTGGGATGAGCATCCATTCCATTTGGGGGTCCTTCAAATGTGAAATATAATGAAAGCCTAGATGAAGGGGAAAACGATGCCTAAAAAAAGGATGAAAACATGTCATGGTAGAATCTAACACTCTAGGTTATGAACCAGAGTACTCCCAGGCACATTGGTGAATCACTGAAGAAGGTCGAGGGGGAGAACATAACAACAACCGACTTTAAAATATGAGTGTAGGTAAAAGGTGTTAAGGGTGATCAGAAGAGAGTGGTATATGGTGTGGTTGTTACAAACCCATTGTGAATGGGGTCATAAGCCCATACCACACTGTGTACCCCTCCCTTAGAAGGACTTTGGCCAAGAGGCTATAATGATAATGATGATTCTAAAATATGGGGATGGACCCCAATACTAGATGTTCGAGTGATCTTATGATTCCCTTATGGATGGGAATCAAACCATACGTAGTTTCGAGGAAGGATGTTCTGTAGTTTAACGTCCTAGAGCAAGGGCACAAATATGAGCAAGGTACGCCAACGAGGGATATGTATTGCACGGAGGATAGCCTGAGGTGAATTAGGGAATTAAAAAATACCACTTCATACAATTAGGAATGAACACTTAGGCTAATGGGATGAAATTGTTGAAGGACCTGAAATAGGAAGTCCCACCCAATTCACTATTTAACATCTTATAGTGAGGAAAGTATTGCTCTTAGTTTATGGTCATAGGGCTCATACTGTAGATGCCACGTTTAATGTCATATTTAAGGGACAACTGAGTAGAGAGGGTGATTCATTGTGACTGTAGAAATCCATGAAACAACAACTATGATAAAGGATTACTTTTGACCATGTTCGCAGCATAATATCTGTATTTATGTGACCAAAGTTCGGGGGAAACCAATTGATCAACAACTGTTGACCGCATTCACAACACGGGAATTGATTCAATTTGTTGGTCAAAATCCTAAAGGATGTTGTCCTAAATGGTAGGAGAGCACTTGGGCCTAGAATCTATCTTGTTCAGGGGTACTTTTGGATATAAAAGATGGTGGAAACACAAATGATGGGGAGCACGAAGCCTAGAGGGGCATGTGCTTGTGGAAATGATGATAGATAAAGGAGGGATCTCTCAAGGGAATATGTGTGGCATGGTAAAATAGACCAATGTGAATAAGGACACTTGTCCATCCCACCCGACACAATCCTTGATGAGAACTCGGGATATGGGGTTGAAAGGGTCGAGGGAACTAAGGCTGGGAGTCCCGACAAACTGTATCCATACGACCCCTCATTCGAGTATTGCCATACAACAGCTCCAAAGCCCACATGAGCAATGCTCGGTGTGGGAAACATGTAGTAGGACCATGCTCTCCTTAGTATATTGGGGTACAACAGATGGACTCACACTCTTGCATGGGTCAGACAGAAGCTTAACGAGACAATGTGGTAGAATGAATCACTACACTCAATATTTGGTACATATGTGGGTGGTGAAAATGACAATGGATAGATGTTGACCAGGTTTGAAACAAAACATTTATATCGTGCGACCTGAAATGGGAACAACAAATGAGCATCGACCACTGACCATATTCACAATGTGGGACTTATATGAACTTTTAGTTTGAGGTCCTCATGGGCATTGGCCTGAAATTATAGGAGTTCCATTAGGCTATGTATCTATACCATTCATGGGACCTTTTGTAGAGACCCGAGTCTTGACGTACATGGACATTACATTACTTTTGAGGAATACTTAGTACATAACAAAAACACACACACAAGGATCATAATATTTTAGTGTCTTTGGAAACTCGGAATATAATCTTCTAATTGTGGTGAAATATCTTCAACATCTCCCATAAAGATCTTCCTTTTTTACCTAAAACTTTTCTTTATGTCCTGGGGAAAAGAAAACATAAAAGGGTGAGCTCAAATGCTCAGTAAGGGTAAACAAAAGAAATATCAATCACATCATATTCATAAGAACATAACATTTTGGAAATCATAACCTGCAAAAGAGAGCATAATTTAATAACATGGGATAAATCCTAGTAGTGAAATTAAATCCCAATAATCATAACATAAAACATGAAACTTTGTGGAATACAAACATAATCATATAGAATCATATCTTATTAGTCAAGACTCATTGCCAAGACTATCTTAGTGGAAAAAGTCCATTTCTGAACCGAGTCACCCTCATTTCAGTCATGTTTCACTGAACCAATATAACCTACCATTCCAGCCATGTCTATCTCATGAGATATAAAATCTTACCCAATGCATTGGAGAGAGATATAGGTCCCACCCATCTCATAATTATACCATTCTTATGTGTGCCACAAAATCATAAACCATACATCATAGCATAACCCATGTAATAAAAATGGGAATCGTAAACATCGTGACATCATAAAACAACTCATATAAGATAAAGGAATTCATAAAAATAAATCCATCACAACATAATCAAATCAATGTAATAATAGGGATAGAAACATAACCCTTTATTATCTTAGATGGAAAATAATTTTGATAAAACTCTTGAACTCCATTTTTGAGGAAAATATCCTTTCTACTTCAAAAACACTTTTCCTTTCTTAACATGTCATATAATTTTAAACTAAAAGAAGTTGATTGAAAATAAACTTGAAAACTTGAAAAGGAAGCTTCTTTGTAATAATGTTTTAAAAATCCATTCATGTAGTATATGTTAAGAAAAACATTCTTCTCATACTTTTGTCAGAAAAGTCAAAAAGTACCTCGTACGAAAAATGACAAAAGATTCATTTCATATCTTTTAATAAAAACTCACTGAAGGGTAAAATTGGAATTAAACTATTTTAAGTGGATGGAAACAATATTACATATTGAGGGAACATGTATGTGGATGATAAAATATACCCCATTAAATATCAAAGTATAAACAATCTCGGATAAAAATGAGATTGTGATATTTCCCTTACCTTAAGTCCGATTTGCTTCATAAGTGTCCAAACTTCCTGTATAATTATTTAAATAATGTCATTAACTTATTACAGAATCATATTCATTGTTATGATATCATATATGGTTCACTTAGGACTTTATATTACCCGTTCTTTTGTAAATTCCATGTTAAAGAAGCGTTTTGGGTAAAATCGTTTCATTTATCGTAGGTGTTTGGACATGTTGTTCTTGACATTATTATTACTTATATCATGAATTACTTACTTCCAGAATATAAAACATGATTTATATATCATATATATTCAGTATATATATATATATAATAGATAGATAAATGAAATGAAACACACCGTTCATGGAGATGGTAGTCCGTACGTACGCATGAACGATGTTTTCCTTTCCTTATTGCCTTGAATGGAAGTAAGTAGATGACATAAATATATACATAAATACAGTAGCTTTATAATGTAATATATTTCATTATTATTGCTTATATATACTTTATAATAATTCTTAAATGGTTAACATGGAGAATGAATCTAATCGCGTCGTGGAGACGGGAGTCCGTACGTACGAACGAGCGATGATATCATTCCCATGGTCGTGGAATTGTGTTGAAGTGTATGTATACTATTTCAGTATCAATATCACTTTATAATAATCATATATAGTTACTCATTACACCATTATACCCATCAAATTAATTTGGTGGCGGAAAATAGATTACACCATGGTGTGGAGACGGTATTCCGTACGTATGCACGCGCGGTGATTTCCTTTTTCAGTAGGATGGATAGAAGGTTAATTAAGGTTGTTTCATATTTATAATAACATATCAGTATATACTAAATACTGATGTTATTACTTTATCATGAAACAACTAAATAATAATAAGTTGAAGAAGAAAGAAATTGAAAAAGATCGGTAATGGATATTACCTCTTTTTGATGCGCCTTGACTTAACCTCCACTTAAAGAACTAAGGATGGTCTTTGAAGAAGACCAAGACCTCTAGGATGATACTAGGGAAGTGGAGAAGATATTTTTCCAGGGGTTGGCCGAGCTTTAACGCTCAAATTGGTGTGAGGAGGAGAGGGAGGAGATGCCCTTTTATAAGGGAGGAGAGGGGCACCTTAGGAAAATCTCAAAATATTATTTTATATTAAGGTCAAATTCGGTTTATAATGGTTCCAAAGGGTCTTATTTAGAAGATAAAGTGGGTATGGGTTGCAAGACTATCATCCAATAGGATTTAGACAAGTTTAGGTTATTATTTTAACCTTATCAATTAGATTTAACTCTAAGTTAAATAATTTAACTTTTACCGTGTCTTTTTGTTTTCTTACAATATATGGTTAATAAACTTACCATAACAAGCCAAATAAACCCCAAGTTGTTTATTATTAATATATCTATCCTTATCTCAGTAATTTGGCCGAACCTTAGATTTTTAGTAATTAAATAAAAATTAATAATATAATATTTGTTTTAAAAACTAATTTATGTCAATTTTGACACTATTTGGTACGTGATTTTTATGAAATTCATAACAGAATGATAAGTTCAAACCAAGTTACTTATATCAACAATAACATGTCATATTAACCTAGAAAATTAATGTATGTCATAAAAAGTCTCAAATTACATTTATTTGGGCATTTATAACATCAATTATGTCAATATTTCATTAATAAGACAATTACTGCATCATCTTTGTGTCATAATAAATGATAATTATTTAATCCCTAAATAAATTACAATGATGTATATAATTGTATTAGCTTTTTGGAGACTATTCATGTTCGAATATTCATGAATTTTATCACTAAATTAACATTATTATACTTATAAGATTTAAGAAAGTGACATGTTGTCACATTCTTTGGTTTTAATAATAATTAAATTATTTTCATGGGAAAAAGTCCATAAAATTAATCTAATAAGACCCTTAGGTTATATGGGTCTACTTTTATCCATCCAATAGGATTTTTTCCAAGTGTTAGGGTAATTTTATAATTTTATATTTACCCTTAATTACCCGATTTACCTTTAACTATAGTAAATAAAATTTACCGTAGTTACTATTCACAATGTCCAAAAATAAAATGTAGATTATTAACATAATTTGGACCCACTGATTCCAAATATGGAATTCATTTTTCCAAATTCAATACACAAAAGATGCAGAAATTAAATTAAAATTAATCCTGTTGTCGAAAGAAAACGAGTTTTTCTTTAAAACATTGCAAAAGATTGAATTGTTTTAACCTACGAATTCAAGGTAAAATCAATGCTAATGATATAAATTATATTAAATGGTAAAAATATATTCTATTTATACTTTAAAACCATTCAAAATTATAATTTAACTACATAAGATATTACGATGAAAAAAGTTGTTTTTAATTAAAATATAGCGTGTTTTTACTATTCATTACAATATGAAAGTTATCGGAAAAATATCAAAACTTTATCTAATGTAAATTTTTATATCCTGATTCAAAAGAAGAATTTTATTTTTTCAAATTTAACTTATAAACATGTCAAAAACTAGATTTAATGTGGGTGCGCCATCAAAAGGCGGCAAAACTGCATTTTTTGAAAAATACTTATTTTACCCGAAAAATTTATTTTGTTCATATACCATGTTCTAGAAATGTGAAAGATGAATAATAATTTTATAAAATTAAAAATTTAGTTAACAATATTCATAATGGCTAGTTCATAACAATATTATAATAATATATCATTGTTTAGTAAAACCCAGTATTGCGTACAACACACACTATCGAGGAAGGTCGCAATTGCGTGTAATGCAAGCCAAGTCAGGGTTGCGTGTTGCGCAAGAATCCTTCGTTGTTTCGTATAACAGAATCCAACCATATTTCATTTGTACATTGAATATATATATATATATATATACTCAATTGTGCGTAGAATAACTATTATCAAAATTGTGTGTAACACGATCCAAGAATAGTGTTGTGTATACTGCAAGCTAATACAGTGTTGCGTATAGTGCAAGGTAATCTTGGTGTAGCACAAGACATTAATGAAATTAAAAGAATATTTTTCATAAAATCTTGGGGTGTTACACCTTTAGGATGCGAAAGATGACAGAGTCCCATATACAGGGAGTGTGTGGAGTTTAAATGTGCCTGTGCAATTTCACATAATGTCAGATGATGAAAATGGCCATGATCTCTAGCGAAGGGGACATATGGTGTATTCTTGATGAACCCGACATTATGGAGGAAAAAAACTGGCACCATATCATGTTTTTGACCCAATGGGAGATTTTGAATTTTGGACTAGGCCAACAGAAAAAACGTCAGGGTGTTTCTACGTACCCAAGAAGGATGGGTATCAATCCATATGTAGTTCTTGATGGCCATGAAGATTAGAATTGTGTGGTGAGGATGTGGGAGAATTGAAGAATGATGGGGGAACATGTGGCTATCATTGTAAAAGTTGATCTGATGGGGATAATGGAGTTTATGCTACACAATGCGGGATCCCATGAGAGAACTACTCCCTGGGGTAGTCAAAGAAAAAAACTGTGGCTCGGCTTGCGTCCAAGCATTTTTACGTATCCCATGAGGATATGAATCATGCCATACATAGTTCTGACAGTACAGTTTAACATCATTCTTGACATAATAGTTTAAGGACATGTAGGACCGTATACAGTTTAACGTAATACAGGAAGTTGTGCCATTTAATGTGTCCTGGGACAGGGGGTACTTCTGACTCTCATAGTTTATAGTTATACAGGACAAGTGCTCAATAGTTTTATTTGATTTGGATCTGACGAAACGTACATTTCAACATCTTTCGGTATATATAGAAGAGTTTAAGGTCACTTGGGGAAGTACCATATAATGTCATGTGGGAAAACATCTTGTTTAATGTCATGTGGAACACAACAATTTAAGTTCATATTGGACCCAACTATAAAAACCCGGATTTTAAATGTAATTTGTTTCATAAATTATATGGAATTATTAAGAGGCTGTAAAAATTGACGACGTATGATTCCAAGGCACGGTGTTCCCGGAATAAATTTATGAAATTTTTTTATGGTACATTTAGTAAACGTGTGGGCAATGTTTTCTATCTTATGAATTGGTGCTCAGATTAAAAATTCTAGGGCACCGTTGAAACCGCACCAAAATGATTCTCTTAAGGGAGGATTCACTTAAACAGTAGTATGTCTGAAGAAAAAGAATGATTTTGAAATTTTTAAAAGAATCATAAAGTAATTTTGTTATTTTATCTGTTTCTATTCTTTTCCTCCAACGGACAAGTGGGAGTGGTGGGTCCAATGACGTTTCATGCCATTAAATGGCTTGAATTCTCAAAACCATTGCAACAACACTGTTAGAGTTAAAACGGTTCATATTAAATGAACCCTCATTAATTTTACCATCATTACTTCTCCTCCCCCTCTAATATTTATATTAAACTTTGGGGGAGATATTGGAATAAAATCACCAATAGAACAAGCTCTAGTTAAGTGTCATGACAACCAACACTTGGAGGATGTATTCAGTTCTAGCGGGTGGTGACGAGCAACACCGAATCACGAAGTGAAGGATGATTTTTTAGCGGCAATGTTGGCGTCTTGTTTCAGGAAACGATGAATGGAAAATATTCCTCAATCATGAGCATTCTCCATTGATATTGAGGTAGGATTTTTTCCTATTTAATTTCAAGATATTGATGAATCTTATATCCTCTTTCTAGATAAGATAATATCGTGGAGGGCGTGGGCCAAATGAAGAAGGCTCAGTCCCTCGACATTTTGTCTTAAATTTGCGTTCTCTGTGGAAGACCTACGACACGACACCGGTGACCGACACCGACAGATGATTTCAGTGTCCTGCCCGAACATCCAGGATAAAGGCGGTCCACCGTTGCTTGCTGCCAGTAGTGAAGAGCCCTGGTTTGCAGTCGTGGCAGTCGAGCAGGGCAGCTGACACTGTCCGGTCGCAGGAGATGGAGGTTATACGGCACACCGTCACGTGATGTCGGTAGAGAAGTTCGAGGCTTCGATGCTGCAACAGTAAAGAACTGCACCCTACAGGCCCCACTGGGTGACCAGGAGACGCCACGTCTTGTTGTCTCTTCACAAACCGAATGGTCGTTCATCAATTCTAGAAAACTGGGGGGAGTTGTGCACACCCCCCCCCCTCCTGCGCCAGCTAGGGAGGACCCCACTACAGGTCTGGCCACTTGGGCATAGCGGGCCGCACCCACACCCCCCCCCCCACCGGCCGCGCCATTGTGGGCTAGGATGTGTGGGCCCTGTGGGTCATGCCGTGCAAGCCCAGTGGGCCACGCCCTTGTGGGTCACACCGCGGCACCATGGGACTAGCTCGTCGCACCCTGGCCCCATTGGTTCAGACCTGTACGTAGTCAGGTCGGCCCATGCCTGGTCGGGTCGGGTTAGTCCGACCGAATCAGACTGGACCCAGACACATCCTGGCCCAGTTGCACATAAAGGACCCTTAAATGGAAATAATGCATCGGTTTGGCAAACCATCTATATCACTATGACCCTTGAAGTGACACAGTCCTTTTGTTGTAATCCACTTGAGTTTTAGTGAAATTTTGATTGTGGTCAGGTTAGATAAAAAACAGAATCCAACCAGGCCCTCGACACTAAAATTCCTATAACTTACAGACTAGGCATACGGTTGGCGCACTGTCTATTCTGTTATAACTCTTATAATGTGTCGGATCATTGGGTTATTTTTTGTCGGACTTCATGGAAGTTGAGGTATTACAGATGGCTTGAGGTGTGGTTCTCGCAAATGTGCTAATGAGAGGGAATCTAGTGGTTGGCAGTGAGGTAGAGGTTGGAGACGGATCATATGGAGGTTATCAATGAGTTATCCTATGCAGGTCAATGTTGATCCTGTGTCAGGCCGATCCTATGTGGGTCATTACGGGGGTTTGTACCTAACAAAAATTCTTGGGTCATATCCTTTGTGGATCGTTGCATGGATTTGTACCTATCGATCTTGTGTGGGTCAGACTCAGTATGGTCCGCAGTAGTGCCGCTTGAGAAAATAAGATGATCTAGCTTCATGACTAATCATCTATTCTTCTATGCCTTAAATATATACCTAGAGTGAGTTGTATCCTTTACATTCATGGTAATACCTATGTGGTACATTTTCCTTCATGGTGATATCTTTCTGGTTATACATGTGTGGTACTTTTACCATTGTGGTGAAATATTCATGTTGATACCTGTGTGGAACATTTACCTTCGCAGTGATATATTAGGGGTGATACTTTTGTTGTACTTTTACCGTCTTGGTGATATATTCTTGGTGCAACCTTTATGGTATATTTACCTTCGTGGTGTTATATTTTTGGGGTTTCCTGTGTGGTAATTTTACCGTTGAAGTGTCAACTCCATGGCGTTACCTTTGAAATATTCTTCCCTCATGTACGAGACGAGTGTATTCTGATATATTTGGTATATGAATGGGAATATACCTAAGTAGATTTGATGACTGGTTCTTGAATTGTAATTGATGTCTTTCATTGTGGATTTTCCTTTTTGGACCTCTGGAAGACCTTTGGGGGTCCTGGGGTACGTAGTGAGCATTGGAATACTCACCACTTAATGGGATTATTCCACACCTTGTTGAGTCTTGTGCAGACTGCGAACAAAACTGATCAAGGATGAGGTAGTCAGGATTGGATTGTGATCATTGGTTGACCATTTTACGTGTTGTGATGCATGACTAATGATCGCGAGCTATACCAACCCTTTAGTTGGGATCCTTGGTGGATAATCTAGGAGTTGTTTTTCTCTTTTCTGTTGTATTTGTACATTCCTGTTGGTCTAGTATTTGGGACCCTTTACATTCAGCACACTTTTAACTATAGAAGTTTACTTCATTGTTTCTTCTTGTTGTGCTCTTAGATTTGTGTTTTTATACAGTTTTAAAGGAAATGCATTCCTGTTAAGGGATACGCCTTTTGGTTCTACTCCCCAGCCCCTAGCATATAAATGGTGGGCTTGGGGTAGTCATGACATGGGGCCAAGGGGACAGTTCGGGAAAAAGTGGTATTAGTGTAGTCTGTACTACTGAAGAACTAGGACTCCTATATTTCCAATGGAGCAATAGTGTTTAGTGTTTTGAGTGTGGTTTTTTTTCGTGGAGTCTAGTGTTGGTGCAACGGCTGACATATCCATACACCAAGACCCTAAATTATGATTTCTGACTTGGTGGTAAAAAACAAAGATTGTGTGTGTTTTGAAATGTTTTACTTCGATCTATCTTGAGTCATCTCACCAGGTATAACCGTTTGACCATGGTTCATGCTGATTCTCTATCAAGATTTCTTTGTGTAGACAGGCATCCAGGATTCCCAATAATGTACACAATTCTGGAGCACCGAGTGACGAGGCCTCAGTGCAGGGCCCTCTTACTATGTTGGTACCCTCGGGTGGTGTACCAGCAGCACCATCACAGATTAGGCAACATCTACCGCCAGCCACACTAGAAGACAATGAATGCCGATTGAGAGAACTTCACGAGTTCTAATGGTAGAGTCCTCCAAGGATTCGAGGTGAGACGAATTCCCATCCAGCTAAGGAATAGTTGGAGGTTGTGTCTAGATTTTTCCACCAAGTTGAGACACTAGTAGAACGTATGAGTATCCTAATTGCTAGTCATTTCTAGTGTGTGACCATGATGATGGTCCGCATGGTGAAGAACCATTAGTACATGGACCATTTCCCGAGACGGTACCTTCAGGTAGTGTGCCAGCTATATCACTTCCCATTAGTCAGTAGTTAAAAAAGGAGGTCCCAGTAGAGGACATATTTATGCTTAGTTCCTTACACATGTTTCAGCATCAGATACCCCTTAGGTTCGGAGGTGAGCCAGACTCACATGCGTCTAAGGACTAGCTTATGAGGGGTGTCTATGATTCCATCTAGCCCGTGAACCATTTTATAAAATGGAGGACCTAGTGGAGAACCTTATTAGTGTCTCCGCAGGACAATGACATGTTTTAGATTACCCCGATCAGGAAAAAAGGAGACGTTTTCTGTTGAAAATCTTGATATCATTCCACAGGGAAGGGGGCCTTCATCCATAAAAAGATAAGGGGTGAGTGTTCCAAAGAGCTTCTATAGCTTTGTCCAGAAAACATGTCGGTAGCTGAGTACTGGTCGAGGTGTACTGTCGTTTCCAGTTACTCGATGAATATGATACGATCATTGCTTCAGGGCTCGGACCTCTGAGGGAGATGTGTTTTGGGCCATCTGAGCCAGTACTATTTCTATACGCATTCCTACTTATGTTAAGGTGCAAGAGAGTACCTTTGTGGTCGAATGTTCTTTAGCTTAGTAGATACATCCAGTGAATGTTAGCAGTGGGAAGCATTAAACCGATGTCTGTCTCAGAGACATGGATGTGTAAAATGTTTCAAGAAGAATAAGATTTTCGGACAGATGAATTTGTAGGGTATCAGAGATAGTAGTGGAACTATGAGAGAAAAATGAGGTGGTATAAATTTTGAAATGTTACAACCACCACCCCAATATGGTCCCCACTAGGCTCAGGGAGCTAGAGGAAAAGGGAAAGGAGTAGCATCATCCAGTCAAGGTGTGATACCCAATGGATCGATGAATGATTTGAGGTATGATCTATGTCTACTACTAGATTCCATATTAATAGACATCAGTACCAATCATCCCTTCATTCCACGAATCTTGTCCAAGACCTAGATTTTCTTGTTAAACCGATGACTTGACTCTTAAGTCTAGAGATACCTTTTTGAGGAGACTCGATAATCACACTTATGATGATGGTTTGATCTAACCTTTCATGTGAGAGTTTCAGTTGGAACCTCTTGTAGGAAACGTTGATGCCTTACGACATTAGTTTGGGGATAGAATGGACATCCACAGTTCATACATAGATTGACTGTTTTAGGAAGAAATGATGTAGCATATCTATAGTTTTGGAATGGGGTTTTCAATGGTCGTTGTTAAAGGAAACCCAGTCAACACTAGATATACTCATGCATAAGAGGGCGCGACTGATCACTCTTGTGTCGGCTATCCTTACCCTCATGGTAGCAAAAGTTTTGATTTTTCAATTCTCAACTGTAGTGGCAGAGTGCAGGGACATCTTTTCAAAAGATGTTTCTAAGACTACCTCCCAGAATGGAGATGGACTTCTGCTTGTGTTGGGTACTACCAGAGATTTTTACCAGGCTTCTCAGGGTATTTCCACCCTTGTCTGCTTTAATGAAGAAGGGGGAGTATTTCTTGTGGATGGATAAGTGTCAAAAGATTTTTTAGGAGATGAGATAGAGACTGATGATTGCCCCTATCTTGATGCTACCAGTAGAAGGCGTTGGGTGTGTAGTATTATGTGATGCATCAGGGAGCAAACATGGATGTGTCCAAATGCAGGAGTAAGTAGTGATCTCTTATGGTTCATGATAGTTAATGATGCATGATCAAAACTACACCAGCAATGACATGAAGTTAGTTGCAGTGGTCATATCCATGAAGATGTGGCGACATTAATTGATTGTTAACATTTTATAGTCCACTCTGATCACAAGTGTCTCAGTAATATATTCTCACATAATTACCTAAACCTAAGACATCTATGACGGCTATAGTTTCTCCGGGACGATGACTTTGATATAATATATACTCATGGGAAGGGGAACATAGTGGCAGATACACTCAGTAGGAGGACCATATTACATCCATTGATTGAGGTGACAGAGAAACTAGATGTGTTGCATATATCCATTTTTGAATTAGATGGAGGAGTGTACCTATATTCTATGACTGTCAATCCCCCACTTCTTCATTTTGTGCTAGAGGCATAGCTTTGGTAAATTGACTATGAGGAATAACATCCTCAGATATCCATCAGACATGCTCCTGATAGATTTTATGAATGTGGGGAGCATGTCATCCTCTTTAAAGGATGCACCAGGGTAACAGTGGTGCTACGAGAGGATGTGTTGAGGAATTTACATCCGTCCCCTCTAGTGGAACATCCTGGTGTGGTAAATATATATCATGACCTCCAGCATTAGCACTGGTGGTGAAGGCTGAAGAATGCAGTGGCCGAGTTTGTGTCCTGATGCCTCACTAGTCAATAAGTGAAGTCTGAGAATCAGGTTACAGTAGGCTTAGAGAAACCACTAGAGGTGCCTGAGTGGATGTGGGATGGTATCTCTGTGGACTTTCTGACAAGGGTTCCATGTATTTCATGGGGACATGATTCTATCCTGGGGATCATAGACCGACTCACCATGTCATCCCACTTACTACCTATCTGAGAATAGGTATCTATAGAGGGCTTGGGACACCTCTGTGTACAGGTGATTATACGGCTTCTTGAGGTGACATCGACAATCATCTCTGACCTTGACACTTGTTTTACATCCCGTATGTAGAAGGGATTACATGAGGCCTTTGGGACTCAAAAATTTTTTAGAACTTCCTTTAATCCTCAAGTAGATGGTTAGATAGAGAAGATCATACAAATGATTGAGTACATGCTACGTGCCTGGATCCTCAATTTTGGTCATAGTTCGAAAGAACACGTTCCCTTGGTGGAGTTCTCATACAAAAAAATCTATAACTCCACCATCGTTATGGAATCATTAGAGGCTATATACTGTCAGCTTTGCAGATCTCCTCTATACAAGACAGACCTAGGGGAGTCAGCACTTATTGTTCCAGAGATGGTACAGGCTACCACTGAGATGGTGCATATCATCCAGGAGCAGATGAAGACTCCACATAGTAGTAATAAGTCTTTTTCTGTTAGGTGACCGAGACACTTGGAGTTCGAGGATGGAAACCATGTCTTCCTATAGGTCTCACATTGATGTTGTTTGTGGAGATTTGTCCGAGGTGAAAAACTATCATATATGTTTATCAGACCATTTCTGATACTTTAGAGGAATGGAGAGGTGGAATACCACTTGGCACTACAACCACATTTGGATAGGGTGCACAACATCTTCCATGTATCTCAGCTAAGGAGATACGTGCATTACCCATCTCATGTCATCGACGATGGCGAGATGGACTTTAAAAATGGGGAGACGTTTATGGAGATCCTAGTGGAGATTGAGGACCGACAGGAGTGGGTCTTTCATGGGAGATCGATACATCTAGTGCGTATTTTTTGGCAGCACAGGAACCTCCAGGAGAGCACATGGGAGCACGAGGCTCATGATTCGTACCCAGTACCCCCATTTTCATGCTTAGTCTATGTTTTGGATTTCAAGGACGAAAGGCCTAAAAGTGGGGAGAGTATAATGTCCTAGAATTTCCATGTATTTTTTTTAAATTATATGAAATTATTACAAGTCTAATAAAATTGACGATGCATGATTCCAAGGCCTGATGTGCCCAGAATAAATTTTTGAACTTTTTTTAAGGTACCTTCAGTAAATGTGCGGGCGACATTTTCTATCTATTGAATCGTTGCTCAGATTAAAAATATGAGGGCACTGTTGAAAACATAGCGTTGATATTCACTTAAGGGAGGATTCAATTTAACCTTTGTATGCTTAATGAAATAGTTATATTTTGGACTTTTTCAAAAGAATAATAAAAATATCATTGTTATTTTATTTTGTCCTTTCTTTTCCTCCAACAAACAAGTGGCAGTGGCGGGTCTAACGACGTGTCAATCCCTTAAATGGCTTGAAACCTCTAAACCTTTGTAAAAACATTATTGGAATTAAGAAGGAACCTGTTAAATGAACCCACATTAATTCCACAAGCATTACTCATCCTCCCCCTGTATTATTTATATGGAGTTTGGGGCAGGTATTGGGACAACATCACCAAGACATGAAGCTCTGGTAAAGTGTCGTGACCCCCAAAACATGGAGGACAAAGCTGGTTCCAGAGGACGGTGATGAGAAACAATGAATCATGAACCGAAGGGTGACATTTGAGAAGCAATGTATGTGACTTGTCGAGGGAACGATGACTGTAGAATCTACCTCAATCATGGGTGTTCTCCATCGATATCAAGGAAGGGTTTTGTCTTGTTTATATTCAAGATATTTTTGAATCTTCTATCATCTTACTTGAAATGATAATAATGCGGAGGGCGTGGGCCAAACAAACAAGCCCTATTCCATACCTCATTTGTTTTATCATTCTGTTCTCCGCAGAAGACTGTCGGCGTGGTACCAGTGACCGGTACCGACAGATGTTGGTAGCGGCCGGCACGATCAGCCATGATGGAGGAAGTGCACCATCAGGAGCCGCATGAGGAGGCCGTGGTGCTATGCCACAGTGGTTAGAAGAGCGGAAAGCACCAGCTTATCATTGAGGTGATTCGGCACGCCACCAGTAGAGAAGGGCTGTAGATTTTCCTCCATGGAGTTCAAGTAGTGTGTCTGACATCGGTTGACCGTAGGAGGTGGAGGTGATGTGATGCACCATTTCACTCCACTAGCAGGGAAGGTCACAGATCCGACGTTGCGGTAGTAGAGACCCACACCTTTCCAGACCCACCGTGAGACCAGGTGGCGCCATATGGTGTCGTCACCTCAAAAAATGAACGGTCATTCCGGAGAACGGGGGGAGCTTCACCCCCCCATGCCAGCTAGGGCATACCCCACTGTGGGTTGGGCTGCGTGGGCCCAACGGTCCACGCCCCACCTTGGGTCAGGCCTCGCGAGCCGAGCATGTCGGGCCTCCATGGGACAGACCGCGCGAGCACAAGTTGTCTCTTCCTTCCATGCCGGGCAAGAACCCAGCGCATCTAGCCAATCCTGTCATGGCCCAGCCCAGCCGAGTCAGACCTAGACATGGTCAGGTTGGGTTGGTCTGACCCTGTCGGACTAGACCCAGACCCTTCTAGACCCAGTTTCACTAAATGGACTATAACATTAAAAACATGCTTCCATTTGACGAACCTTCTATGGCAATATGACCCCTGGAATGAGACAGTCCTTTTGGTAAACAACACTTGAGTTTTGGAAAATGTTGGAGTATGCTCGAGATTGACTAAACTTGAATCCAACCAGGTCCTTGGCACGAAAATACCTATAACTTACACATTGGGAATCTTGTGGACGCGTCATCTGCTGCCTTTGAACCCTTAAGATGTAATGTATAATCAGGATACTTCTTCATGGGACTTCGTGGATGTTGAGGTATGACCTATGGCATGTGGATAGGTTCTACCAAACGTTATAATGAGTGGGAATCCATTGGATGACAGTGAGGTGGAGGTTGGAGATAGATCATACGGAGGTTAGTATTGAGTGATCCTGTGTCGGTCAGCACTGATTTTGTGTGGGTCAGATCCTATGTGGGTCAGCGCTTAGCGATCATATGTGGTTCAGTGCATATAAATCCTATGTGGGTCATATCCTTTGTGGGTCACTGCTCAATAATCCTTTGTGGGTCAATGTATACCGATCCTCTATGGGTCAAATCTTGTGTGGGTCCTTGTGGGGGTTAGTACCTATCGACTCTGGGAAGGACGGAAACTGTGTGGAAAATTTTGGGGGGGTTAGTACCTATCACTATTTTGTGGTATGGACTCTATAGGGTCATCAGTAGTTCCTCTTGACCTAATAAGATGATCTTTCTTCGTAACAAATCATATATACTTATGTGCCTTATATATATACCTGGTGTGAGAAGAGACTTTTACCTTCTTGGTGATACTTGTGTGGAAAATTTACCTTCATGGTGATATCTTCATGGTGATACATATTTGGTACTCTTACCTTCTTGGTGATATCTGCATGGTGATACATGTGTGGAACTTTTAACATCATGGTGAAATCATCTTGGTGATACATGTGTTGTACTTTTACCTTCGTGGTGATATCTTCATGGTGTTACCTGTGTGGTTCTTTTATCTTCGTGGTGTTATCATTATGTTGTTACCTGTGTGGTACTATTACCGATGTGGTGTTACCTCTATTTTGTTACCATTGTGATATTATTCCCTCATTGATTAGATTAGATTATTTTGATAACATAGGTATATGCATGGGCCTATACCTATGTTGAGTTGATGACTTCTTTGTGCTTTTTTATTGAGGTATTTATTTTTGTTTTTTCCTTTGTGAAACTCTGGGAGACCTTCGAGGGTCTCAGGGTCCCTTTTGAGTATTGTTATACTCACCACTGCATGGGCTTTATCCTCACCATGTTGTGTCTTATGTAGACAAAAAACATCATCGATCATGGATGGGGGAGTGAGGACTGGACGGTGCTCAGAGTTGGAACATTTGATGTGGCGTGATGCCAGACTACTGATCACGAGCTGTACCTACCCATCAGGTAGGATCATTGGTGAATGATCGAGGAGCTATTTTCTCATTTTAGTAGTACTTGTACTTTCTAGTTGGGCTTGTATTCCAGACCATATACATTCAACACACTTTTTACTATTGTTGTTTATTCATGGATGCCTCTTAGTGTGCTCGGGGATTTTTGTGTTTGTACACGTTTAAAGTAAATGCCTTCCCTTTTAGGGATAGACCTTTCTAGAGCTAGTCGCTAGCCCCTGGCCTACGGATGGTGGGCTTGGGGTACTCACGGAATAGGCCCTGGGTGATGGGTTGTGAAATTGAAAAATTAAGGTCATGTAGGACCGGATACATTTTAAGGTCATGTAGGACTACATTTGATCAAGAAATGTATTTCATGAGGATCATGGCATTGGTGGGAAGAGTTATACACTCACCATCAATGGTTACGAGGGAGTATACACCATTGGGATAAAACTTGTGAATAATGAAAGGCCCTTCCCACATGGGCTCCAACTTTGGTAGTTTTTGTCCTTGTATAATTGGTGCTCTCAAGGCCAACACCAAGTCAACTTGAACGAAAGAGCGGTGGTGAATTTTTTTATTAAAATCTATAGATATCTTTTTCTGATGCCTTTCAAGAATATTCAGGGCACAAATCATGTTCTTGTCAAGTTCTTCCAATTTTTTCAGACAAATTTCAGCTACATTATCTGGTGCATGATGATCATAGAAGGTCATGTGTAATGAAGGCAACTGAATCTAGAGGGGTAGGGAAACCTCTGTTCCATACAAGAGGGAGTATGGGGTCACCTTTGTGGAATTACGAGTCGTCATTCTGTAAGCCCAGAGAGTTTTAGGGAGCTTGTCTGACCAACTATTCTAGCTCGGACCCACCATTTTCTATAGAATGTTAGTGAGGGTTTTGTTGAATGCCTCAATCTGCAATTTTATTTCATGTGGTAGCAGGATGTATGGTTAGAATAGATGTTCTAATTGGTGTAAAATTTATACAACTAGGATCCCAGGATGTCGGGGACATTATCAGTGAGGACTGTGTGAGGGACTCCAAACTGGTAGAGGATATTGGAGCTCTCAAAGTCAACGATACAATGAGCCATGAACTCCTTGAGCGGAACCGCTTCATCCCACATGGAAAATAAATCTATAGTAGTAAGGATGAACCTGCATTGGAGAGCTGTCACTGATGGATATGGTTCCATGACATTGAGTCCCCAGACCACAAGGGGTCAATATTACTTGGTAGTGTGGAGAGGCACTACTGGCTTATGCACAATGTTGACTGGAATTTGTCATGAAAGGCACCTCTTGGAAAAATAATTGCATTCATTAATCATATATGGACAATAATACCCCATTCTCTTGATTATGGGAGATTATTTTGGCCCAGTCTGATGAACCATTCAGGAACCAACATGAACCTCATGCATGACATGAGAAATCTTAACTCCTAGAAAGAAACTGAGGAGAATCCCATCAAACCCATGCTTGTAAAGGATCTTCTCAAGACCAGGACCACTCTGGAAGGTAAAATGTAATGTGCGTCATTGGATTTCCTAAAACTCACCTCGATCTACTAGGAGATTACCATTCTATAGGTACTAAAAAGGTGGATATCCAGCCATGATTTAACTCAATCACTACATCTGGGGATCCTAGAGGTCCTAACTTGGAGGAGCCAGTAGTAAGGTGGCTTACTTGTAGGATGTTATCATCATCTAGATTGAATGGAGTGATGAATATATGGTATGCCATGTGGATAATCAAGACATTATGTTTAGGCTCTACAAGTGATGCAGCTAGGTCGGCCAAGCCGTCAGATCAACCATTCTTGGATCGAGGGACATGTGTAACTTTTGTAAGACATGGGAACTGGGCCATTAGGTGTACAGTGTGTTCCTATAGTGGTAGGATCATTGGCTTCCTGAAGATATAGTCACCATTGATATACTTTATGTCTAGTTCAGAGTCTCCTTTCACATGAATGTAGGGTCTATCAATCTCGAGGGCCAGATCGAAGCTGGGGATGATATCCTGATACTCTGCCTCATTGTTGGTGCAACATTCAGACAACAGAAATGAATATGGAAGAAAAAATTGTGTTGGAGTGATGAAGATGACACCCAGGCCTACTCAGTTGAACCTGGTTTTATTGTCCCTTCTACCAGTAGGGCTTTAAGAAGAACCATCAATGTGAATTTTATAGCATGAAATGGAATGGTCTGCTGAGAGGATTGCATCTTAAAGAAATTCCATGTCCAAAAACTAGCTGATGAGATCTAGTTGAGCGGAGTAGAAATATGCTAATGATTTCCCCATAATAGCTTTCTGAGGAACAAACATGATGTTGAACTGATGGTGAATCACTACCCACCAAGCTAGATGACTAGTCAACATTGGGTGGTTCTGTATGTACTTCATCAGATCTACTTGGGACACTAACTGTCCCTCATGGTGTTGCAAGTAATATCACAATTTTTTTCACCGTGAATACCATCATGAGGCAAATTTTCTCTATAGGAGTGTATCTTGTATCTGTATCGAGGATAATGTGGCTACGATAGTAAAGACTATTCTATGTTCCCTCATTTTTCTTCTGAGTGAGTAGGGAACTGGGAGATTATTCTGGGGTAGTCACAGAAGGTACAAATGAATTTTTAGAAATGGGTGGCATTAAGACCAAAGGATGGAGGAGGTAGTTCTTGATTTCCTCCAAAGAAGTATGATATTCTTCATCCCACTCGTAGACAATGCCTTTTTACATGAGCTGAGAAAAGGGATTACACTTGCTAGACAAATTCAAAATGAATCGGCGTATGTTGGCTAGGTGGCCTTGAAAGCCTCTAATCTCCCAAATGTTGTTTGGGGGAGACATCTGGATAATGTCCTTGACCTTATCTAGGTCGATCTCGATGACCCTATATCTGAAAACGAATCCCAGAAACATTCCATCAGTGACCCTGAAGGCACACTACAATGGATTCATCTTCAGGTGGCAAGAATAGAAGATGTTGAACACTTTTTCATGGTCATTGATATGGTCCTGACGCTGTCAATATTTGACCACCAAATCATCCCCACATAATTACACTAGTGTCCTAGGGATTAGGTTAAATTTTCTATGCATTTCCCGCAGATAGGTGGAACCTGCATTCTTTATACTAAAGGGAATGACATGGTAAAAGAAAGAACCTTGTGGTACCCTGAAAGCTATAAAATCCCCCTCCTCATGAGCCATTCCGATCTGGTTATACCCAGAGTACCCATACATGATGGAGAGGGATGAGAACCAAATCGTAGTGTCAATTAACAATTCTGTCACAGGGAGTGGAAAATCGTCCATCGTGAAAAGATGGTTGAGATCCCAAAAGTTGTTGCAGACTCTGATATTTCCATTCTTCTTTCGAATTGGCTTAATGATGGCTAGCCAATTGGGGTACGAAATCTACTTACCAGAATTGTATGTGATGGGATTATGGACTTCTACAACGACCATGGCACCATGATAATGGTGAATCTTTTTGGGAGGCTTCTTGAACCCGTAGTGGTTTTTTGGGTGGCCCAGGAGCTGGACGTCTACCTGGGGATCCTGCCCCAAAATTTCATTATAGCTCTAATAAAACACAACAAGGTGGTATTTGTGGAAGCCCACTTACTATTATTGCTCCTCGAAGGGCATAACGACTATGATCAATGTGGGTCTCATGTCCTCCTCGCTACTATGGTTAACCTGTACCAATTCATCAACCATGGTGGATACACCCTCTTCAAAGGTTTGGGGAGCATCCTCTAAATCCTCTTATTCACATACAGAAAAGGGATCCTCGACCGAAGGATTTTCCTATGTGCCTCATATCCCGATGGGAGGCTGGTACCAACCTGAGCAGTAGTGGACACTGCATAGGGGGAATTATGTGCTATAAAAACCATAACGAAGAAGGCTATCGATCTGATTCCATCTGGACTTCAGCCCAAGGGGAAACAATTGATGATGTTGAAGTAATAGTCCCATGTAGGCTTGAGATATTTTATCACAGCCTAGAGAAACATTCACATATGTCAAATTGATGTTGTCATGTGGTGGAGATCCTGATACCTTATGGGAGTGTGGGGCTCTGGGATCACCCAAGCTAGATTCATGTTGAAGTATGAGGTGATCATCTCGTGTCACTTAGACTTGGGAATCTGCACCCCCTCATTCCAAAAATAGTGTAGCATTATCCCACGTCTGGGGTTGTATCCTCTAATTAGTGGATTGAAAAGATGTATGCATCATCCAGATATTCCCACTAGTCTATCACAGTCATAGCATGCTCAACCACGTTATACTGAATCTGCTTGTCCTTGCTCTTGTAATAGTCGACATCTAGATTGTGGGATTTACAAGAGGAAAAGAGAGATGTGTCACATTGATGTCTACCCACATGACCATTAAGGGAGTAATTAAGGCACTGGTGATATGATGAAAGAACCACGACATGTAGGTGGAGCCACGATCTACCAATCAATGCATTGTATGAAGTGTCTTGGGAAACCACCATGAACTCAGTGCTGAATTCTAGGCCACCGAACTGGGTCTTCAGGTGGATCTTATCAACCAATAACTATTTCATCCTATCATAACCATGAATTTTCAGGTCAGAGGGATTCATATCATCCTTAGACAACTCCAGTTATCGTAGTGTCTGAGTCAGGATTAGGTTGATCACATAACCAGTGTTGAAAAGGCAGCGGGGAACCTCCACGTCATTAAAATGGCCAGTGACGTATAGTGTGGGTATATGCCCCAGTTTGGGAGAAATTTAATCATCTCATGAAAATTATATAATTTTCTAGCATTAGGCATGCTCAATTTCATTATCATGGATGGATTTTTCATATGCTACATCCATCTCAAACTAGAGGGGGCTTATTAAAGCATCAGCTAGGGTTTCACGCATATCTGCTGACAGGAGAAGGCACTTATGAATAGGGATCCATTATTGAATGCTGGAGAGATATTTGAGGACATCATACATCTGTTCCAGGAGAGATATTTTTCTTATAAGAGGTCGCTCAGTGGTAGGAGGTTTGGCGGGCCCTACTGGCTCGATATGCAGCTGATTTGTGATGAGAACATGTCACTACTCACTAGTCAATGCCTTTGTAGTATCCACCGGATGAGGTCTAGATGAATGATACTAGTTTGTAGCAGACCATGGCTGATCACGGCGCGGTCGAGGAGGATCTTCCTGATCAAGAAGCACAAACAGTGGTGTAGGAGAATCTGATGACACCAGATTAGAAGGCTAAGCATGCTGAGTGATGCGTTGGGCGTACTTCCTGGTTTCGATAGCTTGCACAGCCAGGCAGGAAATACTAACCAAAGAACTCTGACTATCCATATTTCATTATCATTTTCGATTTTGATGATGGCTGGGAATATTGGGAGGATATTCCTTGCACTCCTCACTGTCATAAATCATGTAGTGGTTTAGCACCTCTATGTTGTTAACTAAGTCATACCCTTGACTGTCACATGAAGATTCAACCACTACTGAATAGATTCTGGGAGGAATTTCTATTTTTGGGGGCATGAAGCCACAAAGAGTACTTGATGATGATGAATTTGTTTGAAGACATTTTTTTACTTGCACAACTGATGCATTCTATTCTGGGAAGAGGACGGCTAGGCTGTTGACACAGCGGTACTGGATGTGGGTGACACAACATCTTATAAATGCTCTGGTTGATTCAATAGTGCACAGATAATGCCATGGGCCGGGGAGACTGCCTTGCAGTCCATCCGGTCATTTGAATTCCGGGACCCATGGTTAGAAACCTGATGCCATTCTCCTTTGCTGTCACTATTGCTATTGGGCCACATGAATACCCATGACACATGTTTCAAAGCTAGGTCCAAATGGAATATGTTGTTTTCTACCTGGTCGTGAAGGCTATCATTAAACACAAAAAATTGTTTAATGGTGTTCCCCAAGATCCAGATATAGGAGAAATAATTGGGGTGATCAATGAGACGTACCGATTCTGGCGTCCATCATTCAAGAAAATGTAAAATACCATATTACAAAGATCTTTAGAAAATGATGAGGACTTGAGCATCATTTAATGTGTTGGTATTGTTTCTCTTGTCTGGGAAAGGCGACCCGGGATCCTGAACCTAACGAGGGGTTAGAGGAGGCTGTCTAGGATGTGGACCCCTTGTTATCTTGACAGGGTTGTGGCCACGCATTACGTGGGGGAAGCTACCCATTCTGAGATGGGTTCTATTGGGCCGGATGTTTTTCCTGAGGTGGAGTACCTCTATAAGGCTATAGAGGCCCCTCTACTCGTAACAACTCTAGTTTCATGGAGGCCCCTATCTGTGCCACTATGTTGGGAATAGCCTAAGTAGCCCATCTTGTTGGAATTACAGGTGGAAATAGGTGTGCCTACATGGCTTGTTGTTAGGATACCTCTAGGCACTGGACATTATCAAAGATTTTTTGGAATCCCCCAGGGTAGTTCTGGGTGATCCGAGAGGGGACTAGGGTTGTCATGTCATTCCCCACACAAAACGTCAGTAGTGGATCCTGAGTTAGGGTAATTTCAAGGGAGTATATGATCCCTTTCCACTGGGCGAAAAATTCCATGATGCGCTCACCAGGACTACGCTTGCACTTAAAGAGGTCATCAATACTCATCTTCCAAGTGGTAGAACTGAACTGGTAAAAAAATTCCTTCGATTATCTTCCCAGTTGACAACTGATCCAATGTGTAGCTGGATGTACCAGAAAAATATAGGTAATTCAAAAGTCTGTACGATGAATCAATGTTTGGCAGCCTACTTTTGCATCAGGGTTCCCAACATGTGTTCTCACCATGAAATGAAGTGGGCCAGATGCTGCAGCAGGTCACCCGTCCCATTAAACAGGGAGAAGGTGGGATTTGTGAATCTCGATGGTACTGGCATATCATCTACCCACACCGGATACAGCTTTCCATCAGGTAGTATTTCCACTTATCACGTCTACAATGCCTGAAGGTGTGAAATGAGAACCGCCATGGGGTAATTTGGGCGGGGGTTCCTATCTTGACATTTATAACCGACCACAAGTGCATTGGCAGGCTCTTCAATGTGATAAGCAGGACAAGCGACTTGTGGAGCGGCTGGTAGGACAACCTGTGGAGTAGTTGGGGGAACCTAAGCTGGGTCCCTGGGGTTTTTGCATCACTCAGGTGGATTTGGTGACACATACAACACCCTCTTTCCTTATGTTCCCACCTCAACCCTGTCTACAAGTGTAGGATGGTCAATATCACCTCGAGGAAATTTGATGGGGGTGGGGAAGTTGTTCTTGCCCCTATAGCCCCAGCTGGGGATCACCGTATTCTTGTTGCTGCTCTACAACACATTCAACAAAGTGTTCATCAACCATATTTATGTGATCAATGATCTATAGATGCAACATGGCTTTTTTCAGGATCATCTTCTGTCTTTTTTACTAAACCAGATAGGGTGGAGGGTTTGATGGCTTTGAGGTGCCCCTTAAACTTGTTGAGATTTTGGCTATGGACCAATGCTTCTGTGTATACAAGAAGCCCTAATTGATTTCTATTTTGGCGATTAACCCTTCATGATGGCTCCAAAGATTGTGGAACTCCCCCGATGAGTATGTTTTTTCCACTAAGTACTGCTTCTGTATCTTCCGTCGATTGATCGACCATGTTAGCCCGAATTCTTCCTAGAGTCATATCCTCAATATCGCCTAGCAAGTCTGGCTAGTGCCATATGGAACTTATGTGGAGGGATGCGTACTTCCCATCCATAGATCTGCACATGGTTGGAGGCCTCCTTGATATTTCTACAGAGCACTTCAAATCTCTAGATTCATCTTTGTCGAAGGGTCCTATGTTGGCTTGGTGAATCTGGGCGCTGGTCCATAGGGAGTGGGGCCAAATCAACCATACGACATTATTGGTAGATGTCTTAGGAATTTACCTAGATTTTGGGGTAATCCACTTTCCAATGACGAAGACAAATGTGTGTCTCCCATAGGTTATCGCTAAAGCATACAAATTCTTCCTAGGTGAGCGATTCTGGTGCACTGAAGTTTAGTGTTGTGACTAGACAAAACATATTGTTGAAATGGTATGCTGTAAGAATGTCCCATAAAATCCTCAGCTCAGACATGGTGTCTCTCCCTTCATTTTCCCACCCGTCAATTAGAGGATGATATGGAACCTGTAGCGGTACAAGAAGAAGACCGATGAGATGGTAGGCTGTCCGGTGGAGAATAATGTGAGAGGGGTGACAACATGCCTTATCTCAGGCTATCCTCTGAATAGTGTAGTTAATTAGCCACCACATCACGATAAGACGGGATGGTGACCACAATTTCTATCATAGGGACTATGGTTGCTGGATGTGGACCATTCTATTGCTCGTTTGTCATTGGCCCCCAAAAAACTATACGTGATATCTAGTCGAGGTGGAGAATTCTCTTGGTGATGATGGTGGTGATCTCACGACAGGGCCCTCGGGGGACATAGAATCCTTGCCCTCCTCGAGAATCTATGGAGGGAGGTAGGGATCCAGTGAACCATGCATTCTGTAAGTACGGGGTAGATGTGCCTCATTCCTTCCCGACCCCTTGAAACATTATATCAAGGTGAGGGTTCCATTGCATAGTCGTATTCCTCCCCAGAATCTGAAAATAAGATATGTTTAATCTCTGTTTGAATCTTCCCTACATTATTTTTATGGCGGCGATGACCTATATTCCTACACCTGAGTGACTCTTCAGGATAGGGTAGATCTTTGGCTCGAGGAGGTTCTTTGGTCGAACTGGTGCGGTGGCAGAGAGGAAATCTTCCTGAGTGAGTTGGGGTGCGAGGAGCACCTGGGAAGATATCAAAGGGAACATAGGGAGGACCTATATTTCGACTGACTGATGTGCCGAGGGAATCTCCAAGGAAAGTGCTGGAGCAGGTAGGACCTCAGCTAGAGCTGTTTGGAGCATGGGTAGGACCTCTGTGATTATTTCCACTACCAGCATCAGCGCGATGAGGGTCCCCATACTGGTCAAACCAAACACGAGTAGGACCGATGTGTTGGGTTCCAATGAAGTGAAGTTGTCCTTAACTCCACTGATTCTAGAGGTGGGGAGGACATTCGCTTGCTGCTGTAAGGACATGGGGAAGGCCCCCATGATGGAGATTGACCAGATGTGTAAAATCACCACGCAGGTGGCCAGTGGTAGGAGGAATGACACCATACCCTATGTCATGAGTGCAGAAGAGGATTCTATAATGAGTGTCACTATCATGGGGATGACCCACATTCTAATTGAATGTTTCTTGGGGTGGACCTCCACACCGAGATATGATGTAGGTAGGACCCTCTTTCTCAATGGTGGTGTTACGGCGAGGACCTCTGTACTAGGTTTCCCTGCCACGGGTCGGTCTGTGTCGAGTGCTCCTGGTGCCGACAACCAGGACAGTTGACCCACCCTGCATGTGGGGCAGCTGGGGCCTTGATCCAGGTCAGGAATCCATATACCCCGGCTCTGAATTGATAGGGAACTATTGTTATACATCAGTGGTGGAACGATCCACAATAGTCTTTGTTGTTTATGCTCCTCGGTGGGTGTCCTCCTCATCCTGCGCTCGATGCTGGCGTTGAGTCAACTGGACTAGGGATGGCAGATCAAGCACATGGATTCCCGGCTCCTCGACCAATGGGGTCGGGTGGGTGCGTTGGAATGACCTATTGTGGGCCCTCTTTGGGAGCCCCTAGAATGAGATCCCAACCAGGCTGGCCCATAAATCCCCCACCTCATTGTCTTAGGGGAGGGAGTCTTCAAAGCATTCCGGGGAAAGTCTCCTGAAACAGTTGTGCATTGGAGTGGGGAGAAATGCATCCATGTGCGACCATTGGGGGTAGCAGTGGTGATGGGGAATTTATTTCTCTAAATCCTGGAGGTCCATATCCTGAATCGGGATAATCCCCTCTTCCTCAAATTGGTAGACGACGTCATTTATCACTCTTTGCTGAACGAATTCAAATTGGAAGATGGGGCGTGGGATCCCAGATATTGTGGATGTTGTGTACATCGTAGAAGAGGTGGATCCATACAGGACTGATGTGTTGAAATTTCTCCTACCCATGTGTCGGTGGATGGGTGGTGATCAGTTTACTGTTACGGTAGCATGGGTCCTATAATGCAGGGGGATTAAAACATTAGTGATGAAAAAAAGAAATCAACATCTAGTCCCCCCGCTTCATTCCGTATTCTATGTCTAGTATAAAGGATCCATGATGACAACATATCAGATCAAGATATCCAATGTATTAACATCCCCAAAATCTCATGATTTTCCATCCAGGCCCACTATTTTCTTGACGGGACCTGGTGTCGGATACATAGATATGGTGACACACTAGTCTAATGATGTCTTGAATACTACTAATGTCCACATTATGGAGAATAACATCATGTCGGGTACACCATTTAAATTTATAATGCTTTCGCTGGGGTGCACATCCGTCTATTGGTTACATGATGATTGTTCCCAACATTATCGCTTTCAAAAGGTAGCCAACATTCATCGCTTATTCATGGAAATTTTCTCCATGGTCTAAATTGAATGATGGGTTTTCAGTTCATCCTTTAGTGGATTCCTGCTCGGAACACATTTCTGAGTCTAGGTCTCCCTCATTGATTAAGATGTTGTTCGTGAAACTCTTCCCAGTTCCATGTGTTCCTGGACATTTGATAATTACATATCTTCTGTTAGGACATTACAAGGGGTCTGGTCATGGAAATAACCTTCGGTAGGGGGACCAGTAATGGTGGACATTACTGGGGTGTCTGGACACTGGAGAACTGGTGCATTCAGGTTTCGACCCCTTATTATAGGGCTACTCGAGGGTGCTGAAGCTCAAGTAATCCCATGTCAAGTGCGAGGAATTATATGAAATAGTCATGTATTTGATATTTTCCTCAGCATACAATGTTTAACATAGGGTATGAAATGATTTTAACATCTATAAGATACATATTGAATTGATGACAACACTGATGGGTGTGGATCTGATGGGTGAAACCCCTGGAGGGAACACTGATGTTGGGGCTAACGCGTGGTTAGTTATCTGACTGTAGTTGGGAATAAGTAATAGGTGAGTGGCATGATATCAATGGGATGTGGTGGCCTGGGTAAGAATCAAGATGGATATTTATTGCTGATAGTGGATGGAGAATGAGATGGAGCCGAAGCGAGGGTGATAGTGATGTCGGGATTAAGCCTAAAAGAGGAATCCAATGTATCCTTGTGGAAGGGAATAAAAGTCCACATAATTTAGGATGGGGGTATAGAATCGTGGTGTGCGTAGAGGATAGTGACCCGATGACATGCTGGGGCTTATGCATGTTTAGTAGCCTGAGGATGGTCTAATGCCAGTTGGACGAACCAAGGATGTGGGTCCCAAAAAAAGGACGACAACGACATACCATCGATTGTAGAGTACAATGGCATACCACTGGATGAGGATTACCCAAGATTACAACTGATTGGGGTTGAAAACGGCTTACCATCGATTCGGGTAAAATGGATTAACATAAAATGGGGAAAACAACGACTTCTTGCCGATTAGTATGCAACCGCTTTCCATCGATTGGAGTATAATGGATTACCTTTGATTGGTGTGTAATGGCTTACCCTATATTGGGGAACAACACCTTACCATTGATTAAGGTTCAACGACTTACTGTCGATAGGGTTTTGACCTCAGGGAGGCTTCCTACGTACCTTATCAAGGTGAAAAGTATCAAAGTCCATGTAGTTCGAATGGGTATAGTTTAACGTCTTGGAGGACGAAAAGGGGGAATACAGTTTAACATCATGTGGGACAAAGGTGGACCGGCATGAAGTGGTTGGGACCGATGGCTGTGTTGGGATTGACCCTTAGGAAGGATTCCAATGTACCTTTCCTTGATAGGGGTCAATGTCCAGGTAGTTCAGGATGGGTAGGTGAAACAGTGTGAAGGGGTTGGGACTAGTAGGTGTTGGGATTGAAACTTTGGAAGGCTTCCAACATACCATGCCTTGGAAAGGATCAATGTCCACGCTGTTCGGAAGAGGTGTTGTTGAAACGACATGAAGGGGGTCGAGACCAATGGTTGTTGGGATTGAACCTCATGGAGTCTTCCTACATACCTTTCCTTAGAAAGGATCGATGTTCACGTAGTTCGGGGAGAGATGTTGGAGAACTGACATGATGGGGGTCGGTCATAATGGTTGTTGGGATTGAATCTCAGGGATTCTTCCTACGTACCATTATTGGGAAAGTATCAATGTCCACATAGTTTGGGAGAGTTGTTGGTTAACTGACGTGAAGTGGTTCGGGACCAGTGGTTGTTGGGGTTGAACCTTAGGGAGGCTTCATAGGTACCTTTCCTTGGCAAGGATCAATGTCCACGTAGTTCGATAGAGGTGTGGGGCTTAAACTCGTGGGTGACACAAAGAAGATGCGATGGTCAATTCTTACTCTAATCCCACGTGAGTCATGATCAGTGTGAGAAACAAGAGGCAAAAAATACCTGATGATCACCTCGCAAACGATGTGTACGTGGGAAGTGAAGTTGGGCTTACACACGGTTATCAGCCCAAAAACTAAATAGGGGATTCTATGTGGATCTATGCCCAATAAGATGGGGATTGGGACTTACTCCTGGATGGAGGCCTAGTGTCGACAAAGCCCATAGGGGTTTGGAACGAAAGAGAGAAGGGATTCGGGTCCCATCCCCCCTATGGTCCTTGTAATGGAAGAAGATATGATGATTAAGCGTACTACATCCTACCAGAATGATAGTGGCTTTCACCATGATGGTTTCCCTTCCCCATGGATAGACATCGCTCATGCAAAGAGGATCTCATTTCATGTGAGGAAGATCTCACACTTGTTGTGAGTTGCGATCATAGAGAATGTACGAGATGGGGATCCCCATGTAGAAGGTAAAAGGTGAGGCCACAGTTTAAGGTCATGTGATGGGGACGAGGTGCTTGGAAGATTAACATCATGCAGCTTGGACGAGGGGGGGGGGGTTCACTCTGCACCCCAAGGATATACAAAACTGTTACTTCCTGCACTTGGTGAATGGAAGTCATTAGCATTATCGGGGCAAGGGGGTGTCGTGGAGTGATACATTGAGGGGCCCACGTTAGTGTGGCTATGAGAAGAAGAAAATTACTTTAGTGTGCCTATGAGAAGAATCATAAGTCTATGAAACACCATGTATAGCATCGACCAAGGGACAATGAAATCACATAGTGAAAACCTTGAGGGTCAGACAAGAAAAGGGGTTGTGGAGAAAAGGGGTTCACAAGAAGAGGCCTCATGAAGAACTAGTGCTCAATGTAGTGGAGGGGCTTTGCAAAGGTGTATGCGTAACGAAGTGATGTGGAACAGCCAAGGCATAGGGCATTGGTGCATATGGAAGGTGATTTTCTAAGTTGAAAGGTTTTCATGGGGCAGTGCTTTGCAAAGAAAGGGTTCCATGAAAAGTGCAGCACTATGAAGCCGTGTGCATTACGAAGCAGAGTGACCCTTCTTTGGCTTGTGGTTTACCTGTGCATGGTGGGTACTTCACGAAGCATAAGTCCCCACAAAGGCTTAAGTCCCCTTTGGGTTACCCTTACTTTGTGAAGGCCCGTGGGCTCCATGAAGGGAATCCCTCTTTGAAGAGGGGTTGACTTTAAGCAAAGGGAAAGGAACTTCATGATTCTAAAGTTTCTTAAAGAGATCAGGGTTTTTAAAGAAGAAATTGATTCATGATTTGAGAGCTATGAAGGTGAATGGTCAGAGCATCTGTCCATTTGGACTCGAGGGGATCCCAGTATTTATATGCATGAGGGGCTGCGAGGCACAGCTCGCTTGGAATAGAGCTACGTGGACCATTGTCTTAACCACTGAGCCTACCTCCTCCATGATCCGTGGATGCTTCGCGAACGTTAAATTGAATCGCAGAGCCTCCCACCTTCTTGGTCCGCGGTGGCATCATAAATGAAAAATCAGATCATGGAGCCTCCTACCTCCTTGCTCCACGGTAGCTTCGCAAATGTCAAATCAGATCATGGATCATCTTGCCTTCGTGATCTATGGTGGCATCACAAACATTAATCGGTTCATGGGGCCTCAAACCTCCATTCTCTACGGTGGTATCGTAGAGGGGGTAGCTTCGCACTGATCATGGTGTCGCGAGGTTCTGTGAACAATCATCACCTAACAGCCTCAAAGGCATTGTGTTTGTTCTTCCTCTTCCCAAATTTTAGGGCCAACAGGTTGATAGTTATCAGTTTTATTTCATTGTTGATAGGTCATCACTATTTAATCTTTTTTCAGTTTTCAATATATTATATAATTCATTAATATATCATATAATTATGTTTCATGAATCCATGGTACGATTGGATATGTCATTAAATTTTTATTCAATTATTTAATTTAGTATTTGTTTAATTACATAGATTATATATATTTTGTTAAATATAATATATTGATTCACTATGTATTGTATTGTTGGTGATATCATATACTAAGTCATAGTTTATTTTTAAAAATGGTTAATTTTTCCCATATTATATTGTGATAATAATTTTAATTTTTCCATTCTATGATAATCAAAGACACACATCAGGTTTTTGGAACACCAGTTTTGGTATGGTTGAAACATATTTATTTTAGTATGATTCATATATTTTCTCAAAAAATATGGTTTTTTACATAGGTAGAAAATTATAATATCATCTTATAATGATAATAGGTTATAAACAGTTATATATTACTCAATTTACGAAACAATTATATCATATTTCAAATAGTTATATCACCATAAATCAAAATGACTGTATATGCATGTTGACATAATTTTTATGATAAACACAAGAACGTCACTCCTTAAACTATTTTCAAAATTAAAATATAAAAAATATGAGTAGTCCATAATTTAATATTTTTAAACTCTCTATAAAAATTATAATACTATGTAATTTTTTTAATTGATAATTTCATCAACAATTAGGGAAAATAATTTTGATCTGTACTCCACTCTTTATATAGGATAGTGTTTGAACAACCTTGTAAACATAATATGCCCATTAAACAAAAAAAATGTGATTTATATTATGTTTATAACATAAAATGATACAAAAATTGTTCGTGAATTTTTTTTATATTTTGATGACTATGATTTTACTTTTTCCACCTTCTAAATAATACTTTACATAAATAGTGTGATATTATTTAAACAAAAAAATACACATAATCAATAATGATATATACATATTAGTAACCATAACTATATATTATAAACAATTGTACAATTATATAAGTAAATATAGAGTAAATATAAATTAAAATCATTAAAAAAGGGCTCAAGTTGATTCCTAATTTTTTGATAGAAAAAATAAATTCGTTAAATATCTCAAACACTGAAAAAAAAATCATTTTTATTTCTATAAAAAAATTTGTAATGAAAATGAATTATTTTTAAATTATACATCACATTGAGAAAATGAATGAAATTATTTTTTAAAAACCTCATGCATTAATTTGGGTAAAACATTTTATCATACTCCCTCTACAGAACAGAAGTCACAAAAGGTTCATTGTGAAATAATAGATATTAGGAAAGACTTTAATGCGTTAAAACAAATAGGTATAAACTAATAATTTTAAGAATAATCATAAAAATATATTAAATAATATATTAGTAAGAATTTAAAATTTTATTAACTCAAAAGATAAATTGGGGACAAATTAAGAAGGCAAAGATTAATTTCACTATCAACTAATATAAAATCAATAGCATTATATTTGACGATTATTATCATTGTATTCTTTTATATTATATATTTTTCTATTTCAATGTAGGAATAAATAAATGATATTATAGGATAGTTATATCCTTCTATGATAAATACTCAATTATAGACAAACAAACCAAAATCAGATAACATTGTTCATTCTCTCCATAAATCCTTCGTGATCAAATTCTTATAGTATATACAATATATTTTTTCATAAAATGTAATCAATGTACATAATTTCATTAAAAAAATGATCATCAAATCAACAAAAAAAAATTAATTAATCATGAAAGAACAATATCGTGGAATATACACTCAATAATATACACTTGTCATAAATAAAATTATTTATTGGTATGTTTTTAAAAAAATATTATTACATAGAAAAATGAAAATTATATTTAACCTTCCCTTGTTACATTTTAGGTTTAAATGTAATTATGTTCATAAAAAATAATTACATGAAATTAAACTATCAATGTTGAAGAAGTTTCTAGATATTTACATTATAGTAAATACCAAAATTTAATTAGTCAACTAAAATTATATCAATTTATGAAATCACTAACCCTTAAACTAATTGTTTAGGGGATCATGACTAGTGCTAATTAATACACTCAATTAATGAAAATTATTAAATTATAATATAATATATCTGTAGATATTTTGAAAAGAAAATAAATCTATAATATAAATGAATATTTAAAAAATATAATATAAAAATGAAAATGAAAATGATATATATCTTTAATAGATTATAAATATTAAAACTAGCAATCACATAGATGAACCCCATTCTAAATTAAGCTATGAAAAACTATATATTAGATTAATGATGATATGAACATAAAATTTTCACTCCATAAACAACCAAATCTATGATAAATATCTAGAACCCAAGATCATGCACTATTTCCATCCACTGATATGAAATAGCACGTGAGTGATTTATAATTGATTTGACATACATGATTGAGAAAAAATACCCAATAATTTTACCATAAACCTTGAGCTACACATCATATACTATTAGATTATTTATATAACATCACTAAATAAATAAAATATATAGAAAAATACAATGAAAAATACTACTTTTAATTTGAACAATAATTAATATCAATTCAAATCATGATGGAAATCGAGAACATTATTCACATTCAATATATTACAACATGTTTATTTTTGTAATAATTTAAACATTATGTTTCTAAAATATTATAATAATAAACTAATTCCCCTAAATAAAACATCCTATAAGATAGCAATATGGTACCCATAATAATATTAAAATCTAAGTCACTTGATTTTAGATATGGTTTAGAAGCATTAACGATGATCAAAATTAGTCTATATTTAATTAGAGTCATATCAAAACTGGCCCACAATAAATTTATATCATATTAATTAAATGAATTATAATTACCATTATATTATACAATATCATATCCCATTGTATATTTTCTTACTCAAATAATCATTATAGATTCATCATCCTTTGATGTTGGAGAAGTACCTCTAAGATAATTGACTTTATATGTATTATTTTTCTGTCAAGTCTTCCTAAAAAATCATAGATATGCATGAAATTGAAATAAGTACTCCATAAGTCATTATACACAAAAATATATAAAAAATGGTTGAGAAAGTGTATAAACACTAATGTGAAAGATCACTCATATCAACAATTAAATTGAAGAATTATATTATTATATTTAGTCAACCTCATAACAACAACAATGTTCAAAATGATTAAATTTATATATCACATGAAATTATTTTAGTGGGTTATTGTATAATATATCAATCCCGTTCACCATATGTGATCATTTACACCATATTATACATTTCTCTAGATATTATGATATTTGAAAAAAATGAAATCACACACCCAACTTAAGAAATGATCAATCTATTAGAATCTTGAATCATCCATATGAAATTATATAGTTACACTTGTGTATTCCTCCATCATTTTTTGTATCATTTACTCAGATTAATTCAATAATAAGTCATCTCTACTTATTATATTATTCATGTCATTATATATACATATTGATTGAGTTAATAGTCACACTAATATAGGTGACCCAATGCATTGTCACATAATTTACAATCACCATTATATTTTATCAAAAAAAATTACCAATAATTAATTATATATTTATTTCATTAATCACTCAGTGATAAAATTTAAAATATATAGTATTTTTTAAAATATAAATTGTTTTTCATTCAAAATTATTTTTTACCATTTGAGTAATTAATAATTTTGTAGTAATTTATATTCTGTTAGTATATATAATTCATACCATACACTAAATATCCATAATGTTGTCAAATATTTAGAGTAATATTAATATAATTTTTAGTGATTATCTGAAAATTAAGGGTTTTCATTTTATCATTAAAAATTAATAATAAATTTTCATTAATATAACATTTGAATTCTATAATTAATAATATTATTTATGAATAATTTTTTATAAATATATTATCACCTATACATATTAAATCGAATCCATTAACAATATACTTTTTTATTAAATATGTTTTAATACAATATTATATAGTGTTATTATTTTTTAACATATAATTAACATGATTAAAATTTATAAATTGATAATAATGATATCTGTTGACTGATATTAATGTATATTAATCATTTAATAAAATTCAATAAGTGATTCTCAAATAGAATCAACAATGAAGTAAATTATAATTAGTATAGATTTCTGGTAGACCAATATCACTTAAACGCCCCATAAATCCACAATTAAACACCATAACCATAGTAATTATTCCTGAGTGATTATGTTTTATGCATCTAAAAAAAATTAGTGTTATGGTGTAAATTATTTTAGAAAATAAATTTTTATAATTTTAATCTCATTGCATCATTTCATTAGTTTTTTTACATTTTATCTCCCTTGTTTAAAAAACAAAATGAAAATGGATGGAGGAAGAATATTAAAAATATAAATTTAACATAAGCAAATTTAAATTGTATATTTTTGATTTTATATATGTATTTTATTTATCTTGTTAATTTTTTTGATAAATATAGAAATTTAAAATACAATTTTTTCTCAAAATTGTTTCAAAAAATGTATTTTTAAAATTAATCTATGAAATCCCTCATAGTATTTATAAGTGTTATGAAAATTATCATTTTAAAAATATAATTTTGTCAATAATTATTTATTTCATGAAAGAAAAAATTATAAAATATTTAAAAATATATTTTGATAAAACCTATATCAAATTGGAAATAATCTAATTAAAATTAGAAAATGGGGATTTTTTTCATAACTTTCTGAGGTAGATTATTTATTATTAAAATAAAAAATATACTATAAATATATATTTATTATATTAAAAACAAAAGGAAATGAATTTCATGAATTGAAATCTATAATTTCCATGATCAAGAGACACATGTTTTCATAATAATATAATGTATTTATGAAAATTATGTTTAATTTCCTAATCTATTATTGATTCTTTCAAAACATAACGAATTTTTTTTATGTTTCTTAAATAATTTTATAAGAATATTATTCCTATTAATTTACAATATAATAATATTAATGGGGGATGAATTCATATTCTTTTAACAAACTAAAAAAATCCTTTTAATAATGTCAATTGGAAGAAACCATTATATGACATATGGTTTTTAAATTTTAATAACATAGAGTTTTAAACCCTTGAATTTAAGTAAGCAAATAATGACCCTAATTTTCAATTAATAATAACTGATTATATAATTTATATCCACACATATTCATCATTGAATGAATTTCCAATCATATGATCTCTCTTATGATTTTACATGTTGTTTATGGAGTTTAAAGGAAAACTTATGAGGAATTTTAATGCCACATTTCATGTATGTGATTATATTCCTGTGTTCTTATATTAAAGTGAATCCATTTTAATATAATATTTTAATTACAATTTCGTATGTTATCACATACTAATTTTAATTCCTTAATTGTTCAATTTATTACCTATTAATGATAGAATAAATTTCCCTCATATAAAATCATTATCCCTAAGTAACTGCGTAAACTTGTTACAATGCTTAAATAGTTCTTAGATGTTCTATGTTATTATATAATGATATTGATACCCAAACCTAAATTAATTTAATAAGAGAAATATGGGTATAAAAAATTAATTTAATATGAAATTTTATTTTTAATCCCATATTCCCCACTCATGGGAAAAAAGACTAAATTATTCTTTGAATATACGATCTATGTGGCACACATAAAGTCAAATATATGAATGGTCAGTCCTAATACAGATCCATATATTGAGTAAAAAATGAACCTATTATAATATCATGTTTGTGATATCATCTTACTATTCCTTGTTAATTATTAGTGGTACCTTACTAAATAGCATTGGTAATATGTTTTATAAAACCATAGTAAGAAAAGTGGAAACATTGTCATGAATGTATCATTGTTATATTATAAGCAAATTTTTATGTTATGGCTCATGTACTTATGATTTTTTATTTTTTATCACTAATTTAACCCTGATCATATTGTATTTTTATTTTTCCAGAATTATATATTAACAAAAACTTATAGATTACATTATTTTTCTCCTTAATTTGATTTACTATCTGCATTTACATTTAACATATATTCCTAAAAAACAATTTATAGTCAACTGATCTTGGATGGAATTAATGGTGTCTTATAAGAAGTTTAAATAATGATAATTCACTTCATATGATATTTTCCTATATTTTGAGACACAAATCATAAAAATATGCTTTTTATTTTTTGAATGAAAAGTTATATAAAAGAAATATGATAAAAATATTGTATTATAATTACAAGTCTGTATATGTTGTTTCAAAGGATGGATTATTTATATATAGATTTTATTTATTGAAATAATTAGTGTAAAACCTTATAATAAGTCAAAATATTAAAAAAACCAGAAAATTAAAATAAATTATAGAGTGGTTGGTTACATAGAAATGGCATACATAGCTTCATGAAAACATGTGTGTGCAGGATGTAGCATTGATGAATATAGTGGTAATAACCCCAAATGTTTGGGTTATGTATAAACCATAATTTCACGTGGTATATGAAAAATATCCAAAACTAAACACTGATATTGGCACACAAAGAGGAGATAATTTTGTTTATAGCATTCATTTTATAGACCATTATAATGTATATATAAATAATTTTATTATATCATATAAAATTATAAAATATTTAAATATATGATTCAAAAATGGTGAAATCATAATTACTTAGATTTATTTTATTTTTTAGAACTCTAATCATATGACTTATAATAGTATAAAATTTCTTATTCATGTTTTCTTATACTCAAAAAATATAGTGAAATAGAATATGTTGTGTAAATAGAAAATGTAATAGAAAATGAAATTTTTCAATAAATAGTATTGTGGAAGCCATTAATAAAAAAATAATGTGGATCTAATTTATGGTGATAAATAATAACTATATTAATGTGGGGTGTAAAACTACACCATGGAAGGGGAAACAAATAAAAGTCCTTAATCTGTCCACGACCACCAACTTTTAGTGGACCCTTGATTCCATTGACCATAGAATAATGGATAAACACTATATAAATGAAATTTTTTATAATCCATTATAATTAGTATGTGAATTAAAAGTTAGAATTATATAACTTAAAGTGAAAATTTGATCAATATTGATCATTAATAAGGAATATAAATCATATGGATGATGTTAATTTAAGGGTGGAGATTGAAATTTAAAAGCTTTTTCAAACAAGTACATTTCAAATAAAATCTAATCAAAATGGAGGGGTAAATACTTGATATAAATTTAATGGGGTGAAAATAATAGTCAAGTTATAGAATAAAAATTACATGGTTTCCAAAATATTCTTGAATCATGGTCTTCAACTTTTATAGAAATATCGATCAATTATATGGTGGAATAAAACCATATCTTTGAAATGGTTGGAAAATTTGAGCATTTTGGAGTTATGAGGACATAATTTTGTTTTCCCTTAGTGGATATAGGGTTTATATATTTACAATAAAATTATTGAATGTATTTTCTTATGATAATTTTAGATCCATATTTGGGGATTATTTTTCACTTTGAAAGAGAATTGAATGAAAAACATCTAAGGGGGAAAATGTTAAGGAATATTAATATGCGGATTTTCATATAATGAAGTGAAAAATGATTAAAGTGATATTAAATTGGACATATATAATGATATAGTATTAGATATTTAAAGGATTTAATTATAGATATAAATAAAAATGATATATTTTTAAAGAACAAACTAATGCAAAAATCATCATGCATGGCGAGCTTGTGAGTTACACTATCAAAAGTGAAAATCAAAATATAATAGATGGAGAAAAAATCCACCATAGTATAGGATAAAAGGGGAATGGTTGTGATTTTTCAATAATAATAAATGAATTTTAGGCTCCAAATGATGTATTGGAAGCTATAATATAAAATCCCAACTAGAGCAGCTAGCTTAGGGAGGACATGAATTCTACTATTATAAGGTGAAATTCCATGAACACCAATTGTAAGTAATAAATCTATTTGGTTTAGTAAAATAACATGGAGTTATTTACTAAAAAATATATATTTAAACCAAAAAATAATATACAATGATACATAAACCTAAATCATGAATAAACACAAGTATCATCTCAAGTACATTATAGTCTCATTTATAATCATCAAATTGTAGAAGAAAATAGTAACAAAGTACTTGGAAAAAATGTAATGATAAAGTGAAAAAATAAAAAAAATTCGATGACAAACTCTACCAATACAAAAATTTCCAATATATAACCTTGTTAGTGTAACATCCCTAAATTTTAGAAAATAAAACATTGACTGATATAATATTTGATACAAAACACTGAGATCAATCAACCAACGATATATATAATCGTTATAACCTTAAGTTAAATTGGAGGGTTTGAATATTATTAATAAATTTATGATATATATTTATATTTATAAATTTATTACCCATTATAAATTGATTGATTTTTTTTGAAAATATTCAATCAATTTATTAGTAATGTAATTTTAGACATCAATAATATGAATTATTAAATAAATTATTTTTATTTATTTTCTTGAAAACAATATTAAAATTAATTTTTAGAAGATATAATAAATGTATTTTATAAATTTATTATTTAAAATTTGTATATCAAAATTTAATTTGGGGGATATTTTTTATTTTTCATAAATTAATTTTTTTAGTGAAAATAGAAAAGTAGTGATTTTTTAAAAAATTTCTTTTATTTTCAATAAATTATGAAATTTAATATTATAATTAAATTTTGAATATAATTAAATTTAAAAATTATTATTATTTTTATATTTAATCCTCATAATCTCGTTTGAATAAAATTTGTAGTGAATTTTATTATATTATTTTCATTAGGTTGAAAAAGAAGATTTTTCTAAAAACCCTTTTAATATTAATAATGATTCTCATTTTTAGTTAATCAAAAAACACCTAATGAAGAATTATTTAATTGAAATAAAAAAGTTATAAATAAATAAATATTAATTTAAATTAATAAAATTATTTTCTTATTCATAAATTTTATATAAGTAATGCCTCTCTTGAAAATTATACAGCTTAAAACGCGTATTTCTCATTGTGGTATCTAGATTAATTTTAAATTAAATATTTCCAGTTATACCAATTTAATTACATAAAAGGGATTCGATATTATTGTAATAATAATTTATATTATATAATATGTAATAATTAATTTCAAAAAATAATGAATAATGAAAATAGTTTAAATTAATTATCTCCTTTAATGTAAAAATACGATTACTAGGTGGTTGGTGAAAGGAAAAGTACAAGTGTAAAAATGAATAAAAACATGTATCAAACCAATAATATGTCTCTATATCAACTTTATAATTTATATGTATTGATGATAATCCGTTTTTAGACTTTCACAATGTGAAAAATGTGGTTAAAACTTTTTTTTATGAAACATTACAAGTGTGACACTTGGCTAACTTATAGCAGTCTACACCCTTACAATTTATTCTTCTCCCCATAAAAACCTTTTGGATAAGAAAATACCTTTCAAAATCACCTTAAAAATTATATATTGTAATACTTTAATATTTTTTTTTTCAAAAATCCATTCTATGATTACTTTATGTATAATAATAAATATGTGGTTTGAGAAGAGGTTAAATTCCTAACTATGATTTTTATTTATTTATTATTCCACCTAATTCAAATATTATTTACCTCTAAAAAGTTGATAACCAAAAAATTTCTTATATACAAAGAGTTCATTATATTAATTTTATAACCTATATAAGTTTCATATTCTAACAAATGTATGGGAAACACTGTTCTGGTATAATGTAGACTACCACCTCAAAATCTAATGTCATTATTTTTCTATCATCACCTATCTTCAATTTCTAGAATGATGTATTTAAAATATATACTTATATATATATAATAATAATGTTGAAAATTTTATACTTAGGGATTTATTATATCATATATACATTCATACATTTCTTGCATTGGGGGATATGATAACGTCACTTGTGTGTAAGGTATAGTACCACATTAAGAAGTAATGTGATTCAATTTAAAAAAAATATTTAAATAGAAGAAAATAAAGATAATTTTAATACATATATGTGTTATACATTAAATTATAATGATAATAATGATATTTTTTCAATTTAAAATTTTAAAATATACTTTTTATCCTTATACTGAAACATGATAACGACGTTCATGTACGTGTATACAATAGCCTCCATGAAGCCATGTGATTATATTTTTCGTCACCACATAACATGAATGATATATATATATGTATATTTAATGAAATAATATTAAATATTTTATATTATTATCATTCATTAAATATAAAATAACATTCAACTTCCTTCTATAATGATTACTTATAATTTGAAAGATTACTGATGAGTAAGCACGACCACCCATCGTTGTAATTATAATGTGGTTCATTATTCATAACCATATTTAACGAATGGTTTCAAAATTTTAATTAATATATAAACTGAAAAAAATTTCAATATAAACATTCTATATACTTTGAAAAAATTAACTCTTAGTCCATAATCAACAGACAAATGATGTTTTCATATAATGAACTGAATCTTATCAAAACTCATGATGACGACTTAAAGATAACGTAATGAAACTGTTTATTATAATTAAATAAAATAAATTACATAATTGTTATTTATTAAAAATATAAAATGATATTTACAATTAAAATAATTTATATGATCTTTTTATTCAGAAGTTGATGGTAATTAATGGAATGTTTGGACTCAGGCAAAGGGGTTTTCTTAGCACACTTTTACTTCTATGTGATATATGTCATATTCCAAATTATTTTATTTCTATTTTTTAGTGTATATAATTGAAATTTTATATGAAATATAATGAATACTTAATACATAAGGATATATTATGTTTTAATTTGAAATAATATATCCAATGGTATTTGATTTTAATGGTACCAAGTAGAACAGAATTATAAAACTCAATTAATTTTTACTATGTTATATTAGTTATTAATTGTCTTTAATATTATATTATGATGCTTGTAATAATTATTTCTTAAAATATATTTTATTTCAATGAAATTTAGGTTGATTTAAATGGTATTCACATATTTAATTTATTTTTAAATTCTCACATCCATTTTATGATCTTTGTAAGCATGGCTGGTCTCAAATTGTTTTCTATGGGATATATGATATATAATACATGTATATTTTATTATGTGTTGTATATACTTCACATCACCTTGTTATATCATTAAAATTATTAATTTATTGGTATTTTATGTATTATTTTTTGTAATTTGTTAACTTGGGATATTATCAATGAGTTACCAATTTGTAAATGACTTAATGTTACAATCACATTTCTTTTGGGACTTATGTGAGAATGGTTATGTTGGAGCAAATAATATTTCATTACTTTCATGAACCCCATCTCTTTCCACTAAGATGTTTATGAATGTAGTTTACATGTTTGATGTCCATTTTCACCTAAATTGATAGTTGAAATATCCATAATGACATTTCTAAGTGGTACCTATATTTTATATTATTTTAGTGCATGTATTTTTCCCTTTCATATTTATATTTTTAATTTTTTTTACAAAATTATATTTAGAATAATAAATTTTTTCAGATAGATATTTTAACTGATATTTGTACTTCTTTTATATGGTTGTCAAAGGAAACTTCATATCTTTTTTCAAATAGGTAACTTTTGAAGACATTTCATAAAATGTTTTGAAAATAATGTTTATTTTTATCAGTTTCAATTAAGTTATTTTACATCAATTATGATAACTGTTTTATTTAAACCATATTTTCCATGATTCAAATGTTAATTTCAATGATTTTAAAAAACACTTTTGTGAATTTTTAGTTTTTATTATTGATTTTTAAAATATATATTTTAAATTCTACAAAAATATTATTAATTATTATTTAATAAAAGTTTCAATCATAAAATTTAAAAAAACAATGTTGTTAGTTATTCTAAAATTGTGATATTATCTAATGATAGAATCCTCATTTTTAATCTAGATGAATTATGATAATTCAATTTGATTTCTATATGACAGATTTCACTTCCATGTTTTAACCATGATTTAAAATGATTATTATGATACTCATTTAATTTATATGGGTTATTCATTTTTTAAATATATTTTTATTGAAATCATTTACTTCCTATCAGTTTATCATGTTCTGAAGGGAATAATGGGTTTTGAATGAAATTACCGTGAAATGAAATCTCTAAGTCCATCGCATAGGATATAGTTCCTGGAAATTGTTTAAAACGAATGTTTGTTATGTTATAAATTAAGGGTGGTAAGTTTTTTTATAAACCAATTATGGGTGGTTATGTTATTAAACCTTGATTTGTGGTAACATGATAAACCAAGGATGGGTGGGTCCATTATAGCCCTCCAACGCATTTGATACTCTCAAGATAGAATTGGTCCATATTAGTTATTCTATTTGTATGAAGTGATGTGAAGATAATGTTACATGATACCAATATGTTTTATGTATTATTATTATTGATTTGTTATTTTTCTTATGATAATTATTTCTATAAAATTACTCATGATTATTGAATCTTATAACTCTTTCCTTTTTTTAATTCCTTATTCGTTGATTAAATTTTTTTTCTTAGTATTGATGGTTATGAATATTATAATGTTATAATCAAGAAATTTTAATACTTCATCACACCCTCAGGGGTTTTTATGCTTATCAATGACATTAAAACGTCAATTCTTTTGTTTAGCATAGTAAGTAGTTGTTCTCACCCTTCATATGTTTCATTTTACCATGGTTATAAACTATGATATTGAATGTATAATGTATATAATTTATTTCATATGGATTATTTTTATGGCCTAATGTTAATTAATAAAATATTATTTAATTTAGAGAAATTATCATTTAATTGAATTAGTATGGTTTATTAAAGAAATTTTTCAAAATTAAATAGAAATGTAAATATAAAAGGCCATTGGGAATGTGTGTCATCCAGTTTTTTCCCTTTTTTGGATTAGATTGAATAATTTAGATCCCCTTAATTGGTGTAAAATCATGATATTTTATGGTCGTGATTTTAGCACCAGATCAAGGAGTTTCAGTGCTGGATTATTAAGGTTATTATTAGAGGGAAGGTATAGATAACTATGGAGATTATATTACTTTAATGTGATGTTATCTTAAGAGTTATGAATACCATCATATGTGTATAAGATTAAAGTTGAACATAATTTAATATTATTAGGAACCCCATTTCTTGTTATTCGAGATATATGGTTATTGACTTATGGAATGATTTATTTAGAACATTGGATATTAATGATGAATAATAGAGATTAATGATATTAAAATTAATAATTTTTGGGAATTATCATACCATGTGCTAAAATTTTATGTTTTTTCTTAATAAATACTATTATGTGGAAAATATTTTTAACTATTCTATGGTTATATCGTCTTTTAAAATGATATTTTAGTTTTCCCGAAAGGGAAGAAAAATTTTTATTGTGAACACAAATTGTTTGTATAAAAACATGATATTATTGTGGAAATTGATATATGGATTAAATTTAATTAATAATATATCGATATTTTATTAAAATCTCAATATTTATGGTAATTAAATTAGTAAAATTTAGTAAAAAAATGTGGAAATAAAATATTTTCAACTAAAAACATTTCTAATTAAATAAATTACATTTTCATACCTCTTTGGTTTATAGTGTGGTGTCTGTTAAATTTCACCAAATCATTCAATTTCATTTGATCAATGATCTTTCTAACTATCTATAATTATTTGTGAATGTATATTTTCATCTTTGTAAATATATTTTCTTTTCACCCATGTTCACCTATTTGGAATCCTAAGAGTTATTATTTTATATAAAATTCATGCTTCCTTTTCTCTCTAAAAAAGATGTTGTTTTGTGAACCCTTTTTATAATGTTGCACATCAAGAAAAGAATTTCAACATTTTGAAACGTTTTTTTGCCAATAAATTTTTCAAATTTTGAGGAAATAATTTAATTCTGTGAGGAGTATGTTACACCCCAATTTTATAGTAATGGAAATTATGTTCAATATAGTGTTCGACACAGAACATTGACCTTAAAAGACCGGTGAAATATATTATTGTTCTAACATTCCCATTAATTTTTTTGGTATGAATAGTATTAATAATATTATGAAATATATATATATGGGTGTTTATTTCTTAGTAAATATTAATTATTGATAAATTTTTAGTAAATAATCCATCAATTTTCCACTAAATAAATTTTATTACTCCAAAATATGTTTTCGTCTAATTGTTTTTATTTCTATTCAAATAAAATATCAATATTTATTATCGTAACAATTAGAATTTTTTTTTATAAAATGAAATTCATTTTTAAATCATAATATCATAATTACAAGTTGGTGATATTTATCAATTTGTTTAGAAAATATTGATTTTTATATGAATAGTGAAAATTAACAAATTTTTTAAAATTAATTTTTTTTCAAAAATTTAAGAAAATTAATAGTAAATTTATGTTTGTAATATGAATACATGTAAAATTAGTATTAAGCATTTATATTTATCTCAAATTATTTCTATTTAATCATATTTTTATTTTTTATACTGTTAATTTTTTATTGGGTTGAAAAAAGGGATTTTCCTGAAAGTGGTTTTAAAGAGAAATTTTTCTCTCCCTTTTAATTAATTATGTAAACCCTTGATAATAAATGATTTAAATGAATCATGTAGATTATATATAAATAAATATTAATTTAATTTTATATAATGATTATTATTATTCATAGATTTAATATAAAATCATCAATTTTTTTGAGAAATAGATTTCTTTAAAACCCACTTTATCGTCGCATTAATGGGTTTAATGTTAATTTAAAATTTTCCAATTATATGAATATAATTTTGTAAAATGGATTTTATAATTGGAATCAGAATAATTTATATTACATAATTTGGTATAATTAATTTCCATCCACATTTCTTAGCGAATAAAATAAAAATTAATTATAATGGTTTTGGTAAAAATGTGTTTACTAGGAGGTTAAACTGAAAATATTACAATAAAAATTCCCTATAAAATAAATGAAAAATTTTATAGACATATTACGTCAATATAATTTAAAATTATGAAAATTGTTATTTTTTTAGAATTTTATATTTGAAAAAATATGTCTAAACCATTTTATTTTAAATTTTACAAGTGTTCTACTCAACTAAGTGGTATAGGACACCCACTATCCTATCTCAATACCATATTAAAAACCAATTTGGGTAAAAAATATTCATGCCTAAATAACATACCTTTATAAATAATCTCATCCTAGAACACATTGTTTGGTCATAAATCCATTCTAGTAAAAACATTGGAATAATCCTGATGATGTTTTCTTAGAAGAAATAAAATTCCATATAGTGAGTTTTTGTTTTAATTATTTTTGAACCTATATAAAATCATATTCAAAAATCATAAATATTATATAACTAGTAAGACTAATATATTATTATTTCTTATATTTAATTCATAACAGAAATCAATTTCCTATTCTATGAAAAATGTTATGAAATTATGATTCATCTGTATAGTGAACTATCACCTCATGAACTAAAGTAATTGGTTGGTTGGATCATAAGAATATGTGATGTATTATAAGAGGGGATTGGGGGGTAAATTTAATTTTAAAAAATTATAATAACAAAAATATTATTCCTTTTACATAAAAAATACTATAATTAGGAACTATTTGTTGATTAGAGTATTAAAATCAGAATCAGAAATTGTCCGATTATATTAGACTATGTTTTTTCAATATCACAAACACCCCCAATGAAATTGTTTGTTAGAAAGATGTGTATAAGAACAATCATTCTAAACAAATTCACATCAAAAAATGGAAATATTTTATAACCAATAAATACAAGCTTATAAAAGATACAATAACATAAAATATATAATAAAATATTTCACTCTTTAAATATAAGTGTAATGGATGTCAGAAAACCTGAATAAAGGTTTCCAAAATTTTATACATATTGTAATGTCAATATTATCTTACCAGGGAAGCCGTAAATCAAATGGATTGGTGACACCTTGTAAACCCTCGACCCTAGTTACCCAGAGTTGGTGCATTTTTACATAAAATTTCCATGATCACAATCGATCAACTCTAGATAGACCGATTAGTTTAGTAACCTTGGAAGTACTAGATACATACAAATGTTTTAAAATACATTATCAAATGAAAATAAAAATATTGCATCACTATTGAACACTCTTATATCCCTTGGCTTATTCCTATATGTTAGTCATTATAAACATCTTCACATCCTGGGATAAATAAAACATAAGAAAGGGGTGATCTCAAATGCTTAGTAAGGATAACTATATAGCAGAAACTATCAAAAATAATCAGAAACATTTATAGGAATGTATAAGACTAAAAAAAATCCTTTTAAACACAAACATCAGCATACTATGGCCTATATAAATCAGATAATTCCATTAACTTATTCAGAAGGATATCCTACTAGTCTAATAATCACATGTAATATCAATAGATAATTTTGTAATGATGGAATGTATAATTCCAGATATCATAACCACATTAACTTGGCCTCTTTCCAAGACTAAAATAAAATTTTGTTAAGGCCTTATGACAAGACGCTAGTTTGTCTCATAAAAAAGAAAGATGCATTGAGAATCTATAGTAGGATGCATCCGTCACTTACTATGTACAAGGAATTATTCATATGAAATGCTAGAATCATAATTTAAACATTCTTATTAAATCATGCATGCCAAATGTCAATATTTTAACCACAAACCATGAATGGTATAAAAATAGCACATCTATAGTCAAACAAAGCTCATTCAATACTATATGGAAGATTGTATTATAGTAAATCTCCCGGAATCATGAATAATGAAGGTTATTGACATAGATGAAAATAATTAATAAATCTATTTGAGTGAAATATCACATTTTTCTGGAAAGCATTTAAAAGTCTCAATACTTATTGAGATGCTGTTAAAAATTTATTTTTAAATCAATGTGTCACATACCACTTTTTAACTTTTGAAATGATTTTAAATTTTAAAACACTCATGTCCATATAAATTAATACTTGAATCTATTTTTAAAACATGGACATTAAAGAGAACGATTTAGAAGAATAAATCATTAAAACATTTAAAATGATATTTTAGTTAGAGTTCCTAACCAAATAAAAGAAACTTGAATACAAATAATTGAGGTAATAAAAATTAAATAATATCATCAAAATAAATGGATTCATTATATATTATGTCAATGTACATTATATACATCATATAAAAGTAAATTGGAATATAATAACGAAGAAGTATCAGTAGAATGTAAGTTGATATGAAATCCCTTATAAACACTGTACCGTTATGTTAAGGATAAATAACAGACATAATTTTGTGTGATAAATATAAATACACATAATATGATTGGATATTATGTGTAAATAAATATTAGTACATTAACATAAACTCTTGTAAAAACAACACTAATGATTTGGAAGCGTAACTCATTGAATGAAAATTGAGTTAAGATTACTCTTTTCAATTTCATATCAATGACATGAGAATTTATCAATGGAGTGATTATGTATATCAAATGTATATCCAAAAAAAGGGGAGTGTAAAATACTACATTAATAAATAAATAGTTATTTCACACATAATCTTGGAGTAAAAAAATCAATGATGTTTGCATAAACCCCAATGACTAGAAATCAATATTACAAATTCCCTTATCGATTTGGTAACTTACAAAACACACACCCCAATAAAGAAGGATCATACAATGAAGTTCTAAATACCCATAAAGTAATTTATATTACTCAAGGAATACAATCATGGGTATTACAAACCCCACAGAAAAGGAAATAGTGGCATTATAGGAAGAATATCATGGGACTAAGAAGTGAGATGAAAACAACTTAACTTGTACATTTCTTTAGTTGACGGTATGATAACCTCCTGTATAATAGTTAAATAATTGTTATTAAATTATACACAAACCACGTACATAAATATAATATCATATATGATATTATAATATTTATTTGTTAATAATATTTTAGAAGTATCATTGTTTCAGCTTTTAACCGATTTGTTTTCTTTTATATGTTTTGTTACAAAAGTCATGTTTGTAATGTATATGATTTAGTAGATTCTTATTCATAATTATATTATGTTCTTAGACACTGTTTCTAATCATAAAATGAAATTTATTTTCTAAGGGTTACGATGGGGAATCAATCTCATCGCGTTCATGTAGACAATAATCCTTACGTATGCATGAGCGACAATGTCATTCTATTAATGTTGAAATCGTGTGTAATTGGATGGAATATCAAATAGAATGTAAATTTAGATGAAATACCTTATAAAGTCTATATCCTTAAGTTAATGATAAATCAATGACATAATTATTTGTGATAAATATAAATACAATCAATATGATTGGATATGCAGTGTAAATCAATATGAGGACATTCACACATATTCTTGTCAAAACAACACCAATGACTTGGATGTATAACTCAATGAATGAAAGATGAGTTATGATTACTCTTATCATGTTCATATCGATGACTTGAGAATTTATCAATGGAGTGATTATGTGTATCAAATGTATATCGATATAAAGGGAAGTGGAAATTACTACATAAATAATTAAATAGTGATTTCACACATAATTCTGGATAAAAATAATCAATGAATTTTGCGTAAAACCCAATGAGTGGAAATCCAAATTAGAAATTACCTTATCGTTTTGGTAACATACAAAACATACACCCCATAAAAGAATTATTATAAAATGAAGTTGTAAATACCCCTAAATTAATGTATATTTTACACGGAATACAATCAGGAGAAGTACATAGACCAGAAAAAATGAAATCGTGGCAATATAGCTTGAATCTCACGGGAATAAGATGTGAGATGAAATACCATTACCTAGTAAATTTCCTTATTCGAGGGTACATTAATATCCTATATAATAGTTAAATAATTGTTATTAAATTATACAAGAACCGTATACATAAAAATTATATCTTATATAATATTCTAATATTGCTTTTTTAATAATATTTTAGTAGTATCACTGTTTCAGGTATTAACTGATTTGTTTTACTTTATATGTTTTATTATGTAAGATATGTTTGTTATGTATAGGATGTATTTGATTAATATCCAGAATTAAATTATGATCTAAAACATTACTTTTAATATAAAAAAAATTAATCTTCAGTGGTTATGATGGGGAATGAATCTCATCGCGTTCGTGGAGACGGTAATCCGTACGTACGCACAAGCAACAATATCATTCTATTGATGGTGAAATAGTATATAATTGGGGGGAATATCATATATACAGAATAATTAAAATTTTATAATTATTATTTACATCATTTATACTCATTATTATACCCCTCCAAAGAATGTTGTTTTTTAATAACAAACTACGCCACGACGTGGAGACGGTAAGCCATACGTACACATGTATGGTGACAAGCCCTTCATAGGATGGATATAACAATGAATATGGTTGTACCATATTTATAATAACATCCCAATATGTATAAGGTAATTGATTTATTATTTTTTTTATGGAAAAAATAATGAAATAGGAAGAGGAAGAATAAAAGAACATTGAAAGAGGAGGTGAAAATATTACATCTTCTTCAGGTGTTTCCCATTGATTTGATAAAAATGATTTATTAGGTTAGATTTATGATCAAATAAATGAATCTATGTATATTTGAGGGTATTAGGGAGGATATTTGAGCAGGGGTTGGCCAAGATAAATTTCTTCGGTGGTGTGATTTTGAGATAAGGGGAAGTACCCATTTATAAAAGATGCGAGGGTCACTTTAGGAAAAGAATGAAATATTATTATATTATTCAATACTATTTAGTTTATAATGGATCCAAAATAATTAATTTCTATGATACGGTGGGGATTTGTTGGAAAAATATCCACCAATAGGTTTATATAGGTTTTGGTAACCATTTTAACCTTAAATCTTACATTTAACTCTTTGTCTAATATTTTGACATTTACCTTGTCACCTTGAATTTTTATATTATATGGTTAATAAACATATTATAAACTACCATGAGAACCCCATGTGGTTAATTAATAACAAATATATCATTATATAATTCCTATGGCTGAACCGTATGTTTTTAGGACTATTATATAATTTAATAAAATAGTATTTATTTTAAAAACTAAATTATGTATAACCCTCTATTAAAATGGTGTTGTTATTAAACTCTGAATTTAACAACTTTAACTATTCATTAATTAAAATAATAATAAATTTCCTAATCTAATCCATGTGTACCTAGAAGATCATATTTTATTCCTATGGATGGTTTTTGTCGAAATAAACTTGTCTAATAGAATTAGAACATGGGTTAGGATAATTATAATATTATTTTTTACCGTTAATTACCATATTTATTTTTAACCGTGGTAAATAAAAGTCAAAATTTATTATTAAAAAAAATTATTTTCATATTATTGATCCAAATTTTACTTACAAATTTAAACCATGCTACTCATATTTTTGAAATTCAATTCACCGAAGCTGTAAAATTACGATTTATGCAAATTTCATAACCTGCCTAGAAGGTGGGTAAAAGACGGTAAAAAGTATTGACTTGAATGAATAAAACTGATATTATATAGGTATTCTATTTAAATAGTGACTTAAAAAATATTTAAATATAATAAATAATTATTTAAATAAATTTTCGGTTAAAAAAAGCATTGTTTCTTCTATTCATAAAAAATCGATAGTGTTCAGAAAAATACCAAAAATTCACATTAAGATAAGTTTGATATTTAAAATTCTGAAATGATGTCTATTTCACCAAATTAAAAACATAAGTGTTTTTTTAGTTAATTTAAATAATCATTCTCACTCTCAAAACCAGAAAACGCATTTTTGAGAAGTGAAAATTATGAAAAGATTGATATGTTTTTATGTCCAACATAAATGTAAAATTACTTTCATTGACCAACATTGGATTAAATGATAAAAATATAATCTAATTATAACTCAAAAACATTCAAATATATAATTTAACAATATAAATTATTTGTATTATAAAAGTTGTTTTTAATTAAAGTTTATTAATTTTCACTATTCATCATAATATTAATGTTATTAGAAAAGCACAAAAAATTTATCAAAACAAAATTTTTATTCCACTCTTCTAATTAAAAGATTATTTCATAAAATTGAATATATAAAAGTTTCAAGTATTGGATTTAATAATGGACTTCCATTAAAAGGCGGTGAAATTACATTTTTTTAAATTTACTTCTTTTATCTAAAAAATTTAATTTGTTCTTATATTGTGTTTAAGAAACACATAATATGGATGTTAAAATTATATGTACTATATAGAATTTAAAATTCAGTTATTACTATTCATAATCACATTTATAACGGCAGTTTTAGTAAGTAATGGTGTGCTCGAAATCGGTGTTGTAGGTAGCGCAAGATACTAAATTATTTGAATGAAAATAACATACAATGAAGTCTAGGGGTGATAAATTATTTCCCCCTTTTGTAAATTGCATCCTTACAATTTTAAAATTGGTCTTGGGAACATCATTGACTGTCCCACATCAGATAAATAGTCAATATAACTATCAATTTAAAAAAAGAAAGAGAAGTAAAAAGGTCACCTAAGATAACCCATACAAGTATTCCATGTCAGAAAAAAGGATATGGATGATAAAGTACTGTCATGTTCTGATGGAGAGTGATAGAAAACATGATCAGGATACTATTAACAAAAATAAAACCACAAACTTATGATGGTTAGACCATTCATTTGTTTCCTAATAGGAAAAGTAAATAGAGAACGTTTTTTTATGTTCCATTTCATAATGTTATGGAATTTGTTTATGAAATTGACTAAGAACATTAAGATATATACTTGATTTTTTAGTAGAGATTTATCCTTTAAAAAATATCTAGCACTAACTCATCTTTTCTCCAAATGATGAGTCTTCATGATGATGTGGTCACAATTGAAGCACTAGAATCAACATCTAGAGAATCCATAATACAAAAAGGATGAAATATATATTTCCCTTATATTTAGAGATTACCTAAACCAAATGGAAAGTACTAGATTATATGATCCTCAAAATAAATAATCCTTTATTGAAATAAATACTAATCTTAATTTCCAAAATTTAGCAAAAAATACCTATAGATTAATAAAGACCATTCTATAAACAATTGTCTTTATAATCCTTCAATATAATCCAGACTAAGAATGAAACCCAAAACATAGAATAATTTAATCTCATAGTCTTTCGTAGTAAATCTTAACATTTATCTCCAAATAGCAGCTTCTTCTCTTAAAGTCTCATGCTGATGTGTTATTAACGAAATCACATATTCTCAATGATAAGTTAATAATTTCCATTAATAACCTAAATCACTATAACAAACATAGATTCTTCCAAAATAAAAAAACACATCATTACTCGTCAAATGAAATTCCATAGTATTCTATTATCCTTAGGAATGTAGTGTTTCAAAGAGTGCGTACGTCTTTGAAAATAAAATTTATCACATAATCACTAAATAATTTTTCTACACTAAGGATATCCATTTAATAAAACATAGGATCCCAAATAAACTTATTATTGATCAATGTAATCATATAACTAAAAATATTTAGTCACAAAAACCAGGGACTTCACGTAGTATAGTGGTAGACAATAAATATCAATCACACTCTGGTTGTGGGTTTGATTCCCACTGATTTTTCCAACACGATGGGTTTTTCACACGGTCTGCGTGTTTTCCTTATTCAAAAACTATATTTTATAACATTCCCAAAATGAGATAAATTTCTCAAAATAACAATAACATAATTTAACAACCAATTTTATCTTGTACCTCACAATTTCATCCCAAAAATTAATAACATTTAATTGCCTAAAATTCAAGGATCATATAAACCAAAATGGTTCTTTATAACTATATCCCCAAAAGAAAAGACAATTCATCTTCAAATACCATTTTCACATAACAAACTGCATGGTTACACATACAAGAGAATATTCTTCCAATGTAATCCCATTAAAAATATCACTAATACTTTTAAACATTTTGTCATCCATTTATTTCCATATAGGTTATTCCTTGACATAGAGGTTATCCTATAGAATCGGGCATTGACTCTGGTAATTCCAAGGTCCCATGCATTTACAAAAATTGACTATAATTAGATTATTATGATCACTTTTATTTTCAACCACAGTACTCTTCATTTTTCCCCAGAAAATACATTACATTATGTCATTCTTTCCCAAAAATAAATCATTTCTTTGTTCCATTGTGTCACTTTCCAGGGTGCCTCCTTCCATATTCCTTGAATGATGGAAATTGTGCTTTCGTTCCACCCCTATTTCCATAGCAGGAGCTCTTATCATTTTCCAAATTTGTTTTATTTGATGAGTTTGGGAGTTGGTTAATGTATATATTATTGATAATATTTTTGGGAACTTGCTTTAGCATGAATATTATATCTTTTACACCTAGTAACATTCCATTTAGTATCTGATTTCCAACATTGTGCCCACCTTGTACATCATGTTCAATGTTACTAAGATTTCTTTGGAATCCAGAAATTGACTAACATAAGAAAGTATAGTGTGAGTCATAATATCATTTAGAGAATATCATGACACCCTATTTTCAATCTAACTGATATTATAATTAAAAAATGGTTACTTATACACAACTTATATTAAAATCATTCCAATTGGTTTGTAATTAAAATTTTAATTATCTTAAGCATATCCCCTTAGAGTGTTGTATCAAAGAGTGTAGTAAATCCTGTTATCATATACCATGATACCCTGGGTCAAGCCCGAAACTCCTTTCTGGAGTTTTCACTCCTTTTTACATCTATACCAGAGCCTCCTCTACCTCATCATATCCAAATATTGATGTATTTCTTGGAAAACCCCGATAATATTAACATTGCGATTTTTTAGGATATTCATATATACACTTCCTCAAAGATTATCTTAGGTAGTGTTTTCTATTCAGAGTTTTTCTATATTTAGATTTCAAGGTGTGTACTAAACATCCTCTGATACCACATGTAACTCCCTGACCATAATTACCCAGAGTTAGTGAATTATTACAAAATATTGGCATGATAAAAATAGATCATGCCTCAAATGACCGATTAGTTTAGTATCCTTGGATGTACAAGATACATACATAAGTTTTACATTACATTATCAAATGAAAAACAAAAAATTTGTCTCTCCTTTGAACACACTTATATCCCTTAGCCTATTTCTGTAGGTCAGTCATAATATACTTCTTCACATCCTAGAAAAAATAAATCATAAGAAATGAGTAAGATCAGATTCTTAGTAATGATAACAATATAGCGAAAACTATCATAAATAATCATATACGTTAAAGGGAATGTATGAGACTTAAATACTTGCCTTCTAAACATAAACTTCTTCATAACATAGAAAATATAAATCATATAACGAAATTAACTTATTCACATGGATATTATACTTCTTTACTAATCACATGTAATATCAATAGATAATTTCATAATGATGGAAATCATAATGTCAGACATCATAATCACATAGTCAAGGCCTTGTGTCAAGACTACAAATATAATTTTATCAAGGCCTTGTTCCAAGACACTGGTTTGTGTCAATAGACCTACCGATGCATCGGGGAGAAAAATCAGGATCCAGCCATCACTTACTATGTCCAATTCATTCCTCATATGAAACTATAGAAACATAATCTAAACATTTGAATTGAAACTAGAAAACAAAATACCAATTTTTTAACCACAAATCCTGAAGGGTATAAAAATAGAACATTTTGAGTCAAAAATAACTCCTTAAACTCAATATAAAAGATTTTATTATAAATAATCATCCTCAATGAAGAATAATGAATGATATTGACATATTTGAAAATAATCTGTAAAAATATTTTAGTGAAATGCCCACTTATTTTTGGAAACATTTAAAAGTGTAACTATTTATCAGGAAGCTTTTAAAAATAGGCTTTTGAATGAATTTATCCCATAAAAATTTGAATCTTTTGAAAGGAATTTTAATTTTAAAACAGTAATGTATATATAAATAAATCATTAAAACCATTTTTAAATCATAGACATTAATGAGAATGATTTAGATTAATAATTGTTTAAAACATTTTAAATGATATTTTAGTTACAATTCCTTACCAAATGATAGATGCTTGAATAAAAATAATTTAGGTTATAAAAACCTTATAATATCATTAGAATAAAGTGAATCATGATATATTATGTCGAAGTACTATATATACACCATATAAAATTGAATTGGGGTATAAAAACAAAGATGTCTCAATGGAATGTAAATTTTGATGAAATCCCTAATAAAGACTGTATACTTAAGATAATGATAAATCAATGACAGAATTATGTCTGATAAATATAATTACAATCAATATGATTGAATATTCAATGTAAATCAATAATTGGACATTCCCACATATTCTTTTAAAAACCACACCAATTACATTGATGTATAACTCAATGAATGAAAATTGAGTTCAGATTACTCTTATCATGTTCATATCATTTACTTGAGAATTTATCAATAGAGTGATTATGTGTATCAAAAGTATATCCAGATAAAGGGGATTTTAAATTTCTACATAAATAAATAAATAGTGATTTCACACATAATCATGGAGTACAATAATCTATAAAGTTGGTGTAACACCCAATGAGTGGAAATCGAAATTAGAAATTCCCTTATCGGTTTGGTAACATAAAAGACATACACTCATTGAAAGAAGGTTCATACATTGAAGGTATAAATACCCCTAAATTAATATATATTACACAAGGAATATAGCCAGGAGAAGTATATACACCACACAAAAGGAAATAGTGGCAACACAACATGAATCTCACGAGAATAACATGTTAAATGAAAACCCATTACCTTGTACATTTCCTTAGTAAAGGGTAAATTAATCTCAATTATAATAGTTAAATCATTGTTATTAAATTATACAATAACCATATACATAAATATTATATAATATATTATCTTCTTAATATTTCATTATTAATAATATTTTTGTATTATCATTGTTTCAGATTTTAACTGATTCGTTTTCCTTTATATGTTTTGTTACGTAAGTCGTGTTTGTTAGGAATAGGATATATTTGATACATATCCGTAATTATTTTATGTCCTTAATCATTATTTTTAATCATAAAATGAAAATTATTCTTGAATGGTTATGATGGGGAATAAATCTCATCGTGTTCGTGGAGACGGTAATCTTTACATATGCACGAGCAACAATATAATTATATTTATGGTGAAACAGTATATAATTGGATTGAATATCATATATAAAAGATAATTAACCTATTATATTTATTATTTAGATCATTTATAATAATTATTATACCCCTCCAAATAATGGTGTTTTTGAATAACAAACTACACCAAGACGTGGAGACGGTAAGCCATACGTACACACGTATGGGGACATGTCCTTCTTAGGATGTATAGAATAATAAATTTGATTGAAACATATTTTTAATAACATCCCAGTATGTATAAGGTACTAGAGTTATTATTTTGGTATGAAAAAAAACAATGAAAGAGGAATTGGAAGAAGAAATGAACATTGAAAGAGGATGTGAAATTATTACCTCTTATTTAAGTGTTTCCTTTTGATTTGATCAAGAGGGATCCATAGGATGGATTTTTGATCAATGTAATTCCTCAATGTATAATTACGGTTAGTTTGGTGTTCATTTTTTTTTGGGGTTGTCTAAGCCAAATGGATTTGGATGTGTGATTTTGAGAGAAGGGGATGTACCCTTTTATAAAAGAGTTGAGAGTCACTTTAGGAAAGGCTTGAAATATTATTTTATTATACAAGCATATTTGGTATAGAATGTCTCCCAAAAGATATATTTAATTTATTTCGTGAGTATGGGTGTAAAAACATTCAACCAATAGGTTTCATATTGGTTTAGGTCACCATATTAACCTTAACATGTATATTTAACTCTTAGTTAAATTGTTTGACATTTATCACATCTCTTTGTATTTTTATATTATATGGTTAATAAAATTACTATAATCAGCCAAGATAACCCCATGGGGTTCATTAATAACTTATCTATTATTATATAAGCCCTTTTGAAGAACCATAGATTTTTAGAACTATTATATTAATTAATAAAATAGTATTTGTTTTAAAAACTCAATTATGTCAATTTTGACACTATTTAGTATTTGGTTTTGGTTAAAGTCATATCAACTTTATTAAATCACAAAAATTCATTAACTCAATCACAATATTTCATATTAACCTATAAAAGTGTCTTAATGTATAAAATTTCTCAATGTCATTTATTTTAATATTTATTATATCATTTATTTTAATCCTTCATAAATTAGGTAATTACTATATCATCATTTATTCATAAATAAATTTAATTATTTAAAGTCTAAAATTTATAAATAAAATATCATGATTTATGAAATCTTTTTATCTTTCTAATAAATATTTATAGTCTAATTTATCTTCTGTATAACACTCTATTACAAATTATTTAGTTATTAGACTTTGAATTTAACAATTAAACTCTTCTTTAAATTAAATAAAAATAAATGTTCTAATCTAATCCAAGTGTACCTAAAGGATCATATTTTATTCATAAGGGTGGTTTTTGTCAAAATTCCGTTATCCAGGAAAATTAGGACATGAGTTAAGGTAATTATAATATCAATTTTTACCTTTAATTACCTTATATACTTTTAACTATGTTAAATAAAATTTAAAAGATTCTATTCACCAGAAAATAATTTTCATCTTAATGAACCACATTTTACTTATTGACGTCAACCATTTTTCTCAGATTTTTAAAATTCAATGAACATTAGTGGTACAATTACATTATCTGCAAATTTTCTAACGTTCCTAGAAGGTCGGTAAAATACGGTAAAAAGTAAAATAAAATTTTATATAACTAACATTTTTTTAAATGACTCCAATTTATTACATTGAATTTATATAGATATTATGTATCTATTTAGACTTAAAATAAATTAAAAAAAATATCATTTAAATAAAAATTCATTTATGAACAATAACACATTTTTTCACAATTCATCAAAAATCAAAAGTTTTCAATAAAATTACAAATATTCACACTAAGTTAATTTTGATATATAAAATTCCGAAATGCTGATTTTTCACCAAATTAAATCCATATAAGTTGTATAAATTAATTTTATAAAATATTCTAGTTGTCAAAACCAGAAAGATGGTTTTTGAGATGTAAAAACTATCAAAATATTTATATGTGTTTATGTCTAATTTAAATATAAAATTACTTCCAAGACCAACATTGGATTAAATTATAAAAATATAATCTAATTATACCTCAAAAAAATTCAAATATATTATTTTACCCTATAAATTATTTTGACTAAAAAACTTGTTTTTAATTAAAATTTAGTATTTTTTACTATTTATAAAAATATAGAGCTTATCAAAAAAGCACTAAAAATTTAACCAAATTAAATTTTTATGTCCCTATTCTAAAGAAGAAGATTGTTTCATCAAATTGAATATATAAAAGTGTCATATATTGTATTTAAAAATGGTTCTCCATTAAAAGGTGGTAAAATTTCATTCTTTGAAATATACTTCTTTTATCTAAAAGATTGAATTTTTTCTTATATTATGTATAAGAGACACATAATATGATCATTTAAATTATATGGAGTACATAAAATTCAAAATTCAGTTAATATTATTCATAAAATCTTATTGAATGGCTAGTCTGGTAAGTCGTGTTGTGCTCGAACTCAGTGTTGCGTGAAGCGCAATCTACTGAATTAGATTAAAAAATAACTTACTATGAAGTCTAGGGGTGTTACATAGCTTTTTCTTCCTATCCCTAAAATCCTTCGATATGATAAAATGTGTCTATATTCATATCCCTAGAAGTCTATGACCCAATGAAATAGACACCCCATATTCATGTCCCAAGATTATCTCAATTGGTACAGTGATCAGATTCAGAATATAACAGAAATTGTTCTTATGAAATTACAATTCCTATAGGGAATCCTTAAAATGAAAAATATCTAAATTTTTACAATCGCTAATAAAAATTTATTCACAATAATATATCATAAGTAGACTTGTGTTGAAAAATTACATAGATCACAATACATCAAAATGTCATCTATTTAAATATGATCAACCAACGATCCTTTTTTTGAGATATTTATAACAGTATTAGATAACATGAACATGAAAACTTATATTTAATTTTAATTTTAACATTTTATTTTTAGAATCATTAAAATTCTATTTTCTATTCATTATGATAGATATATATCTAGTCAAACAATGAAAAATCAATTAATAATCCAATAAACTAATTTATTCATTTTCAATCTGATAAACTATAAAAGATTTATTTTTATAATTCTGCACCAAGTTTAGTACAACTATCATGGACTTTTTTTATAATTCATAATTATATCCACTAATCAAAAAACTTTTCATTTTTAGGTATCAAACCGTTTTTTTGTCGGATGGATCAGAATGAATAATAATAAGTATATATTTGTTTTCGTTGGATGTATTTATAAGTTCGATACACATTGATATTTTCTATGAAACATACTAAGACACATAGGATATATATAACATAATAAGAACATATTAAAGTTGTTTTTTTATTTCCAAAACTACATTAAATAAAAATTAGGATGTAAAACATCTGACTCAACAATCTCACAATTGTTAAAATCACAAAATAGAACACTTACTTGAAAAATAAAAACATTAAAAACATACACCCCTTTTTATATTATGAAAATTAATATATAATTTATAAATCCCCATGATTTTATAACCACTTAATGACACGATGGAATGTTTAATATTTCTCCCCCTTAGGATTGTATCTCCCCATTTTAGTGACCCCCCCTTAGAAAAATCTCAATAGAATTTTTTACCCAACATTTCTCCCAATTCATATTAATCATAACATCCTAAAATATATTACCCTTTCCGATCTTCATGAATAATTAGAATATATATATCATGAAATGTTATAATAGATTTCATACGAATCATTTTTTAAATGAAATAACAAGTCTTCCAAGAAGGAAATGAATGACCATTCAACGAAAAATAATTTGAAAAAATTAATACACAATGTAGTGGATGAAAATTAATTCCAAATTAAAAACCATTAAAATGTTTGAAAATATACAATGATATTTTCATAATATGAGTGTTTATTCATTCTTCATTAATTTCCCCATAATGTAATTTATATTGTTGATTTGTTTTTGATCCTTATAACAATTCAATATTTTTTTCTTCCATTACATATTTCCTCCAAACACCATTCATGATTCTCTCAACTTCCACAAAATATTTTTATTTTCTTCCTTTACGAGGATAAAATCATATTCACACAAATTGAGTTGTATTTTCTAACTTCAAAGTGTATACCTTTTCTTTCAACAATATCACTTATTCATTTAGATCATTTTTTTCATTTGAACTCTTTAGGTAACTTCAATTGATCTAAAACAGTAGTAGATAACATTTCAATAGAATCTTACATTATAATGGTTGATTCATAACGTCAATAAGGTGATAATAATGATACCTATGATCATTTACACCTTATTTGACTATTTAACAACATGATTGTATGATCTTTTTGGGGTCATGTGATTATTTTGAGGGGTTTTTAACTGTGTCTGAATTTGAAAAAATGAAATTTTTTAGAACATTTAGGGATTTTGATTTATCATTAATACAATTATTTTGAATTTACATCATGCCTCAAAATTTTGAATATTTTGAATAATATAACATAATCTTCCCATAGATTGAAAATAATTTTGAATTTTTTTTTTAGAAATAGTTTCTTCAATGTTTAATGAACAAAATGGTTATTTAGGTGGTTTCTGTTTGGATGACTCAACATCAGGTTTTTCTATATCATCACAATTTTCTTTTCCTTTTATAGAAACAGTACTGCAATTTTGTTTTACAAAATCCATATTTTTATCTGATATAAAATTTACATAAACATTTATATGCAATTTTTGATCTTCATTTTTATGTTTATAATTTGTATTTTTCCACTCTAATGATGTGATATTTGTTTCTATTGATAAAGAATATTATTTTCCATTCAATTCTAAATTATCATCCTTATCACCATGTGAAGGTAATATTAATAATGAATATGTTTCTGAATATTTCATCTCATTTTAACCTATATAAAAATATCGTTATTGATAAATATATTATAATTATTTATTTAACTCTTCTTATTATTCTATCTCTTGAGGTGAATGATGGTCTACTCATTATACTCCTCTACCAACAATTTTTTAAAAAATATTATAGGTACCGATGGTGTTAATTTGTCCACTATTGCTTTTCCATTTAAAAAATAAAATGTTTAATGGATGATTAAAGGAACAAAAACATTGTACAATATCCAATATGGCATTGGGGATAAAGTGATTGGTATGGGAAATAGAAATAATAGATTTCATAGAACCTATTTCAACACCCTTTAGAAACATTTCACAAATAATAATCTTATCAAACCATTTGTTTTTTCATCTTTTCAACCTCTTTATATGTTTATCAGCATGAATTTTTATGGCTATCACTTTATCCTTATATCCCAAATTTTATATTTCTAGATTTCTTTTCATACTGGATAACTATGAATATTTTGAACTCATTATTTGAAATTTTATACTATTTATTTTTTATCATCTACGAGGAAGAATACTATTTTATTTTATTCACAACAACATCTACCTACATAAAAGTTTTTACGTCTAATTTAGTTATGTATACTTTGTCAATAAACCTTTACGACATAGAATCAAAAACCAATTTCATTCTTGATAATTTATATTCACAAATAAAATTGATATTTTCTCACATCAGGTATGTTTTGTTCTCAACATTGAAAATTTGAATAAATTTCATAATAAACATACTAATTAATGTGTGAAATATAATAATATTTTACATTATCAAATAACATGATATTTATACTAATATATTGAAAACAAATATATGTTTTTAAATTTTCCACATGTTGATCATAAAATCCAAATCAAATATGTATAAAACCATTATGGTTTCCCTATCAACCTTACATCATATTAGATTCCCATTCATCCGTAATTATATAACCCTAGAATCTACTGAAATAAGTGATACATTCTGGAATTATTCACATGAAGATATCAAATAAGCTTCTACCTTGGATTTTTCAAATTACCCCAGCTTATCCAGTAACTTATGTGAGTTAAATATGCATCCCCTTCTAAAGTAACACCAAATATGTATTCAACTTATTTTCTATAAATTATATACTTTTTCATAGACATTTTTAATGGTACATTGTTTTTACAATCATTTGTAAAAAACTCAATAGATCTAAAAAACTGAATATTTTTTTATATAATCAATTGATATCCTTATCAGGATTTTCTACAAATATGTTCTCTCTAAATAAAAAAGAAATAAACTTTTTTAGAATATAATTATACTTATCAGTCCATGATCACTCTATACGACATTGGATAATGTCAGTAATTTTTGTAAACCTTCTTAGTTGCAATCCTACTGATAGTTGTTTCTATAGTTAAATGAATTAAAAAATGGAATGAGATATAAATTATACGAACAAGTTTTTTATTGAAAATTATATGAAAAGATGTGGAAAAAGAATTTAACTCCTTAAAATTGGTGTGGACAATGAGAATTCATATTTTAAAACATTAAACACCACATATATAAAACATTATCTAATCGGATAGCTGATATTTAATAGAAGAATGGTATAAAAATATATTTTCACTGTACATGTTTTTTTAAATAATTCACAAAAATATATTATATTCCTATTTTTAAACATCTATGTTTTCAATAATTCTTGTTTCATAAAAAAAGAGAATAGACAGTCAACAACATGAATTATTAATGATATGGTGTCCTGAAAAAACTAAATGAATAAAAGTGTTAATTTTAGAGTAGATTGTTTTATCAAAATGAGTAAAATTTTCTTCAGGGATTTTAAAAAATTACTAATTACATTACTTTATAAAAAAACTGATTATGATATTTTTGTTATGAAAACCCATTTTGATAGTTCTATTATGAAAACTGAATATTATATTTTTATTATAAAAATTGATTTTGAATGTTTGAAAAAAAATGTTATTTGAAAACATTTGTAACACATTTTTTGTCCATAGATTATAAGATCTCTGACTCTGAAAATAATTTTAATAATTTTTATTCATAATAATGTATTATGATTATGAAATTTTATAAATTGAAAACAGATTAGAAAATTTAATGTTTTAGTCAAATAAAAAGGTATGTGATCCACCTTTTAAAAAGAGTTAATTCATGATTGAATATTGGTAAAGAAGAAGTAGATATGAATAATCACTTAAAATTGGTCATTACAGGATTCTATTTAATATATTAAAATATATTTGATCTAATGTGATTAGTAAAAATCTATGAAATTTGTTCTTCTGTTTGGATGGATTGAAAAATTATATCACCATTAAGTGTGTGATCCTAAAGGAAATGGAGTCTTATATCAATTTTTGTAACATGAGTGATGTTCTATGTTTTTACATAGGTAAAAGGATAATTTGTTTGTCAAAAATTATATATGATTTAGTAAAAATCCTTCCAAAGTATATGAGTGTGTGTTTCATCCACAAAACATGACAGAAACAACATCCAACTTCCACATATTCGACTAGAATAGTAGAAAGTGCTATGAATTTTGGTTTATAACAAGACCATGAAAGTAATAAGAAACCTAATAAATGTCTTGTTCGAGATATACCTTTTTATCTATTCTAAATCTATAAATGTTTTTATAAATAATGAAAAAAATATATATAAGAGAAAGAATATGAAAAAATACATAGTTTTCTTAATATATTGAAAACTTCATTTTAATGATTTTAAATGGTATTATTTTCTATTGGCTTGATATCCAGAACATAATAATAATAAAATCATTATTATTATATGTTAATTAATGTATCCTTCAAATTATACCTCTAAAATATTTCATCTAAACTAATTTTCCAACATCATCCAGATCTCATGGATTTTTTATATTTTGAAACAAAGAGTTTTTCTTCATGAAATTCATCCTAAAAATGTCTATAAATAAATGAAAAAAATACGACCAATTGAAATATTTTTAATTTAATGAATGATTTAAGGATAATATGTATATGAATTGTTTCATGTATTGCTACTAGATCATAGGTTTATTTATAGTGTATTCCCACTTGTGGGTTATAACCCATAGTAACAAGTTTTTTTTACTTCTAACTATTTTGACATTTCTCTCAAATTTATTACAAAACTCCCATTTAAATACAAATAAATAAGTATAATTATGAAAATAAACTAAATTCATAACATTGTTCCTTTCAAAATTATTGAGATCATATTTCATTTCATTTATTTAATCCTAATTAGTTAATGCCTCATAAAGATTCTTATGATCTTATTCAGAATATAAAGATATATGTTAAATTTATTTTTTTAAAGGAACTTCTATTCCTAAATAGTTAATCTAAATCACCAATTATATTATCAATTTCATGATTCCTATGAATAAACTAATTTCATGGGTCATCTAATAGAATTTCAATGACCAATGGTTTAAAATAATCCAAAGGGATAACTTTAGAAACATACACATGAGTTATTTCTATATGGGGTGTATTTTATAGTATAGGTTGAAAATAAGTTTTAAAAGTAACATATGGTGATATATGTTGGGGTTGTTTGAAAATAATGGGATCATTTCATCCAATATTATATGAACTATTTTCTTAACAGTACATGTATTTTTATTAAAAACTCTTTATTGCATTGAATTAATGGAATAACCTAAATGTATTTCTTCATTAGATTTGGATGAAAACTTATGTAGGTTATATTACATATAATATTTGAATACCTTTCATCAATGTAATTTTAAGTAAGATACATTCGGTTTTATTCCTATCTATAACTCAAAATGAGTATAATTAATAAAATGTATAATTAAAAATTAATTTACACCACAACATGAATATCTGACCACATAATCCAAAAAATAATCAGTCCCTATATATTCATTTATCATGGTTATAGTAATCCCTTAAAGAAATATTTTTATCCTTTCAACAAATAATATTGTTGTAGAGTTCTTGGTGATAAAAAGTTGTGTTTAGTACCATTTATACTAAAAAATCTATCAAAATTAGAATTTACAAATTCCTCACCATGATCACTATGAGTAGTTATCAAGGATATGTTTTTATAATTATCAAAACCAGTTAACAATGTATTAAAAAACTAAATGCTTCTTTTTTTCTTATCATAAAATAGTACCATGTATATCTAGTGTATTGATCATGTAAATAATATACATAGTATTTTCCAGTAATACATCCATCTTTTACAAGACCAAATAAGTCCATGTGAACTAACTATAAAACATCATAAGTTGAAAATTCACAAATATATTAAAAATTTATTTATTTTGTGTAACTTATTCAGAAGGATAAAAAACATTTATAGTTTCAAATTTATGTTCTTGTAGATCCTTAATAAATCATTTCCTAGTAAACATAGGTAATGTTCTCAGGTTAAACAATTCAAACGTTCTATTTCATAACCATGACTGATCATACATTTCACAATTTAATGGTAATTCATGACATCATATGTATTTTATGTTTAGGGTGTAATCATTCTCATTCTGATAGGAATAAATTATAATCCCATATTATAAATTATTTACAATACATTTTTTCTTCATGAAATTCACAAGATAACCCTAATAAGATAATTTAAAACTATTGATAAGATTATTCACAAAATTTATAAATAAACTAATAAAATGAAATAAGACATTTTCCCTGATGTATACACTTAAATATAACAATTATTTATTCTTGAAAATTATTATTATAGGTTACCATTACACCTTTCAACTAGATAATTTTAATAATTAAATATTTTTTTGAATCCATATTTCTAATTCATCCAAAAACCATGTACCGAATATTTTTTTTGTTGGTAATATGCATCTTTGACCAAAAAAAAGTTTGGTTGACACCCATAACATATTGGATCTGACATTGTTAGAGTATATGATTTTAGGTAATAATATTTTACTAACATTATTTTTTGATCAAATTTCTTTTCCACATTAATATATGCTATAAAAAACTAGAGACATGACTCTATTTGAAGAATATTTATTTTTCCAAGGCCCATGAAATTGGATTTTTTTCAAAATGTTGAAATTGTTGGGAAAACTTTTTTATAGTAAATACAATAATTTCATTATTATAGCCTATTAATGAAATATTATATCTATGTCTAAATGTTTTGTAAATTTTCTCAATATTTTCCTTCCCATCGTTAATCATGGAAAAAAATTCTCTAAACTGCATATTTCAGAATTTAGTTTTATGAATATTTTTTCTCCTAAATGGATGTATTATTATAACTAATTTTAAAAAATTAGTTTTTAATTAGTTTCCTAAGATATAGTTTCCTCAAGATATTTTTAAATAATATATTTTTAAAAGTAAGACATATTCATATCTATAGAATGATCTGACCTATCATTAGTTAAAAGTGTGATTCAGGAATCTACCATTGCATGTATTTTTGTAATTATCATGCTTTTTAGAATAACTACAATTTTAATTTACTAAAATTTTATAATACCATAAAACCTCTCCATAACAAGGTAATTTATTATCTTCATTAAATGAGGAAGATTATTTAGTAGAAGGTGTATAAATTATCTCATTTGGATAGTTTTTATTTAATGAAATATTGTTATGGTGTTCATCAATATGTACATTTTCCAAAAATACTTTTATTTACAATAGTTATGATTGAAAAAAATATATTCCTCTTTGATTAATTATTTTATATATTGAATGTTATAAAAAACTATCTCCACCTCTAAAACTCTAAGTGTCAAAATCATTTAATTTTTTTTATCTTCTAATTATAATATTTATTTAAATATATGCTTGAATTTATTTATTTCCTTTAATTTCTTTTCAATGTAGGAACATCTAGTATGATGTTTCATATATTATTGAATTCATAAAAAGTAACTTTAAAATAATTATATTCATTTTTTCCATAATAATTTTCTTATATTGTTATTGAAAATGTTATTTCCTTTGATTTTTTCATCCTTATAAATATATGTTATAATTATTTCTCAAAAGGAGATGATGAACTAGAATCAAATTCAACAAAAACATTTTTCTTCATTGTGGAATTTAATAATTTTTATATTTATTGACATTTAGTGGGAATATTTAATGTTATTGAAATATAAAAATCACCATTTTTATTATATTAAGCATTTCTCTTTTATCTTAATTAATATTTCATGATCATCTTGATAATAAAATAAATATTAAGTTATCTAATTTTCCAAGTCCCATCCACATTAGTTCATTTAGATTCCCATCCATTAGGAATTATATCAATTATGTTTTAAAAAAATATCATCAAAACCTCTCTATAAAAGTGACTATAAACTATTTATGATTGTAATGAACCATTGTTGAATCTTGGAAACTATCTCACCAGATAGAAAATTAGTGTCCTGCTAATCATCTCAATTAATATCTCTTCTTATTTACATTAATTTGGAATTACCAAAATGTGGGATTTCTTACTTCTTAGAAATGTGGTTGGTAGCTTCAAATAATGTAATATTATTGTATATAATATTATTCATTGTAAATAATAGAGTATTCCATACTCTATAATTACATTGATATTAATAATTATCTTGATTTAAAATAGTTCTGACATCCTTATCCGTAATTATATAATTTCTATTAAGAACGATAAATTTAAAAACTCCAGTGTTAATAACAAAATTTTTCATCCAATGTCTCCATTAATCATATTCAAAACCATCAATGAATTGTGGTGGAAATGGATTGAGATTTTCATGAATTTTAATATTTAACACAACAATCTTAGAAGAAAAATAATCTTTTTTTCCTACCAACATGTTACTATAAAAAATGGATATAAATTGGATGGTCATAAAAAACATAGTAAAATTATAGCTAAAACAGAATATAAAAAATATAAATCATAAGCTGTAGAACATTGTTTGATACTAGTTTTTGTATCGTAAATCTACATAAAGGATTAAAAGAAGGGGGTTTAATTGTAATTTAAAAATTATACTAACAGAAAACAAAAATCGTCATTAAGTAAAAATGATCAGACTTGGGTATTGTCTGAGGATTAAAGTATTAAAATCAGTATAATAAATTTTTAGATTATATTATATTATGTTTTATCAGTATCAATGATTAAATAATAAAATGTTCTTTTAGAAAGATATGTGTTACAACTATCTTTCTAAAATAATATATAGTGCATTAATTAATATTGTATAAACATGAACTATATGTTTATAAATGTAAGAATGGATTACAAGGAATTATATAATATTAATATATTTGACCATAATTGATAAGGTAGTCATAATACTTGACTAAAGATATCCATATCATTATACTAATACATCAGTCCATATTTAAATACCATGAATTACCTCATTCGAATGGATTGATATAAGCTCAATCGTAGTATCCTAGTAATCCGTTTATATAATGATAGTCACTGATCTTACTATATATAAAATGATTTGATCTGATAGATTATATTCTCCATATTCCTATCCATGGAATCCAATGATCTATAAAATTATTTAATTTTGAATAAAGAAGATAATTCATATAAAAATAAAAATCCCTCCAATGACTCCATATAATGATAAATCTATAAAGTATTACAATTTACTATTAATGAGTTTATTTATACAAAAAAAAAGTTGGAAAAATGAGTTTTCAAAGATATCGGCTCCCAACTCTTCAAATGACTGGATATTTATAAATGATCTCCAAAATGTCATTTTTCTATATTAATTTCAATGGACATGGTCACATTTTACATGGATGATTATATATAACTAAATGATCAACAACATTTTATTTATCATCATTTGATAAGATATTTTAGATTCTTTAAAAAAGTAATAATTCTATTAAAATAAATTATACACATTGGGAATCCTGATAGACATTTGTAATTATTTTTAAGAGATAAATTTTATAACTGTTCATCTGATATATTAGTACCAAAAATATTCATATTTTCATGACATTTTTTAGAAGATCAATTTATATCCATTGGTCAATATAAATAGTATGTACGATATTTCATACACTCAATTAGTTCTATGGATATGAATGAATAATAATAAGTATATATTTTATTTCATTTGACTGATTTCAATGTCACGTATAAAGTGATATTTTCTATAAAAACATACTAAAATAGTTCAAACATAAGAAAGTTATATAACAATGTTTTAGGAATTTTTTATGTTGTTTCTAAAACAAAAATCTATAAAATCTTGTGAGGAAAAAATTCTAAATCAACAATATCCACCTTTTCAGAAAGCACAATGTCACAACCCTCCTTCACCAAAAGGAGGGAAAGGTTAGTAGGTTGTCAGTCCCTTCCTTCTTTATGTTGAAGGAGAGATAATGACCCCCGAGACCTACCTTCAATAGGTCCCGGAGTGGAGACTAGCAACAAGGGTAAAGAAATTTCTCCCAAATGGATGGCATTACCCCCTTTTGTTTTATAAGATCAAGAGATGAGATGATGAAACTCAACAACAACCAGGTAAAAGAAAAGTGAAGCCAAAAAATAACCATTCTCACATGCATGTTCCAAAAGTAAAGCCACAAGGTACAAAAGGTGACTTCAAAGGGAATTATCAAAGAGGAAAAGAAAAAAAACTGCAACTACTCCAAAGGTCCGAGCTAGTAAGGTCCTGCGTGATCCCCGAAGTCCTCTTGGAAACCTGAAAGCAGTTTTATATATGTAGGGTGAGCATACAAGTATACTCAGTAGGGAAAACCAAAGACTCTCGTGCACAAGGGGGGGGGGGGTACGTACTAAATTCCCATTCGAAAAGAGTAAACCAAACACCTATCAAGGTAAACTATCCACCCCAGGCCACACCAAGGCACACTCCCCAAATAACACAAGTCAAGTAATATATATAATTAGAGAGACTTGATGATTGGGTACCCCGCGCCACTTTCCCACTGGTTATTTAGACATCCCAGGCATCGGACCAATCCTGCCATTCTCACCGCAGTCCCACTGCCACACCTGCCCGCACACACCTGGGCCACAACCACACGCAGTCCCACTGCCGAAAATCCCACCCGCACACACCTGGGCCTCAACCGCACGCAGCCCCACTGTTGAATCCTACCCACACACACCTGGGCCACAACTATCACATGTAACCATGCCTGCAAACACCTAGTACAGAACAACCACCACCACGCCCGAAGGCACCTGGGCTAAAGGATCCACTGCCACGCCCGAAGACACCTGGGCCTCATCCAGAAGACACTTGGGAAACCACCTACCGCACACACCTGGCCAACCACCACACTACCCCGCCCGAAGGTTCATGGGATAATAATGGTCCTCAGGCCATCATAGCCTACCCAAAGATACTTGGGCTATCCAAGAAAGGGAGCAGAAAAGGAGATAATAACCACCAACTAAGAATAGTGTTGGGAAAAACACCCTCCCCCATGAAATGGGGGTGTTCGGCACTAAGTGCTCAACATGGGTGGGGCGCGAATAAGAAACAAAAAGCTAAAAGTATATATATATAGGTAACAAGAACACACCCAAAGCTAGGTTTTTCTTTAGACAGCCTACAGATCACAACAACACTCAAGTCCGAGTCACGACTCTCACCAAAAAACCCATTTGTCCCACTCGTGTTTCAAGTTCAGTGATAATGTTTATGTTTAAGCACTACTGGGCACCGAGTATCCATAGGCATATGTCCATGAAGGTAAACAGTCAAACATCAACCAAAACGTCCACACCCGGTTCTCAACAACAGAGGATTCCACCCCAATTCGTGATATAAACAAGTAACCACCGAGTCTTAAAAACTCATAAACACCGAAGACACACCAAAAGGGGATCCCATCCCCAGTTTCATAACCACCGAAAGCATAAAAGAACAGGGGATCCCATCCCCTCCCACATCTCCAGCAATTGACTCGTAAGAGAAAACCACCAAAACACTGCCACCAGCACTAAGCAAGGCCAAACCCGTATTTTTCAGATTTAAAAGATTTTACACGTTCCATGATTTCAATTCTAGTTCAACCGGGGTGAGCAGAGAAGGGATTGATCCTGGTGCTTTCAATTTATTCATCCGGATATATGTGATTAACCAATTAATTTTCATATCATGAGTTTACAACCACAACAAGCCATTTAAAACATCAGCAGGGGTTCGTTAGTGCACAAACAACGACCACCAACGACCTCGATTTTCAGGAGGCATAATCTGGCACAACTCAACAAGATGGTCACAGAAGAAACATCATTAAAATATAAGACAACATCAATGATCCCAGCCCCCCTCCTTTCATTATAGAATTCATTCATTATCTTTAATTAGGTCTGGTTTATCCAATCCTGCAGAATCAAAAGCACGCCCACCCCGCAAGATAAACAAAAGAGAGAGGCAATGAGAAATTCCCTACTTGTTGATAGGTGATCGAAGTCAAGGCCGGGCGCGGAACTTTATAGATAACGATGCGCCCGATGCACCAGAAGCTGTTTGTGAAAAGCCATGATCGAGGGAAGAGAAACCACAGATAACCCTTAGTTTATAAGAGTTGAGGACGGTTGAGGTGAAAACGCGAAACCGCATAAGGCGCGGGGGTTGTGGGTTGAACACGCGGCTCCACTCTTCACAAAAATGGGTCGGGTGGTTTAAGCCGACTAATGAATTGATTAAGTATTTAATTAAAACCATTATGCACGTTACGGGTCTTTAAAACACGCTTTAAACGAGTTAGAATAGGGATTAAAACCCTATTTGCGCAAAAGGAGCGCCACTGGAAACAACTCGACAAGGGCCGGGTGACGCCGATTGGTCTCACTGATCGGTCACGCCGATCGGTTGTGCCGATCAGACCAATCTGTCTCGCTGATCGGTCTCCTCGATCAGTCTCACCGATCGGTCTCACCGATTAGTCTCACTGATCGGTCGCACCGATCGGTCTCACCGAGACGCCACTCCCTTAGGACACGGATTTTGGCAAAGGGAAGAACCAAGAGAGTTTGGGTCATCACATCAGATACCTCTCAAACTATTCTCATCCACGAGAATTCAAACAACCCAGAAGGGGATGGCGGGTCTGAAAAACTACCCCGAAAGATACCTCTCAAGAGTGAACCTCATCGTTAACTAAGAACACCTTCCTGTCACAAACCATTCAACATACCATGCCAAATTTCCCAGGCATGTGGGTTGGGGAGTCTCCTCCCCCATGTCAAGATATTATCTTCTTTGGGCGGCACTGACTCACCCGCACATGTTTAATCGCATCCACCTTAATGTGTCGTGATTAGGGGTCAGGTTCTCTCCTTCCCCATAGCCGAGGCTTTTCACACACAAGCAGAGGAAAGAAAACCAGTCCATTTCATATCCAAAAGAAAAAACGTTCTACCACAACAGGTAAAACAAGGAACAAAACTCAAAACAACTCCGGGTACTGGGTACGCATCTGTGCTTCCCTCTCCCACAAACTCTCCTCAATCCCACCATGTCTCCACAACACACGAACCAAGGGGATGGTTCATCCATGAAGCACCTTCTCTTTACGATCCTCAATCACCACTGGTCTCTCCACAAAGGTCACATCATCCTCGATGTCTAGCTCACCCAAATCAAGGATGTGTGAATCGTCGTGCAGATACCGACGAAGCTGGGACACATGAAAGAAATCGTGTATCCTTAGTAGCGGCGGTGGTAACGCTAGCTGGTAAGCCACTTCGCCGACCCGCCGCAACACTTGGAAGGGTCTGATGAATCTGGGAGAAAGCTCACTCCCTTTGCCGAACCTCCGCTGCCCACGCCGAGGGGAGACCTTCAAGAACACATGGTCCCCTACCTCAATCTCCAAGGGCCTCCTCCTGGTATCTGCATATGACTTCTGTCGGTCCTGGGCCACCTTCATCCTTTCCCGTATGAGCTGAACCTTCTCTGTTGTGTTCTGCACCACCTCCGGGCCAAGGATGACTGCCTCTCCTACTTCGGTCCAACACACAGGCGAACGGCATGGCCTCCCGTACAAAGCTTCAAACGGGGCCATACTGATGGTAGAGTGGTAGCTATTATTGTAGGAAAACTCTACCAGAGGAAATTATCGCACCCTTGATCCTCCCGATTCTAGAACACATGCCTGTAGCATATCCTCCATGGTCTGGATGGTGCGCTCTGTTTGTCTATCTGTCTGGGGATGGAAAGAAGTGCTAAGGCGTAACTGGGTGCCAAACGCATGCTAAAATCCTCTCTAGACTCGCGAGGTAAACCGTTCATCCCTATCCGAGACTATAGACCTCAGAACTCCATGCAACCACACCACCTCATCCACGTCCTATCGTGCCAAAGCGTCCACAGCACATGACTCCCTGATCTCTAGAATGTGAGCTGATTTTGTCAACCTGTCCACTACCACCCAGATGGCGTCATACCCTCCTTGGACCTTGGGGAGTCTCGTGACGAAATCCCTTGAGATGTCATACCACATCCACTCGGGTACATCTAGAGGCCGTAAAAGGCATCCTGGAACTCGGTGTTCATCCTTCACATGCTGACACAATAAGCACTTGGACACAAACTCTGCCACCGCTCGCTTAACTCCGGGCCACCAAAACTGCCTCTTCAAACCCTGGTACATCTTGGAAACTCCTGGGTGTACAGCCAGGGGTGAGTTGTGGAACTCACTGAGAACCTTGCCACGCATCACCTCCGGGACAAACAACCTTTTCTGGAAAAGCATCTAGTTCTTACCATCCTCTGTCCATCCTTCTAGAGCATTGCCCTGGTCAACTTGGTCACGCATCACTTCGCACTCTGGGTCTCCCCCCTAAGACTCCTCCACTTGCTGAAACAGGGATGACTGCACTGTCATCTGATATAGGCAGCCTCTTCCGTTATCCATCTTCGTGTCCAGGTGTAAGGTATCCAACTCCTCCATCGCCTTCCAGGCGTCCGCCGACTCTCAGACCGCATCCTTCTGCATCCTCCTACTCAAGGCATCAGCCAGCACATTGCCCTTGCCCTCAGTATAAGAGATCTCAAAGTCGTAATCTTGGAGGAGCTCCACCCATCTCCGCTGTTGCAAGTTTAAGTCCCGCTAGGAGAAGATATACATCTTGATTTTGTGATCCGTGAAGACCACAAAGCGTTCCCCAATGAGGTAGTGCTGCCACAACCTTAGCGCAAAAATGACCACTACATGCTCCAGGTCGTGGGTGGTGTAATTACGCTCATGAGAATGTAGCTTCCTGGACCCATAAGAGATCACCCCTTGTTGCTGCATCAGCACGCATCCCAGAACCTATCCTGAAGCATCACAGAACTCCTCATAAGCCGCCCCTTCTTCTGGTAATCTCAACACTGGGGAACTGACCAACTTCTCCTTCAGATATCTCAATGCTGACTGGCACTGATCACTCCATATGAATGTCTGGTCCTTCTTGGTCAGAGCCGTCAAAGGGGCTGCAAATCGGGAGAAGTTGGGTACGAATCTCCAGTAGTAACCTGCCAGCCCGAGGAAACTTCGGACTTCCGCCACATTCTTGGGTGCTTCCCAAGAAACAACTGCCTCAACCTTTTATGGGTCGACCACTATCCCCTGCTCAGACACTACGTGCCTAAGGAAGTGCACTTCTCGTGTCCAAAACATGCATTTTGACAACCTACCATAGAGCTGGTGCTATCGGAGGACCGCCAAAACTGTCCTCAGGTGCTCTGCATGGTCCTCCTCTAATATAGAGTAGACCAGGATGTTTTCGATGAACACAACTACAAACTGATGCAGGTACTCCCGGAAGATGGAGTTAATAAGCCCCATGAACACATCTGGGGCGTTCGTAACACCGAAGGGCATGACTAAGAACTCGAAGTGTCCATACCTGCACCTGAACGATGCCTTTGGGATGTCACACTCTTTCCCGCTCAGCTGGTGGTACCCAGACCGTAGGTCGATCTTCGAGAACCATCCAGCCCCCTTCAGCTGGTCGAAAAGATCATCTATTCTCGGAAGAGGGTAGCGATTCTTAATCGTTACTTGATTCATCCTCCTGTAGTCTACGACCACCTAATACCACCATCTGCATTCTTTAAAAACAAGACCGGAGCACCACACAGTGACACACTCAGTCGAACATAACCCCTCTTCATCAGATCTTCAATCTGTATTCACAACTCCCGTAGCTCCGAAGGTGCCATCCGGTATGGAGCCATCGAGATTGGACAAGCGCCAGGCTGCAGGTCTATGCCGAACTCGATATCACATCGAGGGGGTAGAGTCGTCACCTCCTCAGGAAAGATGTCCATAAACTCACAGACGATCTATGTCACTTCCATCATTTCAGCATCTACTGATTCCACAGTCATCTCGGTCAACAAGGAGAGGAGAGGTTCCTCTCTCCTGTTTCCCTTCGGACTGCTCCACTCACCGGTGAAGGTAACACGCCGGCTGTCCAAGTATGAGAACACCACCCTTCTTTGAAAACAGTCGATGAAGGCGCACACAGAAAATAGCCAGTCGATGCCTTGGATGACATCGTATGACTGAATTCATAGCAGAAGAACATCCCTAACCGACTGATGTGGCCCTAACATCTGTCTACATCCCTGACAAACGAACAACAAGTCAGTCTGACCTCCGACTGGTGTACTCAACACCAGGGCCCCTGGAAGTATCTCGGCATCTAGACCCAAGGCACAGGCTAGACTGGGTGCAACAAAGGAGTGCGAAGCTCCGGTATCGAACAAAGCATAAGCAAGAGTGCTAAACAAACTGATCGTACCGCGAACAACCTCTGGCCCTGTTGGAACAGCTACCTCTGCGGTGTGTAACTGTCCACTCCCAGCTCCCCTGCCCTCTACTGTCGGCCACCTCCACGACCACACCCTGGTCGAGATCCCTGTGGAGTGCCCTGAGGTCGGCCTCCTCCTCCTACGTCTACCCTCAGAGGAGCGGGAGCTCGCTGCCCATGCTGCTGGTGCTAGAATGGTATGGCTGGAAGCTGCTGGTGGGGCGGGTGCTGGGGATGACTGCCACTGTTGTACTGTACTCGGTCGGGACACTGACTCCAGAGATGCCCAGGGCTCCCACAGATGAAGCACCGCGGTCCCGGTCCCGAAGGAAAAGGGCAAGGGTCGGGGGATCGAAACTGAAACTGATGCGGCCTGCTCCCTGCGGGTCGGAACCTAGAGGGTCCTAACGTTGGAGGCCTGGTGCTGATGGCCTTCCCCTTCGATGGTCCCAGCTAGATCCCCTCTCGTGACACTCCTCCTAGAGCATGCATCCTCTCCACCAATTCAGCCTTCTTCTAGACCTCCAAGTACGTCGGAAGGGTAAAGGGGGTAACAGCATACTGGAGGGAGGGTTGGAGCGCCTCCTCCAAACGTCTTGCCCGAGACTCCTCGTCGGGAAAGAGGTCAAGAGAAAAACGTAGGAGGTACTTGAACATGATCCCTAGCTCCCTCACGGACATACTCCCCTACTAGAGGGAGAGTATTTCCTACCTCTTCTCTGCATTCATCGTCGAGGAAAGGAATTTCACCCAGAACTCCCTCTCGAAATCCGCCCAAGCCACCTCAGACTCTCTCCTCTCCCCCAGGTAAATCATCCACCACTGACATGCCGCTCCATGCATCTGGCTAATGGCTAGAGGAACCCAGTACTCGGTCGGGTCCCGAATCAGGCCGAAGGCTATAACTAGCTCCTCTAGGAAGCCTTCCGTCTTCATATCGGAGGTGCTGCCCTCATACTTCTCGAGGGACTGTCGCTGGAAGGCACGAAGAGTCTTCTGCCACTGGTCATCCTCTTCCTCTCGATCAGCTCTCTGCCGATCGGCCAAAGTAGTCTCTGGGGCCTAGATCGCATGTACCACACATGGTATCCTTCCAGGTGCCATAGCTGCAAGGTAAATAAGGAATGTCTAAGGCCAAGTAGTGCAGAATATCATCTTCAAGACTTCTTAAAATTTAATTTATCCTTAATTCCCAAGACATCCCAAAAACACAAGAACACAAGTCATTATGATGCATGTACCTTTCCTAGGGTCTCTACCTTACAATCAGTGTGGTCTCACTTGGTCGTTCAGTAGGTCCAGAGTCCTTGCATCGGATCACTGGGGGCCCTAAAATACCGTGTCCTAGCCGGTCTTCCCTGGCCTAATTCACGCGCCATGGTCACCCAACATTGTTGCCTTACCATCCCATGCAATCCTCACAATTCCTAACTCCAGACTACATCCTATCTTTCAACCATCACCTCTGATACCATTCTGTCACGACCCGCCTTCACAAAAAGGAGGAAAGGGTCAGCAGGTTTCCAGGCCCTTCCTTCTTTAAGTTGAAGGAGAGATAATGACCCCCGAGACCCTCCTTTAATAGGTCCCGGAGTGGCGACTAGCACCAAGGGTAAAGAAATTTCTCACAAATGGAAGGCATTACCCCTTTTTTTATAAGATTGAGAGATGAGATGATGAAACTCAACAACACCCAGGTAAAATAAAAGTAAAGCAAAAAATAAACCATTCCCACATGAATGTTCCAAAAGTAAAGCCACAAGGTACAAAAGGTGACTACAAAGGGAAGTACCATAGAGGAAAAGAAAAACAACAACTGCAACTGCTCCAAAGGTCCGAGCTAGTAAGGTCCTGCGTGATCCCTGAAGTCCTCTTGGAAACCTGAAAGTAGTTTTATATACGTAGGGTGAGCATACAAGTATACTCAGTAGGGAAAACCAAAGACTCTCATGCAGAAGTGGGGGAACGTACTAATGTTCCGTGAGAAAAGAGTAAACCAAACACCTATCAATGTAAACTATCCAACCCAGGCCTCACCAAGGCACACTCCACAAATAACGCAAGTCAAGTAATATATATAATCAGAGCACATCGATGTTTGGGTACCCCGCGCCACTTTCCCACTGGTTATTGAGACATCCTACGCATCAGACCAATCCCGCCATTCTCACCGCAGTCCCACACCCGCCAGCACACACCTGGGCCACAACCACACGTAGTCCCACTGCCAAAAATCTTGCCCGCACACACTTGGGCCTCAACCGCACGCTTTCCCACTGCTGAATCCTTCCCGCACACACATGGGCCACAACTGTCACATGTAACCATGCCTGAAAACACCTAGGCCAGAACAACCACCACCAGTCCCGAAGACACCTGGGCTAAAGGTTCTACTACCATGCCCGAAGACACCTAGACCTCATCCTGAAGACACTTGGGAAACCACCTACTGCACACACCTGGACAACCACCACACTACCCCGCCCGAAGGTTCTTGGGCTAATAATGGACCTCAGGCCATCACAGCCCGCCTGAAGATACTTGGGATATCCGGGAAAGGGAGAAGAAAAGGAGCTAATAACCAGCCACTAAGAATAGTGTTGGGAAAAACACCCTCCCCCAGGAAATGGTGGTGTTCGGCACTAAGTGCTAAACTTGGGTGGGGCGCGAATAAGAAACACAAAGCTACAAGTATATATATATATAGGTAACAAGCACTCACCAAAAGCTAGGTTTTTCTTCAGACATCCTACAGATCACAACCACACTCAAGTCCGAGTCACGACTCTCACCAACAAACCCATTTGTCCCATTCATGTTTCAAGTTCAGTGATAATGTTTAGGTTTAAGCACTACTGGGAAACTAGTAGGCATAGGCATAAGTCCAGGAAGGTAAACAGTCAAACATCAACCAAAACTCCCACACCCGGTTCTCAACAACAGAGGATTCCACCACAATTTGTGATATAAACAAGTAACCACCAGGTCTTAAAAACTCATAAACACTGAAGCCACACCAACAGGGGAACCCATCCCCAGTTTCATATCCACTGAAAGCATAAAAGAATAGGGGATCCCATCCCCTCCCACATCTCCAGCAATCGACTCGTAAGAGAAAACCACCAAAACACTGCCACTAGCACTAAGCTAGGACAAACCTGTATTTTTCAGATTTAAAAGATTTTACACGTTCCATGATTTCAATTCTAGTTCAACCCGGGTTAGCACAAAAGGGATTGATCCTGGTGATTTCAATTTATTCATCCGGATATACGTGATTAACCAATTACTTTTCACAGCACAAGTTTACAACCACAAAAAGCTATTTAAAACATCAACAAGGGTTCATTAGTGCACAGACAACGACCACCAACGGCCTCGATTTTCAGGACGCATAAGCCGGCACAACTCAATAAGATGGTGATAGAATAAACATCCTCAAAATATATGATAGCATCAACGATCACAGCCCCCCCCATCCTTTCTTTATATAATTTGTTCATTATCTTTAATTAGGTCTGGTTTATCCAATCCTACAGAATCAAAAGAATGCCCACCCCACATGATACACAAAAGAGAGAGGCAAGGAGAAATTCCCCACTTTTTGATAGGTGATCGACATCTAGGCCGGGCGCAGAACTTTATGGATAACGATGCGCCCGATGCACCAGAAGCTGTTTGTGAAAATCCACGATCGAGGGAAGAGAAACCACGACTAACCCTTAGTTTATAAGAGCCGAGGACGGTTGAGGTGAAAACGCAAAACTGCGTAAGGCGCGGTGGTCGTGGGTTGGCCACGTGGCTCCACTCATCACAAAAAGGGGTCGGGTGGTTTAAGACGACTCATGAATTGAATAAGTATTTAATTAAAACTCTTATGTGCGTTACGGGTCTTTAAAACATGCTTTAAACGAGTCAGAATAGGGTTTAAAACCCTATTTGCACAAAAGGAGTGCCACTGGAAATAACTCGACAAGGGCCGGGTGACGCCGATCGGTCTCACCAATCTTTCGCGCTGATCGGTCTCACCGATCGGTCTCGCAGATCGGTCGCACCGATCGGTTGCGCCGATCGGTCTCACCGATCATTCGCGCCAATCGGTCTCACCGAGACAACACTCCCTTAGGAGCAGGATTTTGGCAAAGGAAAGGACCAAGAGAGTCTGGGTCATCACACACAAAACAGAACATAGAAATGAAAAATAATAACAATGAAATACACAATACTATCTTTTATTTCATAAACCTTAAATTTATTCTTTAAAACCCCCACGAGTTTATATCTAATTCATGATATGATGGAAATTATTAATAATCTACCCCATTATGAATTTATCTCCCCTTATTAGATAACTACCCCTTAAAATTCTACAGGGATTTTTTCTCCCACTATTTATTCCATTCACACATAATCCTGACTTCTAAAAAATATCTCTCCTATTTATAATATCCAAAAATAAATGGGAATTTATATGGAATATAATTTCATAACAGAAAAAAGATGAGTAAATTTTTATATGAAATAACTAATCATCAATAATTGAAATAGAAAACCATATATCCAAAAATATTTGGAAAACATTCAATCACAATGTATTGGATGAAAAAATTATTCAAAAAAATATATATTATTTTTTAGAAATCTACACAGAGGCATAATATGTAAATTTGTTCATTATTTATCCATTATTTTCATCAAAATTTCCTTCATCATTTTTAACTCATCTTGATCCTTCTCACACTTCATGATTTTTTCTTCGATTACACATCTCTTCCAATACTCAAAAATGATCCTTATAAATTACGTAGAAATATTGTAATTTTATTCCATTATTTAGAGAAGACCATATTCAAACAAACCATGTATATTATTTTCCAACATCAATTTTTGTACCTTTTTATTCAGTAATATTACTTCTTCATTACGATCATCAGTTTTTCCTTTAATTGCATTTATAAACATCACAAGATTTAACATATCATTAGAAAACTTTTCAAAAAAATATACCATTTTAATATTAATATTTTTAGCATAAAAATTATGATCATCATGGCTCATTAGATATATTTAAACCTAATTTTACCATTTAACCATTTAATTAATTTATTATACGATCCATTCTGTTTCATGGATATATCTTCAATTTTTTTCAACTCTCCATCAATCTAGAAAAACGATTCTTTTAGAAAATTCATGGATTTGGATTTATCATTATTATTTTTATGGATGATTTTATAGCTAGACTAATGATTAGGAAAATATAGATTATTATTAAATAATATTATCAATTTTTGAAAAATATATTAAAAAACTATTTTCGAAATAGTTTCCTCAAAGTCTAATTGACCTGATGATGGGTTAGATTGTTTCAATCATGAATATTTTGAATCAAATCTTGTTAATTCCTCAAATTTTTCTTTTCCCTTTTTAGAAGCATTCAAAACATATAAAACTTATAATATGTCAACATTATTATTGGATTCATTTCTTATTATTCTTATAATATTTTTGGCCTTCAACATCTGGTTTAGAAGATGAATTTCATCCATTTTCTAAACAAGAATTTTATTTTTCTATTAAAGATTATTATTCATATTCATTCCATTATATTTTAGAATCCTCATCATATTGTCAAGGTAATTCAGCTGAAGATGAAAAATCCATTGTTTTATCCTCTTTGGACCCTTCATAACATTATGTATTTTTATTATAATCATCCACTTCATCCTCTTACTTTTTTCCCTTTTCCTATAGTTCTTCTTAATTTCCTTAATATTCATTATAATTATATACTATTTATTATTCTTCTAAATCATGATCTAAATGGTTTGATGTTCCTATTTTATCGTTTACAATACAATTAGAAACAAATTATTTTTCAAGGACTCATGCTATTACTTATTCAAATATATTTTTTACATTCCCTTATCAACAATTTATTGGGTAACTAAAGGAAAAAATAGGATTCTAGAACTCTAACATACCATTGGAGAAAAACTAATTGATACTTTTAACAAGTACAAAAATATTCTCAAAATTTATTTCAATAATTTATATATTACTGACAACAATAATCTTCTCATCGAAACTTTGCATTTGTTTTCCGTATTTTCTACCTTTTTTAATCTTCATCATCATGATATTTATGGAAAATACTATATCCTTATCTAACCAAAAATATGTATCTCCATATTTCATTTGATCCTTTTTCCATGAGTTCTCTAAACCCTTTATCTGATATTGTATTCTCTTTCATTTTATTCTTCAGTGGAGAAGAATCACTGTTTATATTCTTATAAAAAACCTCATCTTTATTAGAAGGTTGGGCTTAATATGTGGTTCCATAAAAATTATAAACAATTTTCACTAACATAGAATCTAAATCTATCATTATTCTTAATATTAAATCATCAAAAATTTGAGAGATTAGTTCACAAATCAGGTTATTTTATTAAACATTGAAAATTCTCATAACAATCCCAAAAAAAATATTATGGAAAGGGGGTACCACTACTATCATTGACATTATCAAAGAAATTTTATTTCTTTAACCACAAAGAAAAAAAAATTACTAGGTTAATTATCCTCATGATGACCAAGCATTCAAAAAAATATGTAACCCATTTAGGGTTCCCCTATAATACATCCATGGTATTAGATACCCCCTAAACCATAACTATACAACCATAGAATCTGGTAATGAATATGATACATTCCTAAAATTGTAAAAAAAGGGAATAAAGAACCCTATGGATTCCATTTTAAAAAATGAACAATTTTACTTGGTAACTTATGTGATGGTAAATAAAAATCAACTTTTAATGGAATTTATATTAATTGTGAAATTCATTTATAAAAAATTCAATTATTTTAAAAAATTAAAGTGAGTGACACATCATTCATACAATAATTAGGAAAAAACTAAACAGATGTATAAAATCCTTAATGATTTCAGTATAGTAAAAATCGAAAACCATATCAGCTTTTTAAAAATATATGTTCTCACAACCAATTAATGAAATAACCCTTTTGATAATATAATCACATATATAAAACCTTGATATCATCACAATATATGCCATTATAATATATCATTTCATGTAATAATCCTTGGTTACGGTTATATTGGGAGTTTTATGGTTTTTAATAGAATGCAAAAACAATCCAACAGAGTTATAAAAGGAGTAAGAGTGTTTTGGATCAAAAAAGTGAATAATTGATATGGGATATGGGGTGTCCCATAGTTATATATGTAGGGATGGTGATTTTTATTATTCCAAAACATTAAATGCCTCAAATTTAAACATTTATCTAATCTATCAACACTGATTTAATAGGATTAGTTTTTAAAAGTATATTCAAACTCTAAAATGTTTATGAAATATATTCATCTGAATATATAATACTATGATTTGTAATCATTTATGTTTGAAACCAAATTAATGTTTAATAAATATAAATAATATGTAATTAATAAAATGTATAACTAAATTAATGGATTAGTGAAAAATCTAAAATAATAGGAGAGTAACATTCAAGGTAGAATGTTTCATTAGTATGAGAAAACTATTCTTCTTGGTTTTTTGAAACAAAGATCGGTTCTGATTGTTTCTAACAAAAATAGATTACAATATTTTTATTATGAAAACATATTATTATAGATTAGTTACAAAAATGGATTCTTATTTTTTTTATATTAAAATTGATTATGATACATTGTAATAAAACAATTTTCTTGAAATGTTTGTAACAAATATCAAGTTTTAACAATTAAGGGAATTTTTACTCCACAATTTTTTATAACATTTTTGAGTTTGGAAATATTTTTAATATAAATAATTTCTAAAAAAAATATTAGAATTTTTTATGAGACTAAAAGCATTTGTACCCCATATGAATAGGAGTCCATTAATATAAAAATATAGTTAAAGAATAAGTATATATAAAATATAACATAACATTGATTATTACTATATTATGTTTCTTTTATTAAATTCTATCTTAATTAATGGTTTAAGAAAAATATCACCAATTTTCTCTAATATTTCAAGGAATTATGAAATTATATCACTTATAAGTGTGTCATCCCAAAGGGGATGTTTATTTATATGTATGTTTTTAGCATTTTAGTGATATGATGTGTTTTTACATAGGTACGTAAAAACATGTGTTGTCAAACATTATTTGTTTTTTAGTAACACTTCTTCTATATTCTAGGATTATGTGATGCATCCACAACACATGAGCACAGACAAACCAATTGCACATATTCCTCTCTAATAGTGGAATTTTCTATAATGTTTTGGTTCTTACATGACTAAGACACAGAAGTGTCAAGAAATAAATTACATATTTTTAATGTAGTTTCCTATCTATTATACATCAACCAAATTCAATATCTGAAAAAAAAATTATGTTAAAAAAATTTTAGATGAATATAAAATTAATAAGATTATAATTTACTTAAGATAATAATAAACTCTTTTTAAATCTTCAGGATTAGAATCATTTGGGTTATCTTGATATCTATCACAAAATCATACATAAATCATTATTTAAAAATTAATAGCTATTATGTAAAGTAAGACTCTAGTAATACCTCTTAATGTTTTCTGATAAATTTGGTTCCCATACTCATCAAGATATAGAGTATTGGATGTAAAAATGGGTTTACTAAAACCTTTTGTATTTTCATTCCCAAATTTTATAAGTAGATTTTTTATATAATTATGTTTGTATATAAAAGTAAATTTTGGTTATTGTGATATTTCAAAACATCGAAATTATTTTTACTAATCCATGAATCCTCTTTCAAACTCAGATTTCATAAGATCTACACAGGAATATATAAAATATTTTTGACTTGAACCAAATATATTTTCATCAATATATATAATTTTACAATAATAATGTTTTTTATTTGTTCTTTTATAAAAAACTGTTGGATCGATAACGCCTAAAAAATTATTTTTTTGTAATAAAAATAAGAAAATCTATCATTCAATTTTCTATGAAATGTTTCTATCTACAGAGTTACATGGTTTGTTTATAATAATGTTCTATATTGTATCTCTTTTAAAAACTATAGGTTTTTCTAGATAAAATTCTTCCTGAACATATCACTTAAAAAATGAACTATTTATATCCTATTGAAATCAGTTAAAATTAAAGAATGATGAAAAGGCTAGATATATCAGAATAGCATCAAGTCATGTTATAATAGCACAGGTTTCCTCATAGTTTATTTAATATTTTTATATATAACACTTAGAAATAAGTCTGTATTTATTTCTAAACATTATTCCATTATCATTAATTTTTTTTTTAAAAGACCCTTTTAAGTCAATTTAGAGAATCATCTTTAAGATTTTCAACTAAAGTACAATCATTTTTCCTTTCAAACACATTGATATCATATTTCATAGAGAATATATAATCCACATCACCTAAATACTCATTAGGATTGTTAAGTTATAATTGAGATAAGAAAACTATATGTTAAAAATCGTTTATTAAGGAATTTATAGTCCAAACTGGTTGATCTAAATTAATAAGGACAATATCACATGGATAATTCCTATGAAACAATTTAATTTATGTGTTTTCAAAATTCTCTTCTGTATAAATAGGTTGAAATTATATTTTAGGAATGACTTAAAAAACATAATCATTAGTTACTTCCATTTTATATTGATTTTATACGTTAGGTTGAAAATAAGTTTTAGAAATAGCATATGAATATATAGGTTGGGGTTGTTTGAAAATAAAGGGATCGATTCAATCAAATGTAACATTGAACTTTTTCTTAATTGTACTATTAATTCTTTTTAAAAACACTATATTTCTTATAAGTAGTGGAATAAAATAAACATTTTCCTTTATCACATTCTGGTACAATGTTTTATACATTATCTTCAGTATTCATGATTAATGTGTTGAATGTAAATACATCGAAGAATGAAACCTTTTATTATTTTCCTATCTACGAATTATGAGGGGTTTTATTAATAATTTTACTAATTAAAACTATATTTATCGTATAACAGACATTGCTAACAAATTTATAAAAAAGTAGAAACAATGTATTCACTCACCATGGTTTTAATAATCATCCTATGGAATATCTACACCATTTTCCTATGGAGTTATATGTAATGAAAATATATTTTAAATACCTTTATTACTTCAAAATGTTTCAAAATCAGAATACAAAAATATTCCACTATGATCACATGAATAGTTGTGAAGGTTTTTTATTCACTGATTTTTAAATCTAACTTTAAAATTTTTAAATAAATAAAGGATTTAGATTTTCTTCTAAGAAAATATGCCCACGTATATTTGCAGTAAACATCAAATAAAATAGACTCATATTATTTTTCACCGATAATTCTTTATTTTTGGGGACAAATAAGACCATGGGAACTACCTATAAAGAATCACATAATGAATCATCACTAATAGATTTTACAAATTACATATATTTCATGGATAATTAATAATAATCAAAGAATTCTTATGTATCAAACCTATGTTCTTGTAAATCCTTAACAATATATTCATTAATCAATTAAGATAATGTAATTAGAATATAATGTCCTGACCCTTTATTACATTTCTATGATTTATCTTCCATTTCACTATGTCATGGTGAGCCTTGGCTCATATGGTCTTAGTTGTTTGGCTGTAAACATTCACATTCTAATTAGTATATAGAATAAAGTCATTTTGAACCACATATAACTTAATTTTAATTCCTAATGTTCATAACAAAATCTTCATCACATAATTGAACTAAAAAAATAATAATGTTTATATATCCAATAATAAAAAAAATCAAATAATATATTTTACAAGAATATTATATAACATATACAAATAATTTTTTCTATAAAATTATCTCTAAATTGTACATTTCCACCATTCATATTGATAATCATCTAAAACAAATCATTGTTTATTTTATCACATTTGGAGAAACCACATACAATGATCCAAAAAATATTATCAGTGCTATAATTATTTTCTTCAAAATCATAAAATAATTATTTTTTACAAACCCACACATTCTTGGATACAGTTTCATTTGAATTTATGATTTTGAGTAACTAAATATGACCAAAATTATTTTTTTTTATAAAATTTTATTTCCTTTGAAAAATAGTATTTATAAAACAAAAATATTGGTCTCTATTAAATAATCATTTATATTTCTAATGTCCATGAGTTTGGAAATTTTTTCAACATGGTGAACATAAACGAATATAGATTTTTTGTTTCTAAAAACTGGTTTTTGATTTGTATTACCCAATCTATAAATATTAGTTATAGACCTCATTTTTCATACATGTTAAAAATGTTTTCCATTCCATAGTTTATCTTAGATACAATTTTCATTAAACTAGATATATTGTACATTAGTTTCACAAATATTTTTCCCTTCATCTCTAGTAGTATTAGATATGATTTTTAAAAAATCAATTTGTAAATTAGTTTCCTTAGAAATTGTCTTCTCATTATATTTTTAAATAATATCCTTTTCAATGTTAGTCTTATCATGTTATATATAAGTATTTGATATTTCATCAGTTAAAATAATTACTATAGGAAATTTTTATTCAAGATTTTATTTGGAATTATCATGTTTTTTGTAAACATTACAATTTTCAATTTCAAATGTATTTAAAACCTAGAAACCTCTTCAAAACTAGGTAATGAATTATCTTCATTAGTGTATGAAGATTCTTCCTTATAAGATATTGAATTTTTCTCATCAAGAAATTATGTAATGAAATAACTATTTTTAAGGGTTTCAGCTATGTGTACCCTACCCATAAAACATTGATTTACCATATGTACTTTTTCAAATAAACAATAATTCCAATATTCCAAATTATTGTTTTACGAAGAACTTTTTCAACAAATATATCCACCACTGGCACTCCATTACTTATAACCCTTTTGAATTTTTTTTCTCATTCATAGAATAATTATTTTTATTTCTCTCTATATTTATATCTTTACTTTATTTTTTTAGGAGAATCATGTATGATGTGATCTTTTTTATTGAATTCAAAACAAATAAAATCAGAATATTTATTTTCATTTATTCCCTTATGATGTATGTTATATATGTATTTCAAAAATTTATTCCCTATTTATTGGTTCATCCTTCTAGAAAATTATCTAATTCATTCATAGAATATGGTGATGATCAATAATTAGATTCGACAACAAGTCTATTATTATCAATAGACACCGCTGCTTTCTATGTTAACTAAACATTAGTAGGAATATTTTATTTTATAGAAAAAGTATACCCATAATTTTTTTAAAATTTTCATCATCTATATTTAATAATAATTCATGTTGGATGAGGGTACTAGAAATAAAATCATGATTTTGATTCAAAATTTTCATTATATGTCAACCTCATTAGTATATTTAGATTCCTACACATTGGGAATTATATAAATAAAATTTTAAAAATATTATTATCATCAAGAACATTATCCCTAGGAGAATATAAACTATTTATGATATTTATAAACCATTAGTGAATCATAGAGACTATCTCACCTTTTAGTAAATCATAGACTTGACATTCATCACGATGAATGACTCATATTTTTTCATTAACATTGGAAGTAAAAAAAATGTGGTACTTTAAAAATCTTCTACATGTTGTTAGAATCCTCACATGATGAAATATTAGTGTATATAATTATACTACTGGAAAATAATAGAGTAATAATTTTCCTATAATTAATTTTTAATTCAATAATCTCTTAATTTTAAAGGTATTTAATTTACTTACCATGAATCTTGTTATTTTTAGAACCATGGAAAAAATATCATCTCTAGTGTTAATGAACAAGGTTTTCATCTATCATTCCAGTACTCATAATCAGTACGATTAAATATTGGTGGCCGAATATGATTGAGAATTTAAAGGGTTCCAACATTTATCTCAGTGATCTTAAAGACAGAATAAACTATTTTTCTACTAACACATTAGTGTAATCATTATTTAAAAAATGGTATGTTCATATCTAAACATAATAAAATTAAAGGTTATAAACAATTTCAAAAATTCATTAAGTATAAGATCAATAGATTAATATGATTCCAATTTTTTGGTCATAATGGCATATGATGTATTATATGTGTGGGTAAATTGAAATTTTTTAAAAATAAAACTAACACCAAACACTAATAATATTTATATAATAATTATCAGAATCAACTAGTATTTATTTATCATAATATTAATTTTAGGATAGAAAATTATCCAAATATATCAGTGCAGGTTTTATTAGCTTCACAAAAACAGAGATAAAATGGATTATTAGATTGAAAATTATAAAAACTAAAATTCAATAATAAGGATAAAGAGAAAAAAAATTGTAAACAATAAATAAAATATTATAATTGTAATTATCACATATAAGATATTATAAATGATATCACTCTCTATCCTAGATAATTAATTTATTAAAAAACCCAAAATAAAAGTATTTTTTTTATAATTATTATCCATTCACTCTTGAATTACCATGAAATCCCCTAATCAAATGGATTAGTATCAAACATGTAATCATTTACTTGGAATCCCTCGATGTGATGATCTGCATATCTGTTCCTATCCCATGAAGACGTTTATCAGATGGATCAAATTAATGATATTCTTATCCTCATATTACCCTAATTAGTAAAATTATTGGACACACTAGAAAAAATGTTCTAAAGGAATGAATATCCCTAAAAGTAATTATTATAACAACAACTCTCTAAAGTATTTCATTCAATATGAATCAAATTTTCATTCTACAGAAATTTTAGATGACTTGAGTTGTGAAATATATCAACTACCAAATATTAAAATGATTGTATATTTGTAGATGTTGCACCAATGTTCATATTTCTATGATAGTTAGAACATACTTGGAAATAATTCATCGTAAAAATCTTTTAAAATTTAATATATAATGAAATTTTGTTTAGCATCATTGTAATTCTATTTTGAATTCATAATTATATATACAATTCTAATCAAACCAATTGTAAAAATTTAGCTATATTTTTAGATTGATTATATATTTTCAAATTAATAAATTGTATATGGGTTAGTCAAATTAATATGTACCGTGGTTAATCTAATGATCATGACTTTTTTAGAAGATATAAGTATGACCACTGATTAAAAAACAAGTTTTTCTAATGTATCAGAAAGTCCTTTATTATGATGGATCAAAATGTATTATCATAAGTTTTTATTTTTTTCATAGGTGTGATTTTTTTGGTTGGTATAAAGTGATATTTTCTACAATAAAATATAAAAATAATATGATATATTAATGCTAGAAAACATTGTTTTAAGAAGGTTTTTGTGACTTTAACAACTAATGGAATGGAAAATTAAAAATTTAAACTTCAATCTCAATATGGTTTTCAATAATCACCTCTCATGGATTATTTTAATGAAGAATTTAATGTATATAAATGATACATGTGAATTATTAATACTTCTAGTGTTATTAAATAAATTATATCTTCTTATATTATATTATATGGGAGATAAAATAATGTCACTCCTGTGTACAACAGTTTACCGCCTCACGAGGTGGCGTGATTAATTTTTCACAAAAAATGTACAAGGAATGTAATAAGGACATTCTTAATAATTATATGTGATATAAATTAAATATTAAGGAAAATCATGGCATATTTTTCAATATTAAATATTATATATCATTTTCTTTCTTACACTGAACAATATTAACATCATTATTATAGTAGTGGACTACCACATCCATGAAGTTATATGATTTTTTTGATCACCAGAAATAAATAATGTCATATATAAGTATAAATTAAAAAATATTGTTTTTACTATTTTATGATAATTATGTAAATACATAATAATAAAAACTGGTTTTCTATAATTATTATTGTAATACAGATATATTACTCATGCATACATATTTTCAACCGTCTCTATGATTATAAAATTGTCGATTTTTAATTAAAATATTTTAGGAATTTTATAATGAGTATAATGGATATATAAAAACTATTAATATTCTATGATTATCATTCTATAAATGTCGAAACAATGACCCCTTTGACAATGTTTAATACACCAATGTTGTATTGAACCAATGAACCAAATATCCTCAAGACCCTCGATGTGGACTTTAGTGTTTATGTATTCAAAGTTGGTAATAATAATAAATAAAAACAAATTAATTATGTATATGTTTCCAAAAACTGATATGGTTCGTATGAAAGGAAATAATTTTTATATCCTTGTTAAATAAGTGTTAAATAACATGCATGGAATGTCCGTACTGAGGGTAACCATTTTTATCGTATCTCTTTTACTTATTTGAGAGATATTATATATTCACCAATTGTTTTCATCATATGATTTATATAATTATCATTTTACCTATAATATCAGTAATCCTTTATACGTCATTATATTTTTATTTTAAATTTGGATTAATTTATCCTTGGTTGTTTGACATGGATGATACCTAGTGGTAAATAATTTTAAAATTGAATATCTTTTCATTTGGATATATTAAATCATTATTGTATTTGATATTATAATTGTTTTATTTGAAAATAGTTTTTATTATCTTGTATATATTATTTTATTATGTTGGTTGAAATTTGACACCAATAGTCGATTTGTTGAATGATTGTTGCTTCAATGTTATGATCATTGTAGGGGTTCCTCATCTTAAATAGTCATCATTGGGAGATATGTGATTTTATACACCTATATTCATTTATATGGTATATACACGTCACATTATCATTTTATATTATGAAAATTCATATGTTCATGTTTTGAATGTTTGAATTTTCTAATTCATTCATTGGTCTTCTGATAGTGGATTCAACAAAGTATCCAATGCCTTCTGTAACAATATCAATTCTTTCAAGATTTTTTTATGTTATATTAACCTTTAAATGAAATCATATGCACTTATTTTCCTGAAACACATCAATTTAATCTAATGTTTTTATAAATTTTATTTAATTTTTTGATTTCTATTTCCTACCTTATTAACTATTAAAATATCAATAAATTTTTTTAAGTGGTACAGATACTGTATTTTCTGTTTGATCGGGTATCATACTAATTGATATAAATTTTTTGAAATGATATCAAAAATAATATTTCAAAATATAAATGAATTCTTAAATCAATTTTACAAGATATCAAAGATTATTTTTAAAATTTTTAAAAGGTAATTTTTTAATATTTTGAAAATAGGTCATAATTATTTTTTTTCCTAAGTCTTTTGAATATATTGATTATTATTAAAATTTTCTACATGAATGCAATTTTCATCCAACATGATAAATTTTTTCCATGAAGCATAATTTATAAGTTTATATTATATTTATCAAATAAATGGTTTTATAAAATTTTTTATGATTTATATTGTTTTTTAGATTGATTTTCAAAATTAAATGGTAGATTTCCTCAAAATAATTTTAATTTAATTATCATTGTATTTCCATTCAAAAACATCAAAAACACTTGTTGTTTCTTATGATCCAATAGTGACATTTTTTAATTATTCCAAATTCATTCTTTTCTTGATGGATTGTGATTATTTAAACGATATTGTTATGGAACCACATTATTTTACATTGGTTAATCATGTTTCAAATAGAGTTTTATGGACCATTTTTATTCTTCATGGTTTAATATTTTTTCAAATATACTTTTATGGATCCAATTTATTTTACACGTGTTAATGACCTTATCAATAGAATAATGTTTGTTTCGATGAGTTTAGAATGTGATAAATTCTTCATGTAAATTATTCATGATATAGTTCTTGTAAATTGTTTATAATAATGGGAAAATCCATTATAATCCCATAATTATTGGTTTCATTATTAACCAAGTATGGTTGGACATGTTATTAACCAATTATGGGTGGTTGGGTGATCAACTAAGTCTTTTTGTATCTATTATATCACACCAATGAATTGGTTTCTTTGGAGATGGAAGTCATCCATTTTGGTAATTAAATTTATGAGTGAAATAAAGATAATTTTCCAATATACTAATAAGTGTTATCTAGGATTTACATGGGATTATAATGTTTTTTATGATCAGTATTGGTATCAATTATTATTTCTTATACTTTTTTGTAACATTCAACTCTTAATTCCATCTTTTACAATTAATCTGAATTTGAGATCCCTGTTGTTTTGTTTCACTTTACATAGGTTGTAAGGAATGAGGATGAATGATTATATTGTAGAAGGTATATCAAATGGGTGATGATGATCAACCTATATAAAATAAGAAAAGGTATGTTATGTTATAGAAATTGTAATTTAGATGATTTTTTATTTTTCATGTAATAGTTTTCCATAAATCTCTAAGACCCTAATCCTAAAAGGTATTTGAGAATGTAATTGTTAAAATTATTTTCCATTCAATGATTTCTGGTTTAGATTGATATAATTGATTCCATATCGATCATAATAATGAAATTTTTTTTTTATTTTTTGTAGCAATGGATATGGGGTCCTATGTTGTGGAATATTATTGTTTGAAACATAAATATATCCCCCAATAACATGAGATGCCTTCCTAGGAATTGTATCACTATAAAACATGAATTTATGTGCAATATAATTCATATTTTATAGGTGCATTTTACAATCCAATTGGAAATAAAATAAAATCTTCGAACAAATTCTACTTAAACTATAATATCTTTTCTCAAATTTATATAAAACTAAAGAGAGGTATGATACTATATATATTCCAATAAATCCATATAACAAATAGTTGAATCCTATTTTCCTTTGAAAATATAAAATTTCTAGAAATCCAGCCAAACATTCTATTTGCACACTCACTCAATGAATTCATCCTGAAAACCCCAACTCAGGAGAATATTCCATTTTATATGACCCAAGATTTCAATTGGCCGAGTCAAAATATCCTTAGGACCTATATATTTGACATCTATAACAAATTCTAAACCAAAAACCGTGTAATATAATACATTGTGAATCCTAAAAACTCATATAATCTAGAGGGACCATAAATCTATATGATTTCAATGGTTTTGTAAATAATTCACCTACTATATTTTTTTTTAAAAACACTAATCCCTAAAAAATAATTTTCTTCACATAATTATCATCATTTTCATAACCCATTCGTCATGTTGATTTATTTATCAAACATGCTTTCGGAATTTCTAACACGCCATATTTAAATGAATCTACCATTAAGAGCAGACCCAGTCCTATATATGGTCAATAGATTTATTAGAAATTAGAACATGTATTTTTATTAATAAAATAAAAATCATTACAAATCATAATAAAAATACTGTATGTTTGAGCTATAAACATAAAATTAAGTTTCCAATGTTAAATCTAACCACACCCTCAAAGATCAGGGCACTAGATACTATTTTAGGATTATTTCCTATAAAATCCCCATAAATTATTCCCCAAAAACTACTTATATGACTGAAATATAAATAATTTCTGTCACTAAAAAACTTAATAAAAAATAGAAAATGTGATGCAATTTGATATATACCATTAATACGTATGAAAAATGAACCATAATTCAAATATAGAGAATTAAAATATCATGTGAGTCATAATAATTACATAAGGGAACCCTTTTTTATATCCTTGCAATTAAGAGGAAGAATGGTTGTTTTTTTTTGAAAACATTGGTTAAAACCCAATTTTTTTTGAACACTTTTTTGGAAATCTATATCCTCCAACATGTTTTTTGAATGATGAAAATAAAATAGGGGAATAGATACTATTTAGAAACATCAATTAACAATGGAGTATTATGAAATTTTTTCCAATCTATGCACTTATAATAAACCGGCCTATAAACCCCCATACTCATAAGAATATTTAATTAAAATATATAAATTTTTTCTCATAATAGTTCCCAATCTATGTGCCCTTTACATTTCCATCATTTCTTATGAAAATAATTAAAACATCTTATATTAAAAAAATTAATTAATTACAAATATTTTAAAAAAAATTGTATATTAAAATAGTACTACTAATACATTTTACCCACTAATATAATAACCATACATTTGGAGCTAGAGATTAGTTGTGTGAAATGATTAGTTCAAACAGTTGGCCCAAAATTTTTGTATGATTCTAGAAACATTCATTAAATATTAATTGATATAATAAATAAATAAAAATAGTACTCCTAGATATAACATAAATGTATCATTCCAATACCAATATATGAATGGTGGTAAGAAACAATTGGTATTATCAAATGTGGATTTATATGAACACAATGAATATATAAACAAAAATTAAATTACACTCTGAAAAAAATGAGATAACATAATAAAATATTTTTAATTGAATTAGGATTTTAATTCAACCAAATAATATAACCCACTAATTTAATTATAAATCTCAAATGGTCCCACACACTAAATAAAAAACATACATAGCTTACCATAGTGAAAGGTCAAACCCTTTTGAATATTTTAAAAACACCTGATTATTCACTAATAATATTAGAATGTAATAAAAAACCATTTGTATGATCCTAAACATTTGTTATGATATTTAATTCTTTAAATATATGGTTAAACTCCCTTTTATTGTTAAATTAGTGGTTCATGTGTACTTGAGTAGTTCCGGGAGTGTTCTAGGGGTTAAGGACATGAAAGGAGGAAAAAATCATCCAAACTATGCATAGATCACAGTTGGAGAATGATTAGTGTAAACCATTTGCCTGACCTTGGAAAGCATGTGGCATGGGATCTGTTCCAAATAAAGGGTAACTATATATCTAACATATGATTTTCTAAATCGTGCGAGTATCCCTCGGTAATCATGTGACCTAACATCCGTTAGATAGTGTCTTTACCATGGATTTTTCATGGTTTGTGAAACCATGTCGGTAAACTCTATACCCTATTAAAGTTTAAAAAATTTACAGTTTTTGCATGTTGGTATCATTATATCCCCCACATTATTTTTCTCCCATTTGAATCCCTATACATAAGGTGATTTATTGGAATCCCCATCATTTATGGATGATTTTCCTCTTATTCTTGGAAGCTTAGAGCCCATTTAGTTGAAACTCTATGGCCCGGTTGAGTCTAAAAGTCAACCCTACTCTATGTTTTTGGATTAAGGAATGTTGAATCCCTCTTTTACCTTTAAATCCATAAAACCTTAACATTTCCCAATGTTTTTTGGTTTGGGTTGTAGTAAGGGACCGAGTTCGAATAAAGAGTGGAGATTAAGAAAGTTTTCATCAAACACCATGAGGTATGTGGTCATTAATCTTTTTACAATATTTTTTATGTTCTATAGCCATATGTGGTCAAACCAATGTGTTTACTTATGTCATATTTTAGTCATTGATTTTGGAATGTTATTTGGGCAGTGAATTTTGTAGTGAAAGACATTACAGACCCTGATGGATCATTGGTTAGTGATACTGAACCTAAAATTAACCATGGAGTAGGAACACAGTTTTTCAATGATAAATAATATTTTTTATCATTGAGATAATACAGTTATGAGACAAAATGAATAGTAAAAGTGTAATTGGTATGTGATTAGGGTCCCTGGGTTAATTAAAATAAATATGTGTTGGATTTGGTAAATGATTAAGTGGTTTTAAAATGTTTTTGATGGTGTGTTGTAGGGTTTATCTTGATTAATGATTTATTGATGGGAAATGAGGTTTTGAAATAAGGGAAACCCCCCTTTTTGAATATTGTTTAATGTTTTATTTTTTTGGTTGAAATGGAAATAAAACCCTTGAGGAATGTCATAGTTTTTCAATATATAAGACTCGTGTTGTAATGGGGGGGGGGTCATGATATTTTCAATGGGTACTTATAAATATTCTTATTTCCATGTTATAATAATAATGGACATGTGGGAACACATTAATTAAAGAGACATATAATTTTGTATGAGAGAACCCATATATTTTTTTGTCACGTTAAAATGATTATGAAATGAACTAAATGAAGAATTGGATTAGTTGATGATATAAAATAATGAGGTGTTTGGAATGATGTGAAAAAGTGTTAAATGTGTCAATGTGTGAGGATTAGTTAATATTAATAATTAATTTAGGCATATGAAATGGAAATTGGTATAAATATCTATGCAATATAAATATAAAATTTTGTTAATGGGTTATTTAATATTATTAATTCTCATGTTGATTTTCATGGATTATGATTACTATTTGTATTTTTTGTGCTTGGATAGTGATATGTTAATTATGGTAAATCGATAAATAAGAATGTTTACATGGATTGGTGATGGGATAAATTATTGAGGATCCTCCCATGGGTTGGTGGGATTGATGCTCTATCCTATCAAAAAATTCATGGGTTATGGAGTCGGACTGATGAATTATTCCACAAATAGTTGCATTTGATAAAACCACCAAGACTAAGGCTCTATTGTAAGTGATTTGGTGTTCGGGTTGGGATATCAGAATGAGGATCTATGATTTCTAACATAAGGTCATGGAAAGTGTTGGGATGTTGGACTAAGGCTCTATGCTTCCTGAAAACATCGACATGGCATGGTCACTAGACCGAGGCTTTGGGGTATGTTGATAATTATGATCAGTAAATGCTTTGTGAGTTGTGGATTATGTAACCCTTTATGCTTGATAAATGTCTGTCTTATGTTGTTGAGTGAATGATGTAAATTCCTAACCCATGGATCATGAGATTAATATGAATTTCATAATGAAATAATATTAGTGATGAAATGATAATAATGAATTAAATATCTCAAATGAAGATGATAGATATTGGGTATGCAGGGAGTTGTGAGTAGTTAAATCGCTTATGGTTCAATATTTTTTTACCCTTTGTACCTTGGTATTAGAATCCATGTTTGACATAATATAGTTTCATTGATTGGTCGATTCTAAAGAATTTAATGGGAGAATACAATATTATATAATTACTTCAATACTTTCTATGTTTCATTTTTATTTATTTCTCTTTTTATCTTTAACAACTTTTTAAATATTAGATATTTATTTTTACAACGTTGGTGGTGGCCTACTATGTTTTACTCATTCCATGCTCATATTTTCATGCCACTTAGGTACTCAAGAAGATTCGACTTATTTCATGTTTAGTTTTATGGTGGGAACCTAGTTTTGGTTATTCTTGGGATGATGGGTTAGATCAATGTGGTCAGGACCTAGTTTGGGAATTAATATGGTGGTAGAGTATTTTGATAGTTTTTCCCTTGGTTTATAATGCATTACATCTTGACATTTAGTGAAATCATTACATTTTATTATGGAAAATAGACTTGGCCACTAATTGTTTTTTGTTTCACGTTATCCATTTATCATTCTGGGGGTTATTTTACCTATTTGTGTTACTTCTATTGTGTATTCACTCGGATAAGTGGGTATAGTCTCCCCATGTACCTCTTTATACCCACAATGCTAGTCTACAACCTCTGAAATATGAGTAGGTGCCCCTAAAATCATGTGACAACCCGACTCAAGGCACCAATTATAGTGGATTCCAATATGAGGATGTTAGAATGTTGTATCAAAGGTGGTCATATTTTTTCTTTACTATTTTTGAATGGTAGGAAAGAGACTGGGATATTATTGGGATTTGTTAATGAGCTCGTGCCTGGGTGCATGCAGCCCCACTTATCTGGGAAACCCATGACTCTAGTGGTTGGAACTATATTTCTATTTTATACTTTCATAGTGGGATGATATTTACACCTTGGGTGGTATACATGGATGTGAAGTTGTTGATTTATTAGGATATATCTCTTGGACCCTAGTGGAAAGTGTGGGTGTGTGCGTTCATGGATCCCACCAGGCACATAAGATATATATTTCATTTGTATGTTACTTGTGTATGACATGATGATGAACCATATGGGTATAAAAATGAAATTAATTGAAATATTGGGTGTTGAAATGTGGGATAAAAGTGTTTTTTAAAAACATATTCTATTTATGTTTTAAATGGGAAATGATTTGAATTTTTATTTTGAATAAAATTGAGAGTTTTTTTATTATGGGCTTAAAAAAGGTTATTGAAAGTGTAATTTCAATGGTTTTTGAACTGAAAAGTTTTTAAAAATGAACTTCTAGGATTAAAAGGTAAGGTCTAATTAAGAAGAGAAATGAGAAAATTATGGAACTCATAGGGACACTAGTGGTAGTTATCCTTTATGTTGGTTGTTGACCTCTTATATAGGTGGATTGGGTAGTGACAGTTCCTTAGTTTGAGACCTAAGGTTATAGGATATGATATCTTATTGAGTTGGATGTGTCAGTTAAATGGAATTTCATTTTTTACATCCTTACTAAGGTTGTGACCTTGAATCTTTGAAATGGACGGTTTTAATTCAAATTTGATTAACCATTTGAGTTTTGTTTTAAACCCTGTAGTGGGATTTTGGTTCACGGTGAAATTGTGGGGGTTCAAATATCTTCATTGTGGGACATGGAGTAAATGGTTATTCGGTGCATCATCCTTAGTGTCTTTCAAATGTTGGTAGGAAGACCCCCGTGAATAGCTAGTTATTTGAGGTTTGGTGGTGTTGGCTTCGAGACAACCAGCGACGCTTGAATGGGGTGAATCTAGTTTGAAGAGTTGGTATCATTTTGATTTTGGTGATGAAATGTGAGAGTTGTCGGTCAGTGTGTTACTTCTTAGGTATTTACGTAGAAATTTTAGACACATCAAAGGTGAAATCAATTCATGGACTATTCCCTCTAGTTTTGGTAATGGTTTATAGTTATGCCGTGGATATTTCATAGGGATGTACATTGGTTCTAAAATTCAGTTATAAGTGTGGTAGTGATGGGCTGGATCATTCAGAGAACTAGCCCCTTAATTTGAAAGAGTTAGAAATGGAAAGGAATTTTGATTTGTTTAGACAAGTAATGGGTGAACTAAGCATGGAATAGCATTTTTTAATGAAGAAAATCTATGGGAGGGTGGTCACATGGTTGGATAGTTTATCATATAGTTTTTGTGGGGTGAAATGTTGAGAAATATTTTGGTCCAATGAAGTTATCCAATTAGATAACATGAAAGTTTCAATTAAGTTAGATATGTGTTTGTTTTCATTATAGGAGTGGGTGAGACCTCAATGGATTCGAAAAAATTCTCTATGATGAGAATTTGATATGAGTTAATGATTCCATTAAGATATATGACAGGTGGACTAGTTGTAACCAAACATGTTCTACATAAAATCTATGTGGAATTTCCCACATATTGTGAGAAACCAGTTATTTTGAACCAATGAAGGAAATCCGTATGTGTCTATAATGGACAGTGGAACCAGGAACGATGAATTTGAGTAAGGTAATGTTAATGGTTTCAAATGAAATGTGGGGTCCAGACAACTAGGTAGAGGTTCATGGGGAGGTGGTGAAATTGGTTGAAAACCCCAATCGAGTTGTGGTGTTCTATTGTGGATGAGGCTTTGGTGATCATGGAAGCCTGACACCTTCAAAATATTTAGGTGTCCTCTTGGTGATAGGTGATGGTGGTCGTTATCAACTGAGACTACATTGCGTACTTTTACAATTTAGAAACATTCCCTATATCTTGAAATCATCATAGGTGTATTGAGAGGGTTCTAGATTTATTCTTAGTGTCATGAGTGTGTTTCGGTCGGATGTGAGGCATCCTAGAGGATACACTTGATAAATTGGTATACGTATGTGAGTTATATGATGCGGGGATTAATGTATTAGTGTGTTGAAGAATAGGTCCCTGAAATTGACCAGAGGTCGATGAATACCATGGATGTCATTTGTGGATGGTGAGAACGAGATATGGGTGATTTTTGTTTTGTCAGAAGAGTAGAAGATGGACTACTACATCCATATTTTGGGGTTTAGCATCTGTTTAATCATGAAACCCAAAGGATGATATTTCAGGAGGAAAGTGGTTGAAAAGATACTCCAAAGGTGTTGAGTGTCATGTTACGTCATGGATCTGCAGAGTAATTTATGAAAAGGTTATGGTGGAATCCATTAGAAAATGTGACACTTATGATGTTTATGTTTTGGTTCCTTGGGAAAAACCACGGTTTACCTTGGTTGTGATGATCAGTTGAGACAAGTAGTGGCTTTAGTCCTTGTCTAGTTAAAAAATTAATATCTAGGGTCACGTTAGAGGTGTGTTGAGGGGTGATATGAAACCTGAAAATGGTTTGAGGAGTATTGAATACCAGGATATATAAGATTTATGGGATGTTAGGGATGACTTCGTTTAGTGTATGTTGATTAGGGTTGTATGCCTTGAACCAAAATGGAAATATGGATATATAAATTGGTTATGTGTCAATAGAGGAGGTTGGGGCTCAATGGAGAGAGTTGACATGGGATGGTATAATTCAACTAGGAAAAAAGGAATGGATGTGTTGGGCTGTGAGCCACCTCTGGTCATCATTGTAAGGATGAGGGGTTTCTTGTAATGAGAATTTGCATTGTGTTACATCCATGCTACGCTTAACTGAGTAATGAAATTGGAGGTGTCCAATCCCGGTGGTTTATTTTTGGAAGGATATAATGTTAATGTGGGAAACCACTATTATGGAAATTTGACTACAGTGAGTGAGGAAACACATCAGGTAAATTCTGAATGTAGAGATGTGGTTCTATTTGTGGGTTGTGAGTAACCTCTAGTTAAATCACATAGTAGGTATTATAATAGTGCATAAGTGATCGATTAATGGTCTAAATAGATGATTAAGTTGGATGTAATTAAGGGGAAGTTATATCTGTGAAAAGTTATTGGTGATTTCCATTGGTTCAGGTATTAAATGGTTGAGTTATTTAATATGAGGAGTATTTTTGGGTTTATCTTTCTGATCATTTGGAAAAAATCAATGGCTTTTGGGCCAGGTACAGTGGAGGGGATCAGACCAAGAGGGTTATTTTTGACTCTATGAGGGCAATGTAATGATTTTTAGTGTTATTAGGTGGGGAGGTTGTATGATCCCGAACATTCATGAGGGTGCTCTGTTATTATTTTACTAAACTACATATTATTTTAAAAGAAGTTCTTATCAAGTGATTGTGGAGTTCTTATAGTGTTCCAATGGCATGGGACATGAAAGGTGTTGATAAATGGCTAAAATATGTATAGATAACGGTTCTTGAATGAGTTTTGTAAACCATTATCATGGACCTAGAAACTGTGTAACGTGGGATCCATTCTAGATAGAGGTCTAGTATTTTCTAAATCATGTGGGTATACCTAGGTAACTGTGCAACGAAAATTACCTTAGATAGTGTCTTACACTCATTTTGGAAAATTGTGTGGGTAAACTATGTTTCCCATTAAATATTGAAAAATTTATAGATTTTCTAGCTTGTGAATTTTAGATCCCCACATTATTTTTACTCCCATTCTACTCCTCTATAATAGGTGATGAACCAACAACCCCCTCTTAAATGGATGGTTCTATTTCTATTCATGGGATTTTGAAGTGTCTTTGGGTGCGAATCAATGATCTAGGTTTTTCTAACACTCTTCTATGGTCCATTTATTTGATTAGGGATTGTAGAAACTATCCCGTTATTTGGAACACCTAAAACTATCACATACTGGGAATATTTTAGTTTGGAATTTAGTGAGGGTTTGAGTTCGAATCAAGGGGGGATATTAAGATAATTCCCACCAAAAATAATGAGTTAGTTTGTATTTAAGATTTTTCTAATAGTTTGATGTTATATACACATATGCGGTCCTGAAAATAAGTTCCCTTGTTGTATTCCTTTATCCATAATTTTAGAAAGTGTTATGAGCCTTATATTTATGTGAGAAGACTTCAAATTCCCCATGAGTTCGTTGGTGAGTGAGATGGAACCATGGACTACCCATAAGGTAGGATGAACTCGCGTCAATGTTGAATAAAATTGGTAGACATTGAGATAAGGGATTTATGGGATCAAACATGTCGTAACAGTGCAATTGGTATGTTATTAGGGTTAATGGTTTAATTTATATAAATATGAGTTGGGATCTATAAATTCTTAAGTGTATTTGAAGTGGTTTTTATGGCATGTTTTAGGGATTTATCCCAATTAAATATTTAATGAAGAAAAATGATATTTTGAAATAATGGAAACCCCCTAGTGAAAATGTCTTAATGGATGTTCTGGATGGTTAAAATGGAAATAAAATCCTTGGTGAATGTCATAGTTTTTCAAAGGGGATGACAAGTGTCTTAACGGGTGGTTCCATGATTTGTTCAGTGAGTAATTAGAATTATGCTTATTGCTATGATGTAGTTATAAAGGTCTGTTGGGACTATAGTTAAAGGGATATGAGAGTTTGTAAGTTTGAACAAATATAATTTTTTGGTCATGATAATTGGATTAAAACATGAAATAAATGTAGAATGAGTTTAATTGTCCTATTACTGTTTCATGTTCAGTGATAATGTTTAGGTTTAAGCACTACTGGGCAACTAGTAGGCATAGGCATAAGTCCAGGAAGGTAAACAGTCAAACATCAACCAAAACTCCCACACCCGGTTCTCAACAATAGAGGATTCCACCACAATTTGTGATATAAACAAGTAACCACCAGGTCTTAAAAACTCATAAACACTGAAGCCACACCAACAGGGGAACCCATCCCCAGTTTCATATCCACCGAAAGCGTAAAAGAACAGGGGATCCCATCCCCTCCTACATCTCCAGCAATCAACTCGTTAGAGAAAACCACAAAAACACTGCCACCAACACTAAGCAAGGCCAAACCTGTATTTTTCAGATTTAAAAGATTTTACACGTTCCATGATTTCAATTCTAGTTCAACCGGGGTTAGCACAGAAGGGATTGATCCTGGTGCTTTCAATTTATTAATCTGGATATACGTGATTAACCAATTACTTTTCACAGCACAAGTTTACAACCACAACAAGCCATTTAAAACATCAACATGGGTTCATTAGTGCACAAACAACGACCACCAACGGCGTCTATTTTCAGGACACATAAGCCAGCACAACTCAGTAAGATGGTCACAGAATAAGCATCCTCAAAATATATGACAGCTTCAACGATCACAGCCCCCAATCCATTCTTTATAGAATTCGTTCATTTTCTTTAATTAGGTCCGGTTTATCCAATCCTACAGAATCAAAAGCACGCCCACCCGGCATGATACACAAAAGAGAGAGGCAAGGAGAAATTCCCCACTTGTTGATAGGTGATCAGCGTCTAGGACGAGAACAAAACTTTATGGATAATGATGCGCCCGATGCACCAGAATCTGTTTGTGAATATCCATGATCGAGGGAAGAGAAACCACGGAAATCCCTTAGTTTATAAGAGCCGAGGACGGTTGAGGTGAAAACGCAAAACTTCGTAAGGCGCGGAGGTCGTGGGTTGACCACCCGGCTCCACTCGTCACAAAAAGGTGTCGGGTGGTTTAAGTCAACTCATTAATTGATTAAGTATTTAATTAAAACACTTATGTGTGTTAAGGGTCTTTAAAACATGATTTAAACGAGTCAGAATAGGTTTTAAAACCCTATTTGCGCAAAAGGAGCACCACAGGAAATAACTCGACAAGGGCCGGGTGACGCCGATTGGTCTCACCGATCGGTCGGGCCGATCGGTCTCACCAATCGGTCGCACCGATCGGTCTCACCGATCTGTCGCGCCGATCGGTCTCCCTGATCGGTCTCACCGATCGGTCACGCCGATCGGTCTCACCGAGTCACCACTCCCTTAGGACCCGGATTTTGGCAAAGGGAAGGACCAAGAGAGTCTGGGTCATCACACACAAAACAGAACATAGAAATGAAAAATAATAACAATGAAATACACAAAACCATTTTTTATTTCATAAACCTTAAATGTATTCATTAAAACACCCCACAAGTTTATATCTAATTCATGATATGATAGAAATTATTAATAATCTACCCCATAATAAAATTATCTTCCCTTATTAGATAACTTCCCCTTAAAAGTCTACATGGATTTTTTCTCCCACTATTTCTTCCATTCCCACATAATCCTAACTTCTAAAAATATCTCTCCCATTTTTAATATCCAAAAATAAAAGGGAATTTATATGGAATATAATTTCATAACAGAAAATAGATGAGGAAATTTTTATATGAAATTAGTAATCATCCATAATTGAAATGGAAAAACATATATCCAAAAATATTTGGAAAACATTCAATGACAATGTAATGGATGAAAAAATTATTCAAAATAAAAAAATATATTATTTTTTAGAAATATACACAGAGGCTTAATATGTAAATTTGTTCATTATTTCTCAATTATTTTCATCACAATTTCCTTCATCATTTTTAACTCATCTTGATCCTTCTCACACATCATGATTTTTTCTTCGATTACATATCTCTTCCAAAACTCAAAAATGATCCTTATAAATTACGTAGAAATATTGTTATTTTATTCCATTATTTAGAGAAGACCATATTCAAACAAACCATGTATATTATTTTCCGACTTTAATTTTTGTACCTTTTTATTCAATAATATTACTTCTTAATTACGATCATCAGTTTTTCCTTTAATTGCATTTATAAACATCACAAGATTTGACATATCATTACAAAAGTTTTCAAAAAAATATACCATTTGAATATTAATATTTTTAGCATAAAAAATATGATCATAATGGCTCACTATGTATATTTAAACCTAATTTTACCATTTAACCATTTAATTAATTTATTGTACGATCCTTTCTGTTTCATGGATATATCATCAATTTTTTTCCACTCTCCATGAATCTAGAAAAACGATTCTTTGAGAAAATTCATGGATTTGGATTTATCATTATTATTTTTATGGATGATCTTATAGCTAGACTAATGATTAGGAAAATATAGATTATTATCAAATAATATTATCAATTGTTGAAAGATATATTAAAAAACTATTTAGGAAATAGTTTCCTCGGAGTCTGATTGACCTGATGATGGGTTAGATTGTTTCAATCATGTAGATTTTGAATCAAATTTTGTTAATTCCTCAAATTTTTCTTTTCCCTTTTTAAAAGAATTCAAAACATTAAAACTTATAATATATCAACATTATTATTGGATTCATTTCTTATGATTCTTATGATATTTTTGACCTTCATCATCAGGTTTAGAAGATGAATTTTATCCCTTTTCTAAACAAGAATTTTATTTTTCTATTAAATAATATTATTCTAATTCATTCCATTATATTTTAGAATCCTCATCATATTGTCGAGGTAATTCAGTTGAAGATGAAAATTCCATTGTTTTATCCTCTTTGGACCCTTCATAACATTATGTATTTTTGTTATAAGCATCCACTTCATCCTCTTACTTTTTTTCCTCTTCCTATAGTTTTTCTTCATTTCCTTCATATTCATTATAATTATATACTACTTATTATTCTTCCAAATCATGAGCTAAATGGTGTGATGTTACTATTTTATCTTTTACAATACAATTAGAAACAAATTCTTTTTCAATGACTCATGCTATTACTTATTCAAATATTTTTTTTACTTTCCCTTATCAACAATTTATTGGGTAACTAAAGGAATAAAATAGGATTATTGAACTCTAACATACCATTAGAGAAAAACTAATTGATACTTTTAACTAGTACAAAAATATTATCAAAATTTATTTCAATAATTTATATGTTATTGACAACAATAATCTTCTCATCGAAACTTTTAATTTGTTTTTCCATATTTTCTACCTTTTTTACTCTTCCTCATCATGAAATTTATGTAAAATACTTTAGCATTATCTAACCAAAAATATGTATCTCCATATTTCTTTGGATCCTTTTTTCATGAGTTCTCTAAACCCTTTATCTGATATTATATTCTATTTCATTTTATTCTTCAGTAGAGAAGAATCATTGTTTATATTCTTATAAACAACCTCATCTTTATTAGAAGGTTGGGCTTCATATGTGGTTCCATAAAAATTATAAACAATTTTCACTAACATAGAATCTAAATCTATCATTATTCTTAATATTAAATCATCAAAAATATGAGAGATCAGTTCCCAAATCGGGTATTTTTTTATTAAATATTGAAAATTCTCGTAACAATCCCAAAAAACATATTAATGAAAGGGGGTACCACTACTATCATTGACATTATCAATGAACTTTTATTTCTTCAACCACAAAGAAAAAAAATTACTAGTTTAATTATCCTCATGATGACCAAGCATTCAAAAAAAATATGTAACCCATTTAGGGTTCCCCTATAATACATCCATGGTATTAGATACCCCCTAAATCATAACTATACAACCCTAGAATCTGGTAATGAATGTGATACATTCCTAAAATTGTAATAAAAAGGGAATAAAGAACCCTATGGATTCAAATTTTAAAAATGAACAAGTTTACATGGTAACTTATGTGATGGTAAATAAAAATCAACTTTTAATGGAATTTATATTAATTGTGAAATTCATTTATAAAAAATTCAATTATTTTAAAAAATTAAATTGAGTGACACATCATTCATACAATAATTAGGAAAAAACTAAACAGATGTATAAAATCCTTAATGATTTCAGGACAGTAAAAATCGAAAACCATATCAGCTTTTTAAAAATATATGTTCTCACAACCAGCTAATGAAATAACCCATTTGATAACAGAATCACATATATAAAACCATGATATCATCACAATATATGCCATTATAATATATCATTTCATTTAATAATCCTTGGTTATGATTATATTGGGAGTTTTATGGTTTTTAATAGAATGCAAAAACAATCCAACAGAGTTATAAAACGAGTAAGAGTGTTTTGGATCAAAAAAGTGAATAATTGATATGGAATACGGGGTTTCCCATAGTTATATATGTAGGGAGGGTGATTTTTAATATTCCAAAACATTCAATACCTCAAATTTAAACATTTATCTAATCTTACAACAAATATTTAATAGGAGTAGTTTTTAAAAGTACATTCAAACTCTGAAATGTTTATGAAATATATTCATTTGAATATATAATACTATGATTTGTAATCATTTATGTTTGAAACCAAATTAATGTTTAATAAACATAAATAATATGTAATCAATAAAATGTATAACTAAATTTATGGATTAGTGAAAAATCTAAAAGAATAGGAGAGTAACATTCAAGGTAGAATGTTTCATTAGTATGAGAAAACTATTCTTCTTGGTTTTTTGAAACAAAGATCGGTTCTGATTGTTTCCAAAAAAATCGATTAAAATATTTTTATTATGAAAAAATATTATAATAGATTAGTTACAAAAATGGATTCTGATATTTTTTTATTAAAATTGATTATGATACTTTGTAATAAAAATATTTTCTAGAAATTTTTGTAAAAAATATCATCTTTTAACAATTAAGGGAATTTTTACTCCACAATTTTTTATAAAATTTTTGAGTTTGGAAATATTTTTAATATAAATAATTTCTAAAATACAAAAAAAAAAATGAGAATTTTTTTATGAAACTAAAAAACTTTTTAACCCATATGAATAGGAGTCCATTAATATAAAAAGATTGTTAAAGAAGAAGTATATATAATATATAACTTAACATTGATTATTACTAAATTATGTTTCTTTTATTAAAATCTCTCTTAATTAATGGTTTCAGAAAAATATCACCAATTTGCTCTAATATTTCATGGAATTATGAAATTATATATCTTATAAGTGTGTCATCCCAAAGGGTATGTTTATTTATATATATGTTTTTAGCATTTTAGTGATATGATGTGTTTTTACGTATGTACATAAAAACATGTGTGGTCAAACATTATTTGTTTTTTAGTAACACTTCTTCTATATTCTAGGAGTATGTGATGCATCCACAACACATGAGCACAGAAAAACCAATTGCACATATTCCTCTCTAATAGTGGAATTTTATATAATGTTTTGGTTCTTACATGACTAAGACACAAAAGTGTCAAGAAATAAATTACATATTTTTAATGTAGTTTCCTATCTATTATACATCAACCAAATTCAATATCCGAAAAACAAGTTTTGTTCAAAAAAAAATTTAGATTAATATAAAAGTAATATGATTATAATTTACTTAAGATAATAATAAACACTTTTTAAATCTTCAGTATTAGAATCATTTGGGTTATCTTGATATCTATCACAAAATCATACATAGATCATTATTTAAAAATTAATAGCTATTATGTAAAGTAAGACTCTAGTAATACCTCTTAATGTTTTCTGATAAATTTGGTTCCCATAATCATCAAGATATAGAGTATTGGATGTAAAAATGGGTTTAATAAAACCTTTTGTATTGTCATTCCCAAATTTCATAAGTAGATTTTTTATATAATTATGTTTTTATATAAAAGTAAATTTTGGTTTTTGTGATATTTCAAAACATCGAAATTATTTTTACTAATCCATGATTCCTATTTCAAACTCAGATTTCATATGATCTACACAGGAATATATAAAATATTTTTGACTTGAACCAAATATATTTTCATCAATATATATAATTTTACAATAATAATGTTTTTAATTTGTTCTTTTATAGAAAACTGTTGGATCGATAACGCCTATAAAATTATTATTTTTTTGTAATAAAAATAAGAAAATCTATCATTCATTTTTCTAGGAAATGTTTCTGTCTATAGATTTACATGGTTTTTTATAATAATGTTCTATATTATATCTCTTTTCCAAAAAATAGGTTTTTCTAGATAAAATTCTTCCTGAACATATCACATAATAAATGAACTATTTATATCCTATTGAAATCAGTTAAAATTAAAGAATGATGAAAAGGCTAGATATATCAGAATAGCATCAAGTCATGTTATAATAGCATAGGTTTCATCATAGTTTGTTTAATATTTTTGGATATAACACTTAGAAATAAGTCTAAATTTATTTCTAAACATTATTCCATTATCATTAAATTTGTTTTAAAAGACCCGTTTAAGTCAATTTAGAGAATCATCTTTAAGATTGTCAACTAAAGTACAATCATTTTTCCTTTCAAACACATTGAGATCATATTTCATAGATAATATATAATCCACATCACCTAAATCCTCATTAGTATTGTTAAGTTATAATTGAGATAAGAAAAATATATGTTAAAAATCATTTATCAGGGAATTTATAGTTCAATCTGGTTCATCTAAATTAATAAAGACAATATCACATGGATAATTCCTAAGAAACAATTTAATTTATGTGTTTTCAAAATTCTCTTCTGTAAAAATAGGTTGAAATTATATTTTAGGAATGACTTAAAAACATAATCATTAGTTACTTCCATTTGATATTAATTTTATACGTTAGGTTGAAAATAAGTTTTAGAAATAGCATATGAATATATAGGTTGGGGTTGTTTGAAAATAAAGGGATCGATTCAATCAAATGTAACATTGAAAATTTTCTTAATTTTACTATTAATTTTTTTTTAAAACACTATATTTCTTATAAGTAGGGGAATAAAATAAACATTTTCCTTTATCACATTCTGGTACAATGTTTTATACATTATCTTTAGTATTCATGATTAATGTGTTGAATGTAAATACATCGATGAATGAAAACTTTTATTATTTTCCTATCTAAGACTTATAAGGGGTTTTATTAATAATTTTCCTAATTAAAACTATATTTATCGTATAACAGACATTGCTAACCAATTTATAAAAAAGTAGAAACAATGTATTCACACACCATGGTTTTAATAATCATCCTATGGAATATCTACACCATTTTCCTATGGAGTTATATGTAAAGAAAATATATTTTAAATACATTTATTACTACAAAATATTTAAAAATCAGAATACAAAAATATTCCACTATGATCACAGGAATAATTTTGAAGGAATTTTATTCACTGATTTTTAAATCTAACTTTAAATTTTTTAAATAAATAAAGGATTTAGATTTTCTTCTAAGAAAATATGCCCACGTATATTTGCAGTAATCATCAAATAAAATAGACTCATATTATTTTTCACTAATAATTCTAGATTTTTGGGGACAAATAAGACCATGTGAACTACCTATAAAGAATCACATAATGAATCATTACTAATAGATTTTATAAATTACTTATATTTCATGGATAATTAATAATAATCAATGAATTATTATGTATTAGACCTATGTTCTTGTAAATCCTTAACAATATATTCATTAATCAATTAAGATAATGTAATTAGAATATAATTTCCTGACCCTTTATTACATTTCTATGATTTATCTTCCATTTCACTATGTCATGGTGATCCTTGGCTCATATGGTCTTAGTTGTTTGGGTGTAAACATTCACATTCTAATTAGTATATAGAATAAAGTCATTTTGAACCACGTATAACTTATTTTTAATTCCAAATGTTCATAACAAAATCTTCATCACATAATTGAACTAAACAAATAATGATGTTTATATATCCAATAATAAAAAAATCAAATAATATATTTTACAAGAATATTATATAACATATACAAATAATTTTTTCCATAAAATTATCTCTAAATTGTACATTGCCACCATTCATATTGATAATCATCTAAAACACATCATTGTTTATTTTATCACATTTGGAGAAACCACATACAATGATCCAAAAAATATTATCAGTGCTATAATTATTTTCTTGAAAATCATAAAATAATTATTTTTTACAAACCCACACATTCTTGGATACAGTTTCATTTGAATTTATGATTTTAAGTAACTAAATATGACCAAAATTATTTTTTTTATATAAAATTTCATTTCCTTTGAAAAATAGTATTTATAAAACAAAAATATTGGTCTCTATTAAATAATCATTTATATTTCTAATGTCCATGAGTTTGGAAATTTTTTCAACATGGTGAACATAAACGAATATAGATTTTTTGTTACTAAAAACTGGTTTTTGATTTGTATTACCCAATCTATAAATATTAGTTATAGAACTCATTTTTCGTACATATTAAAAATGTTTTCCATTCCATAGTTTATCTTAGATACAATTTTCATTAAAATAGATATATTGTACATTAGTTTCACAAATATTTTTCCCTTCATCTCTAGTAGTATTAGAGATGATTTTTAAAAAATCATTTTGTAAATCAGTTTCCTTAGAAATTTTCTTCTCATTATATTTTTAAATAATATCCTTTTCAATGTTAGACTTATCATGTTATATATAAGGATTTCATATTTCATCCGTTAAAATAATTACTATAGGAAATTTTTATTCAAGATTTTATTTGGAATTATCATGTTTTTTTATAAACATTAGAATTTTCAATTTCAAATGTATTTCAAACCTAGAAGCCTCTTCAAAACTAGGTAATGAATTATCTTCATGAGTGTATGAATATTATTCCTTATAAGATATTGAATTTTTCTCATCAAGAAACTATGTAATGAAATACATATTTTTAAAGGTTTCAGCTATGTGTACCCTACCCATAAAACATTGATTTACCATAAGTACTTTTTCAAATAAACAATAATTCTAATATTCGAAATTATTGTTTTACGAAGAACTTTTTCAAAAAATATATCCACCACTGGGACTCCACGACTTATAACCCTTTTGAATTTTTTTTCTCATTCATAGAATAATTTTTTTTATTTCTCTATATATTTATATCTTTACTTTATTATTTTTCTTAGGAGAATCATGTATGATGTGATCTTTTTTCTTTTATTCAAAACAAATAAAATCAGAATATTTATTTTCATTTATTCCCTTATGATGTATGTTATATATGTATTTCAAATATTTCTTCCCTATTTTTTGGTTCATCCTTCTAGAAAATTATCTAATTCATTCATAGAATATGGTGAAGATCAAGAATTAGATTCGACAACAAGTCTATTCTTCTCAATAGACACCGCTGCTTTCTATGTTAACTAAACATTAGTAGGAATATTTTATTTTTTAGAAAAAGTATACCCATAATTTTTTTTATATTTTTATCATATATATTTAATAATAATTCATGTTGGATGAGGGTACTAGAAATACAATCATGATTTAGATTCAAAATTTTCATTATATTTCAACCTCATTAGTATATATTAGATTCCCACTCATTGGGAATTATATAAATAAAATTTTAAAAATATTATTATCATCAAGAACATTATCCCTAGGAGAATTTAAACTATTTATGATATTTATAAACCATTAGTGAATAATAGAGACTATCTCACCTTTTAGTAAATCATAGACATGACATTCATCACGATGCATGACTCATATTTTTTCATTAACATTGGAAGTAAAAAAATGTGGTACTTTAAAAATCTTCTACATGTTGTCAGAAGCTTCACATGATGAAATATTAGTGTATATAATTATACTACTGGAAAATAATAGAGTAATAATTTCCCTATAATTAATTTTTAATTCAATATTCTCTTAATTTTAAAGGTATTTAATTTACTTACCATGAATCTTGTTATTTTTAGAACCATGGAAAAAATATCATCTCTAGTGTTAATAAACAAGGTTTTCATCTATCATTCCAGTACTCATAATCATTATGATTAAATATTGGTGGCCGAATATGATTGAGAATTTAAAGGGTTCCAACATTTATCTCAGTCATCTTAAAGACAGAATAAACTATTTTTCTACTAACACATTAGTGTAATCATTATTTAAAAATGGTATGTTCATATCTAAACATAATAAAATTAAAGGTTATAAACAATTTCAAAAATTCATTAAGTATAAGATCAATAGATTAATATGATTCTAATTTTTTGGTCGTAATGGTATATGATGTCTTATATGTGTGGGTAAATTGAAATTTTTTAAAAATAAAACTAACACCAAACACTAATAATATTTATATAATAATTATCAGAATCAACTAGTATTTATTTATCATAATATTAATTTTAGGATAAAAAATTATCCAAATATATCATTGTAGGTTTAATTGGCTTCACAAAAACAGAGATAAAATGGATTATTATATTGAAACTTATAAAAACTAAAATTCAATAATAAGGATAAAGAGAAAAACATTGTAAATAATAAATAAAATATTATAATTGTAATTATCACATATAAGATATTATAAATGATATCACTCTCTATCCTAGATAATTAATTTATTAAAAAACCCAAAATAAAAGTATATTTTTTTTATAATTATTATCCATTCACTCTTGAATTACCATGAAATCCTCTAATCAAATGGATTAGTATCAAACATGTAATCATTTACTTGGAATCCCTCGATGTGATGATCTGCATATCTGTTTCTATCCCACGAAGACGTTTATCAGATGGATCAAATTAATGATATTCTTATCCTCATATTACCCTAATTAGATAAATTATTGGACACACTAGAAAAAATGTTCTAAAGGAATGAAAATACCTAAAAGTAATTATTATAACAACAACTCTCTAAAGTATTTCATTCAATAGGAATCAAATTTTCAGTCAACGGAAATTTTAGATGACTTGAGTTGTGAAATATATCAACTACCAACTATTAAAATTATTGTATATTTGTAGATGTTGTACCAATGTTTATATTTCTATGTTAGTTAGAACATACTTGGAAATAATTCATCGTAAAAAATCATTTGAAATTTAATATATAATGACATTTTGTTTAGCATCATTGTAATTCTATTTTTAATTCATAATTATATATACAATTCTAATCAAAACAATTGTAAAAATTTAACTATATTTTTAGATTCATTAATTATTTTCAAATTAATAAACTGTATATGGGTTAGTCCAATGAATATGTACCGTGGTTAATCTAATGATCATGGCTTTTTTAGAATATATAAGTATGACGACTGATTAAACAACAAGTTCGTCTAATGTATCAGAAAGTCCTTTAGTATGATGGATCAAAATGTATTATCATATGTTTTTATATTTTTCATAGGTATGATTTTTGTGGTTGGTATAAAGTGATATTTTCTACAATAAAATATAAAAATAATAAGATATATTAATGTTAGAAAACATTTTTTTAAGAAGGTTTTTGTGACTTCAACAACTAATGGAATGGAAAATTAAAAATTTCAACTTCAATCTCAATATGGCTTTCAATAATCACCTCTCATGGATTATTTTAATGAAGAATTTAATATATATAAATGATACATGTGAATTATTAATACTTCTAGTGTTATTAAATAAATTATATCTTCTTATATTATATTATATGGGAGATAAAATAATGTCACTCCTATGTACAACAGTTTACCGCCTCACGAGGTGGCATGATTAATTTTTCACAAAAAAATGTACAAGGATTTTAATAAGGACATTTTTAATAATTATATGTGATATAAATTAAATATTAATGAAAATCTTGGCATATTTTTCAATATTAAATATTATATATCATTTTCTTTCTTACACTGAACAATATTAACATCATTATTATAGTAGTGGACTACCACTTCCATGAAGTTATATGATTTTTTTGATCACTAGAAATAAATAATTTCATATATAAGTATATATTAAAAAATATTGTTTTTACTATTTTATGATAATTATATAAATACATAATAATAAAAACTGGTTTTCTATAATGATTATTGTAATACAGATACATTACTCATGCATACATATTGTCAACCGTCTATATGATTATAAAATTATCCATTTTTTATTAAAATATTTTAGGAAATTTATAATGAGTATAATGGATATATAAATACTATTACTATTCTATGATTATCATTCTATAAATGTCGAAACAATGACCCCTTTGACAATGTTTAATACACCAATGTTGTATTGAACCAATGAACCAAATATCCTCAAGACCCTCAATGTGGACTTTAGTGTTTATGTATTCAAAGTTGGTAATAATAATAAATAAAAACAAATTAATTATGTATATGTTTCCAAAAACTGATATGGTTCGTATGAAAGGAAATAATTTTTATAACCTTGTTAAATAAGTGTTAAATAACATGCATGGAATGTCCGTACTGAGGGTAACCATTTTTCTCATATATCTTTTACTTATTTGAGAGATATTATATATTCACAAATTGTTTTCATCATATGATTTATATAATTATCATTTTACCTATAATATCAGTAATCCTTTATACGTCATTATATTTTTATTTTAAATTTGGATTAATTTATCCTTGGTTGTTTGACATGGATGATACCTAGTGGTAAATAATTTTAAAATTGAATATATTTTCATTTGGATATATTAAATAATTATTGTATTTGATATTATAAATTTTTTATTTGAATATAGTTTTTATTATGTTGTATATATTATTTTATTATGTTGGTTGAAATTTGATACCAATAGTCGATTCGTTGATTGATTGTTTCTTCAATGTTATGATCATTGTAGGGGTTACTCATCTTAAATAGTATTCATTGGGAGATATGTGATTTTATACACCTATATTAATTTATATGGTATATACACGTCACATTATCATTTTATATTATGAAAAATAATATGTTCATGTTTTAAATGTTTGATTTTACTAATTCATTCATTGGTCTTCTGATAGTGGATTCAACAAAGTATCCAATGCCCTCTGTAACAATATCAATTCTTTCAAGATTTTTTATGTTATATGATCCTTTAAATGAAATCATATGCACTTATTTTCCTGAACCACATCAATTTAATCTAAAGTTTTTATAAATTTTATTTAATTTTTGGATTTCTATGTCCTACCTTTTTAACTATTAAAATATCAATAAATTTGTTTAAGTGGTACAGATACTGTATTTTCTTTTTGATCAGGTATCATACTAATTGATATAAATTCTTTGAAATGATATCAAAAATATTATTTTGAAATATAAATGAAATCTTAAATAAATTTTACAAGATATCAAAGATTATTTTTAAAATTTTTAAAAGGAAATTTTTTAATATTTTAAAAATAGTTCACAATTATTTTTTTCCTAAGTGTTTTGAATATATTGATTATTATTAAAATTTTCTACATGAATGAATTTTTCATCCAACATGATAAATTTTTTCCTTGAAGCATAATTTATAAGTTTATACTATATTTATCAAATAAATGGTTTTACAAAAATTTTATGATTTATATTGTTTTTTAGATTGATTTTCAAAATTAAATGGTAGATTTACTCAAAATAATTTTAATTTAATTATCATTGTATTTCCATTCAAAAACATCAAAAACACTTGTTGTTACTTATGATCCAATAGTGAAATTTTTTTAATTATTCCAAATTCATTCTTTTCTTGATGGATTGTGATTATTTAAATGATATTGTTATGGAACCACATTATTTTACATTGGTTAATCATGATTCAAATAGAGTTTTATGGAACATTTTTATTCTTCATGGTTTACTATTTTTTCAAATATACTTTTATGGATCCAATTTATTTTACATGTGTTAATGACCTTATCAATAGAATAATGGTTGTTTCGATGAGTTTAGCATGTGATAAATTCTTCATGTAAATTATTCATGATATAGTTCTTGTAAATTGTATATAATAATGGGAAAATCCATTATAAACCCATAATTATTGGTTTCATTATTAACCATGTACGGTTGGACATGTTATTAACCAATTATGGGTGGTTGGGTGATCAACTAAGTCTTTTTGTATCTATTATATCACTCCAATGAATTGGATTCTTTGGATATGGAAGTCATCTGTTTTGGTAATTAAATTTGTAAGGAGTGAAATAAAGATAATTTTCCAATATACTAATAAGTGTTATCTAGGATATACCTGGGATTATAATGTTTTTTATGAACAATATTGATATCAATTATAATTTATTATACTTTTTTTGTAACATTCAACTCCTAATTCCAAGTTTTACAATTAATGTGCATTTGAGATCCCTGTTGTTTTGTTTCACTTTACATAGGTTGTAAGGAATGAGGATGAATGATTAGATTGTAGAAGGTCTATCAAATGGGTGATGATGATCAACCTATATAAAATAAGAAAAGGTATGTTAAGTTATAGAAATGGTAATTAAGATGATTTTTTATTTTTCATGTAATAGTTTTCCATAAATCTGTAAGACCCTAATCCTAAAAGGTATTTGAGAATGTAATTGTTCCAATTATTTTCCATTCAATGATTTCTGGTTTATATTGTTATAATTGATTCCATATCGATCATAATAATGAAAAAAATTAAATTTAATTTTTTGTAGCAATGGATATGGGGTCCTGGGTTGTGGAATATTATTGTTTGAAATATAAATATATCCCCCAAGAACATGAGATGCCCTCCTAGGAATTGTATCACTATAAAACATTACTTTATGTGCAACATAATTCAAATTTATAGGTGGATTTTACAATCCAATTGGAAATAAAATAAAATCTTGCAACAAATTCTACTTAAACTATAATATCTTTTCTCAAATTTATATAAAACTAATGAGAGGTATGATACTATATATATTCCAATAAATCCATATAACAAATAGTGGAATCCACTTTTCCTTTGAAAATATAAAATTTCTAGAAATCCAGACTAACATTCTATTTGCAGACTCACTCAATGAATTCATCCGAAAAACCCCAACTAAGAAGAATATTCCATTTTATATGACCCATGATTTCAATTGGCTGAGTCAAAATATCCTTAGGACCTATTTATTTGACATCTATAAAAACAATTTAACCAAAAACCGTGTAATATAATACATTTTTAATCCTAAAGACTCATATAATCTAGAGAGACCATAAATCTATATGATTTCAATGGTTTTGTAAATAATTCACCAACTATAATTTTTAATTAAAAAACACGAATCCCAACAAAATAAATTTATTCACATAATTATCATCATTTTCATAACCCATTATTCATGTTGACTTATTTACAAAACATGCTTTCAGAATTTCTAACACGCCATATTTAAATGAATCTACCATTAAGAGCAGACCCAGTCCTATATATGGTCAATAGATATATTCGACATTAGAACATGTATTTTTATTAATAAAATAAAAATCATTACAAATCATAATAAAATTACAGTATGTTTGAGCTATAAACATAAAAGTAAGTCTCCAATGTTAAATCTAACCACACCCTCATAGATCAGGGCACTAGATACTATTTTAGGATTATTTCCTATAAAATCCCCATAAATTATTCCCTAGAAACTACTTATATGACTGAAATATAAATAATTTGGGTCATTAAAAAACTTAATAAAAAATAGAAAATGTGATGCAATGTGATATATACCATTTATAGGTATGAAAAATGAACCATAATTCAAATATAGAGAATTAAAATTTCCTGTGAGTCATAATAATTACATAAGAGAAACCTTTTTGTATATCCTTACAATTAAGAGGAAGAATGGTTGTTTTTTTTGAAAACATTGGTTAAAACCCAAATATTTTTGAACACTTTTGTGGAAATCTATATCCTCCAACATGTTTTTTTAACGATGAAAATAAAATAGGAGAATAGATACTATTTAGAAACATCAATTAACTATGGTGTATTAAGAAATTTTTTCCGATCTATGGACTTATAATAAACCAACCTTTAATATAATGACCCATACTTTACATACATTGTTAATACTTCTAAATTGAATCATACTTATTACAACATATAACAAAACCACGAAAGGACCGTATAGGTATAGTGTATTTAGAAACTGGGAAACATAAACAACTGGTTCATAAAGCGTCTACACTGTCTCCCATTTATTTCATCATATCTATAGTCCCTTTTGGCATATCTTACTTAATAACCTTCTTCCTGACATGTGGAAAGAAAACATACAAAAGGGTGAGCTCAAATTCTCAGTAAGGGTAAATAAAATAAATATCAATCACATCATATACATAAGCACATAACTTTTGGAAATCTTAACCTGCAAAAGAGATCATAATTTCATAACATGGGATAAATCATGGAAGTGAAATGTAATCACAATAATCATAACATAAAACATGAAACTTTCTGGCATAAACACATAATCATAGAGAATCATATCTTATTAGTCAAGACTCATTGCCAAGACAATCTTAGTGGACAAAGTCCATTTCTGAACCGAGTCACCCTCGTTTCAGTCCTGTTTCACTGAACCGGTATAACCTACCGTTCCAACCATGTCTATCTCATGAGATATAAAATCTTTACCCAATGAATTGGAGGGAGATATAGGTCCCACCCATCTCATAATGATACCATTGTTATGTGTGCCACAAAATCATAAACCATACATCATAGAATAACCCATGTAATAAAAATGGGAATCTTGAACATCGTGACATTATAAAACAATTCATATAAGATGAAGGAATTCATAAAAATATAATTCCATCACAACATAATCAAATCAATGTAATAATAGGGATAAAAACAGATCCCTTTATTATCTTATATGGAAATTAATTTTGATAAAACACTTGAACTTCATTCTTGAGGAAAATATCCTTTCTACTTCAAAAACACTTTTCCTTTCTTAACATGTCGTAAAATTATAAACTAAAAGAATATGATTAAAAATAAACTTGAAAACTTTAAAAGGAAGCTTCTTGTAAATTATTTTTAAAAAAAAAATCCATTAATGCCGTATAAGTTAAAAGAAACATTCTTCTCGTACTTTTGTCGGAAAGTCAAAAAGTACCTTGTACAAAAAAATGATAAAATATTCCTTTCATATCCTTTACTAAAAACTCACCGAAGGGTAAAAATGGATTTTAAAAAATAGTAGGTGGATGGAAATAAAATTACATATTGAAAAACATGTATGTGGATGATAAAATACACCCCAGTAAATACCAAAGTATAAACAATCTCGGATAAAAATGAGATTGTGATATTTCCCTTACCTTAGGTCCGTTATGCTTCGTAAGTGTCTGAACCTCCTGTATAATGATTTAAATAATGTTATTGACTTATTCCATAATCGTACTTATTTTTATGATATCATATATGGTAATTCTATTAGCTTCTTAGTTGTAATATTTCATTGCTACTTGTTATTCGGGTGTTTATAACTTTTTGTTCTTATACGTGTTTTGTCGAATAAATTCTTATTATTATATTTAGGTTATAGATACCTCATTTCCAGAATGGTATTAGTGTAATATATATCATATTCTTTTATTCAATTCATTTATGTAATCATTATGAAATGAAGATCATATAGAACGAGTCGCATCACATCGTGGAGACGGTATTCCGTACGTACGCACGAGTGATGATATCGTTCCTATGATCGTGGAATTGTATTGGAGTGTATATATACTATTTCCGAATCAGTATAACTTTATAATAGTCATATAAAGTCATTATTTACACCATTATACCCATCCAAGTAAGGTTGTGGTGGAAAATAGATTACACCACGGTGTGGAGACGGTATTCGATACGTACGCACGCGCGGTGATTTCTTTTTCCGTAGGATGGATAGATTGTGAAATAGGGTTGTTTCATACTTATAATAACATATCAGTATATGAGTGATACTTATGTTATTACTTCATAATGAAACAACTAAAGAAGAATAAGTGGAAGAAGAAATAAAGATGAAAGAATCGTTAACGGACATTACCTCTTCTTCGAAGTGCTTCTTTGAGACCTTCTTTTAGGGCACTAAAATTGGTCTTTGAAGAAGACCAGGACCTCTAGGATTTCTCTAGGAAAGTGGAGAGGTGGAATTGGCAGGGGTTGGCCGAGCTTGAAGGCTCAAAGTGGTGTGAGGAAGAGGGGGAGGAAGTCCCCTTTTATAAGGGAGGAGAGGGGCACCTTTGGGAAAACTAAAAATATTATTTTATTATAAAGTCAAGTTCGGTTTTAAATAGCTCCAAATTGATATATTTCGAAGCTAAGGTGGGGATGGGTCGAAATCCTCTCATCAAATAGAATTTAGACAAGTTTAGGTTCCTATTTTAACCTTATCATTTAGATTTAAGATTAAGTTAAATAATTTTACTTTTACCGCTTCTTCTTGTGTTCTTATACTATAAGGCTAATAAACTTACTATAAGCAGCCAAAAGAACCCAAAGTTGTTTATTATTAATATATATAACCTTTTATAAGTCATTTGGACGAACCTTAGATTTTTTAGGAGTAAAATAAGAATTACTAATATAATATTTGTTTATAAACTATTTTATGTCAATTTTGACACTATTTAGTAATTAATTATCGTGAAAATCATAACAGAATGATTAGTTCGAAAAAAGTGAATTAAATCAATACTAACATGTCATAGTATTCTAGAAAATTAGTTTAATTCATAAAACGTGTCAAATTACATTTATTTTGGTGTTTATAACATCAATTATGTAAATATTTCATTAATAAGTTAATTACTGCATCATCTTTGTGTCATAAATAAATTAAATTATTTAATGTATAAAAATTACAAATAAAATACCATTATGTAGGAAATATTTTTATCTTTCTAATGAATATTTATAGTCGAATTTATCTTATTTATATCCCCATATTATAAATGATTTAGTTATTAAACTTTCATTTTAACTATTTTAACCCTTCTTTAAATAAATTAATAATAAATGTCCTAATCTAATCCAAGTGGGCCTAAATGGTCATATTTTATTCCTAAGATTGTTTCTGGTCGAATTACACTTATCCAATAGAATTAGGACATGTGTTAGGGTAATAATAATATCATCTTTACCCTTAATTACCCTATTTACTTTTAACCGCGGAAAAAAAAATTAAAAAGTTACTATTCACCAAAAATTATTTTCATCTCATTGAACCAAATTTTAGTCCTTTATATTAACAGTGTCTCTCGGATTTTCGAAATTCCACTCAAAGAAGCGGTAAAATTAAGTTTTATGAAAAATTTAGTTTTTTAACTACCACTTAGTGGTTTCACTATTCATCAAAAATTGAATGTTTTCAGAAAAATACCAAAATTTCACCCTAGGCTAATTTCGATATTCTGAATCCAAAAATGAAGTCCATTTTGAAAAATAAAATTTATAAAATTTCAAAAAGTGGTTATTACTATTCATAGTGTCTAGTTTTAATAATATTTTAATAGCATATCGTTGTTTAGTGAAACTTGGTATTGCGTATGACACAAGCTATCGAGGAAGGTCGCGATTTCGTGTAAAGCAAACCAAGCAAGTGTTGTGTAGAAAAATATTCCTTTGATGATTTATATAACATAAAAGTCTCGGGTGTTACATTCTACCCCCCTTAAAATGAATTTCACCCTCAAAATTCGTCACTTTGTAACAAACAGATGATGATACCTCTCCCTCATCATATCCTCAAGCTCCCATGTATCTTCTTCTAATTGGTGGTTCCTCCACAAAACATTCACCAATAGAGTGGTCTTGTTTTGTAGGACTTTTTCGCTACGATTTAGAATCTCTATCGGTTGTTCTTCATAAGAATGATCTTGCTCCAACGGTACAACTTATGAGCTGAGTACATGTGAAGGATCAGGTATGTACTTTCTCTGGAGAGATACATGGAACACATCGTGAACTTGAGAGAGATTCGGTGGAAGCGCCAATCGGTAAGCTACCTTCCCAACATGATCCAGTATTTCGAAAGGACCGATATATCTAGGGCTCAACTTCCCCTTCTTTCCAAATCTCATAACCCTCTTCTAGGGAGATATTCGTAAGAACACTTTATCACCTAATTCAAACTCTAGGTCATTTCTTCAATTGTCGGCATACCTTTCATGTCGACTCTAAGCTGCTCTTATGTGTTGTTGAATAGATCTGACCTTTTCTGCCATTTCATCAATGAGATCAGGTCCTAATAGTGTTCTTTCCCCAACTTCATCCCAGCAAGTTGGAGTCCTGCATTTATTTCCATAGAGAGCTTCATAAGGATCCATCTGAATACTGGAGTGAAAGCTAATATTATAAGAAAATTACACCAAAGGTAGGTGTTGATCCCAACCACCATTGAAATTCATAGAGCAAGCTCTCAACATATCTTCTAGGGTTTGAATTGTTCTCTCAGACTGACCATCTGTCTGAGGATGATAAGCAGTGCTGAAACTCAACTCTGTATCCAGAGTATGCTGAAGACTTCGCCAGAACATCGAGGTAAATCTCGGATCCCGATCAGATATAATAGAAAGTGGTACTCCATGCAATCTTACCACTTCCTTTACATATATCCTGGCAAGCTGATCCAGAGAGAATTCTTCTCTAATAGGAATGAAGTGTGCAGACTTTGTAAGACGATCAACTATGAACCAGATAGCATTATTGCCTTTGGATGTTTTAGGAAGTCCTGTGACAAAGTCCATAGTGATGTTTTCCCATTTCCATTCGGGTATGGGTAATAGTTGTAACATCCCCTTAGACTTCTGTCTCTCAGCTTTAACTTGTTGACAAACCAGGCATCGAGAGACAAATTCAGCAACATCTCTTTTCATGCCATCCCACTAGAAGTACTCTTTCAGGTCCCTAGACATCTCCGTGCTTCCAGGATGAATAGAGAATGATGAAATATGAGCCTCATCCAGCGGCTCCTTCTTTAATTCGGGGATGGGAGGAACACAAACCTAATTCCTGAACATTATTATCCCATCACAATCAATGTTGAATTCAGGAACATTTCTCACCTTTTTTGTAACTCAACATCTTCTTTCTGTGCCTCTTTAATCTTCACATGTATAGATGGTTGAACATTCATTTGAGAAAGATAATATTTTTCCCCTTTCATTATAATTCCAAGATCCATCCTTTGTAAATCCATAAATATTGGATCTTTTGTGATCCTCATCATGGATAAACTAGCATGGTCTTGTCGACTTAATGCATCTGCCACCTTGTTTGCTTTCCCAGGGTGGTAATGGATTGAGCAGTCGTAATCCTTAATCAGCTCTAACCATCTTCTTTGGTGCATATTCATCTCCTTTTGTGTGAAAATATACTTTAAACTTTTATGATCAGTATAAATATCACATCTTTAACCATAAAGGTAATGCCTCCAAATCTTTAATGCAAAGATTACCGCAGCTAGCTCCAAATCATGAGTTGGTTATTTTGCTCATGTATTTTCAACTTTCGTGAGGCATAAGCTATCACCATATCATTTTGCATAAGAACACACCCCAATCCATTCTTGGATGCATCACTGTAGATCACAAACCTTTCTCCACTACAAGGCAGTGTGAGAACAGGTGCACTGTATAACCTTCTTTTCAACTCCTTGAAATTCTCTTCACATTCCTCCGTCCAAAAAAACTTAACTCCTTTCCGAGTCAACTTGGTGGGTGGATTAGATAATCGTGAAAAATCATTCACAAAACGTCGATAATATCCAGCGAAACCATGAAAACATCGGATCTCAGTTACTGTTGTTGGTCTCGACCATATTTCGATAACCTCTGTTTTTGCTGGATCCACAGATATTCCCTCATTTGAGATTATGTGACCCAAAAATGAAACTTTTTGAAGCCAAAATTCACACTTGGTAAATTTGGCATAAAGCTTCTCCTTTCTCAGGGTCTTCAATATAATTCTCAAGTGATCTTCATGTTCTTCCTTGCTCTTTGAATAGACAAGAATATCATCTATAAAGACTACCACAAATTGATCAAGATAGTCTCTAAAGACTCTATTCATCAGATCCATGAAGATATAAGGGGCATTAGTAAGACCAAATGGCATCACTATAAATTCATAGTGTCCATACCTTGTACGGAAAGTCGTCTTTGGTATATCCTTCCTTTTGACCCTTAATTGATGATACCATGAACGAAGATCAATCTTGGAAAAGTATTGAGCTCCGTGTAGTTGGTCAAATAAGTCATCAATGCGCGGGAGAGGATATTTGTTCTTGATAGTGATCTTGTTAAGTTCTCGATAATCAATGCAGAGTCTCATTGATCCATCTTTCTTCTTAACAAACAGAACAGGTGCTCCCCAAGGTGACGCACTAGGGCGTATGAATCCCTTATCAAGATTCTCTTGGAGTTTCTTCTTCAATTCCTGCAACTCAATTGGGGCCATTCTATAAGGTGTCTTTGAAATAGGCAAAGCACCCGGTATGAGTTCTATTGAGAACTCAACTTCACGATTTGGTGGAAGTCCCGGTAATTCCTCCAGAAAGACATCATCAAACTCCCGTACAATGGGCATATTCTTAAACATGAGTTTCTCACCAACTATTTGAGATAAATAACCTTCATTTAGTGGAATCAAGACCCATAAGATGGAAGAAATTTCCACTGGAAGGTTATGTTCATCCTTGCATTGATAGACGATCATAGATTGATCTGGAATATGAAATGTGACTTCCCTTCTTTGGAAATTGATATGAGCTCCATATAAAGAAAGACAATCCATGCCATGAATCACATCAAATTCCACTATAGTAAGGATCACAAGATTTGCCGGAAGCACTTTCCCACAAACTTCGATCGGAGAAGAATTATAAACATTTGATGTGACTGTTGTGCCATTAGGTGTTGTCACAGCTAACTCAACATCTAATTGTTGAGGTAATACGGTGATACCATTAGAAAATTCTTCAGAAATAAAAGAGTGGGTGGATCCAAAATCAAATAAAACATTTTCTACTTTAGAGTGGATGGTAAGTGTACCTTTCACCACATCGTTATCGTATTCCACATCACTGATAGAAATTACATGTGACTTTCCGTTGTCTTTAGCCTTAAGAGTTTGTTGACGTCGACCATCATCATCAACCCTTGGATTAGGGAATTTATTGGCATAATGTCCAATCTCCTTGCACTTGAAACATTGAAGTGTAGTAGGTTCATTCTGTGTATCACTTCCTTTGTTTGCATCATTAGACATCTTCTTCCCATCATCGCGGCATTAAAATGCCCGATGACCTTTCTTTCCACATTTGAAACATTTACTTGTCCCTTTAAGACAACTCCCTCCATGTATCTTTCCACACTTTGAGCATAAGGGAAAACTCATCTTGTTTTCAGTGTGCTCTTTAGATTTTCCTTTGAATTCCATTTTCCTCTTCTTATCAAACCCATATGACTGATGGGTTACTCCAATCTCCATCTTGACTTTGAGAGCACATCGAATGATTTCCTCATAGCTATTGATGTCCCTTATGGCTAACGCCCTTCGAAGACTTGGTTTTATGCCACTAAAGAATCGATCGATCTTACTCTCAGGTTGGATAATAATACCAAAAGCGTACCTTGAATTCTTGTAAAATTTGCTTCATAGGTACCAACAGATTCATTATCCTTTTGCTTCAGTTCAAGAAACTCTTTCTCCATCTTTGTTCGGAGAATACAAGGGAAGTACTTATTGAAAAATAAGTTCTTGAACTCGTCCCATTCCATGGACATAATTTCATCCATTTTCCTCGTATTCTTAATAAGATTCCCCCATTGATCAGCATCACCTTACAAACGATACACTGCTAAGATGACATTATCATGCTCAGAAAATTGAAGAATTGAAAATATCTTTTCAGTAGTACTAATCCATTGTTCAGCAACTAATGGATCAGTAGTCCCACTGAATGAAGGTGGACACTATCTCATGAAGGATTCAACAGAATGTTGCTCCTTCCTTTTCTCGTTTGGATGTCCTGCATGATTCATAGCTTGCGAAAGTTGTGTGAGCATGGATACATGATTTTGCATTCCAGCTCCCATAACGTTTGGTTTCTCCTGGGTAAAATCATTGCATTGCTCGTTGCATTCCGCATTAACACGATTCCTTTGGGTTCCATACATTGACTAAAACCAAGAAGAATAGTGTGAGCAACACTAATTATAATAGGAAAACCACATAATCAATAACAATATTTCACACTTAAGGTCTTATCCTAGGTTATTCATGGTCATTTCTAAAACACTAAGATTGTGTTCTATGCTTAGACTTATCCTTAGGGTTCTTACTAAGGCTTTCACATCCTAGTTTCCAAAGGTTGACTATACCTTTCCTCTAATACCAAATATAACGACCCATACTTTACATACATTGTTAATACTTCAAAATTGAAGCATACTTATTACAACATATAACAAAACCACGAAAGGACCGTATAGGTATAGTGTCTTTAGAAACTGGGAAACATAAAAAACTGGTTAATAAAGCGTCTATACTATCTCTCATTTATTTCATCATATCTATAGTCCCTTTTGGCATATCTTACTTAATAACCTTCTTCCTGACCTGGGGAAAGAAAACATACAAAAGGGTGAGCTCAAATGCTCATTAAGGGTAAATAAAAGAAATATCAATCACATCATATACATAAGCACATAACTTTTGGAAATCTTAACCTGCAAAAGAGATCATAATTTCATAACATGGGATAAATCATGGCAGTGAAATGTAATCACAATAATCATAACATAAAACATGAAACTTTTTGGAATACACACATAATCATAGATAATCAAATCTTATTAGTCAAGACTCATTGCCAAGACCATCTTAGTGGACAAAGTCCATTTCTGAACCGAGTCACCCTCGTTTCAGTCCTGTTTCACTGAACCGGTATAACCTACAGTTCCAGCCATGTCTATCTCATGAGATATAAAATCTTTACCCAATGCATTGGAGGGAGATATAGGTCCCACCCATCTAATAATGATACCATTCCTATGTGTGCCACAAAATCATAAACCATACATCATAGAATAACCCATGTAATAAAAATGGGAATCTTAAACATCGTGACATCATAAAACAATTCATATAAGATAAAGGAATTCATAAAAATATAATTACATCACAACATAATAAAATAAATGTAATAATAGGGATAAAAATAGATACCTTTATTATCTTAGATGGTAAATAATTTTGATAAAACACTTGAACTTCATTCCTGAGGAAAATATCATTTCTACTTCAAAAACACTTTTCCTTTCTTAACATGTCGTAAAATTATAAACTGAAAGAAGTTGATTAAAAATAAACTTGAAAACTTTAAAAGGAAGCTTCTTCGAAATAATTTTTTTAAAAAAAATCCATTCATGCCGTATAAGTTAAAAGAAACATTTTTCTCGTACTTTTGTCAGAAAGTCAAAAAGTAACTTCTACGAAAAAATGACAAAAAATTCCTTTCATATCCTTTACTAAAAACTCACCGAAGGGTAAAATTGGATTTAAAAAAATTGTAGGTGGATGGAAATAAAATTACATATTGAAGAAACATGGATGTGGATGATAAAATACACCCCAGTAAATACCAAAGTATAAACAATCTCAGATATAAATGAGATTGGTATATTTCTTTTACCTTAGGTCAGTTTTGCTTCGTAAGTGTCCGAACCTCCTGTATAATGATTTAAATAATGTTATTGACTTATTCCAGAATCATACTTATTTTTATGATATCATATAGGGTCATTTTCTTAGCTTCTTAGTAGTAATATTTCATTGTTACTTGTTATTCGGGTGTTTATAACTTTTTGTTCTTATGCGTGTTTTGTCGAATAAATTCTTATTCTTATATTTAGGTTATAGATACCTCATTTCAATAATGGTATTAGTGTAATATATATCATATTAATTTATTCAATTCATTTATATAATCATTATGAAATGAAGATCATGTAGAACGAGTCGCATCACATCGTGGAGACGGTATTCCGTACGTACGCACGAGTGATGATATCGTTCCTATGATTGTGGAATTGTATTGGAGTGTATGTATACTATTTCCAAATCATTAAAACTTTATAATAGTCATATAAAGTCATTATTTACACCATTATACCCATCCAAGTAAGGTGGTGGTGGAAAATAGATTACACCACGACGTGGAGACGGTATTCCGTACGTACGCACGCGCGGTGATTTCTTTTTCCATAGGATGGATAGATGGTGAAATAGGGTTGTTTCATACTTACAATAACATATCATTATATGAGTGATACTGATTTTATTACTTCATAATGAAACAACTAAATAAGAAGAAGTGGAAGAAGAAATAAAGATGAAAGAATCGGTAACGGACATTACCTCTTCTTCGAAGTGCTTCTTTGAGACCTTCTTTTAGGGCACTAGAATTGGTCTTTGAAGAAGATCAGGACCTCTATAATGTCTCTAGGGAAGTGGAGAGGAGGAATTGGCAGGGTTTGGCCGAGCTTGAAGGCTCAAAGTGGTGTGAGGAAGAGGGGGAGGAAGTTCCCTTTTATAAGGGAGGAGAGGGGCACCTTTGGGAAAACTAAATATATTATTTTATTATAAAGTCATGTTCGGTTTTAAATAGCTCCAAATTGATATATTTCAATGATAAGGTGGGGATGGGTCGAAATCCTCTCATCCAATAGAATTTAGACAAGTTTAGGTTCCTATTTTAACCTTATCATTTAGATTTAACATTATGTTAAATAATTTTACTTTTACCGTGTCTTCTTGTGTTCTTATACTATAAGGTTAATAAACATACTATAAGCAGAAAAACGAAACCCAAGTTGTTTATTATTAATATATATAACCTTATCTAAGTCATTTGTCTGAAACGTAGATTTTTAGGAATAAAATAACAATTAATAATATAATATTTGTTTTAAAAACTATTTTATGTCAATTTTGACACTATTTAGTAATTAATTTTTATGAAAATCATAACAGAATTATTAGTTCAAAAAGAGTTACTTAAATCAATACTAACATGTCATAGTAATCTATAAAATTATTGGAATTCATAAAAAGTGTCAAATTACATTTATTTTGGTGTGTATAACATCAATTATGTCAATATTTCATTAATAAGTTAATTACTGCATCATCTTTGTGTCATAAATATAGTAAATTATTTATAGTCTAAAAATTAAAAATAAAATACCATTATGTATGAAATCCTTTGATCTTTATAATGAATATTTATAGTCGAATTTATCTTATGTATAACCCCATATTAAAAATTATTTAGTTATTAAACCTTGATTTTATCTACTTTAACCCTTCTTTAAATAAATTAATAATAAATGTCCTAATCTAATCCAAGTGAGCCTAAATGGTCATATTTTATTCCTAAGTTTGTTTTTGGTCGAATGAAACTTATAAAATAGAATTAGGACATGTTTTAGGGTAATAATAATATCATCTTTACCCTTAATTACCCTATTTACTTTTAACCGTGGTAAAAAAAAGTAAAAAGTTACTATTCACCAAAAATTATTTTCATCTCATTGAACCACATTTTAGTCCTTGATATTAACCGTGTCTCTCGGATTTTTTAAATTCCACTCACAGAAGCGGTATAATTATGTTTTATGAAAAATTTAGTTTTTAAACTTCCACTTAGTGGTTTCACTATTCATCAAAATTGAAAGTTTTCTAAAAAATACCAAAATTTCACCCTAGGCTAATTTCGATATTCCGAATCCAAAAATGATGTCCATTTTGAAAAATAAAATTTATAAAATTTCAAAAATTGGCTATTACTATTCATAACGGCTAGTTTTAATAATATTTTAATATCATATTGTTGTTTAGTGAAACATGGTATTGCGTACGACGCAAGCTATAGAAGAAGGTCGTGATTTCGTGTAAAGCAAGCCAAGAAAGTGTTGTGTAGAAAAATATTCCTTTGATGATTTATATAACGTAAAAGTCTCAGTTGTTACATGTAAACCCCCATACTCATAAGAATATTTAAATAAAATATATGAATTTTTTCTCATAATAGTTCCCAATCTATGTGCCCTTTACATTTCCATCATTTCTTATGTAAATAATTAGAACATATTATATTAAAAAAAATTAATTAATTCAAAATATTTTAAAAAAACTGTATATTAAAATTGTACTACAAATACATTTTACCCACTAATATAATAACCATACATTTGGAGCTAGAGATTAGTTGTGTGAAATGATTAGTTCAAATAATTCGCCCAAAATTTTTGTATGATTCTAGAAACATTCCTTAAATATTAATTGATATAATAAATAAATAAAAATATTACTCCTATATATAACATAAATGTATCATTCCAATCCCAATATATGAATGGTGGTAAGAAACAATTGGTATTATCAAATGTGGATTTAGATGAACACAATGAATATATAAACAAAAATCAAATTACACTCTGAAAAAAACGAGATAACATAATAAAATATTTTTAATTGAATTATGATTTTAATTCAACCAAATAATATAACCCACAGATTAAATTATGAATCTCAAATGGTCCCACACACTGAATAAAAAACTTACATCGCTTACCATAGTGAAAGGTCAAACCCCTTTGAATATTTTAAAAACACTTGATTATTCACTAATAATATTAGAATATAATAAAAAACCATTTGTATGATCCTAAACATTTTTTATGATATTTAATTCTTGAAATATATGGTTAAACTCCATTTTATTTTTAAATTAGTGGTTCATGAGTACTTGAGTGGTTCCGGGAGTGTTCTAGGGGTGAGGGACATGAAAGGAGGAAAAAATCATCCAAACTATGCATAGATCACGGTTGGAGAATGATTAGTGTAAACCGTTTTCCTGACCTAGGAAAGCATGTGGCATGAGATCTGTTCCAAATAAAGGGTAACTATATATCTAACATATGATTTTCTAAATTGCGCGAGTATCCCTCGGTAAACATGTGACCTAACATCCGTTAGATAGTGTCTTTCCCATGATTTTTTCATGGTTTGTAAAACCATGTGGGTAAAATCTATACCCTATTAAAATTTAAAAAATTTACAATTTTTTTAACTTGGTATCATTATATCCCCCACATTATTTTTCTCCAATTTGAGCCCCTATACCTAAGGTGATTTACTGGAATCCCCATCCTTTATGGCTGATTTTCCTCTTATTCTTGGAAGCTTAGAGCCCATTTAGTTGAAACTCTATAGCCCGGTTGAGTCTAAAAGTCCACCCTACTCTATTTTTTGGATTAAGGAATGTAGAATCCCTCTTTTACATTTAAATCCATAAAACCTTAACATTTCCCAATGTTTTTAGGTTTGTGTTGTAGTAAGGGACCGAGTTCGAATAAATAGTGGAGATTAAGAAAGTTATCATCAAACACCATGAGGTATGTGGTCATTAATCTTTTTATAATATTTTTTATGTTCTATACGCATATGTGGTCTTGCCAATGTGTTTCCTTATTTCATATTTTTGTCATTGATTTTGGAATGTTATTTGGGCATTGAATTTTGTTGTGAAAGATATTACAGACCTTGAAGGATCATTGGTGAGTGAGACTGAACCTAAAATTAACCATGGGGTAGGAACAAATTATTTCAATGATAAATAATATTTTTTAACATTGAGATAATACAGTTATGAGACAAAATGAATAGTAAACGTGTAATTGGTATGTGATTAGGGTCCCTGGGTTAATTAAAATAAATATGTGTTGGATTTGGTAAATGATTAAGTGGTTTTAAAATGTTTTTGATGGTTTATTGTAAGGTTTATCTTGATTAATGATTTATTGATGGGAAATGAGGTTTTGAAATAAGGGAAACCCTCCTTTTTGAATATTGTTTAATGTTTTATTTTTTTGGTTGAAATGGAAATAAAACCCTTGAGGAATGCCATAGTTTTTCAATATATAAGACTCGTGTTGTAATGGGGGGGGGGTTCAGGATATTTTCAATGGGTACTTATAAATATTCTTATTTCTATGTTATAATAATAATGGACATGTGGGAACACATTAATTAAAGGGACATATGTTTTTGTATGATAGAACCCAAATATTGTTTTGTCACGTTAAAATGATTATGAAATGAACTAAATGAAGAACTGGATTAGTTGATGATATAAAATAATGAGGTGTTTTGGAATGATGTGAAAAAGTGTTAAATGTGTCAATGTTTGAGGATTAGTTAATATTAATAATTAATTTAGGCATATGAAATGGAAATTGGTATAAATTTCTATGCAATATAAATATAAAATTTTATTAATGGGTTATGTAATAATATTAATTCTCATGTTGATTTTCATGGATTATGATTACTATTTGTATTTTTTGTGATTGGATAGTGATATGTTAATTATGGTATGTCGATAAATAAGAATGTTTACATGGATTGGTGATGGGATAAATTATTGAGGATCCTTCTATGGGTTGGGTGGGATTGATGCTCTATCCAATCGAAACATTCATGGGTTATGGAGTCGGACTGATGCATTATTCCACAAATAGTTGCATTTGATAAAACCAACAAGACTAAGGCTCTATTGTAAGTGCTTTGGAGTTCGGGTTGGGATATCAGAATGAGGATCTATGATTTCTAACATAAGGTCATGGCAAGTGTTGGGATGTTGGACTAAGGCTCTATGCTTCCTGAAAACATCGACATGGCATGGTCACTAGACCGAGGCTTTGGGGTATATTGATAATTATGATCAGTAAATGATTTGTGAGTTGTGGATTATGTAACCCTTTATGCTTGATAAATGACTGGCTTATGTTGTTGAGTAAATTATGTAAATTCCTAACCCATGGATCATGAGATTAATATGAATTTCATAATGAAATAACATTAGTGATTAAATGATAATATTGAATTAAATATCTCAAATGAAGATGATAGATATTGGATATGCGGGGAGTTGTGAGTAGTTAAATCCATTATGGTTCCATATTTTTTTTACCCTTTGTACCTTGGTATTAGAATCCATGTTTTACATAAGATAGTTTCATTGATTAGTCGATTCTAAAGAATTTAATGGGAGAATACAATATTATATAATTACTTCAATGTTTTCCTTGATTCATTTTTATTTATTTCACTTGTTATCTTTAACAACTTTGTAAATATTAGATATTTATTTTTACAATGTTTGTTGTGGCCTACTATGTTTTACTAATTCCATGCTCAGATTGTCATGCCACTTAGGTACTCAAGGAGATTCTACTTATTTCATGTGTAGTTTTAGGGTGGGAACCTAGTTTTGGTTATTCTTGGGATGATGGGTTAGATCATTGTGGTCAGGACCTAGTTTGGGAATTAATATGGTGGTAGAGTGTTTTGATAGTTTTTCCCTTGGTTTATAATGAATTACTTCTTGACATTTAGTGAAATCATTACATTTTATTATGGAAAATATACTTGGCCACTAATTGTTTTTTGTTTCACGTTATCCATTTATCATTCTGGGGGTTATTTTACCTGTTTGTGTTACTTCTATTGTGTATTCACTCGGATAAGTGGGTATAGTCTCCCCATGTACCTCTTTATACCCACAATGCTAGTCTACAACCTATGACATATGAGTAGGTGCACATAAGATCATGTGACAACCCGACTCAAGGCACCAATTATAGTGGATTCCAATATGAGGATGTTAAAATGTTGTATCAAAGGTGGTCATATTTTTTCATTACTATTTTTGAATGGTAGGCAAGCGACTGGGATATTATTGGGATTTGTTAATGATCTCGTGTCTGGGTGCATGCAGCCCCACTTATCAGGGAAACCCATGTTTCTAGTGGTTGGAACTATATTTCTATTTTATACTTTCATAGTTGGATGATATTTACACCTTGGGTGGTATACATTGATGTGAAGTTGTTGATTTATGAGGATATATCTCTTGGACCCTTGTGGAATGTGTGGGTTTGTGCATTCATGGATCCCACCAGGCACATAAGATAGATATTTCATCTGTATGTTAGTTGTGTGTGACATGATGATGAACCATATGGGTATAAAAATGAAATTAATTGAAATATTGGGTGTTGAAATGTGGGATAAAAGATGCTTTTAGAAACATATTCTATTTATGTTGTAAATGGGAAATGTTTTGAATTGTTATTTTGAATAAAATTGAGAGTTTTTTTATTATGGGCTTAAAAAAGGTTATTGAAAGTGTAATTTCAATGGTTATTGAACTGAAAACTTTTTAAAAATGAACTTCTAGGATTAAAATGTATGGTCTAATTAAGAAGAGAAATGAGAAAATTATGGAACTCATAGGGACACTAGTGGTAGTTATCCCTTATGTTCATTGTTGACCTCTAATACGGGTGGATTGGGTAGTGACAGTTCCTTAGTTTGAGTCCTCAGGTTATAGGATGTGATGTCTTATTGAGTTGGATGTGTTAGTTAAATGGAATTTCAATTTTTACATCCTTGCTAAGGTTGTGACCTTGAATCTTTGAAATGGAAGGTTTTAATTCTAATTTGTTTAACCATTTGAGTTTTGTTTTAAACCCTATAGTGGGAGTTTGGTTCATGGTGAAATTGTGTGGGTTCAAGTATCTTCATTGTGGGACATGGAGTAAATGGTTATTCGGTGCATCATCCTTAGTGTCATTAAAATGTTGGTAGGAAGACCCCCGTGAATAGCTAGTTGTTTAAGGTTTGGTGGTGTTGGATTCGAGACAACCAGCGACGCTTGAATGGGGTGAATCTAGTTTGAAGAGTTGGTATCATTTTTATTTTGGTGATGAAATGTGAGAGTTGTCGGTCAGTGTGTTACTTCTTATGTCTTTACGTAGAAATTTTAGACACATCAAAGGTGAAATCAATTCATGGACTATTCCCTCTAGTTTTGGTAAAGGTTTATAGATATTCCGTTGATTTTTCATAGGGATGTACTTTGGTTCTAAAATTCAGTTATAAGTGTGGTAGTGATGGGCAGGATCATTCAGAGACCTAGCCCCTTAATTTGATAGAGTTAGAAATGGAAAGGAATTTTGTTTTTTTTAGACAAGTAATGGGTGATCTAAGCATGGAATAGCATTTTTTAATGAGGAAAACCTATGGGAGGGTGGTCACATGGTTGGATAGTTTCTCAGATAGTTTTTGTGGGGTGAAATGTTGAGAAATATTTTGGTCCAATGAAGCTATCTAATTAGATAACATGAAAGGTTCAATTAAGATAGATATGGGTTTGTTTTAATAATAGGAGTGGGTGAGACCTCAATGGATTCGAAAAAATTCTCTATGATGAGAATTTAATATGAGTTAATGATTCCATTGAGATATATGATAGGTGGACTAGTTGTAACCAAATATGTTCTACATAAAATCTATGTGGAATTTCCCACATATTGTGAGAAACCAGTTAGTTTGAACTAGTGGAGGAAATCTGTGTGTGTCTATAATGGACAGTGGAACCATGAACGATGAATTTGATTAAGGTAATGTTAATGGTTTCAAATGAAATGTGGGGTCCAGACAACTAGGCAGAGGTTCATGGGGAGGTGGTGAAATTGGATGAAAAACCCAATCGAGTTGTGGTGTTCTATTGTGGATGAGGCTTTGGTGATCATGGAAGCCCGACATCTTCAAAATATTTAGCTTTCCTCTTGGTGAGAGGTGATGGTGGTCGTTATCAACTAAGACTACATTGCATACTTTTACAATTTAGAAACATTCCCTATATCTTGACATCATCATAGGTGTATTGAGATGGTTCTAGATTTATTCTTAGTGTCATGAGTGTGTTTTGGTCGGATGTGAGGCATCCTAGAGGATACACTTGATAAAGTGGTATACGTATGTGAGCTATATGATGCGGGGATTAATGTATCAGCGTGTTGAAGAATAGGTCCCTGAAATTGACCAAAGGTCGATGAATACCATGGATGTCATTTGTGGATGGTGAGAACGACATATGGGTGATTTTTGTTTTGTCAAAAGAGTTGAAGATAGACTACTACATCCATATTTTGGGGTTTAGCATCCGTTTAATCATTAAACCCAAAGGATGATATTTCAGGAGGAAAGTGGTGCCAAAGATACTCCAAAGGTGTTGAGTATCATGTTACGTCATGGATGTGCGGAGTAATTTATGAAATGGTTATGGTGGAATCCATTAGAAAATGTTACACTTATAATGTTTATGTTATGGTTCCTTGGGAAAAACCACGGTTTACATTGGTTGTGATGATCAGTTGAGACAAGTAGTGGATTTAGGCCTCGTCTAGTTCAAAAATTAATATCTAGGGTCAGGTTAGAGGTTTGTTGAGGGGTGATATGAAACCTGAAAATGGTTTGAGGAGTATTGAATACCAGGATATATAAGATTTATGTGATGTTAGGGATGACTTCGTTTGGTGTATGTTGATTAGGGTTGTATGCCTTGAACCAAAATGGAAATATGGCTATATAAATTGGTTATGTGTCAATAGAGGAGGTTGGGGCTCAATGGAGAGTGTTGACATGGGATGGTATATCTCAACTAGGAAAAAAAGGAAATGATGTGTTGGGCTGTGAGCCACCTCTGGTCAACATTTTAAGGATGAGGGCTTTCTTTTAATGAGAATTTTCATTGTGTTACATCCATGCTACGCTTAACTGAGTAAAGAAATTGGAGGTGTCCAATCCAGGTGGTTTATTTTTGGAAGGATAGAATGTTAATGTGGGAAACCACTATTATGGAAATTTGACTACAGTGAGTGAGGAAACACATCATGTAATTTCTGAATGTAGAGATGTGGTTCTATTTGTGGGTTGTGAGTAACCTCTAGTTAAATCACATAGTAGGTATTATAATAGTGCAGAAGTGATCGATTAATGATCTAAATAGATGATTGAGTTGGATGTAATTAAGGGGAAGTTATATCTGTGAAAAGTTATTGGTGTTTTCCATTGGTTCGGGTATTAAATGGTTGAGTTATTTAATATGAGGAGTATTTTTGGGTTGATCTTTCTAAACATTTGGAAATAATCAATGGATTTTGGGCCAGGTACAGTGGAGGGGATCAGACCAAGAGAGTTATTTTTTACTCTATGAGGGAAATGTAATGATTTTTAGTGTTATTTCATACGATATCATGTAATTTAGACTGAAACTTCTCTTGTGATTGGAGTTGGTAATAGTGAGTTGAGGCAGATGTGTCCTAGTGGTGAATACATTGTCATTGTGAATTGGTGGGGGAAATGTTTTTGGTGTATGAATTTTTCCTTGATCTGAGATTGTTATGAAATAGATGAGTTATTTGATGAACATGGAAAATGATGTTTTATTGGGGGGGGGGTCTATGGTCTAACTCTTTTGGTTTGAAGGGGTTTGGAATTCTTGTACGTGCGTCTCGAGTATGATATGTTATTAGGTGGGGAGGTTGTATGATCCCAAACATTCGTGAGGGTGCTCTGTTATTATTTTACTAAACTACGTATTATTTTAAAAGAAGTTCTTATCAAGTGATTGTGGAGTTCTTATAGTGTTCCAATGGCATGGGACATGAAAGGTGTTGATAAATGGCTAAAATATGTATAGATAACGGTTCTTGAATGAGTTTTGTAAACCATTATCATGGACCTAGAAACTGTGTAACGTGGGAGCCATTCTAGATAGAGGTCTAGTATTTTCTAAATCATGTGGGTATACCCAAGTTACTGTGCAACGAAAAGTACCTTAGATAGTGTCTAGCGCTCATTTTGGAAAATTGTGTGTGTAATCTATGTTTCCAATTAAATGTTGAAAATTTTATAGATTTTCTGGCTTGTGAATTTTAGATCCCCATATTATTTTTACTCCCATTATACTCCTCTATAATAGGTGATGAACCAATAACCCCTCTTACATGGATGGTTCTATTTCTATTCATGGGATTTTGAAGTGTGTTTGGGTGCGAATCAATGATCTAGGTTTGTCTAACACTCTTCCATGGTCCATTTATTTGATTAGGGATTGTAGAAATTATCCCGTTATTTGGAACACCTAAAACTATCACATACTGGGAATATTTTAGTTTGGGATTTAGTGAGGGTTTGAGTTCAAATCAAGGGGGATATTAAGATAATGCCCACCAAAAATAATGAGTTATGTTGTATTTATGATTTTTCTAATAGTTTGATGTTATATACACATATGCGGTCCTAAAAATGAGTTCCCTTGTTTTATTCCTTTATCCATAATTTTAGAAAGTGTTATGAGCCTTGTATTTAGGTGAGAACACTTCAAAGTCCCCATGAGTTCGTTGGTGAGTGAGATGGAACCATGGACTACCCATAAGGTAGGCTGAACTCACGTCAATGTTGAATAAAATTGGTAGACATTGAGATAAGGGATTTATGGGATCAAACATGTCGTAACAGTGCAATTGGTATGTTATTAGGGTCAATGGTTTAATTGATATAAATATGAGTTGGGATCTATGAATGCTTAAGTGGATTTGAAGTGGTTTTTATGGCATGTTTTGGGGATTTAGCCCAATTAAATATTTAATGATGAAAAAAGATATTTTGAAATAATGGAAACCCCCTTGTAAAAATGTCTTAATGGATGTTCTGGATGGTTAAAATGGAAATAAAATCCTTGGTGGATGTCATAGTTTTTCAAAGGGGATGACATGTGTCTTAAACGGTGGTTCCATGATTTTTTCAGTGAGTAATTAGAATTATGCTTATTGCTATGATGTAGTTATAAAGGTCTGTTGGGACTATAGTTAAAGGGATATGAGGGTTTGTATGTTTGAACCAATATAATTTTTTGGTCATGATAATTGGATTATAAAATGAATTAAATTTAGAATGAGTTTAATTGGTGTTATTGTGTAAGGGGAGTTTGGTTTGATGCGAAATTGGTTGGATAAATTAATGTATGTGGATTAGTGAAATATACTAATGAGTTTATGAATAAAAATTGGCAATTGGGCTAAATTGATATGTAATATAAATGGAAAACGATGTTAACGAGTTATGGCATAATATTATTTCTCATGTTTGGTTTTATTGATAATTATATAAAGTAATATTGATTTCACTTGAATTGTGATATGGTATATGTGATAAATTCATAGATAAGCCTATACACATGGATTTGTGGTGGGGTAAGGACTCAGTCTCCTATCATGGGTCGGGTTGTACTGATACTCTAACCCCACTCAAGAATGCATGGGTTAGGGAGTTGGACTGATGCTCTATGCCCCTAATGGTTTCATTGGATGAAACTAGCCTGACAAATTTTAAAAGGGATGTGTTATGTAATGTAGTTTTGGGATGTCAGACTGAGGCACTATACTTCCCAAATTACGGTATTGTTATTGGTTTGGATGTCATAGTGAGGCCTTATTCTTCCCAAAAACATGGACATGGCCTAGTCAACATACTAAGGATTATGGGTTTGTGGAAAATTATGATAAGAATCTTTTTTGTGAGCACTAGTGTTTGTAACCCTTTATTCTAGATATATGAACAACATAGGCTATTGAGTGAATGATTTAAATAATTAACCCATTGAACATGACAAAAATATAAATTTAGTAATGAATATTTCATAATTTATGAAATAGTAATAACGAGGAAAATAGATTAAATAAAGATGGTAACTAATGGGTATGTGATGTGTTGTGAGTAGTTAATAGCTTGTGTTTAAATATGTTTTACCCTTTATGACTTGTCATTAGACTGCTAATGTGGACTATGATAATTTTTTTTCCTTCTAGGTGATTTAATGGGTAAATGGATATTAGATAGTTACTTTAATGTTTTCCTTGTAACTTGTTTATTTATTTCACTTTTTATGTACATAAACCTTTGTACAAAAATTCTATTTCCTTAGAAACCATTGGTGGTGGCCTACAGAGTTTTACCCACACCCTAATAGGGCGGCCATGAAACTTGGGTACCCAATAAAATGGTACATGTTTCAGGTACATGTTTATGATAGGAACCCAGTGTTGGTTATTCTTGGAATGATGGGTTGGAGCATAGAGGTCATGACTGGGTTTCCAAAATAATATAGTTTTATATTTTTTTTTGATATTTTTGGTCTTGGTTTGCATAAAATTACTACATTACATGTAGTGTATTCATTATATATTTTTTTTATAAACAATGTACATGGTCACTGATGGTTTTTTCTTTCAGGTTGTACATTTAATAATCCTGATGTTTTTTAATCCCTTTGTGTTACTTCTATTGAGGATTCACACTAATAAGAATGTATTTCCTCCCTATGATCCACATTAAACCTACATTTCTAGTCAGTATCCTCTAATATATGGGAGGCATTCTTGAGGTCATGTGATGACCCAACTCTAGAGTCTAATTATATTGGAATTCAAGATGAGGATGATATAAAGTGGTATAAGAGGATGTCATATTTTTTATTACTATATGTGCATAGTTGAAAAAAGACTAAGATATTGTCCATATTTTGTAATGAGATCATATCTGGTTTCATGAAACCCCATGTACGAGGAAAAACCCACGTTTCCAAGTGTGAGAACTGATTTTCTGTTTTGTGCTTTTATAGATAGATGATATTTCCACATTGGGTGACATATTTGTATGTGATGTTATTGATTATTCGGGATTAATCTCTGGTACCAATGTGAAATAGAGGGTGTGTTACTTTATGCATCATGATAGAAACCTAATATAGATTGGTAATCTATATGATGCATGTCATTCTCTTGTGAGTGACATGATGATGAACTAAATGGGTATAAAAATTGAATCATAATAAAATAATGGGTGCAAAAAAGTGGGATAAAGAATTCTTTTGAAAAACATAAACACATTAGGTTTTAAAGGGGAAATTTTTTTACTTGAAATTTTGAATAAAATTGATATTTTTTAAATAATTGGATATCAAAATGGTTTTTGAATGTTTAATTTCTCAGGTTTTGAAAATGAAATATTTTTTAAATGTTAACTCCTAGGATTCAAGGGTTTGGTCTAATTAAGAAGAGAAATGTGAAAATTATAGAACTATTAGGGGCAACATTGGTATTTATATCTCATATTGGTATTTAGCCTCTAGTATGGGTGGTTTTTGTTATGATATTCCATAGTTTGAGACTTCAATTTATAGGATATGAGATCTTGTTGAGTTGGATGTGTCGGTAAAATTGGATGTTTTTATTACATTCTTTGTTAGATTTTGTCCTTGAATAATTGAAATGGTATATTTTAATGATAACATGATGACCATTGTGAGTGGTGTTTTGAACCCTATAGTGAGTCTATAGTAAATGGTGATAGTTTATAGGTAGATGTATCTTCATTTTGGGACATATAGTAAATGATGGTTTTGTGAATTAGAATCAGTGTGTTTGGAATGGGGGTAGGTTGACTATCGTGAATAGATGGTTGTTTGAGTTTTGGTGTGGATGTCTTAGAGAGAGATAATGAAACATTCATGGTACGGATCTAGTCAGTATAATTGGGACTGTTTGGATTTTTCAGAAGACATGTGAGAGTAGTCAGTTAGGTTCATAGTTCTTTTGGAGCATGTGGCACAAGAAGACACTTCAATGTTGAAATCGACGATTGACATGTTCCCTCGATGATTTGGAATAGTTCGTAATCATTCCATTTATTTTCCACAAGGAACCACTTGGTTTCATACTGTTGGTTATAAGAGTGGTTGTGATTGGATGGATCATTCAGAGAGATAGACACTTGATTTGATGGAATTAGATAAAGAAAGTAATGATGACTTGGGGCGGACAAGGAAAGGGTCAAATAAGCATGTAAGATCACTTTTGGTTTTGAGAACACTTAGGGGAGGTTGGTTATGTTTTTGGGCTACTTTTTAGAGTAATTGTTTTGGGTTGATATTTTTAGAAATCGTTGGGTCCCCTGAGGCTGGATGATTTGTTTTCATGATGGTTCATGTGAGCAAGATATGGGTTTTGTGTTTGTTCTTCAGAGACTGTAATAACGCAATGGTTACAAAAAAGTGTAGAGTGATGTGCACGTGATAGGAGTACATTAAACCATTAAGATATGTGGTAGGTGGTCTAGTTGTAGGAAAACATGTCCTATATGGAATCAATGTGAAAATTCTGTCATAGTGTAGTAAACTAGTTAGTTTAGACTAGTGGAGTTAATCATTGTGTCTTTTTTGTGGTTGGCAGAATCATGAAAGATGAATTTGAGCGAGGTAATGATAATGGTGCCAAAATTAATGTTGTGTCACAACCTGTTGGTATAATGTCATGAGGTGGTGGTGATTTTGGTTAGAAACACTAATAAAGTGTGTGTTTTCTTATGTGGATGAGGAATTGGTGGGACGGGAAGCCTGAGACCACTAGTACAAAACCCTTTTTTTACGTTGGGTTTTAAGCGACGTTATTGCGAGTGACGTTAAAAATATTATTTTTTACGTCGGTTATTTAATAACCGAGGTAAAAAATGGGGTAATATAGTTTTTAACATCAGGTTTTAAAAAAATGATGTGAAATACATTTTGGAAAATGGGGATAAGAAGCCATTTTTTACATCGGTTATTTAATAACCAACGTTAAAAGTTATTTTTAACATCGGTTATTAAATAACCGATATAAAAAATGTTTACTGTCTTGTAGAAAATTTTCTATGCTTTCATTTGAAAGGTCATAGAGCTCAAATGGATTTATGGATCAAATGTTATGACCATCAGAAGTTTGATATTTTTTTCGAGGAAGGATTGAATGAGCCAACCGTAGCTTCATATTATAAGGATTTTTTGAATTTTTTCGGGGATTTGTAGTTTTATCATGATATAATGAATAATCCATCAGTCTAATAAATTAACAATAATTAAATGGTATATCAATTAAGAAAACTACTCAGAGAAAATATAAATCATGGGAAAATAATTAGAAATACCTTGACGAGGTCGTGGAAATAAGAAATCGTTGATTAACGTTGAAGATAAAACAAGTTGATTCAGTGGAAAAATGATGGTTGAATTAAATGATCATAAAATGGTATATCAATTAAGAAAACAAATCAGAAAAACCATTAATCATGGATGTATGATTAAATATACATTGACGAGATCGCGGAAAGAAGAAATAATTGATTCACGTTCGAGAGAAAAAGAGTCGATTTGGGGGAAAGATAATGGTTGAAATAAATGATTGTCAAATTAGGATGGGTGTATAATGGAAACATATAATTGAGATTCAATTTGAAATCGCGGTATTAAAAATTTTAGGCGGCAATTCAAAATTTCGATGTCGCGATGTAAAAAAATTGAAATTTTGCATTCACGGGATATTAAAAATATCATTCACGACAGTTTTATGATAACTGACATGAAAAGATATTAAAATTTTCACTAATTTTTCACTTCGGTTACTATAAATGTGATGTGAAAAATAAATCTTCGTGAATTTCACGTCAGCTATTAAATAACTGACGTGAAAAATCGAATTTCATGACTTTTTCATGTCGGTTATTTAATAACTAACGTTAAAAGGTTTTTTTCACTTCGGTTATTTAATAACCGACGTGAAAAATGTTTACAAAAATGTAGGTCATTGTCTATGCTTTAATTTTACATGTCACGGAGCTCAAACAGTGTTATGAATTAAATGTTATGGCCTTCAGCATTTGGACATCCGTAAGACATCGTTTAGAGATTATCAACTTCTGAAGGCCATAAATTTTAATCCGTTACTTCATTTGAGCTCTGTGACCTGTCAAATTAAAGCTTGAGAAATGAACTACATTTGTTTCAACATTCTTCACATCAGTTATTAAATAACCGACGTGAAAAATTCACAAAAATTTATTTTTCACGTCGGTTATTTAATAATCGACGTTAAAAATAAGTGAAAATTTTAATATATTTTCTTGGAAAAAGATTTTTCATGTATGATTTTTAATAACCGACGTAAAAAAGTGATGTACAATGATTTTTCACGTCGGTTATATAATAACCGACCTGAAAAATCAGATAAAATGGATTTTTGACGTCGGATAAAATATATAACCGACGTGAAAAATAAGCGAAAATGTATTTTTTACCTCGGTTATATAATTACCGACATAAAAAATTGATTTTTAGATATTTTCACATCGGTTCTAAAAACCTGATGTGAAAAATGGTGACGGAAAAAAATGTGTTTGTACTAGTGCCTTCAGCATGTTGAGGTGTCCTCCTAGTGAGAGGTGATGACAGAGGTGATCATTGAAGACTTCTCAGAATTCATTTATAGTGACTATCATTCTCAAAATCAAGAAAACATACCATGTGGGATATGAATGCTCTAGCTTTATGCCTTGCAACTTTATTGTGTTTTGGTCATATGTGGAGCATTCTAGAGGATATACATGTGAAGCAGTATGTGTATGGGTGACAGTTGATGGGGGAGGCTTGTTTCAAAAGAGGTCTATGAAATTGAATAGAGGACTAATAATTCCCTATTGTCATTCTCAAAATCATGGAATGAGTTATGGGTAATGTTTTTTTTTTAGAATTGTGGAAGATAGAAAACTATGTCCATGTTTTGGGGTTCAACATGAATTTAATAGTGAACATAAAGTATTTATATTTCATGAGGAATGTAGTTACAACGGAACTCATAAGGTGAGGAATGTCATGTTGTGTCTTGGATTCATGTATAATGTTTTGAAGTTGTTGTTGTGGGTATCCATAAGTGAATCGAAAAACTCTGAGGTCTATATTTAGGTTCCTTGGAAAAAACCCAGGTTGGCCTCATGTGTGATGATCAACTGAGCCGTGCAGTGGCATGAGGCATGTGCTAGTTCTAAAGGTAATGGTCATGGTCACTTTATAAGAGTTTTTAGGGGTTTTATGGAGCACGGAATTGGATTGACCATGATGGAGAATTTTTACCAAACAACAAGGATGACTTAGATAGGTGTGTGTGGATGAGGGTAGTATGACTTGAGTGAAACATGTGTTGTACCTCAGTAAAGTGGTGATGGACCACTATTGGAGGTTTCACATAAATGTAGGTAGTCATTGCACTACTACTAAACTGGCCATTAACAGTGATGGTATTTATTATCTCTACAATAAATGTTGATAAATGACATACTTACCACTACTAAGAGAATCTCTCATAAATTTATCCTTTTATTAGTGTTTTTTTAGCACTGATAACATGTAACATTTATCAGTTCATTATTGTAATAACTGGTAAAGGGTACCCTTTATCAGTGCTTTATATTTATTGAAGATAAATATTTATTTCATTAGTTATTTTTTATCACTAATAAATGTCTATATAAATACATTGAAATAATTAAAAAAATGATTTTATAAAAAAAATATTACCAATTTTTTAATTAAATAATTATTGATAAAAAATGAATAAATTGATTATACATTACTAAATATTAAACAGTTTATTAAAACAATAATTATGATAATTACTGTTATTAAATTATATATATTAAATATATAGATATATATATTAATATATATAAATATTAATTATATATTACAAAATATTTATTTAATTTACATTAAATAGAAACATATTTATTGAATAATGGTTTATAATTAAAAAATAATTGGGAATAAAAAAATTGACTAATTGCATAGTACTCTACATATAATTGTATGCGATTTGATTTTCCAAATTAGCATTGAAAAATATGTGTTACATTGATTTAACAAATATATAAATAATTCATTCTTATACACAGTGCACACACACAAATCTTATACAAATTTTCTATATTGTTAAAGTGTACTAATTCTTAGTGATTCAATATCACTCATTATTTACATATATTCATGTATATAAAATTAGATATTCATTAATAATGCTAAAAACATTTATTTTAAAACAATTGTAAACCAATATATTTATAAAACAACATTCACTATATTTATACAATTTTATATTTATAATTTTAAATAAATATTTATTTATTTAAAAGTATTTATATAATTATTAACAACTATATATATATATTTCATTAATTATTAAAATTATAATATATTTACATAAATAATTAACATATTTACTATATTTATATTTATCTATTTATTATATATATATAATTATATAAATATATTTTGATATAAGTATATTTTTTAAAATATTTCAATAATTATAAATGAAAAATTATATATCTAAAATTAATATATTTAAAAAGGTATATATTTAATATATTTATATTTATATATATTTATTAATAATATTTAAATATTTATAAATTTAATATTTATAATTACAATTATAAAACCATTAAAAGCGCTATTGGCGCCAAAATGTTCGAAGAAAAGAGAGAACAAAAGGGAGGCCACACGCTCTACCTCGCGAGGCCTCGATGTGGAGCCCCCATGCAACGCCTCCGCCGTGAAGCCCATAATGCGATAACTCTCCATGAACTCCCTTGACGTCCGTGAACCCTTCGTGAAGCACGTGAGGTGGTAACTCTCTACGAAATCCCCTGACGCTCGCGAACCTGCCGCGAAGCCCGTGAGGCAGTAACTCTCTGCGAACTCACCTTAAGTTCGCGAACCCGCTGTAAAGAACATGAGGCAGTAACTCTCCACGAACGCCCCTGATGTTCGCGAACCCGCCGTGAAGCACCAGAGGTGTTAACTCTCCACGAACTCCCAGACGTTCCGGACGTCGCCGCAAATACGATGAGGAGGTACCCCTTCGCGAACCCGATTTACATTCGTGACCGGCTGCGAAGGAACTGACGCACCCTTCGTGTCGCATGAGCTCTACTTCACGGCACCTCTTGCCAATAAATACCGAGAACCGCCTGAGCTTTCGGGACAGACAATCTGGCCTTTGGCTTCTCAGCTCCCAAATCGTGAAACACTCTTCACTCTGGGAATCATGAGCCCCATGAGGTATTTTTTCTTCGCGAGAGGCCTCCATCTTGTCTCTTTTTGAGCCTTCTTCCAAGAGGGATGCCATTCGTGAAGCCTATGAGAATTTTCGAAGGAAGGGGATCCCCAAGGGGACCCAGGCAGTCGTGGAGCATTTATGCTTCGCAAAACACCCACCCTCTACAGGCGATCCACATGCCAAGGTAGGGTCACTGTACTTCATGAAGAACACTTCTTCATGGCATCTCGCTTTGTGAGGCACCTCTACTTCGCAAGGTAGTGCTCTGCTAACACCCTTCCACTTCATGAAGCACCTCCCTCTTTCACCTCTACCCCATGCTCAGGCCAAGGGACCCCACTTCGCGAAGCAACCCCCTTCGCATGTGACCTCTACTACGAAAAGCAACTGAGCTTAGCAAGGCCCCAAACCACGGACCCCTCTGCATTGCAATTCCTTCTCCCGTGCAACCCTCCAGGTTTGCACAATGTGATTTCAAAGTCCCCTGGATGATACCGCCTGTGGCATTGCTTATCATAATGCTTCTTCGTATAGGTACGCTAACAGCTATTGATTCTTTGCATAGCCACACTAACGTGGACCCCTTGATGGTTCACTCTATGACCCCCCTTCTACACAGCATTTTTGGTACCTTCCCTCCCACAAGGAGAAGAGGGTACCGATCATGTATTTCATAAGGGTGCGGAGTAAACCCACCTCGTTCGAGCTGCAAGACGTTAATCTTCCAAGAACCTCTTCCTCAACACATGAAGTTAAACTGTGATCTGGCCCCATGCCCCGCACGCAAGATCCCCCCAGCTCGGACATTCTTTACACCCACTGGTCCCTATGGAGATGATATCACCCCTCACAGAAGATTATATCCTCTTTATCAGAGTGGAGTTTGTCCACAGGGAAGGGAAACCTCCTTGGTGTAAAACCCTAGCCCCACTTGAGGAAGGTAGCCCCCATGCACCTATGTACTTCCCCACCCCCAGGACTAGAAGAGATCATGATGGAAAGTGGGACTCCTCATTTCTTCAGTCCCGAAATCCATCTCCCTCGGCTCTTTTTCACACTCGGGCCTCCATCCTGGAGTAAGTCCCAACACCATGGTCCACTCAACGAGTAATCCCCTCTTCTCTTCTCAAGGACACACCCTTCGCGACGTGATCGTCAGGTCTCTACTGCCTCTTGTTTCTCACACCGAGCATGACTCACGTGGGATTAGAGTAAGCATTGACCATGAAAATACTCTCATCCAGAATGATGTTAAACTGTATTCCCCCATCCAGCATGATGTTAAACTGTATGTTGTCCCGCTTGACATTACACTGTATAGTTATATGAACTACGGGGTCTTTGATCTGTGTCAAGGCATGGTACGTAGGAAGCCTTCACGAGGTTCAAGCCCACCGCCTAGTCGTTTCTTCATTTCAGGATCCACCCTCATCTTGCATGACGTTAAACTACATTCCAGTCCGGCGGTAAGTCATTGTGACAATCCTGAACTACGGGGACTTTGATCCATGTAGAGGAAATGTACGTAGGAATCTTTCCGTGGTTCAATCCCACCACATGTTGGTCGTCCTAACCTCCTTCACGTCGGTTCACCAATCTCTACCATGGTCCACCTTAGATCGTAAGCCCCAAATGCCCCATCTCGCATAACATTAAACTGCACACCTGAACTATGAGGACATTGATCCGTGTCAAGGCAGGGTATGTTCGAAACCTCACGAGGTTCAGGCCCACCCCCAGCGGACCCCCGTGATCACCTTCACGTTTGTTCGCTGAAAAAACCCCATCCAAACTACAATGACTTTGATCTATGTCTAGGAATGGTATGTAGGATGCCTCCCTGAGGTTCAAGCCCGACACCCTTCTGACTAAGGTCCTTCTTCGCATCGGTTCACCGGCACCCATTCTAAACTATGTGGACTTTGATCCATGTCAATGCATGGTACATAGGAAGCATCATGAGGTTAAATCCCACCACCCATTGGTTGCTTTTGCCCCCTTTACATTGGTTCTCACCAACCGAACTATGGGGAATTTGATTCCATTCCAGGGGATACGTAAGAGGTCTCTTCGAGGCTCAAGCCCAACTTCACAGTCGCCCTTGTGATGGCCCTAATTCATTCCCCCCCTCCACTTCATTCATCCATTCCTCATCCATCCTGATTCTCACCCGGTCCGTCACGTCCTAGTGAGATCATGCCACCCTATTCCCCAACACAGTATTCGGGAAGCCTCCCACGGGCTAGCTCTAATATCAGTGTTCCTTCAAGGGGGATTCCTCAATCTGATCCACTCTAGATAGTGTTTTGATCAACCCAATCTGTCTCCGTTGGAGGTTAAACTTGCGGCATACCCTGTTTTAAACATGGGAAGCTAAGGAAAACCTCAGATAAACTCCTATGAAAAATGATTCCCCGCTCTCGTTCTGGGAATCCTCGGGCTTCCGCGCCCTCGAGAAGCCCTATAATAAGGGAAAAAAGACAGACATTCCAATTCCTCATCACTCAGACACGTTAATGATGCCTCGATGTGACTACTCCCCCGACCGAAGGTTGCTGCCCTGAACAGACCCTATAGAATGTCTTGACAGAAGTAGTGTAATTAACCAGAGTCCATAGAAACATGGAACTGGGAAGAGATTCAAGAACTACGTATTAAATCTATGAGGGAGACCCGGACTAGGTGACGAGTTCTAAGGAGGAATCCAAAGAAGGAAGAACCGACATCCCATCATCTCTGTTTCGATCAAGGAGCATACATCCCTGAATAAGGAGTGAATGCCACCCGCCATCGGAATGTGAGAATGCGGGGTAACAAAATTCGCGCCTGTCGCACCCCCAAGCAAACAGACGCGCGCCCCCCAGTGAATGCTTCGGAAATAGAAATGGTGAACCCGACGTGAATGTCTTCTTCCCAATATAGAGATTAGTATCGTTCGAGACATCAGTAGATTGACGTGTCACTAGATCCAGATATCTGGCACCAAGTCCCACCAAGAAAATAGAGGGATTGGCGTGAAACTCACTAGATGTTGGGGTAGATGAACATGTGGTATTCCGTTCTGTAATTTTGTCGGTGTGGATTCCACTTCCCAACCACGGAAGACTGAATAGCGCTGAGGCACTCATTGCCAATTTATTTTCCCCATAGTGATGATGAGTTAATCTCCCAACTTCTCCAGAATCACGTTGCTGCTACAGGGACACTGCCCACCCACCTATGCAGGGGATGGGGAAACACCAACACAACTGCTCTACGTGGATCCACTACTTCCACAGCAGTGTCTGCATCCACGAATGTGGGGCACCCATGCCCCATCTCCCCATCAGAAGTCATCCAACAAAGGGTGATTAATGACATCGTATGCCGTTACGAGGATAAGGGCATAATCCAAACCCAGAATAGGGCCCTCCAGGACCTAGAGGTGTCTAGGCCCCTCCATCAACGCTGCCCTTGAGGTTCGTGCTGGGAGCCCCTGCTCCCCCCCCAACATTCAATCATTTCAGTAGCCTGTCCCCGGAACGCCCTGACGACTCTCTGCCTTATGCTGTTGAGGTGGGTGACATCCGGCTCAGCCCGGTCAGAGTCCCCATTCAAGGGCTCCAAGCAAGGGAACCCACCCAGCCGTGTCAGTGCCACTATTCGTCCTTGCAAGAGGAACAGGTAGGGTATGCTCTTGCACCACCCGCACCAGCTCGCCTGACCCGATGCCAGCGTTGGGCCCAAGCTGAGGACTCCCAACAAGGGGCGTTAACGTCGACAACTCCTGTGGCCCGAGCCACCGCCGATGTATATCACAATGTCCATGGACACGCTGAGCAGGGGAACTCTTACTCCCAATCGGGATCGGTTCCGCAACCGCCCCATGGGCAGGCTGGGTTCACTCTCTGAGTTGCAGGCACGAGTGGTGATCACCGCGAACCAACCCGCGGTGAGGTCACCCCGTACGGAGGTCCTCCCCGTACCACTACTCCACAGAGCGTGGGCCTTCCCAGCTACAAAACTCATCATGGTGGTATGCCCCATGCTACCCCCAACACGAATGAAGATCTGCCCCGTAGTAGTGATACCCAGCGTAGAAGCCTCTCCCACGCCCACCAACCCGGGTATTGAATTCCTCCCCCTGCCCCCTGACCGTCAATGTGAAGGCATTGCCCATCCAGTCCCTCTTCAATGCGGGGATCTTCCCTACGTTCTCTCAGCAACTAGAGAAGGTCCCCCTCGCCCTGGAAACCAAAGGGGTGAGGGCCAGCCTCGCTCCACCCTCAACAAGCATGGATGTCCTCCCCATGCTCCCGCTAGTTTCAACGGAGGTTTCACCCACTCAGGTGCTATTCATGGAGGTCCTCCCCATGTTCCCTTCGACATTTTCCCTGATACCCCTCGCACCCCGGCTTCCTCAAGTGGGAGTCCTCTCCTCCCTTGCACCAGCGCGGCCCCAAGTCTACATGTTGGGAATCAGCCTTGTCCCAAGAAGCCATCTAGGGGTAGGAAGGCGGGTTGTCGCTGCCACAAAAAGAATCCTGGGAAGGCCCAAATAGAGGTCAAACCGGACCACTTCTCAGATTCTGATGTAGAATACGACTCGGCAGTGGAACCCTCCCCTCAGTCCTCTGTGTCAAGGATCAAGGTAAGAACAAGGCGTGTTTGCCTCATCCTTCCAGAATGTGAGGTCCATCAGATTCCTGCCTCTCTTCACAGGTCTATCCAGGTGGAGGAAATTTGGGGAGTCACACAGGTTCCGACCATGCAGTCACCACAGTTGTCACCAAAAGCGCCCTCTACCTCGACCAGATATCATAGAGAGCAATTTTGGGGACCTATGGCGGTTGAGAAATAGCGTGACCCATCATTGGTAACCATAATCAATACACCATGAGTTGTGGCTTCTAGCCCGTCGTATCGTGATGCTGTGGTCAGGTCACTGCACTCTTCGGAGGTTGGCCAAGAATTCTGAGGTCAGTCGACTCATTGGTCATATTCTTCGCCGCCTATTTTACTATCCCAGTGGTCCGACTTAGTACCGCTACCGGTTCCTCAGACGCCTCCGGTTGACGAGTGCAGAAATATGGGGCCAAACCCTGAATCCAAGCCTAGGATGTTCTGGAACATTCTTGAAGCGGATCACTTCCCGTAGAAGTTATGACCAGCGGCAACATCAAATTTTTGTGCGCCAGAATCCCCCCCCCATTGAAATTTGTGTGATTCTATCAAACCTTATGGGTGACGCACTTCCTACTTCGTTATTATCGGGTGGTGTACCCCAGGAGACAAGTGCACTTTGAGGAAATTGACGAGAAAGGCCGTCTGGTTGATTTTCCCGCACTCCCCATGGACTAGCACCCGGACACACCAGGTCTCCAGAGCGCCTTCCAACAAAAATGTGTTCAGATTTTCACGGTTATCCACAAAATCATCAGGGAATGTACCCCCCACATGCATCTCTATGGCTGGGGACAGTATGCCACCCGCCTCTTCAGTCATATCAGGTGGCAGCTCGATTCGTTATGCGACATTGAGGACATGCCCCCCAGAAGGGTTGCGGTCCACATGGCTGACATAGTGGAAAAGGAGGAAGAGATGGAGTTTCTCGATGGAGACTTACCCCCTGAGGGTGTAGCAAAAATTTTGGACCCATCAGGGAGGATTACTAATCAGCAGAGGATCCTCCAAGGCCTCCCTGCGCCCACCGAGTCTCTATTACTTGTCCGAAATTTCAGTAAGGGTAAAGAGCATGTTGGAATTTTCAAGCACTCCAACCCATTCGCCTCTGTACAAAAGATGGACGAAGACCCCGAAAAGGCTGCGTTGCTCTAACAACTTGCTGAGCAGAATAGGTTGGTCGACGAACTCCTTTCCGAGCGTGCTATAGAGTAGCGACCCGACTATGGTGATCCTAAGCTGGGGCAGTAGGGGCAGGAACAACTTCCCCCCGGCGAGATGCCTACGGGAAACCCTGATCATGCTACTCTTGCAAACATCGAAGAAGACGGATCTCACGGAAAGAGGGAACGATACATCTCACCAAACCCTCCCGAATGGCGAGGAAATCCAATGAATCTAGCCAGGGTTCCCCCAGCTGCCCCACAGGCCGTTCCGCGAGTCGCTCCACGAGCCGTTGAAGCCGTCTATAGTTTCAAAGATCCTGGAAACGCACTCGTGGTTAGGGATCCCCGTCATGACATGGACCCCCACCCAGATGATCCTATAGCTGCACTCATCTCCCACCTCGACGCATTGAAAATGCGTCAGGTGGTAGTCTAGCCAGATGGCAAGCCATAACTCGCATCGTTGGATGATATTCCTGCACCTCCGGGTTTTGGGATTCCCACTTTCTCTCCGTTTAACAGGACATGGGACCCGTCTAAGAAATTGGCCCCTTTTTCCTCCAGTTGTTTCCCCGTGTTGGGGAACCTAGCACAGCAGGACGCCACCATGTCGCGATGCTTTGTGAAGATGTTGGATGGCCCTGCATTCGTCTCGTCAACCAGCTCCCTATTGGATCGGTGACCGGCTTGGAGGATCTCTGCCGGTAATACCTATACCATTTTAGTTCCACCACGTGAAAGACCAGCATCGCAGATCTCATAATGTGCAAACAAATGGCTGAAGAGTGAGTGGCAGACTTCATCACCTGGTGGAAGGGGCTTACATACTCCCTCGACATGCCATTGACACAGGAGAAATTACTGACGATGTGCGTAGGGAATGTCAAAATAGAACGGGTTCCTTCCCTGATCACCCCTCACTACACCAGAGGGTTCCGGGACTTCTCATATAAGGCCCATCGCCTTGAGGAAGCTCTACAACAGGCAAGTCAGGCACGTCTACTGCCACCTGTGATCCCAGCTTGGAGGGCTGCCAGAGCCGAGCCCGCTACGGTGGCCCAAATAGAAGCCCTCCGGCAGCTAGAATTGCTGCCAGTAGCACCGTATTCGTAACCTCATAGAGGCCAGCCACCTCAAGCATAACTTCCGGCCCAACATCGACCACCTCAGAATTCGTATGTTCCCCAGCGCAATGTGCCACCACTACCTAGGCGGGACAATCAGGCTCCGCCTCCTTGGCAGGCCCCTCCGGCCCCTCGTCTGGCCCAGGCTCCCATAGCCCCCTATCTAGAAAGAAGGCACCCGACTTACTCGTTCAACAAGAATCAGGTCTCCGGTTACTTCTGTAGGACCCTAGAGCAGGGTATTATGCGCTTACCTGAGTGTAGAAGACTGGAAGAGGCGAATCTCACCGATCGACCCAACTAATGCCCCTATCATCGGATCTTGGGCCCCACCCTCAAGCATTACTATGTTTTCAAAGACTGGATCCAAGACTAGGTCATTAACAACATAGTTAGGTTGGGCCCGACCCCGACACAAGTGGCAGTTGCCTTTGTATGGTCAGAAAACGGTAGCGACGAAGAAGGCGAGTGGCAGCAAGTTCCTAGCCATGGGTCTCAGAAGTAAGACAAATGAATGGCTCGTAAAACCGTTTCCCGGGTACATGGTATTATTCAGGAACGCCTAAATCAGCCGGATGCTTCAGAATATGAGACCAGTACCTCTTTGTCGTCATCTCGGTCGGGCTCCTCCCAGAAGGGCAAGCAACGACGGTGCAAGAAGAAGCAACACGCTCCACCGCTGTTGTCTTCATCCCGCAATATTAGAGATTTCATGCCCACTTAGATGGGGATCCCTCCCAAAATATGCCCAGTGGTGGATGATTCTTCATGAGACATTCAAGGGTAAACTTTTGTTAATACCGTGGAGTTGGTAAACCCCTATATGACTCCCGATGAGGGCGAACGCCAGACGAACCTCCCCAATGTCCCCGGTCGACGTCAACGTCGGTAAAGCCGTGACTACATGGGTTGTAGTGGTGCAATAGCTGGCACCTCTAGCTAGGCCATGCATGCTACTAAAACCAAACAGCAGGCCCAGCGCAGAGCTCAACACGTGCACCTCCTCATCGGATGCCCTCCAATCTACCTCCACCGCCGTTTGTGCTACTAGATCTCATAGAGCTACCCCATCCATACCACAGCTAGTATCGCCCTAATATAGGCCAATCTCAGTTGTCTTGTCCTCATACGGCAGCTACTCATCAGGCCTCAACTAGCTGGCAGCGGGATGTACCTAGTACCAGCCAGCCGCTAGTCTAGCTGGCATGGCCCTCCATGCCTCCAATGGTAGAGCGACCTCCAATAAGAAGAGGATCACATTTGTCATGGAAGTATGATGTTCTGAATCACCTTGCTGGCATTATAGCAAGGCTTTATATCCTTGAGGCCCTTCTCCTATCATCTGAAATGTGTGAGGTACTTGCCGAGGCCCTAAAGAGCCCCCTCTTGTTTGAGACAGAGCTAGTAGCTGTAGAAGCCTTCCACACCAAGGAAATTGAAAATGCCGATTGACAGGTGGTTCTCTCGTTCTCTGGTGAAGATGAAGACCCTCACATACAGGGGCACATTAGTCCTCTTTATGTCACTAGCCAGTTCAATGGCGTGGAAGTCTGCCGATGTCTTGTTAGCACGGGCTCTAGGATTAACCTAATCCCGACTTGGACACTACGAAAGATGGTTTTGTCTGAGGATGATCTAACACCCTATGACCAAATGGATCTAGGGATATGACAGGACCGAGCAAACCCCGGTTGGTATGATCTATCAGAAGACCCAGTTCGGTGGCCTCATGGCCAGTACCGAATTCATGGTCGTCTCCTAGGACACCGCATTCAACGCATTGATGGGTAGGCCATGGATCCACCTGCATGCGGTGGTCCTTTCATCGTATCTCCAATGCCTCAAATACTCCCTCAATGGTCGAGTGGGCATGCTCCAAAAAGATGCATCTCCTTTTGCCTCTTGTGAAGCCCGATATCTGGACGTTGTCTATTACAAGAGCATGGATAAGCAGATTCTGGAAACTGAGGATGAACCCGCCCCTATCACAAGTTGTCCCTGGGCAGCTCTATATGATGCCTACATCTTCTCAATCCATCGGTCGGAGGCCATGACCCCCGACATGGGGCAGTGTTTTTTTGTTTCGAGTACTAGACGAAGGTATATTCCCAGGTCCAAGGGACTACAAAAAATCACCTCGTACTCCCACACCAACTAGGCTCAGGTGATCACAGATCCTCCTACCCCTGTATGATATCGGGACGTCAGGCTCATGGAAACGGATGTACATTATATGTGTCTCTTCTTCCGGGCTAGAATCAATAGGCTAAAGCCGATGCATCGCTACTTATTTGATGTCATCAAGCGTGGACCCTTGGGCCGAAGACCAGATGGGATTGGATCAAATGCCTTCATCGCTATGGTCTCAATGGAGCATGAGTCTCCTGATGTGATGACCACTTCCGCTCAGGCCGGCACCAACATCCCATCATAGTCTGGTGGCTCAGAAACAACTCCCCTGACAGACGATCCATCCACAGGTGGAGAAGAGAATCTGGAGGATGCTCCCCCTGCCTTGGAAGAAGACTTATCTACCACATTCAATGAACTGGTACAGGTGAACCTTGGTAGTGAGGTAGATCTAATACCCACATTGATCAGTTCTTCTATGTCCCGAGAGGAGCAGTAGCGGTACGTGAACTTCCTTAAGCAGCACTGAGATGTATTCGCCTGGAGTTACGATGAGATTCCAGGACTAGATCATCATGTATCCATCCACGACCTTGGCCTCCCAACAAACCATTGAGGGTTCAAGCAGACTCCCAGAAAAATTCACCCTTCCGACGGTTCCATGGTGGTGGCCGAAGTTGAGAATCTCATCAAATCCAACTTCATCAAGGAAGTCCAGTACCCCAGGTGGCTAGCCAACATTGTGCCAGTAAAGAATAAAAATGGACAAATTAGAGTCTGTATTGACTTTCGCGATCTCAATCGCCACTGTCCGAAGGATTATTTTCCCCTTACAGTGACAGAGTTGCTGATTGATGCCACAACCGGGTTCCAAGACCTCAACTTCATGGATGTGTATTCGGAGTACAACCAGATCTGGATGGCCCCCGAAGACGAGGAGTCCACTGCTTTCAGTTCTCCCCAAGGTACTTTCTGTTACCAGGGTATGCCTTTAGGCTAGAAAAATGAAAGTTCCACCTAATAGTAGCCCATGCACCGCATATTCAAGAAGATTCTCGGGACATTGTTGGATTTCCATGTAGATGATCTAGTAATCAAATCTCATCTACGCCAGGACCATCTAAATGATTGTGAGAAATTGTTCGGTTTCCTCTGCTCCCGCCACCTGAAGATGAAACTGTTGAAATGTTCCTTCGAGGTCACCTCAAGGAAGGTTCTTGTCTTTGTTTTCTGATACCGAGGCATCGAGATCGACCCGGAGAAGATCAAGGCCATCAGCCATATGCCTCCCCCGAGAAATATTTTGGATCTTCGAGGTCTCCAAGGAAACATATCCTACATATGCCAATTCATTACAAATCTGGTTGGAATGTGTAAGACATTTTCCCGGCTCCTGAAGAAAGTCTTCTCCTATGTATGTGGTGAAGAGTGTTAGGCTACCTTCGAGGAAATCAAGTAGTATCTGCTCTAGCCTCCAGTCCTGATGCCACCCGTTTATGGAAACCCACTGGTCCTTTATGTGACTGCTCGGGAATGGTCTCTCGGTGCCCTGCTCGCCGAGAAGAACAATGAGGGGATAGAGAATAGCCTATACTACCTTAGCCACATGCACCTCGATACGGATACCAGATACTCCCCCATCTAAAAGAGCTGCCTTGCGCTCGTGTTTTCCGTACAGAAATTTCGGGATTACCTACATCACCATGAGGTATAGTTGGTCTCTCGGGTAGACTCACTGATGTACAATATGAACCGTCCCATGATGACTGGCCAACTAGCGCAGTGGGCGGTGATCCTCCAACAGTTCGACATCAGGTTTGTGCCTTAGAATGCTATCAATGTATAGGCATTGGTAGAATTCCTAGCCTCCCATCCAACCTCCACGGATGAATCCCTGGACCTGGATTTTCCTAATGAGGCAATCCTCTCAGTCGACCATGCCCTCTCATGTTCGCAAATGCACTTCGATGGTGCCTCTCGGATCCCAACCGGTAGGAGGCTCAATGATTCTAATATCAATTGAGTGGGTCTAGTTATCATCTTTATCACCCTGATGCAAGCCATTCTGCCATACTCATTCCTATTGTCAGAAGGCAGCACCAACAACGAGGCAGAGTATCAGGCTCTCATCACTGGCCTCGAGCTGGCCCTTGAGATCGATTTTCCTCATTTTCACAAGAAAAGGGATTCCAAACTAGACATCAAGAAAGTCAATGGAGACTATGTTGTTAGAAAGGCAGAGCTCGTGCCATTGTTGGAGGGCACCCTCCGTCTAATGGCCCAGTTCTCTTCTCGACCAGAGGTAACCCATGTCCCATGGTAACCGAATGGTCTAGCGGACGCTTTGGTCTGCCAAGCTATGTCACATGCGGAACCTGGGTATGATGATATGATTATACATGTGGCACACCAGAGAGTCATCACCCCCATCACCCCATAGGATGACGACGACCTGTGGGTAATCTAAATCAATGCCAGATCCTCTACGTTTGGAGCCCTAGGTTCTTCAGATGCAGTGGTTGAGGCCACTCCCTACTGGAGGGCACCTTTTTTCGAGTATCTTCAAAATTGTATCCTCCTTGATGATCAGGTCGAGTGCGAGTGAATCTGATGTCGCACACTATAGTTTACCATCTAGAGTGGTCCCAATCTTGAGTAGATCCTCTATAAGCGGGGCTTCGATGGTGTTCTCCTCCGTTTCATTCAAGGAGTCAAGATTTCTCATGTCATGCAAGAGGTTCATGCTGGTTCATGTGGTGTGCACCACACTGGACCAAAATTTTCCCATTAGATCCAGAGGCTGCGATACTTCTGGCCCACTATGATACATAATTGTATTGAGTTTTCCATGAATTGCCACGAGTGCCAAGTACATGCTAACTTCCTGCATAGGCTTCGAGAGCCTCTCCACTCCACCAAGTATTCTTAGCCATTTGTAGTGTGGGTACTCAATGTCATCGGACCATATCCAATCATGAAATATCTCTAGTGTAGGTTCATCCTGACTGCTATAGAAGCATTCTCCAAGTGGGAAGAGGCAGTTCCACTCAAAGAGGTCAAGGAACATTCCATCGTTGACTTCCTGAGATCCAATATCATCCATCAGTTTGGAGTCCCTCACGCTATCCTCATTCACGCCGGGTTACTCACCGTACCGTACATGTCCCTAGATGAGACGTGTCCTCGTCCTGCATGACGTTAAACTGCATTTCATCCTACATGACGTTAAACTGCACCTCTAGAACTACGTATGGCTTGATTCCCAACCTCATGGGATACATAAGAACTCTAAGACGTCTCTTCTTGAGCCCAGCCCCATGCTCATCTCTTTGACAGTCCCCCTGGGTATAGTTTCCTCTGAGGGTCCTCACATGATGTGGAGTAGGCTTCCTTAGCCCTGCTCATACAAGGATTATAAGGGTCGCACCATGTGCCCAATTATGTTCTTCGATCCTCCCACATCATAACCACATGATGTTAAGCTGCATGGAATATTAAGAACTACGTATGGATTGATTCCCATCCTCATGGGATACATTGGAACGCACAGACATTTTGTCCGTCGGCCCAGCCCAAAAGCCAAATTCTTCCCCTCAGGTCAAGGCATTTGGCAGGGCGCACACTTTTTCCCCAATTTACGTTGACCAAGCCTCGATCCGGCCGTATGAACCGCTTCCTAGAGACGTTCACCTCTTTTGAAGATGGGTATCACTATGCTCCAACCACTCCTTGACTGGGATTCCATCCCTTTCTTCGTCCGGAAGGCCCCCTGAATGCTATGGATGCTCTCCCTAAGGGCCCTCTTACCGTTTCCGGCCAATGCTCTCGAGGATGCCATGAAAAAATCAGATATAAGTCCTGTGTTTTGAATGTGGTCAGTGGTAAACACTCATTTTTTTCTACCATTTCAGGTCACTATAGGGATGTTGTGGTTCGAACATGGTCAACAGTTGTCCTGGATCATTAGGAACACCGCAAGATGTACCAAGCATCAAGTGTAGTGATTCGTTTTTCCACACCCCAAGACACGAACTCCCATTAGGCGATGCCAGCTATCAGGCCCCTTGGCCATTCTGGCCCCCGGCCTAGGTTCTCTCGGAGAGGATTGTACGACATGATGTTGGATTATTCCTTCATTCACGTTGGGTTACTCATCGTGTTGTACATGTCCCAGGGTGAGATCTTCCCCATTTCCCTCGTCCTTACTGCAAGATGTTAAACTGCAAGCTGGTCAGGCCTTCCTGACCGAGGCCAGGCATTAGGCCCTTGGCATTTTCGGGCCCCCATCCCTCATCCTTACTGCATGATGTTAAACTGAAAGCTGTTCAGGCCTTCCTGACCAAGGCCTAGACTTAGGCCCTCTTGGCCTTTTTAGGCCCCGACCCCATTCCTTACTGTAAGACGTTAAAAAGAAAGCTGTTCAGGCCTTCCTGACCATGTCCTAGCCTTAGGCCCCTTGGCCTTTTCGGGCCCCGACCCCCGTCCTTACTGCAAGACGTTAAATTACAAGCTTGTCATGCCTTCCTGACCGAGTCCCAGCCTCGGGCCACTTGGCCTTCTAAGCCCCCTTAGCCCACGTCCTTACCTGAAGTGTGCATTGGGGTGTGGGTTATTTCCTCATTCACTTCGGGATACTCACCACGCCATACACCTCCCATATCCATGGAATCCTATTCCTCCACCCTCTTCCTCATTGTATGATGTTAAACTACGAGTAGGACAAGCCTTCCTAACCTCGGACCAACTATCATTACCTTTGGCCTTTTTGGGCCCCTGGCCCAGGCTCTCTTTTACTGGACTGTGCGGTGTTGTTCGGGATTACATCCTCATTCATGTCGGGTTACTCGCCATGCCGTACACATCCTCATTAGGGTATCCTTCCCCTGGGTATTTTCAATAACTACATGTGGCCTGATTCCCTTACTTATGGGATACGTAGGACCACCCCAATTTCTAGGCTACGGGTCAAGCCCCATCTTCCAGAAATCTCCATCCCCCCTTGGCCCCTTGGCCTACCCTTCCTCAGGGAGGAGAGTATATGGAATTGCATGGGATTATTTCCTCATTCATGCTGGGCTTGTAATGACCATGCCATGTACCTCTCCCTCCTAAGCCGCTTTGTTGACCCTTTTTGGCAGTTCACCAATGCACCTAAGGGTACTCTGGTTTAGTACCTGGAATTCCGGGTTCTACTTGGACATGTCCTCACCTGCTTTTTAGGCTTCATGTTTCCCTTAATAAGGGCTTTCATCATCTCTCACGCCTGGAGGGACCCCCAAAAACGGCCTGCATACAACTCCCAAGGGCTCTCCTACCGTTACGGGCCAACACGACTGAGGGTTTCGAAAAAAAAAATTGATACAAATCCTGCGTTGCAAATATGGTCAACGATCTATGCTCATTTTTTTGTTCCCACATCAGGCTAACACGATATGGAGACTGTGTTTCCTACATGGTCAAAAATTATCCTCCATCGCCACAACAACCCAATTAAGCCCAAAATTTTGGTTACATGGTTAAAATTCTTCTCCACCTCATCATGTCCAAGTAGAGATTTGAAACACTTGATATTATTCCTCAGTGCGCTTCTGCGCATTAGGGGAACAAAGCTGCAGAATGGGTGACCTTCGGGAATCTTCACTGACTTCCCATTGGAGGGATGTTCAGGGTATTGCAATAGGGATCTTCCTCCCTTGATTCCCACATCGAGTTTGACTCACGTGGGCTTAGAGATTAGGTAGAGTTCTGCACTTACTTGAAATGTTGCTATTGACCCATGGTCCGAGCTCTAAGACCAGAATCTAAGATCATCGTCGAACTACACCTGGCTTGATTCCCATCCACATGGGATATGTAGGAATGCCCAAACCTCCTGACTATGGGTCCAATTTGAGTTTCGCTAATTCATCTTATCTTTCCCGCCGCGGGGACCTTGATGACGGGACTGCGTGGCTGGGTATGGGAATATGTCCTCATTCACTTCAGGTTTGCAATAGCCACACCACATGCACACCGTTCTAAAAATTATCCCTCCTATTACCTATCCCACACGACATTAAAAGGAACACTCTAGAACTATGTGTGTCTTGATTCCCATCCTTATGGGATGCGTAGGACCACCTGAATGTCTAGTCTTCGGGTCCAGCCCACCTTCTTAGAGATCTCCCGATCTCCCAGTCACCTTGGCCCCTTGGCCTGTCCCTCTCCATGAGGGGGATATATAGGTGTGGTACAAGGTTTTTTGGTTCTATTCCCCCATTCTCTAGGGAACCCTTCATATCTTGGATGCCCTCAAGTTGAGTCCTTCGACCCCTTTTAGTGGTTCACCCATGTGTTAAGAGTACTCTGGTCTAGGACCAAGAGTGTCAGATTCAACTTGGTCAAGTTACTTCCACTTTTTATGCTTCGTGTTTCCCTTCATTCAGGCTTTCATCATCTTTCAAACCTGAAGGGACCCCCACGAACGGCCTGGATTCCGCGCCTATTGGCTCTCCTACCGTTATGGGGCAATGCCCCCGAGGGTTTCAGACAACAAATTGATACAAATCCCACGTTGGGAATATGGTCAGTCGTCGATGCTCATTTTATTGTTCCCATTTCAAGCTAATGTGATACATATACTTCTTTTCCACCATGGTCAGTAGTAATCCTATGTCGTCATGTCAACCCCTTCAGGCCTTTAATGTTGGTTGCATGACTCACGTTATGTTCCACCTCATCGTGTCTAGGTGGAATCTCAACACTTTGGTGCTATCCCTCAGTGCACATTCACATGTCAGGGGGATAAGGATGCAATACAGCTTCCTTCGGGAATCCAGCGGTCCGAGCTCTAAGACCATAAACTATGATCTCTATCTAGAACTATGTATGGCTTCATTCCCATCCTTATGGGATACGTAGGACCACCTGGACATCTCGTCCTCTGGTCCAGATCATTGGGAGCTAGTCTGCGCCCTTTACCTCTAACCTCTATATTGGCCCCTCGACATGAGGTCTCCCTCTTGAAATTATGTACGATGTGATGTGGTGTCATCTCCTTATTCACTTCGATTATGTTTCATGGCACCATACCGATTCCTCACCTAGCATCGTGTCCTTTAAGTATGGGCCGCATGATGTTAAAATGCATGCTTGGTCCTATAACATGACCCTAAACTGTGACATTATCATCCTGGATGCACGACGAAAAACGACATTGCATTGTGGTGGACTCATCATAGAGGACATCACATTGGGTATTGGTCACACGCCATGCCATTTGTCAACGCCTACTATGACTTTAATCTTGTGGAGACACTAGGGCTTGTTACCCTAGGCCTGTCACTTCACCCAAAAAAACCAATCACCTTAAAGGAAAAATAATATCTATCAAATATGGCTTCACTTGGTGCGAGGGCTGGAGCCACGACCCCCTTCCAACCTCCCTAGAACTACGTGTAGCTTGATCCCCATCCCCATGGGGTACATAGGAATGCTTGTGTACTTTGCCATAGGCCCAGATGAACTATTGCTTTTGGTCCCCTGACCTAAAACCTCTCCCAATGGGGTTGTGCAGTGTGGTATGGGATTATGTCCTCATCCATTTCGGGTTGTTCACCGTGCTGTACACATCCCCGGTTCCCATCCACATCAGGTTTTTTGTAATAACTCACCATGAGTCTCCTGTGTTTCCTCCCATCCATGGTCCAAATTCTACGACCCTAAACTAAGATCTCCCTAAGGGACGGGACTCGCCTCCCTCTATCTAATACGTCTCATTAACGCATTCAGGTGCATTTTGACAAAGATTCTGAAGTGTGGAATTTTCATGGAGACATTCTCTCATTCCATGTCCAAGCTTCGTGAGCTTTCTATTTGGATCCTCATCCTCTTCCACATCCAAAAGGACCCGCAGACGACATTGATTCTAGGCTTATGGGCTCTCCATAGATCTTGGGCCTAAGGGCTCTCCAATCGTTTTGGGCCATTATCCCTATGGATATCTGACAACAATTGTGTCATGGTCCAGTGTTTTGAACATGGTCAATGGTCGACCCTCGTTTGTCTATCCCCATTTGAATCAAACACGAAATGGATGCTTCATTTCCGCCACAGTCAACAGTTGTCCTCCATCGTCACGTGGACATCATTGTGATCCAAATTTCGAGCGTCGTGATTCACAAATTTCCACTTCCTCCTGTTCAAGTGGAATTCCGACATACTCGTCTTTATCTCTTCGCGCGTCTAGATGTTCAACATGGATGTGTTAGCTTCATTGGGACCGTATTCACCGAGCACCCCTTCACCCTAACATTCCCCTTCTTGTGTTGGGAATGATCCCCATTACTCTATGTTTCCCACATATAGAAGAATTCATGTGGGCTTAGTAGTTTTGGTAGTATGTGTACCAGCGCAACCGGGCCTCTCATCAACCTACATGACGTTAAACCGTGCTTCCAAAACTACGTGTGTCTTGATTCCCATACTCATGGGATGTGTAGAGACACCATGGTATTTTACCTAGGGTCCAGCCCACAGGAATCATAAATCATGTTCTTCTCATTTCCAGCCCCCTGGCCGGACCCCTCGCAGGGGACAGTATAACTATAACTCTGTCCTGAACAAGTTTAGGATGCCCCAAGATGACATTGGGAAGTGACAAACCACCTCACTAGACAGACCCTATCTGAAAGAAGGAATGATCCATGATCAAACTGATGCACCCATCTAGTGTACTTCTACCATGGTGGCATAATTTCATGAGTGTAGGATTTTGTTTGAACAAAACGTAACTCCACATCCCACGCATTGAGTGCCCCTTATTCAAACTCTCTTCCACTTCTATGTATGGAGGAACCCCCTAACAGTATGGATGCCTGACCTGTGGTCCGCCTTCTATCTTGGGCCAATGTTCTGGAAGACTAATCATGTGTGGAGAGACCCCATAACAGTATGGATGCTCGACCTATAGTCCACCTGCTGTCCTGGGCCAACATCCCCGAAGACTGATCGACGATATTTGAGTTAGGCCCTGTGTTGCGAACATGGTCAGCGGTCATCCCTCATTTGTTGTCCCCATTTCAGTCTAATGCAATATGGATTCTGCGTTTCCACCACGTTCAACAGCTATCCTGCATTATCATTCCACCCCATAGTGTTCCGAATCTTGGGTATCTTGATTCATACTTCACATTCCCATCCATTCGGACCGATTTCAGCGCCCTAGGAGTTTCACTATTCGTGCAAAAGAGCACATTGGAAAAATAGTAATTTAGCTGTTCTGAGAACATCCTTCTCTAGACTGGTCTCTCCCATTTCTCGAATGTCTAGACCGGTTGTCCAAACCCCGGATTCCCGAAGCATGGTTTGCACTTCTATGTTTGGATGGGGCGATTAGGCGACTACCTTTTGTTTCTCACATCGGGCTCGACCCACGTGAGCATAGGGAATTGTCGCTGGACGTTCCACAAACATTATAAGGATGCAAAGAACCAGTGCAAACAACAGAACCCATTCATGCTATGGAATTCAAAAGAATCAAAGAACGATAGTACGATTAAGGGTTTCTAGTCATTACAGTACTTGGGGGTCAACTCCCCCCATGGACTTATTGACCCCGTCAAAAGAGTATTGCAACTCTACCACCCTTCGACTCTTGCCATCCAGGAATCGCTACCGCCGACTCAGCTCCCGCTCCTCCTCAGCAGCGATGGGCTGCAGTTCATTAGCCTCAGCTCAGGCTTGCTCTACGCCAGCCTGAATGACAACCTTCTCTTTAGAAGCTTGCCTCATACGCTCTTCTTCCTCTGCCAGCTGGGTCATCAATCGCAAGATCATCCCAGATTGTACATTGAGAGAGGCTGAGTGCTCATCCACCCATATCTGTATGTGTTGGAGTTCGTTTTCAGCCTCTTGGAGCTTCTTGATGTTCATCTCCTTCATCTTCTAGCATCCCACACTGAGCCCGCAGTCATACTCCCAAATCTTCTCCACCGTGAGATATCGAATTAGTAGATGATGGCTCTGGGAATCCACTCCCCCCGCACATAGTTTGCACAACCGCAAGCGAAGTCTGTCCATGTCGTCTAGCCATAGTGCTTGGGGGTGTCATTGATGAAGCGCATGATTAGATTCCATGATCAATGGTGGACTATTTTACAGTCCTCTTCATCAGAGGCCATCACATCCCAGTCCGTGCGATTAACAGGATTGTTTGCGGGGTAAGGCCACTTGAAGTCTTTAGTGGGATTTGCATCTGGTGTGGGATCAGGCACGACACATGGCGTTGGATCAGACGTGGTGGGACTTGGGTTGACCGGTCGATCCTCATCATTGAATTCCACCTCAATAACCTCAGGAATGACCCTACTGGTGGTCCCGCCAATGATAGGGAGTGCTGCAGCTCAGGTAGGTGGGGTAACTATCTCCACGATCACCGGCATGCCCCTAGGAGGGATGCCACCAGACATCCCGACCAGCCTTGCCGCGACAGCCCATACCAGCTGAATAATTGTACGTGACAGAGAAGGGAATGTTCGTCAGTTGGCACGATCTACATATGAGAGTAATGAATTCAGTGGAGAAGACTTACAAAGATAAAACTCCTGGTGGTTCTCCTGAGTTGATGCTGACGGAACCCCGATGCGTGGCCCTCCATATATTTTCGGATGGTCTGGAGATCCTAGAGGAGCCACCTTGGGTGCCCTAGCCCTGCCAAACACCGAACTGGACGTGTCCACAGACGCAGGTTCCGAATGTCCGGCATCGTCACCCTCCAAGGGGCGAGAGAGAGGTCTGCATACAAGCTCCTCCTGCACGATCTAGATATTGGTAAGAAATCCATGATGACCTGATAGCAGACCCCAAGGAAAGAAACTTGGGATGTTACCTCGAGAGTATCTGCTAAATCGTCGAGATCTGAGTCTTGATCGCTTATTTCTCCATCCTCCAACGGGCTCCCTCCACCAGTCTCGTCTCCCTGAGAGGATTCATCTGAATCTTCCAATAGGGGGAAGACTTCTCTCAGTTCGGCAGCCGATAGCTATGGGGGAACCATTCGATCTAGCAGTACCCTCACCCGGTCTGTCCTTGGATACAGGACACCACAGGAATGTACGTGGTCCCCCATCTCATCCAGATATTTCCCCGCCTCTGCCGAAGACACCCTAAAACTAGCCCAAATATGACCTATACCTATTAGAACCATCCTGAGATGGTTCAGGTGTTCCCAAATCTCTGGTGGACTGATGTGTGGCCGGTTGATGTCACAAATGTACTAGGCCTCTAGTAAAATAGCATCCTATGGCATGTCAATATGGTGTAGCTGTTTCCTCGGAGCCTGAGTGGATATCCTATGGAATCCCCACGGTGGACGCCCCTCCAGATGTCTCTGTTCTTTCGGGACCACTGGATCTGTCGTTGCTGTTGGATCCACCGCTGCTGCCTCATCCTCAGCTAGTGCAGGTCTCGCCGCCATGAAAGCCCCACCACCATGAGAGACCATTTCTTCCTTCCGACCCCAACCTCGAGATAGGGGAGGCCCACCGTCACCAGCCCGAATGCTTGGCTGTTTCAGCATTTCCCTCGGGTAAGCTGCCTCCTAGATGATGGAATACTCCTTCACCAGTCTAAAGGTAGTAGTAGGCGGAGGCAATGCATTTCTCAGTTTCCCGCCTTCCCTTGTGAACATGAGACACAAATGAATCATCACACATGGGTGCTCCTCGTGGAACACCTCCCAGTAGACTGGCAGGGTCAGCCGCTGCAGGCACCAGAATTTCCTCATGAACTGGTATAGGGTCTACGGCTCGTAGAGAGGCTCAAAGTCCACCATTGCAACCAAGGCTCCACCTCAAAAGGCTAGGAGATAGGCCTGGTGCTCTTCCGTTCCCTGACCATCATCGGTGAGTACCCTCATTGGTAATGGAAACGGGTGGAAGTTAATCTCATCCGCCTTCCACACCCGGTTTAACACCATTGGTATGGTGAGTTTGATTGGGAAGCTTCTAGAAGCATTTAGAATTGATGGACATAAATTTGACACCTGAAGAAAAATGGGGATTGGATATTCGTAAACCCCCCAAACGTGCGCTGTGATCCACCCATACAGAAGGTGGAAGGCCCCGCATATCCTCGACATCTTTATTCCCTTGGAAACGTGCCACAACATCTTGTACAATCTGGCGAGCATTGGAATCCCTAGATTGACACGCTGTCTCATGGCCTGTAATGATGCCATGATGAATGAGCTGGGTCACACCCCCCATGTTGGTGTCCCTCATCCGTAGGATCCAACCGCAGATAAGGGTTGTGATAAACGCTGCCATCCTGACTATCAGCTATTGTTCAGTGCTAACACTGAAACCCCAGGTCTTCCATTGGTTGTCCTCCATGAGCCGCCAACACAAGTGCTACTTGCCCCATTGTGCCCCCTTCGGACATGTTCAAGGACTCGGAGGGAACTCGCGATCCTCCGAGAAGTTTAGGAACTGGTTGAACCACTTCTTAATGTGGACATCTCTAACCGCTTCCCTATCCTCTCTGAGGACCAGTCTCATCAGTGCCTGTGCTAGCTGCTGCATCTGCTCTAGATCCTCCCACACACTCATGACAGGGAGGATCTAATCATACAAGGCCCCGAAGATCAGGACCCCCTAAATCTGATGGACATCCCATATACAGATGCCAACCTCCCCGTGGTGTAGGTGAAAAGTGTTGGTCCTAGACAACCATCTTCTCAACAGCTCTAGCATCAACTGTTTCATTTGATAGATGTGGAATTGGGAGGACCAGGCCACCTTATACAAGCCCACTATCCATAGTTTGGCCCCAAACTCCTCGCATGAGGCATCATCCTAGTAGGCCCATGCCCAATCATTGGTGAATTTTCCGCCCTGACGCAGGTCCCACTCATTGGACAACCCCTTCTTTGAATCCCCTAAAGCTGCCTTCGGTATGGTGCTGTACAGGGGAGGGGACTTCTCTGGTTGCAATGGCTTCCTGTCAATGTTGTTCAGATGGTTGTACAGATAGCTGGAGGTGACAGGTTTGAAGTCCTCCCGGGCATGATCATCGGCCGCCCTGAACCATATGTGTTGGCACAACGTGCTCCTAAACCAGCATGTTGGTTCATCCCTACATCCCTTAAGAATAAATATGTCATCCCTCAGCCCAAATCCATTCAAGGACAGCTTCTTGCATAGTGGATAGTACATTTGGCTCTCTGAAAAGAGTTCCATCAATGAATTATGGTCCGAGTGGCTTCGGACTAGCTCCCCCAGGCCAAGATAGTTGGCCATCTCCTCTCATCGGGCAGCATCTGCAAGCATCCCCAACGCAGCTTTTTGATGGGCCATTAGGTTTTAGAAATCAGACATATTTCAGGACAGTTCACGAAGACTGGTCATGAAGATCATTCGCGGAGCTCGCTTGCAAAGCCGAGATGTGGAGCCTGGCCTCAGCTTACAAGCAACCGTTCGCTTGGTGCTGTCACGGAGTCGGAGACTCGCGGTTTGCCGTAGACCTTGATTCGCGGTGAGAAGAAATAGAGTACGCAGAGCTTCAGGAATTGAGAGGGAAAAAGGGCAAAATCATGGAAGAAGGAAAAACAATATAGAGTTCAACCCCATATTTATAGGCAGCGTCACCCGGAGCTTCGCGTCACACCCGAATCACGTGTCTCCTATCCACCTCGCGCGACCTCTTCGCGAGTCAGCACCATGAACTAATGTTGCAGTTAGCAATTTCCCTCAGACATCGACCCTTGATCCCTCCGCGGATCCAAGTCTGAGGGGGGGAATTTGTTGGCACCAAAATTTTCTATGAAAGGAGAGAACAAAAGGGAGTCCCCTCACTCTACCTCGCAAAGCCCCAACGCTGAGCCCCCAAGAAACGCGGCCACCACGAAGCCCGTGAGGCGGTAACTCTCTGTGAACGTCCATGACGTTCGCAAACCTGCCATGAAGAAAATAAGGCAGTAACTCTCTGCGAATTCCCCTGACATTCATGAACCCTCTGTGAAGCTCATGGGGTGGTAACTCTCGGCGAACTCCCCTGACGTTTGTGAACCCGCCGCGAAGCACGTGAGGTGGTAACTCTCCGCAAATGCCCCTGACGTTCACGAACCATCCGCGAAGCACTGAAGGTGGTAACGCTCCGTGAATGCGCAGACGTTCGCGACGCTGCCGCAAATATGATGAGGCGGTACCCCTCCCTGAACCCGGTTGACGTTCGCGACCCACTGTGAAGAAACCGAGGCCCCCTTCACGCCGCGTGAGCTCTGATTCGCGGCACCTCTTGCCTATAAATATCGAGCTCCCCCTGAGCTCTCGAGATGGACAATCCGAACTTTTGGCTTCTCAGCTCCCATATCGCGAAGAACTCTTCGCTCTGGGAATAATGAGCTCTGTGAGGTATTTTTGCTTCGCGATAGGCCTCCATATTGTCTCATTTTGAGCCCCAATTCTGAGAGCGATTCCCTTTGCAAATCCTAAGGGAATTCGCGAAGGAAGGGGATCCCCAAGGGGACCTGGGCTGTCGCGGAGTGTTTATGCTTCAAGAAACACCCTCCCTATACACGTGATCAACATGCCAAGGTAGGTTCACTGTACATCGTGAAGCACACTGTTTCACGGCCCCTCGCTTCGTGAGGAACCTCTACTTCTTGAGGCACCTCTACTTCGCGAGGCACCTCTACTTCATGAGCCAGTGCTCCACAAACACCCTTCCACTTTGCGAAGAACCTCCCACATACACCTCCACCCCATGATAAGGCCAAGGCACCCCACTTCACGAAACACCCCCCTTCGCGAGTGCCCTCTTCTAAGCAAAGAAACCGAGCTCTGCAAGGCCCCTTCTTGTGGACCCATCTTCATGGAAATTCCTTCTCCTGTGCGACCCTCCAGGTTTGCACGATATGATTTCAAAGTCCCCAAAATGATACTGCCTATGGAATTGCATTTCCTAATTCTTCTTCGCATAGGCACACTAATGAATATTTCTTCTTCGCATAGCCATGCTAACGTAGACCCCTCGATGGTTCACTCTGCGACCCCCCTTCAACACGGCATTGTCAGTACCTTCCCTCCCACAAGGAGAAGTGAGTACCAGTCATGTAAGTCCTAGGGGTGCGGAGTAAACCCACCTCGTCCAAGCTACAGGATGTTAAACTGTCGTGAACTTCATCCTCAACACATGACGTTAAATTGTGATCTGGCCCCATGCCCCACTCGTAGGGTTCCCTCGGCTCGGACATTCTTTAGGCCCACTGGTCTCTACGGAGACGGGATCTCCCCTCAAAGGGGATGATATCCTCCTTATCTAAGTGGAGTTTGTCTACAGGTAAGGGATACCTCCTTAGTGTAAGCCCCTAGACCCTCTTGCGGACGGTAGCACCCATGCACCACCTTACTTCCCCACCACCAGGACCTGCAGGGAGGATGATGGGAAGTAGGACTCCTCCTTTCTTCGGTCCTGAAATCCCTCTCCCTCTGCACTTTGTCGCCCTCTGGCCTCCATCCTAGAGTATGTCCCAACACCATGGGTCGCTCAACCCCTAAACCCCACTTCACTTCTCACGAACGCACCCTTCGTGACGTTATCATCAGGTCTATGCTGCCTCTTGTTTATCTCACCGAGCACGACTGACGTGGGGTTAGAGTAAGCATTTACCATGACAATACACTCGTCTAGCTTGACCTTAAACTGTATGCCCCCATCCAGCATTTCGTTAAACTGTATGGTGTCCCGCATGACATTAAACTGTACATCTATATGAACTACGAGGTCTTTGATCAGTGTAAAGGCATGGTACGCAAGAAGCCTTCACGAGGTTCATGCCCACCGCCTGGTCGTTTCTTCACGTCAAGTTCCACCCTCGTCCTACATGATGTTAGACTGCATTCATGTCCACCGGTAAGCCATTGTGACTATCCTAAACTATGGGGAGTTTGATACATTTCCAGGCATGGTACATAAGAAGCCTCGAGAGGTTCAATCCCACCACTCGTTGGTTGTCCCAATCACTTTCACGTCAGTTAACCAAACTCCCCCATGGGCCGCCTCAGAGCGTAATCCCCAAATGCCCCGTCTCGCATGACGTTAAACTACACACCTTAACTACGAGGACGTTGATCCTTGTCAAGGAATGGTACGTATGAAACCTCATGAGGTTCAATCCCACCCCCATCGGACCCACAGGTTCACCTTCATGTCGGTTCACTGATGAAACCCCATCCGAACTACGAGGTCTTTGATCCACGTCAAGGCATGGTACGTAGGATGCATCCCAAAGGTTCAAGCCCGACACACATCAGACCAAGGTCCATCTTCGCGTCGGTTCACCGGCACCCATCCTGAACTACGTGGACTTTGATCCATGTCATGGAATGGTATGTAGGAAGCCTCACAATGTTCAATCCCACCACCCATTGGTTGCTCTAACCCCCTTTATGTCGGTTCTCACCAATCGAACTACATAGACATTTATTCCCTACCATGGGGATACGTATGAGGTCTCCTCGAGGCTCAAACCAAACTTCACCGCCGCCCTTGCGATGGTCCGAATTCATTCCCCGTCCACTTCATTCATCCATCCGTCATTCATCCTGATTCTCACCTGGGCCGCCATGTCTCGGTGATATCATGCAACCACATTCCCCTCCACAGTATTCGGGAAGCCACCCACGGGCTGTCTCTAATATCGGTGTTCCCTCAAGGGGGATTCGTCAATCTGATCCACTCCATCTAGTGTTCTGATCAGCTCGATCTGTCTCCGTTGGACGTTAGATTTTCAGTATTCCCTATGTTAAACATGGGAAGCTGAGGAAAACCTCAGATACATGCCTACGACATATGATTCCCTGCGCTCGTTGTGGGATGACTTGGGATTCCAAGACCTTGAGAATCCCTATAATAAGGGAAGAAAGACAGACATGCCAATTCCCCAGTGCTCAGACACGTTAACGATGCCTTGATGTGACTACTCCCCCGATAGAAGGTTTCTGCCCTGAAGGAACCCTTTGGAATGTCCTGATAGAATCAGTGTAATTAAACGACGTCACTGGAAACATGACATTGAGAAGTTTTTCATGAACAACATATTTAATCTACGAGGGAGACCCAGACTAGGTGACGAGTTCTGAGGAGGAATCCATTGAAGGAAGAACCGACATCCCATCATCCCGGTTTCGATCAAGGAACAGACATCCCTAAATAAGTATCGAATGCCGTCCAACTTTGGAAAGCAGGAATGTACCAACGCCACACCTATTGTTCCCCCTAGAAAACGGACGTGCGTGCCCTGTAGAAAGCATCAGAAACAAGCGTTTATGTAATAAGCGTTGATAAATTCATCTTTATCAGAACTTTTTTGACCCTGATAAAAATAAGGCTTTTTCAGCACTAAACGAAGTACTGATAACATGAAAATTTATTAGTGCTCTATGTTTAAAGCTAATAAAGAGTTATTTTAGCAGTGCTTAGGTAATAAGAATAGATAAAAGGACTCTTTATGAGTGCATTTTTATAATAGATGATAAAAGTTACCCGAATTAATTGAATATCCTTACCATTTGTGAAAATGTATCATTATTAGACACTTTACACGAAATCCACCATCCTTTGGATCTCCTCCTCCATGAATCAAATCTAGAATCACACCACTAGACTACCTATATTTTCTCAAAAATATTTTCTGACATCCACTATTTGATTTCCATTATGGTTTTCGAAGAGGGTCTCGTATTTTAATCATCTTTGAGAGGTAGTCTTTCATTATTTTTTTGTATTTTTGGTTTCACGTTTGATTTATTCTACAAAGATATCTTTATTTGTTGAATGGTGATTATTTAATAGTGTTTTAAGCCTTTTTATTTTCTCAGTTTCCCATTTTTATTCAACTATTGGTCACTCTAGGAGAGTGTATTTTTTATGGACTTGATGTGGAAATAAGGAGCCACGTAGAGTTTAGTTAGTTGTTTTATTTTGTTTATATTTCCCAAATAGATCACCAAATGTTATCATACGTATTTTTCATTATTTATTTTATTAGTGTATTACAAACATGTCATATTTTAGAAATTGAAACTATGGATTTTATGTTTGAGGGAGTTGAATGTAGGTTAAGGTTTTTATTTTATTTTATACAGCTTCATATATTATTTTTTCAACATATCTGGGTTTTTTTGACAATCAAATTTAAGGATTCATCTATTAAGTTTTTATTTATATTTTTTCTAGTGGTTATATTTATTTTTGGGTAAAATTATTCCCGTTGTGTTGTTTTTGATTCCCCCGTGCATGTTTTCTGCCTGAGGGGGGGTCAGGAATGTCCCTTGGATACTATCAAGATATAGATTGACATTCCTCCCAAAAAAATTGATAATTTAAAACATTTTAAAATGTGTTTCAACATGAGTTTTCAATCATCATTTTGAAATATATAAAACACTTCCCTCACATAGATGGATTGGGAAACAAATACCCAATAAAATCCATGAGTGGCCTATAAATGATGAAAAATGTCAACTTACAAATAATAAACATGTAAAAATTATTCATTATTAATGTATAAAATTATTATAATCATTCATCTCTTGAACCTCTAAATATTATATCATCCACATTGATAAACACTTTCAGTCAAACCATAAAATAATTTTTTATATAATGATTATGAGTAATACCTACTTTTGAAAAGTTATGTTTCCTTAATAAATCATCTAACCTTAAATAACATGCTCATAGTTTTTGTTTCAATACATACATCACCTTTATCAATTTAGAAACATTATTATCAAATTAAAAAATGAGAAAACGATATGTTTTATGTTGTAATTACCCATTAGTAAATGGTAATTTTACATCTAGTTGGGATACCGTAAATTTCTTTGGGATGAGTCGGTGTGATGATATGACATTCCATGAGTCTTGAGATGTTTTCAAATATTGATATACAACTAATTTAAAATTTAATAATTCTTTAGGCCACTACATTACTTGTTCCAATACATTTTTATATCTTCAAGTTGTTTGAATGCGAGTTTTTTATTCTAGTTTATCATATTTGAGTTTCATATTACTCTTTAATTTCCTATTATATTTTTTCATTTATTTGGAATTTAAGAATGATTTTATGTGGAGTAATTATTTTCTTAAATTACATTACCAGTTTACTCCAAAATACAGAAATTCATTGAAATAATTAAATGTGGAGTTTCCCATATTATAATTATCTACATTCACATTGGATAATCAATATCTCATTATTACTTATTTATAAGTTGAATAAAGTTAATCTTTTATGAAAATAATAGGTTGGATATGAACCAATAATGGATTCATGGTAATAATTTGATAAATTAATATGATTATGACGTTAAAAATTTCATAAAGTTTTCAATATTTCATGTCAATGACCCTTCTAAAATCATGTGTTTTTGTATACATTGTCTTTATTGAAGAAAACATAGTCAAAAAGTGTTGTACGAATATTGATGTATATATGGATCAATTTATCAATTGAGACAAAACAAGGATTGTTTGTACATAAATCATATATCTGATAACAAAACTAAGTATTCCCTATTCACTTCACTACTATTGGATAACTACCAATTCACATAGCATCTGACATGAAATTTCCATTCGGAATCCCTATGAAGCTCTCATACAACTCATAGAGAGAAAAAATAATTAAATTCTTGAACTAGTAGAGAATGTTTTTTTTAAAATAATCTGTTTCACTGGGAAAATGTTTAATAAGAAACACATATGATTGAAGAAGAAACACGAGAATCATAAAATGATATGAAGGAAAAATATTCTAAATTAATGAAATAATGAATATTATTATGAGGAAGATAAGTAAATGTAAATTCTGAATGGTTATATGACAGAGATGATGGGGATAATGTTTGGCATGAGATCATCACAGGGATTCTAATCTAGATGTTTTTTTAGATTTTATGCTAATACTTATTAATCCAATAGTACTGAAATACACATAGAATCCCTAGTAATTTTATTAACATAATGAGAGAATCCTCACCAATCCTTTATTTAGATCCAATGATCAATGGAGACATATATATATCATTAATTATCTCTCCATTTCCTTACAACAATATAGTTTTCTAAAATATAATAAAGTGGACAAAGAATCCTTAGTTTTGTTATTTACATATATTTGGACTAATAAAACCCTTAAGGAAGATGTAATGGAAATGTTATGACATACATTATATATTTTACTAAAAATTTATAAAATGAAATGTGATTTAATTTTATTTATTACATGAAGAGTTTTTTTTATTTTGGAATATTTGTTTTTTTCATGTGTCATGCCTTTGTAGGGAGAGTAATGACACTGTCTCATCTCAATCATAGAGGTAATATTAATGGCTTCATGATGAAATCATTGTCTATATAATTACTGTATTATTTCATATTTATGATTAATTATTTTTCAGTGTTACTTATATAATAATTTTTTTTCTTATATATGTGTATTAATTTGTTTTAGTTGGGGTGTTATGTCTAACATTCATTCTTCTTCTCACTTAAAACTATTTTCCCTTACAGTGTCTAATTTATCACCATCCTTTAAATATCATCCACTACATTTTTAGGAATAGAAATGTTGTTGCCTATGCTCAATCATATAGGTAATGAGGATTTTTTCAATGTAAAATCATTTTTGAGTGAATTAATTTGTTGTTTCAGGTTTACGTTTAATTTATATCCTTCCAGTATTAGTCAAATAATAATGTTTTTCTTATACGGGTGGATTATTTTGTTTTAGTTGGGGTACTCTGTCTGAATTTCTTGATTCTTCCCCCTTAAAACCTCTTCACCACCATAGTTGTTATTTTATCACTTTCTTTCAAATTACCTCTAATGGTTTTTTAGGAAGAGAAATGACACGACCTCTGCTCAATTAATGAGTTAATCTTGAAATTTTCACAATAAAAATTATTTTACATAGAATTAATTTATTATTACTTATTTATGTTTAAATTATTTCTTTTTATTATTACACACAAAATGTTTTTTTCATGTACAGGTGGTCTTTTTGTTCGATTTGGGGTACTCTATCCATTTTTCATCACATTCTTCGTCAAACATCCATAGACTTCTTCTCCCTCAAAACCATTCACCCCTATAGTGATGACATTTATCACCTTCTTTCATGTTCCCTCCACTTCTCAATAAAATAAGAAATGTTGATATTTTCACAGTAAATTATTTATGCATAGAATTATTGTATTATTTCATATTTATGTTTAATTTATTTATTTTTCTTATTAGTAATAATTTTTTTTTCTTATATAGGTGAAATCGTTTTTTCTAGTTGATGCAGTTTTTTGATGTAGCTCATGTAGTGTTTGATGTTCGATAATTCGAGTCAATAGAAATAATGGTAAAATTGAAAGTTAGGATATTTTTAAAACTTTTGGATATGTAGGAACAAGACAAACCTCAATCTGACACATGATGTGACTTTTATAATTCCATGTATAACTTTCTATTTTTAATTTATAGTAATTTTAGAAGAAAGTCGTCTGACTCGATGTGGCTATAAGCAGTTGAAAATCATCATTTGACTTTAAAACTTTTCTCTAAATAAAAACCAAGAAAATGCACAATTTTTTTCTTTTCAATTTGGGTCATCGATTCAAAAATCATTTTTGATGTGTACGAATTGTTCCCATGTCAAACCAACACACGATATGATCCATACGAGTCCATATGCATTTTTCATGTTTAAAATTTCATTTCACTAAAAAATACATGTGATGTACTCAAAAATAAGAAAACACATTAGGATTATTTTGATACAATAGTAAAATAATTTATATGTGATTTAGAATGTGTAGGAATCAACTGCACCTCAATTTGATGCACGGTGTGACTGGTATGACACTAAATGCATCTTCATTCAAAATTGACAACAATTTTATTAAAAAAACAATTAGAACTAATAAAAACCAAACAAACACAAACATATTATTTTTATACTTTATGAAAATGATCAATATTTATTTAAAACCTACATGAATTAGCCGCACCTTAATCGAAAGCACGGTGTATCGAACATGACTCCAAGTATATGTTTTAATTTAAAATTGACACCAATTTTTGTGAAAAGGTGAGTTCACATACTCAAAACCAATAAAACTAATTATATATTTTTAAATCCATTAGTAAAAAGATCCATATGTCATTTGTTTTTTTTCAGGAATTAGCTACACCTCAATCTGATATGCAATGTCATCAGTATGAGTCAATGTGCATCTTTAAATATTAAAATCACATTTTAGTAAACAAGATAAGTGTCATAATCAATGCTGATACAAAATATTCATATTATTTTGTTGCATTATTAAAACAACCCATATGTAATTTAGGACAAATAGGAATCATCCTCACCTCAATTCAATACACGGTCAGACTGGTATGACTCAAAGTGAAACTTTTTATTTATAATTTTCATCAAATTTATTAAAATGGACAACTATTCTACTAAAAACCAAAAAAATGAATTATAATTATTATGATACAATTAAAAATTATTCATCGATTATTTATTATGTGTGGGTGTTATCCACACATCAATATGGTACACGATGTGCCCAGTTGGGATCAAAGGGTTCGTTATCAATTTAAAATCCTCATTTTAGTTCAAAAACAACCACTCATTGAAAACTGATCAAATGCACTCGGGATTTCATTCTAATTTAGGAGAATGATTCATAATTAATTTTTTATCAATAGGAATCCTTTTCACATAAAACTAATACATTATGTGATATGAATGAGTCAAACGTGATTGTTTCTAGTTTAAAATGAAATTTTAGTTAAAAAGACAACTAATGTAATCAAAACCAAAAAAATTCCTATTTTATTGATACATTAGGGAATCTTTTCACATGTAATTTAAGATATTTTGGAATTATTGACACCTCAATTTGATTCATGGTGTGACCAGAGTGACTCCAAGTTCTTTTTTATTTTATATTGACATCAATTTTAAAAAAAATAACAATTTCAATTAATTTATTTCTTTATATTAATAGTAACATAATTTTTTTCCTTATATAGGTGAATTATTCTGCTTAGTAATTGGACGAGTATGGATATGATTAAAATATAAAGGAACATTGATGTTTTTGAATGTATGTAATAATTTTTATTTATGTAATTGTATAAACCAATGTTTGTAATGTATATAATATAGAGTTTTGTTCTTATGTTTGTTTTTTAAATTTCACCTCATTCAGATCCTATATTTGGTTTTTTTATATCTTGTGTGTTTATAGTTCCATGTTGTGTTGTAACAACACAATGCAGTGCAACCCAATATCATCACTTTTAAATGAACTGATAAAGTCCACATTTTTCAGCAAAAAATATGAGCTCTAATAAATTTCCATTTTATCAATGATAAAAAAGCACTGATAAAAGTTCATGCATTTTAACATCTCTCATACAGTTTGTACTTTTATATCACTGATAAAGGAAATTTCTTGTGCTGTTAAAAGCCATTATTTATGTAGTTTTCTTGGATGTCCCACTCTTCATGGAAAAAATGAATGGATATAATGGATTGTGAGCTATCTCTAGTTAATATTGAAGGATAAGCATTATTTGGTAATGAGAATAAGATTGGTGGAACAACTAATATAAAATTAATTTATTATAGATAGTGGTGGGGTCATACTTAAGTGGTTTTGATGGATGAGAAAAATGCAATTGTGGGACGGTGATCCTGTGGATGTTTGAGTGTGGGGAGTGTGAAACACATATGGTAAATGTTGAATGTTGAGTTGAGGTTCCATTGGTTGGTTGTGATCCACCTTTGGGTAAATCTTATTGTTTGGATACTATAGATACAAATTGATCAGTTAATAGTGTAAAGAATAGATCGAGCTAGATGGAATCAAGGGGAATTCATCTTGGGGAATGGTGTTGGTTATAGGGGTTGGCTTCAGTTTTGACTTGTTCAGTTCCTAGAGATTTAAATTAATATTGGGTAGTGACTTCTGAACATTTGGAAATGATCTATGTCTATTAGGTTATGCACTATGGGGAGGATCATACTGGGAGTGTTTCGGTTGACTCACCTTGGGTAATGTAGTGTCATGTTGGCGTTATTTCATGAGATGATCTAGTGATGTTGACCAAAACTTATCTTTTTCTTTGTGTGTTTAATTTTGAGTTTAAGAAGATGTGTCCTTAGGGAGAATCTATTTTTATTGTGAATCTGATTGAGGAAAATGTTTTGGGGGTAGTACTTTTTCATTGATTCGATAATTTTTACGACACAACTATGTTTTAGATGGAAAATCGATAAAGAATGTTATTTGGTTGGGACTTTGTCTAACTATTTTGGTTTTGAGGGATTGGGAATTCTTGAAAGTGTGTCTTGGGGTCAAGATATTATAATGTTGGGAGAATGTAAGATCCCAAACATTCGTGAAGGATCATGCTTGTTAATTGTTTTTGGATAAACAATTTTTATTGTTAAAAAATTGTATCTGAAGTTATTGAGGAGTATAAGAAGAGTTCAAGGGGTGTGGGACAGGAAAGTAGGTGAAAAGTTTCTAAATTGTACATAGAGCATGGTCGGTGCATAATTAGTGTATATTATGCTCCTCACCTAGAAAACAGCGTGACATGGGAGAAATTCAAGATAGAGGGATAGTGCATGATTACCACAGTGTTTTCAATACATTACAGGCTTCCCTCGGTTACCCTGTGACCAAACAACCCTTAGATAGTTGCATGTACATGGTTTGGGAAACTGTGCAGGAAAACCATGATCACTTTTAAATGTTGAAAAAAAATTCATATTGTCCTTGTAAATATTTAGAAATCCCCACCTTATTTTTCCTCCCTTTTATCCCCCTCTACCCTAGGTGAGAAAATATGAGCCCCATCATCCTCCATGGATGGTTCTACTTAGTTTCTTCAGATTTTGGGGACCGTTTTCATTCTATTCAATGATCTGGGTGATTTTAACCCTCCGCATTTCTCCATGTAGAATCTATCATCTTCTTCTGAACCCCTAAAAACCTCCTCTTTTCAGAATGATTTTTTAATGTAATTTAGTGAGGGTATGAGTTCAAATTAAGGGTGGAGATTAAGAAATAATTCTTAAAGAATCATGAGGATGGGGGTCTTTAGGATTTTTCCAATAGTTTGATGTTTAATTCTCATATATAGCTGTTTCGATTTGTTTCTTTATTATGTTTTATTATATATTCTTATGGAATGTATTTTGGGCCTTAGATTGAAGTGTGAAACCGTTCACAAAACCCATTTGTCTGTTATTGAGTGAGACCAAACCTAGGACTACACATTGGGTAGGACTCACCCATGTCAATGATGAATAAAATTTGTAAACATTGAGATACGGAATTATTGGAGAAAAATGATTATAAAAGAGTAATTGTTATTTGATTAGGGTAAATGGGTTAATTGAAATAAATTTATGTTGGGTTTTGTAAGTGAATAAGTGGTTTGGAAATGGTTTTGATGGTGTGTTTTGGGTATTTGACCTAATGAATGATTAATTGATTGAAAATTTATGTTTTGGAAATGGGGGAAAGCCCCCCCTGACATTTTGAAAATGGTTTCAGGGTTGTATTGTTTGGTTAAAATGGAAATAATTTCCTTGGGGCATATATTATTTTTTTTAAAATATAATACCCTTGTTTTAAAGGGTGGATACAAGATGTTTTCAATGAGAATTTATAAATATTCTCATTTCCATGATGTAGTTATAAAGGTCCAGTGGGACAATAGTAATTGATGGGATATGAAGGTGAGTATGATAGAACCCATACAATTATTATGGCATGTTATCAATATTTTAAAATGAACTAATTGAAGAATGAGAAATGTTGATCATATAACATAAGGGGATTTTGGGTATGATGTGAAAATGGGTTAAATGGGTTAATGTATGAGGATTGGTGAATATTATTACTGAGATTTGGAATAAAAAATGGGAATTGGGCTAAAAATCTATGTAATATAAATGAAAGAAATGTGTTAATGGGTTATGGAACAATTTTAATTCTCCTGTTTATTATTAGGGATAATGATGTCTATTTATATTTATTGTTCTTGGATTGTGATATGGTATATGTATTAAATGGATAAATAAAACTTTTTCCATCGGTTTTTGGTGGCAAAAAGGACTAAAGATCCTCCTATGGGTTAGGTTGGACTGATGCTGTAACCCCAGTTAAGAATAATGATTTAGTGAGTTTGACCGATGCTCTATTCCACTAATGACTGCATTGGATAAAACTAACTGAAATGAGGATCCAAGGAAAGTGTTACATAACGAGTGGTTTGGATTTTAGACTGAGGGACTATTGTTCTCTACATAAGGTCATGGTTTGTTGGGATATCAGACTGAGGCTATATGTTTTCCAAACACATGGACATGGCCTGCCAACCATATCATGGCTCCGATTTAAGTTGATAATTATGATTACTAAATTCATTGTGAGTAGTAGTGTATATAACCGTTTATTCATGAAAAATGATTTTCTTAGGCCATTAAATAAAATAGGTAAATTCATAACACATGGAACATGAGACGAAAATGAATTTATTAATGAAGATAGTATAAGTAATGAAATTGTAATAATGATGAAAATGGATTAAATGAATATGATATTTTAAGGGTATGCAATTAGTTGTGAGTAGTTAAATCCAATTTGATTAAATGTGTCTATAACTAACTGTACCTTTGAATTATAATCCCACTTTGACCTCAGTTAATTTTTTTTGGTCAATTCTGTGGAATTTGATTGGCAAATTGATATTTGATATTTGATTCAATGTTTTCATTGATACTTGTTTATGTAGTGAACTTGTTACCTATTAACTCATTTGTATGAACTAGATATTTCATTATAATCCATTGGTGGTGGTCAACTGAGTTGTAATCAAACACTATATAGGAAACCATGGAACTTGTGTACCCAAGAAGATATTAATTGTTTTAGGTACATATTCAAGATGGGAATATTGTTTTGGTTGTGATTGGGATGATGGGTTAGATCATGGAGGTCAGTACTAGGGTGGGACTCAGATTTGGTGTTAGTGATTTTTTTAATTTTGGTCTTGGTTTACATTGCATGAATTCTGGAAATGTAGTGTATTAATTAGATTTTGTTATATCTTATGTACATGGTCACCTACTAGTTTTTTGTTTCATATTGTCCATTTATTGTTCTGGTGGTTATTTAACCTGGTTGTGTTACTTCTATAGTTCATTCAATATGATAAGTGTGTATAGTCCCCCGTTGTTCCTCTTTAGACCCACACAACTAGTCAGCAGCCTCTGGCATATGGGGTGGCACACCAGACATCAAGTGATGACACAGCTCAAGGAACTAGTTATATTTCCTTTAGGGATGGGGATGTTACAGAAATATATAATATAATAAATGAAAACATAAGATGTTATAATGAAAAAATAAGACAATATAAGGAATTGAAAAAATAAATTGAAAATTATTAGTGTATTATTAAATGATAGTGTTCCATCCATCTACAAAATATATTAGCTGAAACATCCTTTATGACTAATGATTTCTTATACTTCACCATTTCATAGTTAGTGGTATCCAATAACCAATGATAACATATATCAAAATTTTATATGTTTTAAGAAATAAACTATAATGGAATCCAAGATTCAATCTAGGATTTTGATAATAACAAAATGATTCATCAAAAACACTCCCCAATAATTACATAAAAAATATCATTAGAAACATACCCCCCAAAAAAAGAAAGAAATTCATCCACTAAATAGGGTGACAGTATTGTTTACCAATGACATCATTCTTAAAACTATTCCCATAATTTGATGATAATGACCCATAAAATTCATTCCACCTTATAGAATAAAATACGTGAGAAAAATAATATTTCTACTAGTTGGTGTTCAACATATTATTGCATATATATGATCCAACCATCTGAATGACCAATCATTTTAATTTCATCAAACCATTTCCTTCTCCCCACCATTAATTTGTTTCTTAATGTTATGAAATTCCTTAATTAACCAATGAATATTCTTGAATATCTTCACCTGACACTGGAATGAGAGATACCAAATATTAATTGTTAAAATCGTCATGGTCCACTGGGAATAAGTGCATGAAATGATTGATCCCATAAATTATTCACCATAAAACATTTCACTAACCCAAAACCCATATACATGAACATTAGGAAAACCACTTAATAGTTTATAATCTATGAGACCTAGGTTGAGATGTACTTGGTTAGACGTGACTAAATAAAATGAGAATGGAACTTTAAAACCCCCCATAGAATATAGTATAAGACACCATAATGTGTCTAGTAATATTTTAAGCTCATTTCTAAAACTAGGGAAATGACTATGTACTAACCCTTAACTGAGAACACTTCATTAAAGGATACACAGTATGAAATTATACCGATGGAAAAAAAACCTAATTGGAATTTTTGACCAATTTGGTTCCAAAATAGTTATGTTGAAACTTATATCCCAAATCCCCCACAAATGAGACTATCAGTTTCATCTATTCCAATGGAAAATGAGATGAGATGGTTCAAAATTATCATAAATTACCCCTTCCCTATCCATTTATTTATAATGATAAAAAGCATAACATCGTACTTATAGGATATGACTGTGACTCTCATATCATAGAAATAAATATTATAATGAACTCATGGAGCAACTATATTCATAATATTTTAGAAAAACCACTTCAATGACAATGACATTTACAGAATCCAGTCCAAGGGAATTTTAATTGAGAATGCTGATCAATATTTCTCCAAGAATATACCTCTATCTGAAAGGTTCCTAGATACTATTCTCATAATACATATTTCCCACATGTGAAAAATATTCTCCTTTTGACATAACATTCATACCAAACTATTATAATAATCATTTCAATAAGGATATAAACCTAAAAATATATCTATAGAAAAAAACAAAAAAAAACATAACCATCACCTCAAATTATATATTATGTTATCAGAACTAATATAAAACACATGTAATCCTGAAATGAAAATCAAAGAATAATATCCATCTGTGGTACTACTAGTAATTTTAACACACTTCATACCATTTAATCATTTAACAATAGGGTTTATAACTTCTAATACATAATGTTAAACCAACACCAAATAGGTCATTTAAAATATTTATTTATAGAAAACATTTAATATTTTAGCATTAATAATTAAATTTATTAGAAACCAATTTAATGAAATTTTTTTAAATTTAATGTCCCTAAAAAACCATACAGTGTGACCATTTTTATAAAAAATATTTAAATAATAACATGAATCAATTCTACGTTTGATGAAAAAACAGGCATAATAGATGGTAATTATATAATTGTTTTAGAATATGAGGTATATTGGTGTAATATTTTCACAAAATTCCAATTTTTTGAATTGTAATTTAAAAAAGAAATTAATTTTTTTTTCATAACAAAATAAATTTAATAGTTTATAACATTATTCAAAAAATCCTATTTTAAAACTAGTTTTTATTATAGAAAATGAATAAAAAATAATAAAAAATAAGTTCTATATTTTGAATTAAAAAATTTCATTTTAAGAACATTAATCAACATAATCGTGTAACACATAATCTTCAATTATATTAATTAATCATTTCATTCTAAATAAACTATATATTAATTCATGGTATATTATTAAATAATGTGATAGAAATAAAATTTTCAATATTTTTTAATTTTAATTTATTTATTTGAATTTAAATTTTGAATCCATATTAAAAAAATATATTTGGGTAATTTTTTTATATTTATTAGAAATAGTTGATTTTTAGTTGAATAGTGAAAAATAATTATTTAAAAAATAATATAAATTTTATAACCTTATATGGATATAATAATGGCAAAAATATTTTAACAACCTTTCATATAGTAAAAGAATATATATCCAAGAAGTATGATAAATCAGTTAAAAAAATATGGCTGAAAAAAACAATATATGATTAGAATTTCAATCAAATAATAATAGTTTTTTATTTTTACACTACTCATATTATATTCACAATTTTCCCTTTAGATTTGGTCTTATTAAAATCTTTGTAAATCTAATGTTATTTTACATAATCTGATTAATTCCAAGGCAATCAACATTCTGAATGATATTTTTATGAGTTAAATTTGATCATCAATATGAATAGTTTGTCGAAAACTATATTTTATTACTCTTTATGAACATATGTTAAAACTTATTTATTAAAAAAAATTAATTGAAATTTTAAAATATAATAGATATTATTAATCATAATATTTTATATTATTTAATAATGAAAACTTAATTTTACTTCATAATGAGTAGAACATATCATAGAAACATATCAGTAAGGTAAGGGACAAAAAAGACTAACAAGAGGGTTAAAATAAAGATATATGGGATAAAATTACTTGAAAACATTATTAAATCATACTAGTTGAATTTATTTTGACCTTTTGTAATCCCAATTTTTAAAATCTCTTAATTTTAATCAACGTTCACATAATAAATTCATTATTATATATTAATATTATAAACTATTGTTTCTTTCACACAAACCCCACTTATAAAAGGGCACCACCTCACAACACTTAATGAAAGATTACATGCCCCAAATCATGAAAAATACAAACACATGATCCATAGACATATTATTTTTCCTTTCCTAGACGTTTTTTCACCTCAATATTCAAATTTATTTAGACTTAATTTGTAATTTGAAGATAGTTACTAAAATAATATGATTGTTTTATTAAAAAAAATTATGGAACCACATAATTTTTTTAAAATAAGTATATTTAATATATTAATATGTTTATATGTTAATGGTATATACATATTCAATCTCTATTCTATCCCATTGAAAATGAAAATAACTCCAATGCTTATGTATATAATACCTTATCCTTTCAGCAACATAATTTGTTTTTATCTCCGTTTCTCATAGATTGTAATAATGATGTAGTTAATGAATATATATGAAATTTATGACATAATTTTGATTTAATGAACAGATAATATCATATATATCCTTACCTTAATATATGTTATAAAATATAATCTTTTCCTTATGAATGACTGGACTATCAGATCTGTGAATCAACGTGAATTACTATTTTATTATAAAAATACATGGATGATAAAAAATTATTTTCAATGATTTAAAATTATATAAATGAAATTATTAAAAATATAGATCTTATGGAACATTTTTACGATACCTTTGTCAAACATCAAAATAAGAAAATATTTTTTTAGGAATTGACTGAAAAACCTTATGAGTTTGACATACGATATCACTTTTCACAGATAGATTCCAAATAATTATAAAAGGAATATATCAATAAGATTTATATTAAAAATTAACAAATAAATAATTTAATAAATTTAAATATATTATATCGTATTTTATTATTCCTTTTATGGAGCAGGAATACGAGCTAAGGGTTTTTTCATCAGAATTTTATTTTATTGAGCCATATTTTACATTATACACCTAATTTCATTTATTTGGTGTATATTGTACATCTTTTAATGATTATACCATGAATTACCATTATTTAATTTCATTTTATTTTTAAATTAATTTTTTCATCAGTATGGGGATTTTTATAAAAATGTTATTAAATAGGAAAGGATTTATATTATAATCTCAATATTATTTGCGACTTTTTATGGTTAAAATTAAAATTTAATAGTTTTATTATATTTAAATTCATAAACATAATTTATATTATTTTCCTATGTTTATTGTTTGTTTTCATTGATTCCCTTAATGTATTTCTCACTTTAGTACCCGAACACCGAAATATTGTTATAAAACAATAATTACTATGAATTTTATATTGGAAATATTTTCCATCCAAATATATATTACTCCAAAAACAATTATTGAAAATTATATACTTATAAATTATTTATAAATTATTTTATACTATTGTAGTATTTACGTATAATTTTTTAAAATGAAACTATTTATTTATCTCAGAATGATTTTATTGTCTTTATTTCAAAAAGTGTGAAAGGAATTTAATTTTTTAAATATATAACATATATGGTTTTTCCCATAATTATAACTATTATTAATTATTGGGATTCCTCTTCATGATTCCAAGATTTTTATAAAATATATAATTTCAACTTTTTTAAAAAAAATTCAATAATTATATTGAAATAAGGAATTACATTCAAAAGAGTTGAATTTTTTATAATGATTTAAAACTTCACATTTAAAAAATGATTCAAATTATTTGAGGGATATTATTTTTATTTTTTTTCTTCCTTTTCCAATTCTGATTCTCAAATGAATTACTTTATTTATATACTATATTTCTAATTTACTAAATCTCCCTTATAATTAATTACTGATTTATGGATTATATCATTTATTCCGATCACTCAAATTCTAATTATCATGTTATCTATCATGATTCCATATTCATTAGACATTAGTTTTCATATTCAAATAAATATTTTTAATGTCATGACTATATTTACTATTACTAACACTACATTGATATTTCTTCAATATTATACAATTTCTATAAAAGGTTATAGTTGATGGATACATATTAATAAATATATTTCATTTACTAGGTAAATATATATTTTCTATATTCATTATATATATATAATGATCGATAATTAATATTTATTTTAAATTATATTTTTGATTCAATATATGTGGAATGAATTGATAATATGTGACTAATTTGAGGATACATGTAATATGTATCCCCTAAATGCAGCAATATGTCACATAAGAAAATAATTCATCCATATTAGAATGGTATTTCATGTATACCAACCCAATCATCAAAATTTCTCATAATAACACCTTCTTGGTGAGTTTTATGTTTTCATGGAAGACGACCTTCAAGAAATGATCATGAAATCATATATAATGCATGTACATCATTAATATTTTTGTGATTATTGACTATACAATTGTAATGTTGATATTTTCAATGAATATTATATATATTCCAAATTTATCGATTAGATTCAATATGTATTGATTATTAATCAACCATATTCTCAATCCATTATCAACTAATGGAAGTTACCACGTTTCTCCTTCACTTACTAATAATCTAAGATAACCATTTTTCATGTTTCTTTTACTTGTATATGAAGAATAAATATTTTAATGATATTATGGAAATATATACTGTTTTTTCATGCGTGGTTTTATTATACCAATGTAATAAAATAATATACGATATTTTTAATCTCCATGGTTTGTAAGGATAATCGATCCTTCATGTTAATATACCTTTAATATTTTTCTAATTTAATATTGTAAACAATGTTTATGGGTCACTAGAGACATGTTCATTAAATTTTTATTCAATTAATGGTGTTATGGCTCCAATGACCTATATTTTTGTCTAAGTTTTCAAACAAGTGCATTATGATAATATATTACAATATTGAATAATTTTGAGGGAATATTTTCATTGGATAAATAGTCATGATGTTATTCATAATTATGAGTGTGAAATTATTTTGAAATAGTATATAGTGGATGAAATAGAATTAATATAAAAAAATGAAATATATTTATTGATTCATCATTTGAGAAAGTCAATACCACTAATGTTGGAGCTATGAAAAACATTGCTATATTGTGGAGTCTAGAACATGTTACAATTTATAACGTCACATGTATGATGAAACCAATTTCCAAATAATGCGATGAATCTATTTTAGATATCACTGTACGATATAGGACTCCACACATTAATGTAACTACTAATACACATATATATATATGTATATGTATATGTATATATAAAAAATGGGTCATGTGAAATTACATGAAATTCATATATTTGGGATGTAATGAAATGGAACATGTTATTAAAGATTTAGCCTGTGCACGGGAATATTCTAATCAATTCATTTAATTGATCTAAAAAACAAAAAAATGTTATTAAATATAAATTATAGAATGGAGAAATTTTAAAATAATATTATACAAAAAATATTTTCCCTTATATAAATTAGTTTAAATTGAGTGGAATTAGATAAACCTATATCAAAGGGAAGAGGAAAGTGTTACTGAATATGAGGGAACCATCACCTGATTAATGATGAATGAAATAGGCATCATAAATTTTCTATAAAGAAATATTGACAATTTATTTTATTTGAAACTATTGTGAATGGATTTTACATCTATGAGTTGTTGGATTCATATCAATAATATAAGTACAAAACAAAGTGAGTTAGTGATTTGGACACCTTTTTTAAACATACATACTATGGTTAAGCATTTTGGATTACTTATTTACCATGTCAATAGTTGGGTGAGATAGAGATGTTCTCAATAGAGGGAATATTCCAGATTTTCTGGTGTTATGCGAGAGCCTGAAAAGCCGATAATGAAAATATTTAGTGATGATTTGAATCTACCAGAGAAATAGGAGAACAAATATAACGCAAAATCAGGAAATTTTTAGTTTTGGATTTCTATAGTGGTTTTTGATTTTCTAGGATAACAATGCATCAAATCCATGTTATGAAATATCTATATTTTTTCATAAAATTATGAATTTTATTTGGCATTGTTTCAATGTGTTCTCTAAATTTATAGGGTATAAAATGTTTAGGAAGGTATAAATTTCATGAAAGGTGGAATTATAGGAATTCCCCATTAAAAGATGGGAAGGTAGTGAAATTCATTAATATTTGGTTTCACGATGTTTATGAGATTCTTGAAAGTATGTTTCAGGAAATTCTTCTAAGGAACATAATAAGAAATCATGATGTTACGTGATTAAAAAAATATCCCAAAAGGAATATTACCCTAAATTTTCACAAGGAAACTTCATTTCATGAAAATGACTGATTAGTCTCATGAAAAGGATTAAAACAGTGATAATTTTATTTAATTGGGTCAAAAGTTCTATATGTAGGTCGCCACCCCTCTCATTTATAATAGCAAGACATGTTGATGATCTGAAGGATCATCAATCATTAATGTACATTGTGAAGTTTTAATTACATTAATGTTTAAAAATAATATTTTTTTTCTAAGTAATGATATTTTTTAATGGGTTCAAAATCGTCACAAAATGTTGTGGATTTAATGAAAGTGTGAAGATCCATGGAAAAAACGGAATTTTTAATGAAATTGGTGAAATTTTTTTTCTACAAAGTTAAGTTTCATGGAATTGGATGTTATGGTAAATACTTGATGACATTGAAATGCATATTATTATTCAATAAAGACATTTTTAATAAGGATGGTGAAGCTACTCTGGTTGTATTCATAATCGGTTTGTGAATGAGCATTGGGGAGATTATTGGGGACTAATTAGTGCATCAATTGTCATTCATTGATGCCTTGTATTGTATAATGTGTCGATGATATTTCGTTTGTAATGTAGTGAGAAAAGGGATAAGATAAAAAGAGTTACCCATGTGTGGAAGTGAGATGATTTCAAACCTTATGAGGTAATTTATCTCATAGAGATAATGTATCTTCCTAAAAAATTGTACATGTAGTAACCATTAGGATAGGAGTAACATTACATAAATCTGACACTCCAACATTATTAGTGTAATGACCCATGTATTTATGGAATAATAGTTTTGATTTCTAATAATACTTATGAATTAGATATTAATTTTATGTTAAAGGTTAAATTTTTTAGGATAGCACACTCAATATGCAACAATGGGTTTCTCCGAAATCTTACTTTGCATAAAACATTTAGTTATACTGATAAATAAAAAAATATTATTATTATTATTATTTTAAATGGTTGTTAATGCCTAGAAATTGGAATGGCGGGAATGAATAGTGTCAACTAAATTCTAAAATATCATTTACATGGGTTTAAATAATGATCCATTGGTAACCAAATTTATTAGAAATGGAAAAAAATTAACTAAATATAAGGGATGTGTTTTTATAAAATCCTTTTTAAAAGAGATAAAAATTATAGTTATAAAATCATATCACTATTTATGTATTTTAATTTAATATATGTTATATATTAAATTTAATTATTTAAATTCAACTTATGTGTTTTCTATATATGATATATGAAAAAATTCAATTTTTTGGATAAAAGAAGTATTTTTCTAAAAATGTAGTTTTACAACCTTTTCATGGAGAACCCTTTTTGAAGTTTTTTTTTCACTTTTATATGTTCTATTTGAAAAATTAAACTTCTTATATAGAATCATGACATCAAAATTAACTTTCTTTGAGTTTTTTATATTTTTCTGATAAATATCATTTTTTTCATGATTAGTAAAAATTCATTAAATTTTAATTGAAATCAAATTTTTTCAATGAGATAATTTATTTCGATAAATAGAAATATTTAAGGATTTTAATGTATAAATGGAATATATTTTTATAATTTAATATAATAATGGTAATTGAATGTAATTTCATATTGAAATTGGAAATAAACACATGCCAATGTTTTGATAGTTATTTCTTCTTAAAAACACACTTTTTTGACAATGGGAATAAATTTTAAATTAATTTTTGAAAATTCAGTGTTTTGAATTTGGAAAAATGGATTCCGTATTTTAATCCTATGGTTCAGATTTTATAAATAGGTACCTTTTATTTTTGGACATTAAGAAAATAACTTTAGTAATTATTTTATTTATCATGGTTAAAGGGTAAATCTAGTAAATAAGGGTAAACAATAATATTATAATAATATAAAACAACCCTAACACGTGTACTAATCCTATTGGATGAGATATTTCAGACCATTGGAATCCTTTGTTAATTTTTGGGACCTCATGGATCCACTTGGGTGTGATAATGAAATTTTTAAAAAATGAATTTAAATTAAATAGAAAAATTACCTAGACATGTATCTTTTAAAAAAAAATTATGTGGTTATATAAGTGACATATTCGACTATAAAATTTCATTATAAAGATAATTGTTTTTTTCTAAATAAAGATATTTTATTTATATTTTTTGGATCGTAAATAAATAAATTTAACTACGAAACAATGATGATGGAGTGATTTCTTCATTAATTAAAGATTCAAATAAATGATTTAATAAATATTAAAATAAATTAAATTTATGTATTCTGATGCCATACACGAATTTTATGGATGATATTGACATATTATATTTGATTTAATGTGTTTTTTAAGGAAATAAGTTGTTATTACTTAACTAATAATTATATTATAGTGTAAAAATTGACATAAATGCGTTTTAAAAAATTACAATTATATTAAAATATATAATAGGTTTAAAAAACTATAATTCAGAAAAATAAGTGATAACATTTTACAAATATCATTATTGATATTCTTATGATTCTATTGGAATTTTATAGTAAATATAGTTACCATATAGTTTGAAAATCTAAGAATAAATCGTAATAGTTAATGTTTTTAACTAAGCATTAAAGATAAAAAATAATTTTAATTTTGAGACCTAAACTCTTATAAAATATATTTTTTGAGAGTATTTCTACCCAAAAGCGTATTATCATTTAAAAAAATGTGTTTCGGACAATTTTAACATGATAATAATTTTATAATAAAATAATATTCCAATACCTTCCTAATGCGCCCCTCATCCATTTTATTAAAGGCCACTACCCCCACCCAATTAATCACAATGCTAAAGACCCTTGGATCATCCAACATCAGATAAAATAAACTTCCAACTTCCCTACCATAATCCTAGAACCCTTTACTTGTACAGAAGTCAATTCAATAAATCCTTTTGGCTCAAATCAAAAGGAGTTTCACGTTTTAGAGGTAATGACTCCTCTAAATTTCATTTCATTTATTTTCATTCTCCAATTCCTATGCTCTTATTATTCATTGATTACATAAAACCAGTATCATAAATATACTAGGATGTTGTTATGATAAATATTCTAACTACACTAATGCACATGTAGAGACCCAAAGCTTGACGTACATGGACATTACATTACTTTTGCGGAATACTTTGTACATAACAAAAACACACACACAAGGATCGTAATAGTTTAGTGTCTTTGGAAACTCGGAACGTAATCTTCTAATCGGGGTGAAAGATATCCAATATCTCCCATAAAGATCTTCCCTTTTTTTACCTAAAACCTTTATTTATATCCTGGGGAAAAGAAAACATAAAAGGGTGAGCTCAAATGATCAGTAAGGGTAAACAAAAGAAATAAAAATCTCATCGTATACACAAGCACATAACTTTTGGAAATTTTAACCTGCAAAAGAGATCATAATTTCATAACATGGGATAAATCATGGTAGTGAAATGTAATCACAATAATCATAATCTTAAAACATGTAACTTTGTGGCATACACACATAATCATAGAGAATCATTTCTTGTTAGTCAAGACTCATTGCCAAGACTATCTTAGTGGACAAAGTCCCTTTCTGAATCGAGTAACCCTCGTTTCAGTCCTGTTTCACTGAACCGGTATAACCTACCATTCCAGCCATGTCTATCTCATGAGATATAAAATCTTTACCCAATGCATTGGAGGGAGATATAGGTCCCACCCATCTCATAATGATACCATTCTTATGTGTGCCACAAAATCATAAATCATACATCATTGCATAACCCATGTAATAAAAATGGGATTCTTAAACAACATGACATCATAAAACCATTCATATAAGATAAAGGAATTCATAAACATAATTCCATCACAAAATAGTCAAATCAATGTAAAAATATGGATATAAACAGAACCCTTTATTATCTTAGATGGAAAATAATTTTGATAAAACACTTGAATTGAATTCTTGAGGAAAATATCCTTTCTTCTTCAAAATCAATTTCTTTTCACAAAACATCATGCAATTTTAAAAGAAAGATATTTTATTGAAAATATTAATGAAATATTTTGGAGGAAGGTTCATGAAAATAAGGTTTTATAAAACCGTAAAAATCCGTTCGTGCCGTGTAAGTTAAAAAAACATTCTTCTCGTACTTTTGTCGGAAAGTCAAAAAGTACCTCGTATGAAAAAAACGAAAAAAGATTCCTTTCATATCCTTTACTAAAAACTCACCGAAGGGTAAAATTGTATTTAAACAATTGTAGGTGGATGGAAATAATATTACATATTGAGGAAACATGGATGTGGATGATAAAATACACCCCAGTAAATACTAATGTATAAATAATCTCGGATAAAAATGAGATTGTGATATTTCCCTTACCTTAGGTCCGACTTGCTTTGTAAGTGTCCGAACCTCCTGTATAATGATTTAAATCATGTTATTGACTTATTACAGAATCATATTCATTGTTATGATATCATATATGGTTCACTTATGACATTATATTACCCGTTCTTTTGTAAATTCCATGTTAAAGAAGCGTTTTGGGTAAAATCGTTTCATTTATCGTAGGTGTTTTGACTTGTTGTTCTTGACATCATTATTACTTATATCATGATTTACTCACTTCCAGAATATAAAATATGATTTATATATCATATATATTCCGTATATATATATATATAATAGGTAGATAAATAAAATGCAAAACACCGTTCATGGAGACGGTAGTCCGTACGTACGCATGAACGCTGTTTTCCTTTCCTTATTGTCTTGAAATGGAAGTAAGTAGATGACATACATATGTATATATATACATAAATCCAGTAGCTTTATAATGTCATATATTTCATTATTATTTCTTATATATACATTATAATCATTCTTAAATGGTTAACATGGAGAATGAATCTCATCGCGTCGTGGAGGCGCTAGTCCGTACGTACGCACGAGCGATGATATCATTTCTATAAATATTGAATTGAATTGAAGTGGATTATACAATATATCAGAATCAATATGATGTTGTAATAACTATGTATAGTTATTCTTTATACCATTATACCCATCCATGTAAGGTGGTGGTGGAAAAAAAAGATTACACCACGGCGTGGAGACGGTATTCCGTACGTACGCACGCGCGGTGATTTCTTTTTCCGTAGTATGGATAGATGGTGAAATAGGGGTTTTTCATACTTATAATAACTTATAAGTATATGAGTGATACTGATGTTATTACTTCATAATGAAACAACCTAAGAAGAAGAAGTGGAAGAAGAAAGAAATTGAAAAGATCGGTAATGGATATTACCTCTTCTTTGGAACGCCTCTTTAAATCCTCCACTTAAGGAACTAAGATTGGTCTTTGGAGAAGACCAGGACCTCTAGGATTACTCTAGGGAAGTGGAGAGGAGAAAATGGCAGGGTTTGGCCGAGCTTGAGTGCTCAAATCGGTGTGAGGAGGAGGGGGAGGAGGTGCCCTTTTATAAGGGAGGAGAGGGGCACCTTAGGAATTCTTAAAAATATTAATTTATAATAAATCTAACCCCACTTAAAAACCTCCAAAAATGACTCATATTCGAAGATTAGATGAGATAGGGTTGTAATCTAATCAACCAATCAAATTTAGACATGTTTGGATCTTATTTTAAACCTTATCATTTTGATTTATCCTTATTTAATCTATTTATGTTTATTTGTGGTAATAAAATTCTAAATTTTAAATTATAACAAATAATTACTTATTTGTTGTGAATTTTCCATAATTGTTTACTTTATAACATTATAGACCATATAAATATAAATTTATAATTTTTAAATATTTTTGTGATTTTTAAACAATTTTATAATATGTTATTTTTGTAAAATAACAATAGTGTCAATTTTGACACTATTCATTTATTTGAATTTAAATAAAATATATACAGAAGATATGTTCGAACTAAAAGCTTTAATATATTAATAAAAGGTCATATGTATCTATAAAATTAGTGTATCACATTAAATAGTTCATATAATATTTATTTTATTATTTTTAAAACCATTTATTTGGTTTATCTCTTAATAAAATAATTACTACATCATTTTTGTATAATTATTTAATATACTTATTTGTTGTATAAAAATTTAAAATAAAATCCTATGATGAAGATAAATACATTACCTTTCACAATAATACTTTTACTCGAATTTATCATCTTAAAATCACAATATTTAAATTGTTATATTTATTAAATTATGAAGGTGACAACTTTGGCATCATTTAAAATAAAATAATATAAGTGTCATAATCGCTTTTATAAGGCTCCAAATGGTCAAATATTCGACCATTGGATGCTTATGGTTTACATGTACATGTAAAATAAGTTTTGGTTAGGTATTTGTGAATTTTATGGTCACTATGAGTTTAATAAAAACAATATTCTTGATTTTTCACTAGATAATCAATTTCTGCATCACTATTGTGTCATAATTAATGATAATTATTTAATCCCTAAAAATTATAAATAAATTTATATGATGTAGATACTTTCATTAGATTTCTGGAGACTATTCATGTTCGATGTTTCATGAAGTTTATCACTAAATTAAAATTAATATACTTATAAGATTTAAGAGAGTGACATGTTGTCACTTTCTTTTGTTTTAATAATAATTAAGTTATTTTCATGGCCAAATGTCCATTAAATGATTCTAATCCGACCCTTAGGTGATATGGGTCGACTTTTAGTCATCCAATAGGATTTTGACATTTGTTAGGGTAATTTTAAAATATTATATTTACCCTTAATTACCCGATTTACCTTTAACTATGGTAAATAAAATTTACCGTAGTTACTATTCATAATTCCCAAAAATAAAAAGTAGCTTATTAACATAATTTGGACCCACTGATTCCAAATATGGAATTCATTTTTTTAAAATTCAAAACACAGAAGTTGCAGAAATTAAATTAAAATTAATCCCGTTGTTGAATAAAAACGGGTTTTTGTTTAAAACATTGCAAAAGATTGAATTGATTTAACCTACGAATTCAAGGTAAAATCAATGCTAATGACATACATTATATTTAATGGTAAAAATATATTCTATTTATACTTTAAAAACATTCAATATTATAATTTAACCACATAAGATATTACGATAAAAAAAGTTGTTTTTAATTAAAATATAGTGTGTTTTTACTATTCATTAAAATATGAAAGTTATTGGAAAAATATCAAAACTTTATCTAATGTAAATTTTTATATCCTGATTCAATAGAAGAATATTATTTTGTCAAATTGAACATATAAACATGTCAAAAACTATATTTAAAGTGGGTGCGCCATCAAAAGGCGGTAAAACTGCATTTTTTGAAAAATACTTATTTTACACGAAAAATTTATTTTGTTCTTATACCATGTTCTAGAAATGTGTAAGATGAATAATAATGTTATAAAATTCAAATTTTAGTTAATACTTTTCATAACGGCTAGTTCATGACAATATTATAATAATATAACATTGTTTATTAAAACCCGGTATTGCGTACAACACACGCTATCGAGGAAGGTCACGATTGCGTGTAATGAAAGCCAAGTAAGGGTTGCGTGTTGTGAAAGTATTCTTCGTTGTTTCGTATAACCGAATCCAAACATATTTCATTTATACATTTAATATATATATATATATACTCAATGTTGCGTAGAATAACTATTATCAAAATTGTGTGTAACACGGTCCAAGAATAGTGTTGCGTATACTGAAAGCTAATACGGTGTTGCGTATAGCGCAAGGTAATCATGGTGTAGAATACAACATAATACATTAATGAAATTAAAATAATATTTTTCATAAAATCTCGGGGTGTTACATTCTACCCCCCTTAAAATGAATTTCGCCCTCGAAATTCGTCGGGGATTATAAATGGTTTACTATTTGAATGTTTCTTTGACAGAAACCCACATCTTAAAAAGGAATACCAAAACATATCTTTAAAAACTAAAGTATAAAACGTAATGGTTACCCAAGTTAACTAATCACTGGGTATCCACATAGGTGAAAATATGGATATGGAAGAGAAATCTAACCATCATGTTCTGATGGAGAGTGATAGATAACATGGCTATGGAAAAGCCAACAATCACAAAGCCATAAATTTGTGACGATCTAGGGTACCATCTGATTCATCAGATATAAGATCACTAGGACAACATTTTTGGTTTGCAAGATCATTTCCCTAAAGTTAAAGAATTTAAATTAGAATAAATAATTACTTTATTTTGGTACAATCTCACTGTTGTTCGTGCCTTTAACAATTTCCACTTCATCTCTTAAATAAATGAAGTTGAATTTGTTATTCGTGAAGTGTTAGCAGATCATGTGATAGAATGACGGGTCATTCCATCTGTCTCAAACAAAAGGTTAGCAAAAAACGATTATATACATAAGTCGATCTATAGTGAGATTAATCACATATGGTTCCTAAAATGGACTTATACATCTTATGTCATATAGCTTAATATAATAAAACAAGTTTCTACTAAACAGGGACTTCCTGTAGGCCAGTGGTAGGCGATAAAGGCCAGTCGCACTTCAGTTGTGGGTTCGATTCCTACAACCTTGTCCGAAGCGATGGGTTGTCGCCCGTCCTGCAGGTTGTCCTTTTTCTAAAACTATGTTACTATAAGATCCCATCAATATTATCGAAAATCTTCTATCCTTAAACAATACTAACTTATGTCCAACATAATCCAGTCTAATCTTTAGGCTTATAATACTGCAGTCCACTCTCATAATATAGTAACAACGATTACCAGATATTTAATACTGTAGTTGATCCCCACATATCATAAGATATGTCTTGTTGGTCACATTTCAAACATTCAAAGTCCTTAATCGTGTATTCTCTTGAATACCTTAGTGAAAACATGAGTGCAGTTAAAAGTTAACACTTTCCACATACCAAAATCCTCAAAATTCTATATACTCAAACCATGATATCACTTAGTCCTTATATCAATCATGAGCTCATGAATACTGTTAAACATTTCAATTTCTCATTTTCCCTTAATTATACGCATATCGTCTTATTTCCAAAAATATCTCAATCACTTTGAATACCACATTAGACCAATACATAAATATTCCAATACTCCATGATACAACATTATTTTGGAATCCCATTACATAAACACTTAATCATTCCACCACATCATTGTCATATTCAACATCGCTAATAGTGATCGCATGTGACTTCCCTTTATCCTTTGCCTTAAGCGGTTTCTCATGTCGATCATCACAAACCCTTGTATTAGGGAATTTATTAGCATAATGCCCCATTTCCTTGCACATGAAGCATTGAAGTGTTGGTGGTGCGTTCTATGCAGTGTTTGCTTTATTCACATCATTAGAAACCCTTTTTTCCATTACTTCGACACTCAGCTGCTCGATGACCTTCTTTTCCACACTTAAAACATTTTCTAGTCCCTTTAAGACTATCTCCACCATGCTTCTTTCCACACTTTGTGCATAAGGAAACATTCATCTTCTTTTCACCATTATTCTGAGATTTCTCCTTGAACTCCATCTTTCGTTTCTTGTCAAAACCATGAGATGGATATGTAACACCAAATTCCATTTCTACCTTGATAGCACAATGCACAATTTCTTCATAGCTAATGAAGTCTCTTATAGCTAATGCCCTTCGAAGACTTGGTTTTAAGCCACTGAAAAATCGATCAACTTTACTTTCAGGTTGGATGATAATGCCAGATGCATACCTTGCATGTCTTGTAAAATTCGCTTCGTATATACCAACAGATTCATCATCCTTCTGCTTCAGTTCAAGAAACTCCTTCTCCATCTTTGTTCAAAGAATACGAGGGAAGTACTTACTGAAAAACAAGTTCTTGAACTCGTCCCATTCCATGGACTCAATTTCATCTCTTGGCCTCGTATTCTTGATAAGATTCCACCATTGATCAGCATCACCTTCCAAATGATACACTGCTAATATGACTTTATCATGTTCAGAACATTGAAGAACTGAAAATATCTTTTCAGTAGTATTGATCCATTGTTCAGCAACTAATGGATTAGTAGACCCACTGAAAGAAGGTGGACGCTGGCTCATGAAGGATTCAATAGAATGTTGCTCCTTCCTTTGCTCGTTTGGAAGTCCTGCATGATTCATAGCTTGAGAAAGTTGTGTGAGCATGGCTACAAGATTTTTCATTCCGGCTCCCATATCGTTTGGTTGCTCAGGGGGACAATCATTGCATTGCCCATCACATTCCGCATTAACACGGTTCCTTCGGGTTCCAGCCATCGTCTAAAACCCCAAAAGAATAGTATGAGAGGAAAAAATCATGCTAGGGAAAACAACATAATAAAGGGGTAGTACCCTCAATATCTAAAATCTTAGGTTAAATTAGAAGATCGTTAGTGCAATTCTATTACTATAACCTATACGTATATTTATCCCTAGGGACATCCCTAGACATACCTTAGAAATATCTCTAGGGATCTCACTAACGTTTTCGCATCCTAGTTTCCAAAGGTTGACTAAACCTTTCCTCTGATACCAACTGTAGAGACCCGAAGCTTGACGTACATGGACATTACATTACTTTTGCGGAATACTTAGTACATAACAAAAACACACACACAAGGATCGTAATAGTTTAGTGTCTTTGGAAACTCGGAACGTAATCTTCTGATCGTGGTGAAAGATCTCCAATATCTCCCATAAAGATCTTCCCTTTTTTTTACCTAAAACCTTTATTTATATCCTGGGGAAAAGAAAACATAAAAGGGTGAGCTCAAATGATCAGTAAGGGTAAATAAAAGAAATAAAAATCTCATCGTATACACAAGCACATAACTTTTGGAAATTTTAACCTGCAAAAGAGATCATAATTTCATAACATGGGATAAATCATGGTAGTGAAATGTAATCACAATAATCATAATCTTAAAACATGTAACTTTGTGGAATACACATATAATCATAGAGAATCATTTCTTGTTAGTCAAGACTCATTGCCAAGACTATCTTAGTGGACAAAGTCCCTTTCTGAATCGAGTAACCCTCGTTTCAGTCCTGTTTCACTGAACCAGTATAACCTACCATTCCAGCCATGTCTATCTCATGAGATATAAAATCTTTACCCAATGCATTGGAGGGAGATATAGGTCCCACCCATCTCATAATGATACCATTCTTATGTGTGCCACAAAATCATAAATCATACATCATTGCATAAACCATGTAATAAAAATGGGATTCTTAAACAACATGACATCATAAAACCATTCATATAAGATAAAGGAATTCATAAACATAATTACATCACAAAATAGTCAAATCAATGTAAAAATATGGATATAAACAGAACCCTTTATTATCTTAGATGGAAAATAATTTTGATAAAACACTTGAATTGAATTCTTGAGGAAAATATCCTTTCTTCTTCAAAATCAATTTCTTTTCACAAAACATCATGCAATTTTAAAAGAAAGAGATTTTATTGAAAATATTAATGAAATATTTTGTAGGAAGGTTCATGAAAATAAGGCTTTATAAAACCGTAAAAATCCGTTCGTGCCATGTAAGTTAAAAAAACATTCTTCTCGTACTTCTGTCAGAAAGTCAAAAAGTACCTCGTATGAAAAAAACGAAAAAAGATTCCTTTCATATCCTTTACTAAAAACTCACCGAAGGGTAAAATTGTATTTAAACAATTGTAGGTGGATGGAAATAATATTACATATTGAGGAAACTTGGATGTGGATGATAAAATACACCCCAGTAAATACTAATGTATAAACAATCTCGGATAAAAATGAGATTGTGACATTTCCCTTACCTTAGGTCTGACTTGCTTTGTAAGTGTCCGAACCTCCTGTATAATGATTTAAATCATGTTATTGACTTATTAAAGAATCATATTAATTGTTATGATATCATATATGGTTACTTATGACATTATATTACCTGTTCTTTTGTAAATTCCATGTTAAAGAAGCGTTTTGGGTAAAATCGTTTCATTTATCGTAGGTGTTTTGACTTGTTGTTCTTGACATCATTAATACTTATATCATGATTTAATCACTTCCAGAATATAAAATATGATTTATATATCATATATATTCAGTATATATATATATAATAGGTAGATAAATAAAATGAAAAACACCGTTCATGGAGACCGTAGTCCGTACGTACGCATGAACGCTGTTTTCCTTTCCTTATTGTCTTGAAATGGAAGTAAGTAGATGACATACATATGTATATATATACATAAATCCAGTAGATTTATAATGTCATATATTTCATTATTATTTCTTATATATACATTATAATCATTCTTAAATGGTTAACATGGAGAATGAATCTCATCGCGTCGTGGAGGCGGTAGTCCGTACGTACGCACGAGCGATGATATCATTTCTATAAATATTGAATTGAATTGGAGTGGATTATACAATATATCAGAATCAATATGATGTTGTAATAACTATGTATAGTTATTCTTTATACCATTATACCCATCCATGTAAGGTGGTGGTGAAAAAAAAAGTTTACACCACGGAGTGGAGACGGTATTCCGTACGTACGCACGCGCGGTGATTTCTTTTTCCGTAGGATCGATAGATGGTGAAATAGGGTTGTTTCATACTTATAATAACATATCAGTATATGAGTGATACTGATGTTATTACTTCATAATGAAACAACCTAAGAAGAATAAGTGGAAGAAGAAAGAAATTGAAAAGATCGGTAATGGATATTACCTCTTCTTTGGAACGCCTCTTTGAATCCTCCACTTAAGGAACTAAGATTGGTCTTTGGAGAAGACCAGGACCTCTAGGATTATTCTAGGGAAGTGGAGAGGAGAAAATGGCAGGGGTTGGCCGAGCTTGAGTGCTCAAATTGGTGTGAGGAGGAGGGGGAGGAGGTGCCCTTTTATAAGGGAGGAGAGGGGCACCTTAGGAATTCTTAAAAATATTAATTTATAATAAATCTAACCCCACTTAAAAACCTCCAAAAATGACTCATATTCGAAGATTAGATGATATAGGGTTGTAATATCATCAACCAATCAAATTTAGACATGTTTGGATCTTATTTTAAACCTTATCATTTTGATTTATCCTTATTTAATCTATTTAAGTTTATTTGTGGTAATAAAATTCTAAATTTTAAATTATAACAAATAATTACTTATTGGTTGTGAATTTTCCATAATTTTTTACTTTATAACATTATAGACCATATAAATATAAATTTATAATTTTTAAATATTTTTGTGATTATTAAAAAATTTTATAATATGTTATTTTTGTAAAATAACAATAGTGTCAATTTTGACACTATTCATTTATTTGAATTTAAATAAAATATATACAGAAGATATGTTCGAAATAAAAGCTTTAATATATTAATAAAAGGTCATATGTATCTATAAAATAAGTGTATCACATTAAATAGTTCATATAATATTTATTTTATTATTTTTAAAACCATTTATTTGGTTTATCTCTTAATAAAATAATCACTACATCATTTTTGTATAATTATTTAATATACTTATTTGTTGTATAAAAATTTAAAATAAAATCCTATGATGAAGATAAATACATTACCTTTCACAATAATACTTTTACTCGAATTTATCATCTGAAAATCACAATATTTAAATTGTTATATTTATTAAATTATGAAGGTGACAACTTTGGCATCATTTAAAATAAAATAATATAAGTGTCATAATCACTTTTATAAGGCTACAAATGGTCAAATATTCGACCATTGGATGCTTATGGTTTACATTTACATGTACAATATGTTCTGGTTAGGTATTTGTGAATTGTATGGTCACTATGAGTTTAATAAAAACAATATTCTTGATTTTTCACTAGATAAACAATTTCTGCATCACTATTGTGTCATAATTAATGATAATTATTTAATCCCTAAAAATTATAAATAAATTTATATGATGTAGATAATTTCATTAGATTTCTGGAGACTATTCATGTTCGATGTTTCATGAGGTTTATCACTAAATTAAAATTAATATACTTATAAGATTTAAGAGAGTGACATGTTGTCACTTTCTTTGGTTTTAATAATAATTAAGTTATTTTCATGGATAAATGTCCATTAAATGATTCTAATCCGACCTTTAGGTGATATGGGTCGACTTTTAGTCATCCAATAGGAATTTGACATTTGTTAGGGTAATTTTAAAATATTATATTTACCCTTAATTACCCGATTTACCTTTAACTATGGTAAATAAAATTTACCGTAGTTACTATTCATAATTCCCAAAAATAAAAAGTAGCTTATTAACATAATTTGGACCCACTGATTCCAAATATGGAATCCATTTTTTTAAAATTCAAAACACAGAAGTTGCAGAAATTAAATTAAAATTAATCCCGTTGTCGAATAAAAACGGGTTTTTGTTTAAAACATTACAAAAGATTGAATTGATTTAACCTACGAATTCAAGGTAAAATCAATGCTAATGACAGAAATTATATTTAATGGTAAAAATATATTCTATTTATACTTTAAAAACATTAAATATTATAATTTAACCACATAAGATATTACGATGAAAAAAGTTGTTTTTAATTAAAATATAGCGTGTTTTTACTATTCATTAAAATATGAAAGTTATCGAAAAAATATCAAAAATTTATCTAATGTAAATTTTTATATCCTGATTCAAAAGAAGAATATTATTTTGTCAAATTGAACATATAAACATGTCAAAAACTATATTTAATGTGGGTGCGCCATCAAAAGGCGGTAAAACTGCATTTTTTGAAATATACTTATTTTACCCGAAAAATTTATTTTGTTCTTATACCATGTTCTAGAAATGTGTAAGATGAATAATAATGTTATAAAATTCAAATTTTAGTTAATACTATTCATAACGTCTAGTTCATGACAATATTATAATATTATAACATTGTTTATTAAAACCCGGTATTGCGTACAACACACGCTATCGAGGAAGGTCGCGATTGCGTGTAATGCAAGCCAAGTAAGGGTTGAGTGTTGTGAAATAATTCTTTGTTGTTTCGTATAACAGAATCAAAACATATTTCATTTATAAATTTAATATATATATATATACTCAATGTTGCGTAGAATAACTATTATCAAAATTGTGTGTAACACGGTCCAAGAATAGTGTTGCGTATACTGCAAGCTAATACGGTGTTGCGTATAGCGCAAGGTAATCTTGGTGTAGAATACAACATAAGACATTAATGAAATTAAAATAATATTTTTCATAAAATCTCGGGGTGTTACATCACACCTCCAAATAATGGATACAAACATACTATTTTTGTGTATGACGAACTAATCCCTCACGAAATGATGATTGTCCAATTTTCTCATACCACCTCTCTTGGTTACCATTATGATGGAAATTTATTTATATGTGATTTATATTACAGTTATATTGTCTCTATATTTCTGTATTTTTATTTAAAACAAGCCATTATGATATCCATAATGTGTAAATACAACAATTTCATTTGAGGATGTACAGACTACTACCCCCTCAATGAGATAAGACCCATTCATGCAATTCATGGAATGTATAATGGATGGAGTTAATGAACATATATAACATATATAAATTATTATATTATACTTTAATTATAATTTAAATATGTATCATTTAGTTTTTATTTCATTAAATATGAAAAATAAATGAAAATTTGGTTAATGCATACTTATGGCCTATTATCTCCAAGAATGGGGCATTTCATTTCGTATATACAAATGTTATTTTCTATTATAAACACACACATATATACTAGATATATATGATATTTAAATAATTAATACTATTCTGGAGATACTAGACTTTTGACCACATAGCCGATTTGTAATTATAATATGTTCATTTTCGACTCAAGTGCAGAATATCAACAAAATGACCCATATAAACCTGAATAATTATATGATTGTTATATTAAGGTAATAATAGATATATAAGGAATAATAGAAATGTATGAGGTTATGCAGTATGAATAAATTAACAAAAGTTTATTATCAATGGAGATAATGAACGAACAGGAAAAGTTGGACTCAATGTAAGGGAAACTTCTTAACCCAATTTCAATTCATTGGGTTAATATTCTAATTCCTGATTATGTCATGCTACGATTATATGAGAAATAACTTTTGATGTCATAAATTTTATTTATACTTTATTTATGGGTACTTATAGAGAATACACATGATCAATCTATTTTGTTAACAAAATGATCTCTATAAGGGAATTTATAAATACAATTTCCCCTCTTTTGGTTTTATGAATACTTCATTGGTTATATTATTACCAAATTATGTGTGGAATCACTATTTTTTATTTAATTTGTAATTTACACTTCAATTTTTTGGATAAATGTTTTTTACACATAATAACTCCATTGATAAATTCTTACATAAAATATACTAACATCGTATGGGAAATCAAAAATCAATCTCCATTCATTAATATAAATATCCATGTCATTCATTTTGTTTTTCTAAGGATATGTGTGAATGAATTATGATTGTTTTACACTTAATATCCACTTATATTTGGGGTATTTATAATTTTCATGCATAATTATGTCATTGATATATCCTTAATCTAATCTTATAATCTTTATAAGGGACTTAGTGTCAATCTCTTTTTTTGAGGCATATCTAGATATTGTAAACCTTTCATAACCTATAAGGTTTATATACAACCCTTTTCAGATTTTATATCATGAATTTAAATATTTTAATAATACTTATTTTTTCATTTGATTTTATTTTTTAATTATTTTTATTCATGTATTTTTCAGGTGTTACAAGTCTCTTTAACTGAAACATCATTTTAAATGTTTTGTAGATTTATTCTTCTAAATAATCCTAATTAATGTACATGTTTTCAAAATGGGTTTAAGGATTTATTTATATGGTCAAATATTTTTTAAAATTCTTACTCTAAAATATATTTTAAAAATTTGCAAGTGGTATGGGACACATTGATTCAAAAATTACTTTATTAAATGTTTTAAATGGTTTTGGAAATGGATTGAATATTTAAATATCATGAATCTAATTATTGTGATTGATGAGTGAAATGTTGATATTTTCAATCTTTTATGTGTTCAGATCATGCAATGGTACTTGGAAATTTGAAAAGTGGTTACATAATAAACCAAAGATGTGAAGTTATAATACAAACCTCAGACTGGTGTGCCTGAGATTGATCTCAAATGAATTGGGTAACATGACAGAGGTAAACATTAATGTTTCTACTAAGAGATTTAGGGAATATACTGTGATGGGTATTCCAAACGTAACTCCCCATGTAGTTATGAACGATACAATGTTTGTATGTTATTCTTTCCATAAGGTACCTTTATGATTTAGGATTTTTATATGTTATTCATAAATATTATTATTTACTGAGGTTTGTTAAATAGATTATGATTTATGAGTGAAAGTATGATTTAATTGATTTTTATGTATTGAAAGTCTAATGAGTTCCTTCATTATGCTATAACCCTCATTAAGATTTTTTTATTCACAACCCATGTTTTTGAAATGATTTTCACAAGGTTTAAGGAAGGGTTAGAGAATGGAATAAATAAAGATGATTTATATCCAGAAAATAATTCTTGTTTAATTTATGGATTTGTAATATTGTAAGAAAAATTCGATAGATTAGAAGTGTCTACCTTGTAATTTTTGATATTTTATGTAACATTAAGGGAATAATTCACAAAAACTATAACATAAAAACATCCCCAATGTTTTATAATTAACTGTATTTGAGACTATGTAATGATTAAGGCTAGGTCATTATAGTTGATATGAGAGGAAAGGTTGAGAAAACATTAGAGATTAGGATGTTTTCATAACGGTTAGAGATATGATCATGGTTTTATAATTTTTGGGTATATTATAATTTCAATTAATGTGAAACCTATTTTTAGGATTCTATTATTTCACGTAAATTAATGGTAATTTTGGAGACATTAACCTTTGATGAAATTATGGATTATTAGTTTTTGGAATGAAAAATATGAGGTATGAATTAAACTTTGATGTAAAACATGTTATCGTTAATTATTCAGATTTTATCTCATTTTTTATGTCATTATAATTATTAACTTTTTTAAAATGGACATCATGAAGACCATGTGAGAACCCATCACGTCAAAAAAATCTATGAGAATCAAACCCACATGCAATGTGCAACTGGGATTTATCGCCTACCGTTGGCCTAGGTGAGGTCCTTGGTTAATATGACTTATTCATTTTAGTTAAATAATATTATGGTTCAAGAATAAAATTATTTTGTGAAATTAAGTTTTATTAAATGGATATCATTTGAATAAGAAAATCATTTGGCGATTAAGTGATAAATGTTATTTTGGAAGACGTTTTCCCTTTTGGGAATACTATATGGCAAAGGAAAGTTGAAATGTATGGTATATTATTTGAGGAGTAATTGATGAATTTTATTGTGACCTTATGGATAATTGCGTAGTTTGTGGAAATGATTAACCTATTATGGGGATCATTTGATTAGGTTAATTACTTATATGTATGATAGGTTAAGAGTAGTCTATGTTATTCAGCGAAAAATGATAAATTTATTGTGGAGGACTATGCATTCAAATCCTTCTGAATTTTGGGTTTCACTATTATTTTGTATTATTTTGAATAATTTTAATGTTTATTGGGTATTGAATGGTACTTATCGAACTTTTAGGTATTGTATTGGAGATTAAGAGTGGAATTTATTTTTATGAAGTATTATCATTTTTGGGTATTATCTAATCTTGAACTAACAATTTTGGTTTTGGTTAATGATTCAAGACATGATTAATATATAGTTATACTTTTCGGATTATGTGCTTTCTAGAAGTTGATTCTAGAGCTTTAGGTGTGACCATGTCATCTTGAATACTCATTATATGGAGAAAATATGAGTTTTGGGTAGAAATTTATTAAATGATGAAACTCTACTTGAAAAGTAAATTTATTTTATTAAATAAATTCCCCAACAATATGAAAATGATAATAAAAAAATCCATTTAATTTTTCTACTATGTAATCCAAGATCGTTTAACCCATCACATGTTTGTGGTTTTCCGGTTGTTGACTTTCTCTTGATCATATTTTCTATCACTGTCCATCAGAAATTGAAACATTGATTCTCTTACATATGCATGTTTTTCTATATGGTGTCCTAGTATCAATTATCTAGGGTGATATTTCTCCATCTTTTTGTTTCTTTTAATGTGATAGTTTTATTGACTCATTTTCTTATGAGGGACTTTCAATGAAGTTTCAATGCCCAATTTTAAAATTCCTAGGATGCAATTTCAAAAAATGGGGAAGGATGTAACAACCCATTAATTTATACAACAATAAATTTCCATTTATATTAATACATATGAATAATATATTAATTTTACAATAAAGATGATTCTTTTTATGATAGCGTACTTGACACGCGGCTACAGGTTTCTCTAAAATCTTACATTGCACACAACATTGAGTTATACTAAAAAATAATGCAATAATAATATTATTATTTTAAATGGTAGTGAATGCCTATCCATTGGAATAGCAGGAATTAATAGAATCAAATGAATTATGATATTTTTTTTTCACATGTTTAAATAATGATTCATAGATTACCTAATTTATTATTAATATAAATAAATATCAATTTAATATAAGGGATGTGATTTTATGAAAACCTTTTTAAAAATGTAATAGTTGTGTTTATAAAATCGTATCACTCTTTATGGATTTTAATTTAATATATGTTATAAATTCAATGTAATTTTTAAAATTAATCTTATATATTTTCTAGATATGATGTAACAACAAAATATATTTTTCAGATAAATGAAGTATTTTTCTAAAAATACTGTTTTACCACCTTTTGATGGTGAATCATTTCTAAATTTATTTTTTTTTCATCTTTATATGTTCTATATGACAAAATAATCTAATTATTTAGAAGCAGGATATCAAACATTAATTTGGATTAATTTTTCATATTTTTCTCCTAACTATAATTTTTTGATGATAAGTAAAAATAAGCTAAGTTTTAATTGAAAACAACTTTTTTCATTGAGATAATTTATATGGTTATGTCATATTATCTAATGATTTTAATGTATAAATTGTTATATTTTGTATAATTTAATCTAATGTTTGTCATTGGATTTAATTTCACATTGAAATTTGATGTAAACACATGTAAATATTTTTATAGTTATTACTTCTTAGAAACCAACTTTTTGGTTTGACAACATGAATTAATTTTAAATTAATTACTAAAAATTCTATGTTTTGAATTCGGAAAAATTTATTCCATATTTTTATTTAGAAGGTTTAAATTTTGTTAAAAGGTAAATTTTATAATTGGACATTATAAATAGGAACTCCAGTAATTATTTTATTTACCATGGTTAAACGGTAAATCTTGTAAATTAGGGTAAGAAATAATATTATAATAATATAAAACTACATTAACACTTGTAATAATCCTATTGGATGAGATATGTACGAACATGGGAATCCATGGGTTGATTTTGGTACCCATGGATCCTCATGGGAGTAATAATGATATTATATTAAAATTAATTATAAGAGAAAAATAACATAAATATGGGTCTTTTACTGAAATAATTTTTATATGGGGTTATATAAGTAATATCTTTGACTTTACATTTTCATTAGAAATATATAAATATTTCCTACATCCTTGTATTTTATTTTAAATTTTTAGATATTAAATAAATAAATTTAATTATGACATAATGGTGATGTAGTGATTTCGTCATTAAGAAAAGAATAAAATAAATGAATTTATAAATATTAAAATACATGTAATTTTATTATTTTAATTCCATACAAGAATTTGAAAGATTATATTGAAATATAAAATTTGATTTAATCCCTTTTTTTATAAGTAATAATTTTTTCATGACTTTATCAAATATCAATTACATTATAGTGTCAAAATTGAAATAAATGATTTTTTAAAATAAATAATATTTTATTAAATTATAGAATAGTTTTAAAAATATTATATTTTTTCAAATAAATTGTATAATGTGAAAATTTTAATTAATTATCCACTTATATTTGGATTTTAATTTTATAGTAAATATAGTAACCATATATTATGAAAATGCAAGAAGAGATGGTAAGAGTTAATGTTAATAACTATGGGTTAAAGCTAAATGATAAGGTCAATTTTTTGAACTAGTCTTGTATAAAAACCAATTATTTGAGATTTTGTCGACCAAAAATAATATTGAGTTTGAAATAAATGAGATTGGGACCATTTGAAACTGGAAATCATTTTATAATAATATAATATTTTCGTACCTTCTTAAAGTTCCCCTCCTCCATCTTATAAAGGGCCAACACATCTAACCTCTTAATAAAAACTCTCAATACCATTGGATAATCCAAATGTTACTAAAATAATATCCCAAAATCTCTCTATTACTCTTTGAACCATTGAATTGGGCAGAAAGAAAATCAAGATAAACATTTGGATCAAATAAAAAGGAGTTACACATTTTAGAGGTAGCATCTTCTCTAAAGCTTATTTCATTTATTTTCCTTCACCAATCCTTATGATATTATTATTAGTTTATTAAATAACAACACCGGTATACTCAATAAACTATTATTTTGTTATGAGAAGGATTCTATGTACACTTAGAACCACCTCCAACTAATGGATACATATATACTGATTTTGTGTACGGTGAAGTAATGCGTCACGAAATAATGATTGTTCAATTTTTTGCAATGACCTTTCATATTTTACATTATGATGGAGTTTTATTTATATATGATATATATTACATTTATATTTTCTCTATACTTCTTTATTTTTATTTACATAATACCTTTATGCTTTCCATAAAGTGTAAATACGATAATTTTCTTTAAGGAAGTGTGGACTACGACCCCTTCAAAGTGATATAACTCATTAATTCCATTCATCAAACATATAAAGGTTGGGGTTAATGAAATAATGTAACATATATGATATATTATATTATAATCAAATTATATTATACCTTTGAATCATTTTTTTCATTCCATTAAATATGAAAAAGAAATGAATGTTGCGTTCATGTGTACATACGAACTACTGTCTCCATGAACAGTACATTTCATTTATTATCTCCAAATGTTATGTAATATTGTAAACACATATATATAATGGGTATATATGATATTTAAATAATTAAAAATATTTTGTAGATAATTTTCTTTTGACCACATGTACAATTTTTAATTATAATAAATTCATTCTCAACTCAAGTACGAAATATCAACAAAACGACTAATATGAACCTGAATAATTATATGATTGTTATAAAAAATTAAAAAATTAAATAAATGGAATAATAAAATTGAAAAAGATAATGAATAAATTAAAAATTAAATTAATAATATTATTATGGGAGATAAATAACAAACAAGACAAGTTGGACTCAAGATAATGGAACTTCTTAACCCAATTTCATTCATTGGGTTAATCATCTAATTCCAGATTACATCGTGATTCTATTATGGGGGAAATAAAATATTATTTCCTATCTTGTGGTTATAATTTAATTATGTGTACTTATAGTGAATACAAATGATATATCTATTTAATTTACAAAATGATCTTTGTAAGTGATATTCTAATATCAATTTCCACTATTTGGGTTTTAAGCATACTTCATTGATTATATTATGATAAGATTATGTGTGGAATCAATCTTAGTTTTTTTATATAGTAACATAGAATTAATTTTTTGTGGATACACTTTTTATAGACATAATCACCCCACTATGAAATTCATATATCATATATTCGAACTCTGTAAGCAAAATCTTAAATCAATATCCATTCATTGAGTTAAATGTCCATGTCCATGGTTTTTTTTCCATGAAGATATTTGAATGATATATGATTGTTTTACACATAATATAAATGTATATTTGGAGTATTTATATTTATCACAAATAATTATTTCATTTATATATTTTTAATCTAATGATGCGGTCTTTTTAAAGGACTGCATCTCAATCTCCTTTCATTGAGGCATACATTTATATTGTGCATCATTAATATCATATAAGGTGCATATAGAATAACTAAGAAATTTTATATCATGAATTTCTATATTCTCATGATATTTAAATTTTCTTTTAATGTTATTATTCAATTATTTTTATTCAATTGATTTTCAAGTGTTACAAGACTATTTAACTAAAACATCATTTTAATTGTTTTAACTATTTTTTCTTCTAAATCTTCCTTATTAATGTCCATGTTTTCCAAATGGATATAAGGTTTATTTATATTGAAATATATGTTTTAAAATTATAACTCTCAAATTTCTATTAATTGTTTCAATGTGGTATGGGAAACATTGATCGAAAAATCTCTTTATTAAATGTTTTAAATGGTTTTGGAAATGGAATTAATATTTCAATATCTTGAATTGATTTATTTTGATTGATTAGTGAAACATTGATAATTTAAATCTTTAATGAGTTTTGATTATGTAATGGTACTTGTAAATTTAATGGGTGATTATGTGATAAACCAAATATGGGTTGTTCCATGAAAACCTAGGGCAGGTGAGCCCGAGATAGATCTCTAATGCATTGGGTAATGTAACGGAGGTAAACATTAATGTTTCTACAAATAAATTTAGGGAAAATACTAGGATGGGTATTCCTAACATAAATTTCTATGTAGATATGAAAGATAAACTGTATGTATTTTATGGATTCCACATATTACCTTTATGGTTTATTATTTCTATCTGTTATTCATTAATCTTATTATTTCATGAGGTATGTTAAAGAGAATATGTTTTATGAGTGAATAGTATGATTTGAATTATTTTTACATATTGATAGACTAATGTTTTCCTTCACTATTTTATAACTCTTAATGTGCTTTTAATCTCATCCTGTGTCTTTGAAATGTTTTTTCATAGGGTATAAGGAAGGTTAAGAGAATGGAAGAATTAAAGAAGAATTATATCAAGAAAATAATTACTGTTTTATTTAAGAAGTTTTAATAAGGTGAAAAAAATGGACAATGTAGAATTCTCTGCTCAGTAATTTTTGAGATGTAATGTAATAGGTACAACCCAATTCTATCAAACACTAAACCATAAAAATCATAAATGTCGATTTCTTGAATTTAGTAAAGACTATGTTATGTTTAAGGTTGAGGCCTTATATTTAATGGATTTTTACTCATTGACACAAATTTGGTGTGTTAAAATTAGAAGAATACTAGTGAAGATAAACCTAGTAAAATTATTGTGTATTCTATTATTGTATGTATTATATTTTGTAGGACAATAATATGTGCATGGGAAATGAATGATCCTTTATCACTTCTTAATATGGATGAGATAATAAAACCAATTAATCAGATAATGTCCATAAATGATTATATAGGGGTGACCAAATATATAATTGAGGACAATGTCAGTTAGGAAATTGGGAGACTCATGGTTATGTGGGGAAACATGAATGGGGTTTCATACAACGATTCTCCCTCACCCCCTCCACTCCTGGGGAATCTATTTGTATTGTCCTATATGGTTCCATCATCATAAATGGTATTAAAATGATCATCCAAATGGAAATTAACAAGAAAAAGAACTCAACATCTGATGATATAATAAAATTATCCATTAAGATATATAATTATTTTATTGGACCTATATTATCATGGTAAATCATAAAAATAATATTTTACCTAACCACTAAGGGGATTGAAATGAATCAATGAGTAATGAAGGAAATAGGAGAGTCCAAGAGTGTAAATATTATTGAATGAAACATCATGGTAAAATTGAAAAGTGAACTGAAATTGTGAAAATTTACAATGATAAGGATCATTTATTGCATGAATGTATATGAAATAATGAAACAGACTCATTTAAATTATTTATCTTCAGAAATATGGATGATTATTCAAATAAATTCCATAAGGATCAATGAAATCTACTCTCTAATATTCCATGTAAATAAGGACCTGATTTTGTGATTACTATTACTACATATGATTTTCCTAAGTATGATTTTTAGTTTTTTTATACTATAAAATTAACCTATTGATTTATTTTATTACATATCTTCAAACTGTTATATATTCAATGATTTCAAAGAACATTAAATCTCTACAGTGATCATTATGAAGGGATTAGTAATCAATCATTATAGTGGAAACTTAATTAAAAAAAGGATATATTACTTGGACCACATTACAATGTATAGAAATTGACTTCTTTAAAAAATTGTTATGATACATAAAGTTTATTTTTATATAACCCTTTGTATTTATTTTAATTCTATGTATAATATGACATTATATTTATAGATCCACCTATATAATCTCACATTAATTAATATAAGAATACTAGTTAGCAGATGTTTTTATAACCCATAGATTTATGAAATATTTCCAATTATATAAATTCAATCACTTGGATTTCATGGATTAAACAAAACCCCATGTTTAAATGAAACATCTAATGCAACACCAATATAACATAACCATTAAATTATTAGGTATGAATGTAACTAAATAAATTATTATGTATTAATAATATCAAATTTTAGAAATAAATTTATTATTTTCAATTTTATTATAAATGATGAAAAACATTTTTTATATAACATTCTATATTTTGATGAAATAGATTATTTTTTAAAAAATTAAAACTAATTCCAATTGTCCCACATATGTGAAAATAATTTTTACTAGTTTTAGAAATTTTTTATGAAAACCTAATTTTTAAATTCAAAATGTAAAAATTATTAGAGACTGAATATTTGATAATTATTTAAAAGATAAATTCTATAATGAGTAGTTAATAATAATAATTTTTATTAAAAATTAAATTTTTAATGAATTTATAAATGTAATGTTTTTAAAAAAACATTTTACAAGTAAAATTTTTAAAATTGTATTTTAGCTAATCATATTTAGTTTATCGGAAGAATTATATTTTCAAATAATATGTAAATAGATTTTATAATATTAAAATCGTATCATTGTAACATGTTTGTTGGTCGCATATACCGGTTTAATTTTAAATTAATGTCTACATTATATGTGAATTGTTTTTGGAGAAGGGGATTCCATATTTCTAATTATCATATAAATTGTTATATAATATTTTTAACATAATTTCTGGTCATTATGAATAGTATAAACAATAAAATTTAATTTTTGCAGTTAAGGTAAAAACAACTTTACTAGGGGATAAATGAAGAATATAATGGATAAGATGACCTTAAACATGTTAATTACAACTTTATGAACATATTTTACATTATATCATATAAGGATCAATACTGTTCAATTTTTGAGCCATGGTTCAAAGGAAAAAATGTGAGTATAATTAATACTTATAGAAATTCCTTATGTATACACTCATACACTTAAAAAAACACACTCTCCTATCCACTAAAAACATACAGAGTCCACTGGTTCTAAATATTCCTTCATAAATCACATCCTTAAATCCCATATTATTTCCAACAATCCTTTTTTTATGATAACACCAATATGGAATGGTTTTATGTATTAACCATATGGGTTTCTCTAAAAAAGATATACCATACACAACCATGAATCTTCATTTTATTTCCTCCTATATCCAATTAAAATATTATATAAATATAATTAAATAATATAATTTGTACATTATATATAATAATATTTTATTATCAACATTACATATTCTAAATCCTTCTTCAATTCTATTAAATTGGGAAAAAAATATTCAATTAATCAAGGAATACTCCTGTCCTTTTGAACTGATGTAACTCATTTTCCATCATAGTATCTCATAGATGGATTTAATTATGGATGTATTGTTTATATATTTTATATTTGAAATAAATATAATTCCATGATAATAAAATCACATATTCCTTGTTACATTCCAGTCCCTTGGAAAATGATAACGTCAATTGTGCATACGTGTGTGCTTCCACTAACACCAAGCGATATGAAATGTTTTTCATTTTATTTTTACCTAGATTTTTATATTTATGTGTTTTAAGAGATTATATTATAAATATTATATAATAATGATTCTATAAGGTTTAATTATTATTTTACATTATTTTTTCCATCCGTCAAAAAATGGAAACTGATTTGATTTGTACATACGGCTTACCATCTCCATGAATAATGTTACAAATTATTTTATCTATATATTTTCTGGATTTTTATAAATAAATATATAATGAATATATATTATATTAATATTATTTTTAATATTTTTGATATCATAGAAGATAGATTAATATGGATTATCTAAATCTAATAAATTGAATCCTACATGAAGAAAAATGTTATCAACTCAAATAGTAATTATGAAAATAAATCGGGGAAAAATTTATATGTAAATAATATATGGTATTATATATAGTTGTTTTAAATTAATATATTTCAAATAATCAAATAAATATTATATTGTATATTGGGAAATGTTTAATGAAATTTTTTCATGTGGTAAGAGTTTCTCATATCACTTTTACTTTCAAGAGACATATAAAATATTCAAAAAATATTTTTTGTGCTGTATTAAAATACTATGTGGTATTTAATATCATATATATATATATAAATTATTTTTATTTATCATTTAAATTGATTTTATTTTATTCATGGTAGTTATGATCAAGATTTTACAAAGTAGTAACTGTTTGTTTTCACAATCTCATTATTATTCTACAATATTTAAGTTGACGTTACCCTTAGTGGAATTTTGAGGTTAATCATTAATAATCAAATTAAATTTTTTAATCCAAAGTTATTTATTGATGATTAATTTTAATGAACCATTTTATACTATTTTATTAATAAAAATATTTAGAATATATTTTTATGGAAATTCACCTTTTTTCTCTTTTAAGTCGAGAATCATTTTTATTCCATATCAATTAAAAATATTTTCAAAAACGTGTTTCACATTTACCAAAATATTTATAAAGATAATATTATACATGTTTTACTTTTATAAAAAAAATTTGATGGAATATTCTTATTATTTTGTGAATGAATATATTTTTAACTTTTTTACAGTAGTGAGAAGTGACTATGTAATTTCAAACAAGAGTTATGGAATTACCATCAATCATGACCATTAATTACATTGAATATTCATAGAAAATTTTAACACATAGTTCTCAAATGGAATTATTTATTAATATTTTGTAAATAATTTACGATTAAAATAAGTGGTATTAATGTGGAAATGGTATTTTACTTTAAAAATGATTTGATGATTAATTTAAATATTTTAATCTTTCCTAACATCCTTTGCGGAATATTATGCCAAAGATATACTATAACGATACCATAAAACTTTTTAATATATATTTATTGTGATCAGTTTGATTGAAGATGTACTACATTGATATGATTCTCCATATCACTATATATGGTTTTTGATAATGTTTATTGATTACGAAGGTATTAACCTTTCATACACCAACTCATAAATATGTATTTTTACATAAATTTTGTTTATTTTTTGGTGATATATTTAAAATTTATTATTATAATTTAATAACAAGAATTTTTATATTTATATATTTATGACCTTTAAAATGAGGAATGCATTTGACTATAGAAGTGAATAGTGGGGCCCATTATAGACACTCGATGCATCGGTAGGTCTCAAGAGACCACAAAACCTAGGTAATTGGCAATGACCATACCGATTTAAATATGTGATTTTAAAAAAAGGATTGATAGTATGTTTATGAAGTTATGTGTTATGCATTCCCTCAATATGAGATTTGTTATTGATTTCCATGTGATATTTCTTTTAATTTTAATATTCACATATATGTTTTCAACACATGTTACTATATATATTTGACATATTTTTATAAACATTTATCCTTGAAATATAATACTTCATGTTCATGTTTTTGATTAAATGAAATGTTTCATAGTTTTATACTATTCCATATTGATTTTACATAATTTAATAATGATATATTCCTTATTACACAGTGTATCACTATGAATTATTCCTCAACAATTTCTTATATTACCATTAAATAGGATTCCATGAAGTAATTTATGATTGTTAGTGATTTTCTGAAAGGAATAATAGTGTTCTAATGAAAAACAACATTTTTTATATTATGTTTCCAATATAATATGAGATTCATATATGTATTGAATTTTCTATGAATACTAATATTTTTTTTATTAAATATGTGAGTCCATGTATCTAGTTCCAATATATTTAAGTAAAAACTGACTTAGGGCTACAAGGGTCATGTTTATTAAATAGTGTATAAGAGGATTTCAGAAAAAATATATGGAACTAATTTTTTAAAACATAGGTTATATAGTGAAACCTCATGACTTACATAGATGAAAAGTCTATATATAAGGTAATTTACATAAGTTTTGTTGAGGTTGATATTAGATAGATTTAAATTAAACACATCCCTTCAAAGATATAATATGTGTATTTGGATGTGGAATAGTTTTACCTAGGGGTGATAACACTGAAATGGGAACATGGGGTTTTGACTTGATCATCACATGGAGCATGATAACATGAATTTCGACACACTTGTTTTGACACTCATGGGGGGTGTTCTTGTGTTAATAAATATTATCATTATAAAATATTATTAAGGATTTGAAAATATTTTTATGATTTGAAATGGTTGCCAAGGAATCCATGATTATTATTATGATATTACTTATGAAACAAAAGTTCATTTATTTTTATATATTTCATTATTTTTTTGATTACACATTATGTTTAAAATAATTATAATATAATCTAGTGTAATAAATTTTGTTTTAAATCGATAATATCATAAGGAATGTATGCTATATCAATTCACATAATCTATGTTTATATCACTCTCCTAGGTTATATAATTAATCTACAACAGGATATGTAAATTGAGATAAAAAACGAACATTTTTTTTGAGTAGTTTACATTGGTTATGAACAATAATTTATATTATATGATTCATTAAACATTTTCACAATGTTGTGAAATAATTTTTTTTCTCGTCATATGTCAATAACCTCTATCATTCATCATAACAATGAATCCATAAGTAGTTTCATAAGGGATAACATCCTTTGAAAAGATATTTCAAAATATTGGAAGTATTAAAATTGATAAGGTTGTTATTTAAATTTTATCATCTACTAGGGAATGTGGATCAATGGTGGTCATTGATTGAAAACACTAAGAAAGTATAAGAAATATCAAACATGGTGGTTAAATATTTTAAGGTAAGCATCATGGAAAAATCTTATCCTTGCGAAAAGCGAATATATATGGAGGGAAAATTCATGTTTCTAAAAAATGATGATAAAATGTAATTATGTTTGAAGGAAATTTAAAAAGTTATAAAGGATGGAATCATATTACATATGAAATATTAAAAAAAATTAAAAATTGTTTTATTATAATTAGCCAATCATTTTTGTGGGAGCTAGTATCCAAAAATTTCTCATCATACGAGGACATAGTTTGATATGCTATCAATATAGAAAAATATGATCCAACTATTATATAATAAAATCCATGTAATATTAAAAAGGGGATACAGATAAAATTTTAAAAATAAATATATAAAAGGGAAGAAGGGAAGGGTGGATTTTACAATATTCAAAAAATATAAAATGAAACACCATTGAAAATTCTTCATGGTATTTGGAGTTTTCTAATATTCTTTAGTGAAAGGGGCCTGTGATAATTTTTTAATGTTAAAGAAATATGTTTCCAATGTGAAATGATTCAAATCTCAAGATATGGGTTATAATAAAAATTGATATCCAAAAAAATATTCTATTTTAGATAGAAAATGGAAATAGAGAAATTATATGCTAATATAATTGAAATGATTGAGTTTTATGTCCCAAATGTTGTGGTGTAAATTATATTAATCATATCCTAAAATTCATCTAATTATTTATCTAATTATGAATATTTTCACTCAATTTTATATTCCACATCTGCTAAGAAAATATTATTTTTTCATAGTATCATCATAAGGGAGTTCTTATAAAATAATCTAAGTAGAAGTATCAGCATTATAAATAAGTTTGATTGAGTTAAAATCATAAAACATTAACCTTCAAAATTCACAGACATCATTATTGTACCTATCATTGATTTGGATTCCATACATGATGTGGTCTATATATTTTTTGTAGTTCAAAAAATTTATTCAAAGAGAATAAAGATACAATTATGGAAGATGATAAGGTATTCCTCATCATTAGAAGGGATACATCATTATATGATTCATGTCTAAATTCACCCCCAGGATCCCTTTTGATTTAAATTTTTATGGTGTATGGGAAAATACAATCAATGGATGGAAAAGGCAATCTCCATATTTAGGATGTACATATTTTAATGGAATTCATTATTTTATTTCTTAAGGAATTACCTTGAAATACAATAGATAATGACATTGAGATTTCCATTTATTTTATCCCATATGCAATAAGAGTATCAAATACACCCTATAGGATGTCCACAATGAAATTATTGGAGTTGATGAAAAAACTGGAGGAGTTGTGTGATGATGGATTTATATGCCCTAGTTCATCATATTATGGATCCCATGTTTATTTTTTATGAATAATGGTGGATCTATGTGGTTGTGAATTGATTATATTTAAACCAATGATATTACTAAAATAAAAATTTATCCACTATCCCATATAGATGACTTATTCAAAGACCATCACAAAAGATATATATTTTCCACTGACTGGACTTCATTCTGGGTAACACCAATTGTGTGTAAATATGAAATATATTTCATTTACAACATATAATATGAGTTATAGACAGCATGATTTCCAAGTAATTTCATTTTGATTAACTATTATACACTCCTTCATGGATATAATGATTAAAATATTCATGGAATATATTGAATATTTATCAGTGTTATATTTTATTGATATCTTTATAACTTAAAATATTCATTAGGGGCATGAAAATCACTTGATTATCATTCATGATAATCTTATATAAAATGAGTTATATTTCAAAATTATATAGTATGATTTCTAGATTCATAATTTTAATTTTTGTAGAAATTTTTCTACAATGAGGGAATATTAGTAATTCTTACAATGAATATTGTAGTACAAGAATGAGCTACCCCCTAAAAAATATTACCACTATATGTAGTTTTATTGGATTGATAGTTTACCGTTGGGTGATTTAAAAAATATCCTATATAGCTATCCCATAACCCAAGATTACTTTAATAGGGGTTATGATCATCTGTAAAATGGATCGCAATGAATTTTCTGAATAATTTAATAAAATTTTGGAGGATTCCCTAATTTTGACACTACCATTTTGAAATGATAGGTATTTGATATATAGTAACGCATTGAAAAGGTGACTTGGTTGTGTCCAAATAAAGAAATATAATATTATTTACTATGAATCTGAGAAGTAATAGAGTCATAAATAAAGCTATCCAAACCATGATCTTGAGTTGATGGATATAATATTTATATTAATGATATAGACTAATAATACATATTTTGAATGTGTGATATATATTCAAATCGTAATAGTTTGAATGAAAATTTGTCCTAGAAATAGCTAAACATGTGGCAATGGAGATGTTTGTAGCTACCCAAGGAATATGATTTCTCAGTAAACAACCAACAAGGAGGGAGAATAAGGTTGTAGATGCAGTGATCTAGAATAATCAAAGAGTCATGACCAAAATAAGGATCTACAGTGATACATTGTTCATATAATTGATAAATATCAGTATGATGAACACTAATTGATGGTGGATATTATTCCTTTTCCAAATTATTTTGGAATTATTTTGGGAACAATAAAATGTTCCTATCCTAATGATGTTAATTTACAAATTAATATTAATGCTATAAATAAGGGAAAATTGGCCGATGTCATTTGTGGAGTTGGAATTATGAAAATTTTAAGAGAATATATGTCTCACATATACATGATTAGAGGAGTGTATTTAAGGAATATTATCATAGATTGAATATGTCCATACACTCTAGTTATGAAATTTTGAATATTTATTCTAAGAACTAAATTTTATGTTAATATGAGGAAGGAAATTGTTGATTATGTGTCTAGATGATTATTTTTTCAATAGAGTAAGGAAAAAATAAAACAACCTTTAGGATTTATGCACTCTCTTACTAATCCAATGTGTAAGTGGTATGACATTACTCTGTAATTTTTTATTATTCTGTAAAAGAATAAAATAATGATTAATAAATTTGAGATATTATTGATCACCTCATTAAATATGGACATTTACTCACTATAGGAGAAGATTAACCACTAGAGTGCCTTTAACGACTCTATCTGACTAAAATGTTAACTCTTAATAGAATATATATTTCAATTGAAACTGATCATTTTCAATGATTAATATTAAAATTCTAGAAGACTCTAGAGATGTCTTTTGATAATGAGCTTTGTTTTAACATAATATATAACACTAAAACTGATTGGCCATATGAATTTGGTATTTAAAAATTATAATAAAATTTTAGGTTATGATAAATTATTTTTTAGTATGTGTGGTATCAATATTTAACATTGTAGAAATCTCTAACAATAATTGATTCTATTTAAGTATTCAAATTTCATCATATGATGCATTATGTGGAAATATCTATCATAATCCAAATTAGTTTGGTGATATTAGTGAAATAAATCCTGTTATCCTAGAAATTATGGTTGATATAATCTCAAAGTCAAAGGCTATTAAAACCCATATCAATTCATCTCAATAAAGGAAATCAACATGTAAATAAATGGATGAATGATTCGGATGTTCTTGAGAGGGAACATGTTTTATTGAATGTATTTCCATAGATGGTTGTCATAATGTTCAATAATAATGGTAAATAAATGGATATATATATTAGACCATTTTATGTATTTGAGAAATGGATTTGGGGCCTATCATTTGTCTATGACCCCAAGTCTCAATAATGTACAAATAGTGATAAATATATTATTGTAATCAAAGTACATGCCAATAACAAAAATCTCACCACTAAAAAAATAATTTTATCATAATATATCATCTTTAAAAGATTATATTAAGATTATGGACAATAAAAATTATTTTTTGATGAACCAGACGAATCCATTTTAATGGTAATATATATAAGTGATAATATATAGGATCTGATCAATGAACTAGAAGTAGTAATCATAAAGAACTACCGAAATCATTTAAGAACATTTGATTCTAGAAATTTATATTGTGTCATTTTATGATGTAGGTAAGAATGTAAGACCCCAAAATTTTATGATATATTTCCTTTTATAGTAATTTTATCACTTTGATAACTTATGATACATGAATCCTGGAGTCTTAATGATTAATAAAAAAATATATCGATATAACATTTCCATTAAATTGGTTTTTATGAATAGGAAATACTAAATTTGTAAAATAAAATGGATCACACATGTATAAATGAATTTATGTTTTATAAATTTATTATAAATAAAAATAAAAAACATTTCAGAATTAATTTTTGGTTTATGATTAACTATATTTTTTATAAAGAGAATTTGTGTAACATTTTTTTATGTTATGTTAAAATTAATTTCAACTAATTTTAAAATAAATAACTTAAATAATCATTATTTTTTACATCATATGGTCTATATTATCCATGTAAATATTTAAAAATGTGCAAAAAATATTATTTTTTTGACGAATTATTAAAAATACTAATTTTTAATGAAAAGTGTTTTTTTTAAGAATTAACAAATGTAAATATTGTATTAAAGTTATTTTAAGTGTAATATTATTTATCTGATATTCTAAACTTTATAATTTATGTCATAGTAAAAAAATTTATGTTTAATATATATATAAATTTTATTATATTTATGATAGCATTCCCTTTAAAAAACTATTTTTTCATCACGTATCTGTGTTTAATTTTTAAATAAATTCTGCCACATATTTTAAATTTAATTTTGAAAAAGGTATTGAAATTATTTAATCAGAATAAATAATATTATAAATCATTTTAAAAATAATTTTCATTCATAATATATTGTAAAATAATTGAAAATCACATATTATTTTTAGTGATAAATTGGGTTTGCTGATGATTAAACTATAATTATATGGGTTTATATAACATAACTAAATTTAATATTGATCTTTTAGGGTTGTTAAATTAAAATTTTCTAATCTAATGTTTGATAATTATGCATTTTTGATTCATGTGGATTGTGAAAAACATTGGAATATTTAATTTGTTTCCAAATATTTCCAGTTCATCCTATATACAACTTATAAAAGGGCACACCTCTCCTCTCATATTCACAAAACTAAGGCACTTTTTACCATAAAATACATACCTAGATAAATTCCTTATGTCCTTTCCCATTAGAGAGATTCCTTTTTTTATTCCTAAAACAATTCTAGAGAGTATTTAGGGGTAAATCCAAATAGGTTCTACAAAGAAGATGTATAGTTCCTAAAAAACAACTTCTTTTTATATCATCCTCTGACCAATTAAACTATTCAAAAATTCTAATAAAATAATAACACAACTATAATCCTTGCATTGATATGTTTTTATTTTTTTAATAACATTATTCCATCTCAACTCTCATCAAATTGTAAGAAAAACTATTGCCTCTAGAATTTCCCAAATGCCTTCTTTTCATTGATTTTTTATAGCCCCCCTTTCAATGGATGAGGTGGAACCCCTACAAGGACCATAGGCATAGGGATTATATGAATCATAGGTATTAGAGGAAATATCCAGACTGTAAATATATGGAAATGATCCTCCCAATATTCTACATTGTGATGTTAGTTCTCCACCATCGCATGTCTGTTCAGATAGGCTTCTCTTGCATTCCCAGGCTGGTCCCGATGGAAATATGAAAACCTCTCTTTAATCAAAATATATTAAATTCTTCTATAGGGAACGCGCCTGATCTAAATCCTCACATGGAGTCTTCTCCATACAGAGATTTCCTAGTTTATTAAGTAAAATTTCAGGTGGCCCGAAAGATTTGAGGTTGTCCAAAGGGCTTGAGGAGGCCTGAAGGCCTTGAGGTGGCCCGGAGGCCTTTATGGGGCCTAAAATCCTTACTGACCTAAAGTTTTTGCATGGCCCGATAGCCTTGAAAGACCTGAGGACCAAACTGATGGCCAAAAATCCCAAATGGTTGATTTGTTCTAGCTACTAAAATATCGAACAGTACCTTCTAATGAATTGCTACAGTACTATTATAGTTACTCAAAAATTATTTATCTAAATGATTTGAACATGGGTCACTGGGATGAACATGCCGATTCTTCCCCAACTACGCTTAGGATCATATTAAAAATGTAGGTTTATATCACTGACTCCCTATGATTGTCCCCAACCAAGATAATGTATGTGCCACATTCCCTAGCTATGTAATGGCTTTGAATCTCCCTATTCATAATACGCACAGTGTCCGAGTCTGACGAGAATTGGTCATGTTTATGTTCCGATGGAGATAAAAGGATACAACCAGTGGGTTCCACTCAGCTAACACACCATGATAAGAATGTGGGTTTCCAACACTGACTCAATGCTGGGGGGGACGACCAAGCCCACGTTCATGCCACATTTCTAAGGTAAGCAATGGATTTGAATCACCTTGTGCATAATATGCATAGTTTATAAGTCTAGTGGGACTCGAGCCAATGCCATTTCCCATGGAGGGAGAGGGGTGCAACCAGTGGGTACCTCTTGAAAAAACCTCATTGAAAAAAATGTGGGTTTCTAACCATGACTCCCTATGTGGGGAACCCAAGTGCCCATCACATTCCCCAGTTAAGCAATGGCTTTAAATCACCCTATGAATTATAATAACAATGTATGAGTCTGGTGTAAATAGATCCTGAACCAATTCCCATAGAGAGAATGGGGAAAAACAGTGGGTACCACTCAACTATCACACCATGTGATGAATAAAAAATATTGATCTTCTTTATGGAGGACAATTAGATCATGAACAGATATAATTTGTTTCTTTCATTATCTCCCATAGATAAATATATAATGGATGTAATATATAGATATTATATTAAGGAAATAATTATAATTATTTACTTATAATATAACAACTAACTTATCATAATAAATTCTATTTGAAAATGAAACATTTCTTCTCGGTAGGTGTGGACTACCACTTCTAAAAAGTGAAGTTAAATGTATTTTTTTTTATTTTGAAATTGAATTTAATAAGAATGATTTTTAAGAGAATATAAAATTATTATTATATTATAATATTTATTTAATGATTATTTATTGTTTACCATTCAATTATTCCATTCATCAATCAATGAAAACTACATTCATTTGTACATAGCCCAACTATCTTCTGGAACACTATAAATCAATTTTTAATATCTATAAATTAAATATTGTTTTAGATATCTATAAAATGAATATATATATATTACTAATATAATTATTTTCATTAAATAGATGGTTTAACCCATTTATAATTACATTTATTGATTCTACCATGTCGAAACATACTTGAAAAACAAAACATTTATCACCAAGAATATAAATTTTAGTAAAAGAAATTAATATATAATTGATAAAAGGATATAATAAAATCATATATGGTATGATATAAATGATTGTGTCTATATAATATAATAATAATAAATTTATATTTATTATAAAATATTTTTATACATGTTTGATGAACATTATAATTATGGTAATGGATTAGTGTCTCACTTTCACTTCTGTGAGAGATAAGAAAAATTCACCACTTATTTCTTATGTGTGGAGTATAAAATAAACTATTATATTTTATTAATGAAATTATTTATCATAATAATTTTTAATCATACATTTTATTTTATTTATTTTATTGGGATCATGATTTAAATTTCACCAATGTGGTACGTGTTTATCTAATAATCTAATCATTAGTTGTGATTTTTAATGATTAAGTCATAAATGGTGGAATTATTATTTAAATATATTATAATCCCAATATATTTTTTACCACATCTAGTGACAGAAATCATCAGTTAAAATTACGATTTTATAGTCTTAGTTAATAAAAATTATTGGAAATTTTCATTAGAAAATAGAACATTATATCATTCTTCAGTTGCAAATCCACTCTTCTAAATCAATTATTTCAAAAAATGTTTTCAAAAGTGTTTTTAAAATTATACATATTATTTATTTTAGAAATATTTACCCCCATTTTATTTTTAGGAAATCTTTTTAAAGGAATATTTTTTTCATTTTTGCATCATAGTTCTTTTTGTATATTTAACAACAGTGAGAATGAATTTTTTTTACTAAAATGGCATGTTCATAATTACATTACATGAATAACACTCATTTCAATGATGGTTACATTACATGTTTAATTTTTTTAAACTATTTTTATTAGAATTTAGGGAATATTTTTGAATTTAAAAAATATTTTTCAAATTTAAAAAGTTATCTTCATCCTGATATTTTTAAGGGGAATTTTAAATAAATTTAATCCATGATAACATCATTTGTTGAATTTTTTTCTTGGGGATAATATATAATGATAACATCAACATTATTCCTATTGAAGGTTTATGATCAGTTTTAACTACAATGTACTAGTTAGATGCCCTTCAATATATTACATTGGATGGTTTATGATGATGATTATTGGCTGCAAAATTTAATAAAATTTCATAATCTAGCTCATCAATATAAATTTTTCTATATTGATTATATTTATTTATTAGAGAATTTTAAAAAATAAGATTTTTAATAGGAATTTTTATTTTAATTTTTTTCACTACATTAATTTATGGAATATATTGGACATATTAATTGAAGGGTGGGCCTTGATATTTCCCATTGATTTAATAATGGGTCTCATGGGGAAACATTATTGTTTATTTGTCCATGTACATACCCATTTATGTTATATGTCATTGAATAAGTCCTTGGAGGTGCTTTTATAATATCTGGGAATGTGTATTCCCTCATTTTGAGATTAATTATTGTTTTACATGTTATTATTCCATAGTTAGATTATCCTTGAATACGGTAAAGATTGATGTGATTATTTAAATTTTATTAATTTAACATTATTTATTCATCCTATATAATTCATCATGTTTAGTTAATTTGATCAATTGGAATTTGACTCTATTATTTAGCTATCCATAATTATAATTCGCAATTTATTCAGGATAGATTACATTGTATACATACACTTACTGAGCTTTAGATCTCAACCCTTCATTATTTTCCTACTACCTATAATTTTTGGAAGTGTATTATGATTAATATATCAGGATATGATAATGGTAATAATATTATACATAATGAACATAATATGTTGTATATAATGTTATAATTTTAACATGTGATTCCACTATGTATCTATTTTTCCAAGACTACTAAAATATTTGATCCTTCGAGATGTGATTCGTTATATATTAGGCCAATGTAATAATGTAACCACAAAATCTTGTCTACTAGGGTTGGGGTAATTACATATAGTTGGGAATGGAAAATTTTGAATATATGTTGTCTGTATTTTTCTTTAATAAAATAATGTATTTCCTGATGAGTATCACAGATGTCCACTTGACCATGAAGTTTAATTTACCACTAAACATTTCAATAATGAAAATATTATATCTACAAATCACTAGTAAAATTAATTTTTAAAATTAGTTGAACTAAAAACTGTAAGAGTTATGATATAAGTGATACATTCTCCCTATTTGATTTCATTGGGGGTAGGGACTATTATTTTTTATTAAGATGAAGGATGGGTAAATGTGTTTGTACATAGATTACTAGAAAAAATAATTTCCATACTATGAAGATACATGTATAATAGACCTAGAATTGATGAAATTATTATAATCTTGAAGATATCAATAAATTTAGAATATTAATATTTTTTTTATGTATCAATAACTGAGAATAAGTAAACATGATATTCCAGTATCATTTTTTCACAAAAGGATTACATAATATTAATATAAATTTATTCCCTATGGATTGAATCATATCAACTAAATTTTTCTTAAATCATATTTATATATATTTCATATATAATTATAAAGTTCTCATTATTGTATTTATATATGATATCATGGATAATTTAAAATATTAGAAGAGAATAAAATCAAATTAATAACCTAACATGGAACTCTCAAAAGAAAATAATTATTTGTGAAATTTTGTAACTAAAAATTATAGACTTAAGATTTTTTTTTAATTTCTATATTTCAGTATAGGTTATTATATATATTGATACTTAAATGTAATATGTATTTAATTAATTTACAATATGAATTAACATAACTATGATGCAAAATATTCTTGGATTATTCAGTCCATACAAGTTCTTTTTTGAATCTTTTTTATAGTTAGCTAACCCTATAAGCATGTTTACATGCAATGGGGATAAGATTTTATAGTCAAAATAATATAATTAAATTTTCATTTAAATAATGAGGATATTATAAAGTGAACCATTATTGATGTTACCATCATAAATGTATTATTTTGTTATATGTAGTGATGCATCGAAGAAAGGAATCAAATTTGACTTTATTCATAATGCTTGTGTTCAATATTATACGCCAATATTGGTAAGGATTAAGGAATAGATTTATCAAACCCAAAATATGAGTTATAATCTATAAAAATATTTATTATATAGGGACATTTTCCATATTGTGAAAATTATGAGATAAATAAAAAACACAAATATCCTAAGTAAAAAAATTCACAAATAGAGCTAAATGTGTGACAATTTATATGGATAAAACTTCTCTAGGATTATTATTTATCAATAATTTATTCCTTTTTGTGGATAATATGGTGAGGCATTCATTGTGAAATATTTGTCATATAATTAGAAAAAATATTGACTGATAATGAAAATATATTCATGAATTTTTTAAATGTTGATATTGAAATAATTTTGGATATTGAAACATCAATAATTTTCCAAATTACTACCAGAATATCATTTAAGAAAAAGTATTAAATAATCTCATGATGATAATATTTTAAAAACGAAACATAATTCCATGAATTAGGTAAAATAGAAGACAAATTTTTACAAATATTGTGTGATTAAATTCCGACGGAGGTGATGTATTATGTAATATTGTAGCTACATAGGGAATTACAAGATGATGAGTGTATCAAAAATATCCTTATAGATCCTTAGAGAAGTAACATGTTTATGAATAAAAATGAATATTCAAGGATGGATAATATTTTTGGGAAGAATATACATCTATATAATGATTTGATATTTGTAAAAAGGTAAAAAAAAGTATATGAAAATCTAATGGTTTCATGGAATCTCTGAATATTATTTTATAAATTTCGGTTTATATTACAATAAACATTTAGATAGGACTACAAGAGACTCCTAAAATAAATAATTATTTATGAAAATTTATATTCCTCCCCACGATCTCTATAGATTTCCACTCTATAATGGAGGAAATTCCACACAAGACCCTTCATGACTCAATATCATTGATTTTTTGAGGATTCATGGTGTACTACTCCTGATTACATTAGATCATGGTATTTTATTTAAATTAATTTTCTAGAAGAAAGATTATATGGATCTTGAAATCATAAAATATTGGAGAACTACTTTTCCTCTATAACAATGGACAATATGAATAGTCTATTAAAAAATTCAAGTTATGTTGTTGTTTTTATCAAATCACATTCCTTGTATATGTGATTAGTTTTATTCTTTTGTGGAATTTTATGTTCATAATTACCTCCATTCTAAAATTTAATTATCATCGTATAAAAATTTATACTGGAAATGATATCTTGTATGATCATATTGGGATGAAGATATGAATAGTTATATTTAATTCAAAAACATGTTGGGGATATAATGATAGATGTGGGAACCATTCATTGGAATATCAAAGAAGAAAAATGCAAGGAAACAGTTTATGTGGAAAACCGTGGATGGATATAAAATTTCATATTGGGGGTGATATTTTCCTAAATGTATCCAATTGGATGAATTCTATATTTTTTAATATAAAATTGATACTATGATCAAACAATATCATCCCTTTTATATTATTTAAATAATTAAAACGATGAACTACAATGTGGAAATGGCACAAATCATCTCTTAAGTGCATACTTTGTTCCATATATCATTACAAATGAAGTATTTTCTAGTATCATCTATATTGTTATTTAATTGGGGTATGACATATATTCATGTGACTATCATTTCTAAATTCATTACACTATCATATAAGTGTTACAAAATAGAATGGATTAGCTAATAAATTTACCTAGGAGGAATCATATGATAGAAGAGATAATTTTGGAACCTAAAGAAGTTATGATCATAAAAAACAGGGATTTTATTATGATTGGAGACAATTGGAATTATTAGGATTAAATTTTTGATAGGGGAGGATTATCACCACCGGAAAGTAATTATATTATGTTATATTTTCAAAATAATAATATATAGAATAATTAATATATCTTTATTCATGAATGAGATAAAAACTAAATTTATCATTTTGATACATTTATTCTTAATAAATTTAATTTATTGTTGAATTAAACAATAAAAAATTATTTTATAGTAAATATTTAATATTTTCATGAAATATTTCATATTTCCTGGGAATAGAGTAAATTCCAAATTTTTCATATAATGTAACATTTAAGAAATTTTTTAGAAATAAGAATTAAATTATCATATGTAATAAAATATTTCTAGACCAATTATATTGCTATTAATTAATGAAAATTGTTTATAAATTATATTTTTAACAAATAAATTCATCTTTAAATTTTTTGTAATTATATGTATTGATATTGATGAAATAAAAAATTAGTTTACTCCTTCACTTTAAATAATGTATTAAAAATATTTCATTATATTTTTGTTTTATTTAAAAGTAAACTAAGTAAAATTATATTTGACAAAATAAAATTAATTTCACTTTTTTCAGCATTGTAAATTATTTCTTCATTAAATAATTTTTATACTGAAAAAATACATATTGATAAAATTAGATTTTTGACACACATTGTGAAATTATAACAGAACAATCATCATAGTGACAAAGAAAATTGAATATTTAATATGGATTCAATATATTTAATAATAATTATTATTATTATGCAATATGTTAATCTTATCATTTGGATTCAATGAATGGTAATTTTTGTGAATACCTATCACTATTGTAATGTTTATAGAGGTTAAAATGTATTTTAAAAAATAATAAACTGTTAAAATAACCTAAAAACTAATAGAAATCAATTTTATTACTTTTTCCCCCAATATCATCCCATAATTAATAATTATTCCATTTTGGTCTATCATCTGGTGAGAGTGACTTTATTATATTTTAGTTTTCATAATATTACATTTTTCCATCAATGTCTCATTGAAAATGGCATCTCTACACCTCAATTGTACTCCATTGTTAAGCCAAATAGCTAACCAAAATTGTACCCAAATACCACCAAACATTTGTTTATCAACATTTATGTTTTGGTCTTCTCAAAAGACCACATCAATATGGATTAATTTGAATGAAAATGAGGTTGTCAAAATAAGAGGAATATTTTATTTTGGAGATTCATAATGATAACTTTCACAATTTCATCAATATAATTTTTATTAATATATTAAAATAAATAAAATAGTATATTTACTATACTTATATGTTCTTATGTAAATGGTACATAAATTTTTGTATCCTTCATAAAATTAATACATTTATAATGAATATATGCATATGTTAATCTCATTGTGGTAGTGTAATTCATTTACCATCACTATTTCTTATCGGTGGTAATAATGGAAGAATTAATTAGTATATATGATACTTATAATGATATTACGGTAATAAATATGTAATATATCATTTACATACATCCCCTCCAATTTTTTGAAAAAAATATAATTAATTATTCATATGTCTAGACTACCACCTCCACAATGTAATGCACTTCATTATTCTATTACCACATTGCATTGATGATTTTATAATTTATTATAATGAAAAGGATTTTTAATGAAAAAGTATTAATAGACTATAGATGATTGAATTCACGCCTATCATAAGGTGTGGAAAAAGAATATTATTTTCTTATTGCATTACAGTGGATGACTAGGGTTTTTCCACTTGATTAGCATCTTAGTTTGTTGAACTACAGTATCTAAATCTTCAGAAATACCCCATATTGTTTTTTATTGTTGTTTGCATGAAATGGTTATTTAATTTGTATTTCATTATTTTTTCAAATATTTAAATAATTTGAAATAAAACAATTAAAAACATATAAGAACATAAAAATTTAAACTGAATGATTTATGGATGAAAAAACTGGGTTTTGGGTTTAGTTTTTTGTTTAATAATTATAATCTATTTTGGTTCAATTTTAGCTTTATAACAAAAAATTAAATCTCATAATAAATTAATATTATTTTCTTTTAGAAATTAGGAAATATTTTAATACCTAATACATATCAATTTCACCTCCTCTAATAATCAAGGATGCTGACACACCATGGCTGTGCGTGTGCCATCTTCCATTACTTGGATGATTCGACACTATTCTATCCATTGAAATTATCAACTCCATTTTTGTATGTGTTAGAAAACGAATATACTGAATAGAGTCTAAAAATTAATATAAATAAGATGATTTGAACATCTTAGGGGACCATCACGATATCTTGGACAATTTTATCACCCAAGCATGTTACTCATATCTATAAAAAATGTAAAGTAAACATTAATAAAAATTCAAGAACACCTTGACATCCCCTAGGCCAAGCCTTGGGTAATCCCCAGATTATATGGAGTAAGACTTCACATAGTTGGATTTGAAGACGAGAAGAATGAAATAGAATAATATAAAATAAATCATTTTGAAAAGAATAATGGAGGATTGGTGAATGTAGATATATAGGGAGAAATAAAATAAATGAAAATATTATAATACGAATGGAAATAAATAAAATATAATAAAAATGTTAAGATAATAATAATAATAATAATATGAAAAAGAATAAGAATAAGAATATTAATACATTTTGGATTTTAGTATAAGAAAATAATTTTTTTTGGATTAATAATTTTTTAATAAATGAAAATTCAAATTACAATTAAAATAAAACTAAAACAAAATAAATAATATAAAATAAAATAAATAAAGAGGATAAAATAAAAATTTATCATATCCTCTAAAGTGGCTTCCCTCAATGGTATGATCAATCTCCTCCTCATGTTATAATGACTACCACCTTTTATAAGAAATGAGAGTGTGTCTCTTAGTTTACTCCTCCATCAAAGCTTCCCAAACACCTGAAGGATCTTTCTTAACATATACACCCATGAGACATGAGGTGTTTAATGATACATTTGAGTATCTCAGGATTATAAATTCCTTAGCATTGAATAAATATCATGTAGTGCAGAATTGTATGGATTTATCACATCTCTTCTCTACTTGTATCGTGAATGTAACATGGGACCTAGAAGAGATGATTTGGTGTGGTTGAGGAATGAGGAAGTTCATCAGTATTAAGATTATACAGAAATGGAGGCTTCAAAATATAGTGGGAGATCCTCCCTTCATTAGGCTTTCAAATGACATATAGATCCTATAAAATGCTGATGATTATCATTGGGGAATTCTATGATGATCAATGGATGTCCTGGCCTTCGATAGTGGTTAATATATAAAGCTTGAGCTTAAGATGTAGTGAGATTGGCATACAATGGGTGATTTAGTGGGGATGATTGACTTCATGATACGAATTGAAAATGATATGAGGAAAATGTATGGAAAAGGTGGGCAGTAGGGAAATGTGGAATAAAGATATGTAAAATGATCAGTGGGGGTGGAGTTATCATCTGGAATTAGATAATATTTCATCCTCTATCCTTTACTTTAGAAAGATGAGACATTGTGATGGTCTCATGGTGATTAGAACGGGCCTCTATGTTGATCCATGATGGTTTGGAAGTGTTGTTATGGAGTTAGTTCTCGAGTCATGGTCAAATAGTGGCAACCATGGTGTTCTCATGTCACAGGAGTGGTGGTGGGAGCTGAGAATAAAGGAGGAACAGTGGAGTGGGGTGGAATGTGAGGTCTAAGTGGAGGTGAAAGGTGAAACCAAGATCCCACATCAAAATAAGTGTTCGGTGGGTGATCCCTTATAACATATGGAGCAAGACTAATCAATCTTACATATACTCCGAGGATGGCCTCCCATTCTCAATTGCACAAACATGGGTGAGCACTGCACCCACTCAGTCCTCTGGGCCTACTTTTCACCAATAGTATTGAACACCCATGGGGAACTAATGAATGATATTTTATGCCTCATGATAAACTAGCTTGAGAAAGCTATCCCTATGTAGCATATTTGGTTGGGCCTACTTTGGTCTGGCTAGGTTACTTGATTTCCTATGGTGTGGGCTGGTTTGGGTCTAGCCTTTATATTTGTGGATAAGTACACACATAAAAAAACATTGAAGATGTTTCTCCTTTAATAGACAAAAAATATTCAAATGTAAAATTTAAAATTAAAAAAGATCCCTATTTTACTATTTTCTCACCATTTTAATTACATTAATTATAAATTCCAATATTTTATTAATAAATTGTAATATATGGCATTATTATTTAAAAATACATCAAGAAATATTGAAAATTATTTAAAAATATTCACCTGATATGACTCTATCAAATCACCCAAAACATAAACAATGCAACTCCAGAAGTATTAAATATCAGTAATGAATTAAATTAGGAACCAATGTTATCATTATTTAAATTTAATGTAAATAATATTAAAAAACCATCATTGTAAAATAATATTTTCAAATTTGATATTGAATAACATTGATAATTTACATATTTCAATGAAACAATTAATTTATGTATTTTACGTTCTCCCATTTGAACAATTTTAAATTATTATTTTATTCATAAAATCTCATTTATTCTTTATTATTAAAAATTCCCAATCATGATCGTGATGTATTTGGAATCCTTTCACTCACAACCCATGATATTGATTCATGTAGAGTTAATAACATATTATGAATTCATGATAATTATCTGTTGGTTGGTAAATGAACCATATTCTCAGTAAACAACCACCAAAGAGGGAGAATAAGGTAGTAGATGCAGTGATCTTGAATAATCAAAGAGTCATGACCAAAATAAGGATCTACAGTGATACTTTTTCATAGAATTAATAAATATGGGTATGATGAAAATTAATCGATGATTGATATTACTCCTTTTCCAAATTATTTTGGAATTTTTTTTGGAAACTATAAAATGTTCCTATCCTAATGATGTTAATTTACAAAATAATATTAATGTTATAAATAAGGGAAAATTGGCCGATGTCATTTGTGGAGATGGAATTACGAAAATTTTAAGAGAATATATGTCTCACATATACATGATTAGAGGAGTGAATTTAAAGATTATTATCGTAGATCGAATATGTCCGTACACTGTAGTTGTGAAAATTTGAATATTTATTCTAAGAACTAAATTTTATGTTAATATGAGGAAGGAAATAGTTAATTATGTGTCAAGATAATTATTTTATCAATAGAGTAAGGAAAAAATAAAACAACCATTAGGATTTATGTGCTCTCTTACTAATCCGATGTGTAAGTGGTATGACAATACTTTGTAATTTTTTATTATTCTATAATATAATACAATAATGATTAATAAATTTGGGATATTATTGATCACCTTAGAAAATCTTGACATCTCTTCACTATAGGAGAAGATTAACCACTATAGTGCCTTTAACGACTCTATTTGACTAAAATTTTAACTCTTAATAGAATAAATATTTCAATTGAAACTAATCATGTTCAATGATTAATATTAAAATTCTTGAAGAATCTTGAGATGTCTTTTGATAATGAGCATTGTTTGAACATAATATATCACACTAAAACTGATTGACCAAATGAATTTAGTATTTAATGATTATAATAAAATATTAGGTTATGATAAATTCTTTTTTACTATGTGTGGGATCAATATTTAACATTGTAGAGTTCTCCAATAATAATTGATTCTATTTAAGTATTAAAATTTCATCATATGAAGCATTATGTGGAAATATCTATCATAATCCAAATTAGTTTGGTGGTATTAGTGAAATAAATCCTGTCATCCTAGAAATTATGGTTCATATAATCTTAAAGTCAGAGCTATTAAAACCCATATCAATTCATCTCAATAAAGGAAAACAGACAAGTAAATAAATGGATGAATGATTCGGATGTTCTTGAGAGGGAACATGTTTTATTGAATGTATTTCCATAGAAGGTTGTCATAAATTTCAATAATAATGGTAAATAAATGGATATATACATTGGACCATTTTAAGTATTTGAGAAATGGGTTTGGGGCCTATAATTTGTCTATGACTCCAAGTCTCACTAATGTACAAATTGTGATATATATATCATTTTAATCGAAGTACATGCCAATAAAAAAAATCTCACCGCTAAATAAAAATAATTTTATCAAAATATATCATCTTATGAAGATTATAATATGATTATGGACAAGAAAAATTATTTTTTGATTAACCAGATGAATCCATTTTCATGGTAATATATATAAATGATAATATACAGGATCTGATCAATGAACTAGAAGTAGTTATCATAAAGAACTACCCAAATCATTTAAGAACATTTTATTCTAGAAATTTTTATCGTGACATTTTATGATGTAGGTAAGAATGTAAGTCCCCAATAATTTATGATATATTTCCTTTTATATTAATATTATCACATTGATAACTTATGATACATGAAACCACGAGTCTTAATGATTAATAAAACAATATATCAATATAACATATCCATTAAATTGGTATGTATGAAAAGGAAATACTAAATTTGTAAAATAAAATGGATCACCCATGTATAAATGAATTTATGTTTTATAAATTTATTATAAATAAAAATAAAAAACATATCAGAATAAATTTTTGGTTTATGAAAAACTATATTTTCTATAAAGATAATTTGTGAATCATTTTTTTATGTTATGTTAAAATTAATTTTAACTAATTTTTAAAAAAATAACTTAAATAAGAATTATTTGTTACATAATAAGGTCAATATTATCCATGTAAATATTTAAAAAAGTGCTAAAAATATTATTTTTTTGATGAATTATTAAAAATACTAATTTTTAATGAAAATTTTATTTTTTTAAATAATTAAAAAATGTAAATATTATATTAAAGTTATTTTAAGTGTAATATTAGTTAACTGATATTCTAAATTTTATAATTTACATCATGGTAAAAAAATTTATGTTCAATATATATATATATATATATATATATAAATTTTATTATATTTATGACAGCTTTCACTTTAAAAAACTATTTTTTCATCATGTATCTGTGTTTAATTTTTAAATAAATTCTGCCACATATTTTAAATTAAATTTTGAAAAAGGTATTGAAAGTATTTAATCAGAACAAATAATCCTATAAATCATTTTAAAAATAATTTTCAGTCATAATTTATAGTAAAATCATTAAAAATAGAATATTATTTTTAGTGATAAATTGGGTTTTCTGAAGATTAAATTATAATTATATGGGTTAATATAACATATATAAATTTAATATTGATCTTTTAGGGTTGTTCAAAGATATTTTTTTAACCTAATGTTTGATAAATATCCATTTTGGATTCATGTGGAATGTGAAAAACATTGGAATATTTAATTTGTTTCTAAATATTTCCAGTTCATCCTATATACAACTTATAAAAGGGCGCACCTCTCCTCTCATATTCACAAAACTAAGGCACATTTTATCATAAAATACATACCTAGATAAATTCCTTAGGTCCATTCCCATTAGAGAGATTCGTTGTTTTATTCCTAAAACAATTCTATGGAGTTTTTAGGGGTAAATCCAAATAGGTTCTGCAAGGAAGATGTATAGTTCCTAACCAAACAACTTATTTTTATATCATCCTCTGACCACTTAAACTAGTCATAAAATATAATAAAATAATAACACTACTATAATCCATGCATTGATATGTTTTTGTTTTCTTAATAACATTAATCCATCTCGAGTCTCATCAAATGGTAAAAAAAACTATTGCCTCTAGAATTTCCCAAAGTCCTTCTTTTCATTGATTTTTATAGCCCCCTTTCAATGGATGAGGTGGAACCCTTTCGAGGACCATATTCATAGGGATTATATGACTCATAAGTATTATTGGAAATATCCAGACTGTAAATATATGGAAATGATCCTCACAATCTTCTACATTGTGATGCAGTTCTCCACCTTTGCATGTCTGTACAGATAGGCTTCTCATGCATTCCCAGGCTGGTCCAGATGGAAATCTGATAACCTCTCTTTAATCAAAATACATTAAATTCTTCTCAAGGGAACGTGCCTGATCTAAATCCTCACATGGAGTCTTCTCCTTACAGATTCTTCCTGTTTAATTATGTATAATTTCAGGTGGCCCGAATGATTTGAGGTTTCCCAAAGGGCTTGAGGTGGCCTGAAGTCCTTGAGGTGGCCCTGAGGCCTTTATGGGGCCTAAAATCCTTACTGACCTAATGTTTTTGCATGGCCCGATTGCCTTGAAAGACCCGACGACCAAACTAATGGCCAGAAATCCCAAAAGGATGATTTGTTGTAGCTACTAAAATATCGAACAATACCTTCTAATGAATTGCTAAAATACTATTATAGTTACCCAAAAATTATTTATCTAAATGATTTGAACATGGGTCACTGGGATGAACGTGTTGATTCATCCCCAACTACGCTGAGGCTCATATTCAAAATGTCGGTTTATAACACTGACTCCCTATGATTGGCCCCAACCATGAAAATGTATGTACCACATTCCCCAGCTAAGTAATGGATTTGAATCTCCCTATTCATAATACACATAGTGTTTGTGTCTGACGAGAATTGGTCATGTTTATGTTCCGATGGAGATAAAGGGATATAACCAGTGGGTTCCACTCAGCTAACACCCCATGAAAAAAATGTGGGTTTCTAACACTGACTCAATGCTGGGGGGGACGACCAAGCCCACGTTCATGCCACATTTCCCAGGTAAGCGATGGATTTGAGTCAACTGGGGCATAATATGTATATTTTATGTGTCTGATGGGACTCAATCCAATTCCAGTTCTCATGCAGGGAGAGGGGTACAACCAGTGGGTACCTCTTGAAAACACCTCATTGAAAAAAATGTTGGTTTCTAACCCTGACTCCCTATTGGGGATCCCAAGTGCGCATCACATTACCCAGTTAAGCAATGGCTTTAAATCACCCTATGAATTATACTAAAAATGTATGAGTTAGGTGTAAATAGATCCTGAACCAGTTCCCATGGAGAGAATTTGGAAAAACAGTGGGTACCACTCAACTATCACCCCATGTGATGAATAAAAACTATTGATCTTCTTTATGGAGGACAATTAGATCCTGAACCAATGTAATTTTTTTCTTTCATTGTCTCCCATATATAGATATATAATGGATGTAATATTTAGATATTATATTTAGGAACTAATTATAATTATTTACTTATAATATAACATCTAACTTTTGACAACAAATTCTATTTGAAAATGAATCATTTCATCTGGGTAGGTGTGGACTACAACTTCTAAAAAGTGAATTGAAATTTTTATTGTTTTCTTTTTAAATTAAATTTAATAAGAATGATTTTTAAGAGAATATAAAATTTTCATTATATTATCATAATTATTTAATGATTATTTATTTTTTACCATTCAATTATTCCATCCATCAATCAATGAAAACTACATTCATTTGTACATAGCCCAACTATCTTCTAGAACACTATAAATCAATTTTCAATATCTATAAATTCAATATTGTTTTAGATATCTATAAAATGAATATATATATTACTAATATAATTATTTTAATTCAATAGATGACTTAACCCATTTAGAATTACATTTATTGATTCTACTAAGTCAAAACATACTTGAAAAACAAAATAGTTATCACCCAGAATATAAATTTTAGTAAAAATAATTAATAAATAATTGATAAAAGGGTATAATAAAATCATATATTGTATGAAATATATTACTGTGTCTATATAATATAATAATAATAAATTTATATTTATTATAAAATATTTTTATACATGTGTGATGAATATTATAATTATGGTAATGGATTCTCGTCTAACTTTCACTTCTGTGAGACATAAGAAAATTTCAACACTTATTTCTTATGTGTGGTGTATAAAATAACCTATTATATTTTATTAAAGAAATTATTTATCATAAAAATATTTAATGTTACATTTTATGATCTTTATTTCATTGGGATCATGATTTAAATTTCACCAATGAGGTATGTGTTTATCTAATAATCTAATAATTAGTTGTGATTTTTAATGATTAAGTCTTAAATGGGGGAATTATTATTTAAATATATTATAATCCCAATATATTTTTTTCACATGTAGTGAAAGAAATATTTAGTTAAAATTACGATTTTATATCCTTAGTTAATTAAAATTATTGGAAATTTTCATTTAAAAATATAACATTATATCATTCTTCAGTTGAAAATCCACTCTTCTAAATCAATTATTTCAAAGAAAAATTTCAAAAATGTTTTTAAAATTATCCATATTATTTGTTTTAGAAATATTTACCCCCATTTTATTTTTAGGACATGTTCTTAAGGGAATATTGTTTTCATTTTTGCATCATGGTTCTTTTTTTTATATTTAACAATAGTAAGAATGAATTTTTTTTTACAAAAATGGCATGTTCAGAATTACATTCCATTATTAACAATCATTTCAATGATGGTTACATTACATGTATAATTTTTTTAAAACTATTTTTCTAAGAATTTAGGGTATATTTTTGAATTTGAAAAATATATTTCAAATTTAAAAAGTTATCTTCATCATGATATTTTTAAGGGGCATTTTAAATAAATTTAATCTATGATAACATCAATTCTTGAATTGTTTTCTTGGGGATAATCTCTAATGATAACATCCAAATTATTCCTATTGAATGTTTATGATCATTTTTAACTACAATTTTCTAGTTAGATGCCATTCAATATATTACATTGGATGGTTTATGATGATGATTATTGGCGGAGGAATTTAATAAAATTTCATAATCTAGCTCATCAATATTAATGTTTACATTGATTATATTTATTTACTAGGGAAATTTTAAAAAAAATATTTTTAATAGGAATTTTTATTTTTATTTTTTTCACTACATTTATATGTGGAATATATTGGACTTATTAATTGAAGGGTGGGCCCTGATACTTCCCATTGATGCAACAATGGGTCTCATGGAGAAAACATTATTGTTTATTTGGCCATGTACAAACCGATTTATGTTATATGTCACTGAATAAGTCCTTGGAGGTGCTTTTATATTATCTGGGACTGTGTATTCCCTCATTTTGAGATTAATTATTGTTTCACATGTTATTATTCCATAGTTAGATTATCCTTGAATACGGTTAAGGTTCATGTAATTATTTAAATGTTATTATTTTATCATTATTTATTCATCCGATATAATTAATCATGTTTATTTAATTTGATAAATTGGAATTTGACTCTATTATTTAGTTGTCCATAATTATAATTCGCAATTTATTCAGGATAGATTACATTGTATATATACACTTACTAAGCTCTAGATCTCCCCCTTCATTATTTTTCTACTACCTATAATTTTTGGAAGTGTATTATGATTAATATATCAGGATATGATAATAGTAATAATATTGTACACAATGAACATACTATGTTGTATATAATGTTATAATTTTAACATGTGATTCCACTATGTATCTATTTTTCCAAGACTACTAAAATATTTGATCCTTCAAGATGTGATTCCTTATATATTAGGCCAATGTAATAATGTAACCACAAAATCGTTTCTACTAGGGATGGGGTATTTACATATGGTTGGGAATGGAAAATTTTGAATATATGTTGTATGTATTTTTCTTTAATAAATTGATGTATTTCATGATGAGTATAATAGATTTCCACTTTACCATGATGTTTAATTTACCACTAAACATTTCAATAATGAAAATATTATATCTATGAATCACTAGTAATATTAAATGTTATATTTAGTGGCACAAAAAACTATATGAGTTGTGATAGAAGTGATACATTATCCCTATTGGATTTCATTGGGGGTAGGGACTATTATTTTTTATTAAGATGAAGGCTGGGTAAATGTGTTTGTACATAGATTAATAGAAAAAATAATTTCCATACTATGAAGATACATGTATAATCGACCTAGAATTGATGAAATTATTATAATCTTGAAGATATCAATAAATTTAGAATATTAAAATTTATTTTATGTATCATTAACTGAGAATAAGTAAACATGATATTCCAGTATCATTTTTTCACAAAAGGATTAGATATTTTTAATATAAATTTATTCCCTATGGATTGAATCATATCAACTAAATTTTTCTTAAATCAGATTAATATATTTTTCATATATAATTATAAAGTTTTCATTATTGTATTTATATATGATATCATGAATACTATAAAATATTGGAAGAGAATAAAATCAAATTAATAACTTAACATTGAACTCTCAAAAGAAAATAATTATTTGTGAAATTTTGAAACTAAAAATTATAGATTTAATAATTATTTTGAATTTCTATATTGCTTCATTGGTTATTATATCTGTTGATACTTCAAAGTAATATGTACTTAATTATTTTAAAATATGAATTAACATAACTATGATGCACAATATTCTTGGATTAGTCAGTCCATAAAAGTCCTTTTTTAAATATTTTTTGTATTTAGCTAACCCTATAACCATGTTTACATGCAATGGGGATAAGATTTTATAGTCAAAATAATATAATTAAATTTTTATTTAAATAATGAGGATATTATAAAGTGAACCATTATTGATTTTACCATCATAAATGTATGATTCTGTGATATGTAGTTATGCATCGAAGAAAGGAATCAAATTTGACTTTATTCATAATGCTTGTGTTCAACATTATACACCAATATTGGTAAGGATTAATGAATAGATTTATCAAAACCCAAAATATGAGTTAGAGTCTATAAAAAAATTTATGGTATGGGGACATTTTCCATATTGTAAAAATTGTGAGATAAATAAAAAACACAAATATCCTAAGTAAAAAAATTCACAAATAGAGCTAAATATGTGACAATGTATATGGATAGAGCTTCTCTAGGATTATTATTTATCAATAAATTATTCGTTTTTGTGGAAATTTAGGTGACGCATTCATTGGGAAAGATTTATCATATAATTATAAAAAATATTGACTGATAATGAAAATATATTCATATATTTTTTAAATGTTGATATTGAAATAATTTTGGATATTGAATCATCAATAATTTTCCAAATTACTACTAGAATATCATTTAAGAAAAATTATTAAATACACTCAGTATGATAATATTTTAAAAAAGAAAAATAATTCCATGAATTATGGTATATTTGAAGGCATTTTTTTACAAATATTGTGTGATTAAATTCCAAAAGAGGCGATGTATTATGTAAATATCGTAGCTACATAGGGAATTACACGATGATGAGTGTATCAAAAATATCTCTATATATCCTTAGAGAAGTAACATGTGTATGAATATAAATGAATATTCAACGATGGATAATATTTTTGGGAAGAATATACATCTATATAATGATTTTATATTTGTAAAAAGGTAAAAAAAGTATATGAAAATCTAATGGTTTCATAGAATCCATGAATATTATTTTATAAATTTGGGTTTATATTACAATAAAAAGTTTCATAGGACTACCAGAGACTCTTAAAATAAATAATTCTATACAAAACATTATATACCTCCCCACGATATCCATAAATTTCCACTCTATAATGGAGGAAATTCCACACAAGACCCTTCATGACTCAATAACATTAAAATTGTGAGGATTCATGGTGTACTACTCTTAATTACATTAGATCATGGTATTTTATTTAAATTAATTTTCAAGAGGAAAGATTATATGGATCTTGAAATCATAAAAAATTGGAGAACTAATTTTCCTCTATAACAAAGGAAAATCTAAATAGTCTATTAAAAGTTCAAGCTATGTTGTTGTTTTTATCAAATCACATTCCTTGTATATATTATTAGTTTTATCCTTTTGTGGAATTTTATGTTCATAATTACCTCCGTTCTAAAATTTAATTATCATCGTATAAAGCTTTATACTGGAAATGATATCTTGTATGAGCATATTGGGACGAAGATAGTGAATATTTATATTTAATTCTAAAACATGTTGGGGATATAATGATAGATGTGGGAACCATTCATAGGAATATCAAGGAAGAAAAATGTAAGGAAAAAGTTTATGTTGAAAACCATGGATGGATATAAAATTTCAAATAGGGGGTGATATTTTCCTAAATGTATCCTATTGGATGAATTCTATATCATTTAATATAAAATTGATACTATGTTCAACCTATATCATCACTTTTATATTATTTAAATAATTAAAACTATGAATTACAATGTGGAAATACCGCAAATCATCTCTTAAGTGCATACTTTTTTCCATATATCATTAGAAATGAAGTATATTCTAGTATCATATATATTGTTATTTAATTGGGGTATGACATATATTCATGTGACTATCAATTCTAAATTCATAACACTATCATATAAGTGTTACAAAATAGAATATATTAGCTAATATATTTACCTGGGAGGAATCATATGATAGAAGAGATAATTTTGGAACCTGATGAAGTAATGATGATAAAAAACCGAGATTTTATTATGATTGGAGACACTTGGAATTATTAAGATGAAATTTTTGATAGGGGAGTAATATCACCACTGGAAAGTAATTATATTATGTTATATTTTCAAAATAATAATATATAGAATAATTAATATATCTTTATTCATGAATGAGATAAAAAATAAATTTATCATTTTGATACATTTATTCTTAATAAACTTAATTTATTTTTGAATTCAACAATAAAAAATTATTTTATAGTAAATATTTAATATTTTCCTGAAATATTTAATATTTCTTGGGAATAGAGTAAATTCCCAATTTTTCATATAATGTAACATTTAAGAAATTTTTAAGAAATAAGAATTAAATTATCATATGTAATAAAATATTTCTAGACCAATTGTATTGCTATTAATTAATGAATTTTTTTTGAAAATTATATTTTTAACAAATAAATACATCTTTAAAATTTTGTAATTTTATGTATTGTGAATGATGAAATAAAAAATTAGTTTACTCCTTCACTTTAAATAATGTATTAAAACTACTTCATTATATTTTTATTTTATTTAAAAGTAAACTAAGTAAAATTATATTTGACAAAATAAAATTAATTTAACTTTATTTAGCATTGTAAATTATTTCTTCATTAAATAATTTTTATACTGAAAAAAGACATATTGATAAAATTAGATTTTTGTTACACATTGTGAAATTATAATAGAACAATCATCATAGTGACAAAGAAAATTGAATATTTAATATGGATTCAATATATATAATAATAATAATTATTATTATGCAATATGTTAATCATATCATTTGGATTCAATTAATGGTAAGTTTTGTGAAAACATATCACTACTGTAATGTTTATAGAGGTTAAAAATGTAGTTTAAAAATTATAAATTATTAAAATAACATAAAAACTAATCGAAATCAATTTTATGACTTTTCCCCCCAATATCATCCCATAATTAATAATTATTCCATTTTGGTCTATCATCTGGTGAGAGTGACTTTATTATATTTTAGTTTTCATAATATTTACATTTTTTCCATCAATGTCTCATAGAAAATGGCATATCTACACCTCACTTGTACTCCATTATTAAGCCAAATAGCTAACCCAAATTGTACCCAAATACCACCATACATTTGTTTATCAACATTTATGTTTTGGTCTTTTCAAAAGACCGCGTCAATATGGATTAATTTGAATGAAAATGAGGTTGTCAAAATATGAGGAATATTTTCTTTTGGAGATTCTTAATGATAAATTTCACAATTTCATCAATATAATTTTAATTAATATATTGAAATAAATAAAATAGTATATTTACTATACTTATATGTTTTTATGTAAATTTTACATCCATTTTTGTATCCTTCATAAAATTAATACATTTATAATGAATATATACATATGTTAATCTCATTGTGGTAGTGTAATTCATTTATCATCACTATTTCCTATCGGTGGTAATAATGGAAGAATTAATTAGTATATATGATACTTATAATGATATTATGGTAATAAATATGTAATATATCATTTATATACATCCCCTCCAATTTGATGAAAAAAATATAATTAATTATTCATATGTCTAGACTACCACCTCCACAATGTAATGCACTTCATTTTTCTATTACCACTTTGCATTAATGATTTTATAATGTATTATAATGAAATATAATTTTGATAAAAAAAGTATTAATAGACTATAGATGATTGAATTCACGCCTATCGTAAGGTGTGGAAAAAGAATATTATTTTCTTATTGCATTAAAGTTGATGACTAGGGGTTTTCCACTTGATTAGCTTCATAGTTTGTTAAACTACAGTATCTAAATCTTCAGAACTACCCCATATTGTTTTTATTGTTGTTTGCATGAAATGGTGATTTTATTTGTATTTCATTATTTTTTCAAACATTTAAATGATTTGAAATAAAACCATTAAAAACATATAAGAACATAAAAATTTAAACTGAATGATTTATGGATGAGAAAACATGGTTTTGGGTTTAGTTTTTTGTTTAATAATTATAATCTATTTTGGTTCAATTTTAGTTTTATAAAAAAAAAATTAAATATCATAATAAAGTAATATTATTTCCTTTTAGAAATTAGGAAATATTTTAATACCTACGAAATATCAATTTCACCTCCTTTAATAATCAAGGATGGTGACACACCATGGCTCTGTGTGTGCCATCTTCCATTACTTGGATGTTTCGACACTAGTTTATCCATTGAAATTATCAACTCCATTTTTTATGTGTTAGAAAAAGAAGATACTGAAAAGAGTCCTAAAATTAATATAAATAGGTTGATTTGTACATCTTAGGGGACCATCACGATATCTAGGACAATTTTATCACCCATGCATATTACTCATATCTATAACCAATGTAAAATAAACATTAATAAAAATTTAAGAACACCTTGACACCCCTAGGCCATGACATGGGTCATCCCCAGCTTTTAGGGATTAAGAGTTCACATAGTTGGATTTGAAGAAGAGAAGAATGATATAGAATAATATAAAATAAATCATTTTGAAAAGAAGAATGGAGGAGTGGTGAATGTAGAGATATAGGGAGAAATAAAATAAATGAAAATATTATAAAATGAATGGAAATAAATAAAATATAATAAAAATGTTAAGATAATAATAATAATAATAATATGAAAAATAATAATAATAAGAATGTTAATACATTTTGGATGATAATTTATGAATTTTTTTTTTGAATTAATCATTTTTTAATAAATGAAAATTCAAATTACAATTAAAATAAAACTAAAACAAAATAAATATTATAAAATAAAATAAATAAAGAGGATAAAATTAAAATTTAACATATCCTCTAAAGTGGATTCCCTCAATGGTATGATCAATCTCCTCCTCATGTTACAATGACTACCCCCTTTTATAATAAATGGGAGTGTGTCTCTTAGTTTACTCCTCCATCAAATCTTACCAATACCCTGAAGGATATCTCTTATCATATACACCCATGAGACATGAGGTGTTTAATGATACATTTTAGTATCTCAGGAATATAAATTCATTAGCATTGAATAAATATCATGTAGTGCAGCATTGTATGGATTTATCACATCTTTTCTCCACTTGTATCGTGAAGGTAACATGGGACCTAGAAGAGATGATTTGGTGTGGTTGAGGAATGAGGAAGTTCATCAGTATTAAGATTATACAGAAATGGAGGCTTAAAATGTAGTGGGAGATCCTCCCTTCATCAGGCTTTCAAATGACATATTGAACCTATAAAATGCTGATGATGATCATTGGGGACTTCTTAGATGATCAATGGAGGTCCTGGCCTTCAATAGTGGTTAATGGATCAAGCTCGAGATTAGGATGTAGTGATATTGGCATACTCTGGGTGATTTAGTGGGGATGATTGACTTCATGATATGAATTGAAAATTTTATGAGGAAAATGTAGGGAAATGGTGGGCAGTAGGGAAATGTGGAATAAATATATGTAAAATGATCAGTGGGGGTGGAGTTATCATCTGGAAGTAGATAATATTTCATCCTCTATCCTTTACATTAGAAATATGAGACATTGTGATGGTCTCATGGTGATTAGAACGGGCTGCTATGTTGATCCATGATGGTTTGGAAGTGCAGTTATGGAGTTAGTGCTCGAGTCAAGGTCAAATAGTGGAAACCATGGTGTTATCATGTCGCAGGAGTGGTGGTGGGAGCTGAGAATAAAGGAGGAATAGTGGAGTGTGGTGGAATGTGAGGTCGAAGTGGAGGTGAAAGGTGAAACCAAGATCCCACATCAAAACAAGAGTTTGGTGGGTGCTCCCTTATAATATATGGAACACGACTTATCGATCTTCCAACTACTCCGAGGATGGCCTCCCATTTTCAATTGCACAAACTTGGCTGAGCACTGCACCCACGTAGTCCTCTGGGCCTACTTTTCACCAATAATATTGAACACACATGGGTCACTAATGAATGAGATTTTATGCCGCATGAAAAACTAGCTTCAAAAATCTATCCATAAGTAGAATATGTTGTTGGGCCTACATTGGACTGGCTAGGTTGCTTGATTTCCTATAGTGAGGGTTGGTTTGGGTCTAGCCTTTATATTTGTGGATAAGTATACACATCAAAAAACATTGAAGATGTTTCTCCTTTAAAAGACAAAAAAATATTCATATGTAATATTTAAAATTAAAAAAAATCCATATTTTACTATTTTCTCACCATTTTAATTACACTAATTAAAAAATTCCAATATTTTATTATTAAATTGTAATATATGGAATTATTAATTAAAAATACATCAAGAAATATTGATTTTTTAAAAAAAAATATTCACCTGATATTACTCTATCAAATCACCAAAAACTTAAACAATGCAACTCTGGAAGTAATAAATATCAGTAAGGAATTAAATTAGGAACCAATGTTATCATTATTTAAATTTAATGGAAATAATATTAAAAAATCATCAATGTAAAATAATATTTTCAAATTTGATATTGAATATCATTGAAATTTTACATGTTTCAATGAAACAATTAATTTATGTATTTTACTTTCTCCCATTTGAACAATTTTAAATTATTATTTCATTCATAAAATCTCTTTTATTCTTTATTATTAGACATTCCCAATCATGATCTTGATCTGTTTTGAATCCTTTCACTCACAACCCATTATATTAATTCATGTAGAGTTATAACATATTATGAATTCATGATAATTATCTGTTGGTTGGTAAATGAACCATATTCTGTACATTGTAAATAGTAGGACTACTAATGGTGATATTTGGTTTTCCCAAATCACAACCCATTTTTTTCATTTTGGTCCATTTTATCATTTTATATTTCTTTATTCTAGAGGTTAAATATAATATAGTCAATGTATGAATTAAAAAACCATTTTTAATACCTATAATATTACACCCAACTATTTTTTTAATGTAGTTATTCTCATTACTCTTGGCTCCCTTTAACCCTGCACATAAACAAACAAATATCAGGAAAATACTAAGAGGATGGTAGGAATTGAAAGAAATGGATTAAAAATGGATTATTATTAACATGGTAATTAATTAAATATATGTTTGAAAAAATATAAAAATGAAAATATTTCTACTAAGTTAATGTTTCTTTAATACTTGAATCACTCGTTTTAAAAGTTTTTTTGCATAGTCATATCTTTGATAATATCTAACGCATGTTCTGGATTGTGACATGTCCCAAGATCACCAAATAAATAACCAAGAAAGTTCAGGATCCGAGCGCGCTCGATCCTAAAAAATTATTAATTAAAATAAAAGTACACACAAACACACAAGCACCCAATACAAGTGGCAAAAATCACCACCAAATACAAAAGATAAAACCCAAAACAAAGATGGATTGAAATCCCCAAAAAAACATAGCCAAAGCACAAGTGTTTTCTATAAGACACATCCCCCGCGCATATCACAAAATCATCCAAAAAAGTCTTCCTTCATATCCCCGCAGATCTTCTCTGCCAACCACCCTGTACGCATTCCAATTCCACTTGTTACGACTGTCCAAGTCAGGCTGTCACCATCCCGAATCGCCCCTCGAAAACGCGCTGGCATACACTCCACCGTCTAAGTTCCATCGCCAACCCAATATTCATGAGATCCATCTCCCAAGGTTAATTCAACCACTCCTTTTGTAAATCCGAGTCACCTAATGCCAATGATGACCCTGCACCAACACATAGCCTTATGGCCCGCACCGCGATCTTCACAGATCTGCTTCTCACAGCCAAACAAAAGTGACCGCATATTGGCCGATTAAAATAATAAACTCATCCCGCGCCTCTGTGGTCAACCCTGCCAATCACGCAGCGGACGTGGCCGTCCTCATCTCCGTTACCTACTCCCTTCCCTACAAACGCCGGAAATCACCTCACCGCCATCGTGCTCCTCGCTGGAGCAAGAAATCCACGAAGCCCCTAGCTCGACAAGTCACCCTGTCCCACGCCTTCAACTGCAACACATCAATCCATGTTGCCAACACCAGCTCTCTGCCATCACCGGATGGCCAGATCCCGCCGCGAGGATGTGTCCCCTCACCGAAGCTTCACTGGTCCGACGTCGCCACCGAGTAGGGGACCAGATCCTATCACCTACAGCACCCCCAGGCCGTCCCACTGTCAAGATGCACATCGCCTCCAGGATCCCACACGACACGCCATCGTTGATGCTTCACACCCGGAAACCATCCCAAGCGCACATCGCTGCCTTCAACACCGGCTCCTGCATGCCACTTCAGCCCCCGAAAACACGGTTCGCCGGGTAAACCAAGCCATCCTTGACCCAGAAAACATAAATCGCTTTCCACTCCCATCGGGGTGCCATCTTCCACCACGACCATCAGTTCACCGTCGATAACCACCTTCATCACTTCTGCCGTCAAAGCGCCATCATCCGTCATCAAGACGTTGTCTGTAGTGGTCAAGCCACTAGCACTATCTTCAACCTCCAACAGTCCCACAGACAACGGCCATGGACGACGCCCATCACTGCAATTATGCAGCGTCTTAGCATGTCTTCTACCGCATGCAGAAAATATTTCAAAGTGGCCAACTATCTCTTCCTCATGTCCGTTTGAATGGAGTCCCAACACACCATTACGATTACTGGATAAATCCCCATGATGTAGAGCGAGAGGCTCTCCTTTTATGAGAGAGAAACTCTCCATCACCAAATAAATATGGTTAATAATAAATGGAATGTATTTGGTCTATAAGTCATATTGGGAATGGAACATTTAATTTGGGAAAATAACTCATATATTATTTAAAAATAGGAAAATAAAACACATGAATTTTATAAATATAAAGTAAGATAAATAATATTAATACTTAATTTACATTAATAAATAAATTTGAAAAAAATAATGAGTTCTCAGTTTAATATCCATGATTTGAATTAATCCTCCCATTCACTATTTTACTAATAAAATCTTTTTTATATTCAAATCTATAACATGGAATCACAGGAATCCAAAAAAAATTATATCCTAGATTAGTTATGTAAAACATAATTCAAGAATGGGAATGCAATTTCAATTAATACTCCAAACATATTATTGGGGAAATGTGGGGACTTTATAAGATAAACAATAAAAGTAAACTCACTTTCCCATAAAACATGGTCATTCTGTCCCAATTGAGGGAGGGATGAATTATAATACTTATCAAAAAATAAATAAATATGTGATTAATCACAAAGACCATGTTATTTATGAAAAAAAAATATAAGATTGTTCTTGTTATGATCAATACTTCTTCATAAAAAATGAGAAATAAATATAAATTCATAGGAAGAAAATTAATGGATATGACTTGAAATGATCCCCCAAAGTGGTACATGAATTTTTACTACCTCTGAAGGGAATTACTAGTTAATATCCAATGATAGTTGGTGGGTGAAGATTCTTGTATTTGATCTTCCAATTTTGTATTTTCACAACTTATTATTCATTCTTCATTGATAGTAATGACCCATGGATAGAGTATAACAGACCCCCCCCCCTTAAAATTTAACTATAACTTTCATGGATGGGGAATAATGAATTATGTGTCCTCCTCTTGGTTGGTTCATAATTGGGCTTCATTTTCTTGTTTTTCTAGTACTATCATTTCATAAGAATCATGAATATAGAGATCAAAGGGAGAAAAATCAGGTATTTTTACCTAAAAAAAATTCAAATTTTAACTTTTAATAATTTATTTCTCAATTTCAATGAGATGATATTGTTAATTGAATCATTCAAGATTTTCTACATAGATTTACTGATTGGGATGCACAAAATGTTTGTTCATTAAAATCGGGGGCTAAATGTGTTTCTCAACATGTGAATTTCAAGGTTCTTCATCTTCCTATAAGGCATAGAAATGAAATTTTAAAAATGAAAATTCAATGAATTGATAATTAACACTCAATTAAGAATGAATAATATCAAATTTAATAATGTTTTATATGATATCCACTACTAGAATTGGTTTAGTTTCAATCTCTTATTCAGTAGTGAGTTCCTCTTGAAGTATACATTGATTGGATGAAGGTAGTTAGTTAGGATCCTCCTTCCTTTAATTCTGTTTCTACACTCTTGTAGATTCCTTATTTTACATGGCTTGAGTGACATGTAGTGGTACTTGAACATTTAATTTTTAGATACTGGGAAAGTAAATGTTTACCATATATTCCGTTCTAATTTCATCCAAAAATTGTAGATCTTCTACAGTCACCTCAACATTAATGTTTTATTCATCATGAAACCATTAGAGCTCATACTGGTCTATCTTTATTTATATCTTCAAATAGTTGGGCTATGGACACTCCTCAAGCAGGGCCTTGAAATATTTAATATCTTTATTAGAATTTAGAATCATTGGTGATACTTAAGTCATGGTATTTAGTCATTGATAATAACTTTTTTACTTCATCAACAATATATGAAAGGTAATGAGATCAAATTTATATGTTATTACCATTTTTCATAAGTTTGGCCCTGTCAATTAGTTAATTGAGGTTTTTTGGAGATCCAACGCTTCAACATTCTTAAATACTTGTTCTTTCCACTAAGATTATGTTTTTCATGATTTAAAAAATTCCCATTTCAAAATATCATGGTTTTTTATAGTACACTTTATTTTTTAAATAAATGAAAATTATCTAAAATGTAAAAATAGAAAATCAATGAAAAAACACACTAGATCCCTAAAAATAGTTTTATTTTTTAACACATGTGTATCTAATGTTCTATAAAAAGAAAAATATTTTCCTATTACAGCATAGTAGCTGACGAGGGTCATCTCATAAGAGGATCTTCTTGGTTTATTCATTGACATTATCTAAATCACCAGAACTATTTTTTTTATTGTTTTATTAATTAAATAGATAATGTTTCCATCTATTATTTATTTTCTAAGAATTCAAATGAAATGTAATATGTAAATTATTAACATACAATAACCTATAATTCTAAATGGAATGAATTAAGGGAGAATGAAATTTGTTTTGGGATTAGTTTTGGATTCAATCATAATTCATCTTTGTTGGTTTAATATTAAATTTAGAATCCATACATGAAATCTCATGATAAATTACTATTATTTTTTTTGGAATTTATTTAATCATTGAATTCTTAATAAATCTCAACTAAACCTCCCCTTATAATAAATTATTTTGAAAAATCATGGTCGAGGGTGTGAAATCATCTAAGAAATTACCCTATTAATGTGGGTTCAACCATTGTCATTATCAACTCTAGAGACTAAATAATTATCCAATGAATATATAGAAAATATTTTAAAAAAATAATAGAAATAGATTTCATTTCATTAATTGGGTGGCATTCACCACATTGTGTACATTAGTCCCACTGATACATGCAACTCATATATACCACAAACATAAAAGTAATATTTTGAAAAATTAACAAACACATTCAGTTTCCATAGGACAAGCCCTAGATTAGCCTCCCATTTCTGTGAAAAAGTTATCACTTTGGTGGATAGGAAGAAGATAATAATAAAATATAATAAAATCAAAAGAAAAATTATGAAAAGGAGAATTATGGAGAATAGAAGAATTACATGAAGATATAGAGATAAATAAAATAAAATTAACGAATAAAATAAGACTGGATGTAATGAAAATAAAATTACAATGGTAAAAAAATAATAATAACAATAACATTAATAATAATAATAATAATATGAAAAATTATAAGTAGAACAAGTGAAATTAAGGGTGGGATAAACATTAAGAAATAAAAATACTTAAATTAATCATTATACAATAAAATTATATTGAAATTAAAAATAAAATAAAGGAAAATAAATAAATAAAATAATATAAAAAATGAATCAAAAACACAAATGCCATATATTGTCAAGACTCCAAGTGGGCATCCCTCTGTGGGATGCTCTACCCCCTCATCAAGTGACAACGGCTGCCCAATTTTATATGAAATGGGAGAGTGTGTCCCGACTTCCATTCCCTTAAAATCATACCAATACTTTTGAGGATGTGTATTAAAAGATACACCTGAGAGACCTCGGTTGTTTAAAGTTAATCCCTTGTCTCTCGAGTGTTTGAATTCCTCAACGTGGAAGAAATCTCATGTGAGGAAGCATGGGATGGATACATTGTAGTTATTCTTTTCGTGCTTTTGTAGGGTAATAGTGGACTTGGATGTAATTATTTTGTATTTATAATGCCTGAGGAAGTTCTTTAATGTTATGAAGTTTTGGAAATAAAGGCTCCAATGATTAGAAACAGCTCCTCCCTTCATCTGGAATTCACATGGATAAATGAACCTCATTAATGCCCACTGTGATATTTTTGGTCATATGAAATGATTATTGGAGGTCCGGGCCTTCGACAGTGATGAAGGGATAAAGCTCGAGCTTGGGATGTGATGGAAATTACTTTCAATGGGTGATGTAGTGGTTTCCAAGGACATTAAGTGATAAATCATTCATGACACGAGGATGGTGTATAAAAATAGTGAGTAGCGGGGAAAGGTGGCCTAAATAGAGGGATGATGATCTGTGGTGGAAGAGCTCGGAACAATAAGTTTTGTATCATATTTCCTAAAACCAATAGTGGTTAGTGAAGCCTTTGGTATTATCTAATGTTGATGATAAAGGGACTTCGAGTTTGAAGTTTCTATAGAGGATCCGTAGACCGTGTTGAGGCTGATCTTTAACTTCAATAGTGGACTCAGGTGAAAGGAACAACATCAAGAGATGAGAATGAAGAAAGAGCGATGGATTGTGGAACAGAATTGGTCGATATTGGTGGAGCATATAGGATAATATATCCCACATAAAATTGGATTGTTATGGTTGCTCTCTAATAACAAAAGGCACATTATACATTGAAAATATGACTACTTTGTGGATGGACTCCTGGTTTCACTCGCACACACCACGGGTCCGCACTACTCCCACATGGTCCTCTTGGAATACTATTGACATGCCAGATTGACCGCCTAAGGGAAAATGCTTCAAGATATTTGATCTCTCATTCCCCATTGGCTCATGATGGATCTCCCTAGATGGCATGGCCAGTGGGACCTCTTTTTTAATGGGTAGGTGGTGAGCATTCCATGATTTAGTGGTGGGTTGGGTGTTTCCATTATTTTTTTAGATTAGAATTATCTAATGAAATTTTATAATATATGTATTCAATGAAAAGACTATAAAAAATCATATGTTAAATTTCATTTTCAAAAATCATTTCTTTTACTCTTTTAACACCATTTCAATTTCATTTAATATATATCGTAATATTTGATTAAATCCTTGAAATATTTGGAATTAATCATTAAAAATCCATAAAAACTATTTAAAATTGATTGAAAATATGCACCATATATGACTATGTCTATGATGAAACCTTTTCAGAATATAATTGACCTTTCCCATATTTGGATGCAAATTCAGAAGTTGACAAAACATCCTTTAGCATCCTTTTAACGAATATAATAATCAATTAATACATTCGAAATGATTGTAAAAGGTCCTTAAAAATGTATTGTAGAATAAATTTTTTCTTATAGATTTTTTTATAAAATTTATATTGATTATTCCAGAATATGTAATTCTTCCTAAATGCAAGTAATCCAATGGACATTTTTTAACTCAATTCCTCTTTTTTGAGACATATTTTATATTTTAGATCTAATTCGATTTATTTTATGTAGAAACTACCCTATTGTAATATAATTTGATGAATTACTCTATATTCATTGTATATATAGTATCATTTAATTATTTATCATTAATTTTTTTGGATTCAAATGTGATAAAATCAGTAAGGGTTTATTTTAATATTTCACTCTTATACGGTATTTTTAATGTTTAGATTTATTTTTGAGTAATTATATGCTTATTATCTTCTTAATTATCATATATTTTATCATCTAATATTTATTTCAGGATTCCTTGTTAATTTATTCATTATTTTACTATATTTTATACTCAAAGGTGAGATTAAAGGTTTTAATGAATACCAGTTATAATAATCTTTTTTAGATGGGAATTTCATTTTTCAATGTCCATATTTTTCATATTTATTAGTTTACATTTTTATACATGTACATGATAGATCAAAAAAAATTCATTACCTTTGAAATTATCTATAATGTTTTCGAGATAATAGATCTAGTATTTTATGAAATAGATTTTTTTGGGATACATTATAAAGGAGATAAAATATTTCTCTTTTATACATATATGGAATGTTCTGATTTACCCCTCACTGCAATACTTTTTTAATATAAGGATAAGTTAATATTTTTACATGGATTTATAATGAAACCCATTTTTCAATTATTATTTTTTTGTGTATGTTTTTATATTTCAAAAAAATACATTCATTTTTAAATTGTTTAAAATAATTTTAAAATTTATTTGTAACATATTTATTGGAAAAACAGTAAAAAGTTAATATAATATGATATTTTTAATGTTTAACATCCATTTTCTCTATGATACATATAATAAATCAATTTATCTCAAACCTTCCATTATTATATATGGATGGACATCAAAATAGATTTAATAATTTATTTACTGTGGAATATATTTTTATTTTTATCATTATGGTGATCTTATTATTATGTAGTCTCTATAATTCATTTGACATTATTAATCTCTGTAATATAAATAGTTTCTATATTATGGAATTATTGAGAATCATTTTAAATAAATAAAATATTATCTTATCCATATTCCATATCAATATAATATTTTATTTGAAGGAATCTTAATAATTATTTTTTCCCTTTTACTTGGATGTATTTATTTTAAATATTCATGATTCTGTATTGATATTTGTTGATTTATAATGAATATCTATTATATAAAGTATTTTTAGTAATTATATGGTGAATACAATATGCATATTTTAGTGATAGATATTGTTCAGTTGTAAATATCCACATGAAGCATAGATAATTCACATGAGATAAAGAATGAGATAAATTATTGTGGATATTTAGTACATGCCTTGCCAATTAATTAAATCATATAACACAATTCTAGTAAAGTATGTTTAATGATGTCATGAAATGATAAATTAATGAAAATATCTCGATGGATAACATTATTTATTAGATTCATTGATATTTTAGTAATTATAATATGTGGGAATTTTATGTTGACATTTTTTTACGATACATTTTGAAATACCAAACTATTGATTAAATAGAATATTTGTTGATTATGAACTATTACACATTGTTAATTACATATACATTCACGATATATTGCATTAAATTTTTTAATATAATTGGAATCAGTGCCCACCATTTATTATTCTTTCCTTCCCCTGGGATATGCATGTATAATCATTGAATTATTCTCATGCATGCAATATATATTTTTGTGTTATGTTTTATTTTTACAATATATAATGGATATAATGTATGATTCTTGTCTCATGAAAACATAATTAAATTGATCCTTCATGTCTGAATAAATTGTTGCGTTTAAAAAAACATCATCTATAGTGTACTAGATCCATGGTAATGACTGATCACATAATAGAAAAAAACCATAGCATATAACCAAAAAAATAAAACAATTGAGAAACATGAACTATTAATGTAATATAACTAAAAAACATATAATATAGGGCATTATTCCTAGGTGGAATACCCAGGAAAGTCCGTCAGAGGCAGGCCCTGGAATATTTATTAAATAAAAGAAAAGTACAATAAGTACATAGAAGCACAATTACATATCATAGACTTAAAAACCATCATATCCCCCATACGAACCTCCTTCTACAGTGGCTGTCTTCCATTCCGAGCATTCATAGTGCTTTAGTATTTTGGCATAATTCCTTCTAAGGTTCAATTTCTCCAATGATACCAAGTCATGCGGAGATTGTTTGAAAGAGGATCTAGTGGACATCGGCTTTGGCAGATCAGAGTAGTCTTTCCTCATCTTTCTTTTTGCTGTGATGTTCACCTCTTATCCAGATTTCCCCTTTCCGTCCTTGAGAACCTCACAATAGGAAGGCCTGGCCATCACACCGTGATTTTCCTTGTCACTGTTCGAGATGTCCCCCCAATTTCCAGCTACCATGCCGTCATTGAAACCATCATCCCCCCTCGATCCCATTCATTACATATGTTACTGTCAATTACATCCAGACATGGAGGCTGCCCTTCCATCACTTGGCTGGTATCCACCGCCTTCACTCCATTACCTGGACTACTCCCTTCATACTTCCCTTCAAACTCCTGTAGAGCATCCACATCCTCTTTGGATTCCAAGACTTTGAACCGGTTGCAGTTGGAAACATTACTCCCTGAGGAAGCAGGTATCAGCTGCATATTCTTCCTCTCACTAATCAGATAATGACTGACATCTGTCATTTTCCCACAACCCTCTTCAGTCGATGGCATCCCCCCCTCATTCGGATCCACACAATTGAACCCAACATTGGCAACAACGACAGCAAGCCTGCTATCCTTAGGTTCCGTCGAAGGCCCCTGCTTCCCACTGCTCACCTTGTTGCTGCCACACCCCATCATAGTAGCAGCCCCCACAAGAATGCCACCTTCTATCGTGCAGTGATCAAAATGAGACCTGCCAGCACTAATGATCCCTGGAGCTTCTTGCCTCTGCTCTACAGCCACCGGTGTGCATGTTACCATTCCAACAGCAGCACCCCTTCTATCCATAGCTCCCTTGGAAGTATTCCCCTGATTCAAGTCCATATTCGGTCTATTCATCACCACAGAAACCATAGGATTTGCAGAATCAACTGTCTTTTCCAAAACAGTTGCAGCATAGGAGCCACGTCCAGATGCATTTCCCACCATATCATCACCAGTAGACTACCCCCTCCTGTCAATAGATTTCCCTATCCTTTTCCCCAGAAAAAGAGACCTCCTGCTACCATGTTGATCTTGACATCTACCATCTAAATGATCCATCCTCTTGCAGGTATTACAATAATCGATCCAAGATTCGTAAACCACTGCCTACTTCCATCTGATTTCCTGGCCCACAGAAATCCAGACCCATTCAACCAGAGGTCTTGAGATATCCACCTCCACACAGAGTCGAGGATTTACCGGGTGACTCACCGTGGTTGTTCGAGCATCAGAGCACAAGAATCTGCCAACCAAGTTCCCATGAAAGCGCAAAATCACTGGGTTTTGGAAAGGTAAAGGCAAATGAGGGAAACTTACCCAAATCGGGACAGAGGCGGGATCACGACCCATACAGAGATCAAAACTCCATCAAAGGAGGATAAATTTACACTCGTTGCATCGCCGTGGAGAATTAGCCCATGCTCGAATGAGGTCTTCCCCCGAGGAGAAGCGTATCATCAAATGCCAGCTATCCAAAAGACCAACGACCACACGATCTTGCAGGTCCGATTTCCCAAAAACAAACCAATCAAAATCATCAACTGATGGTCTATGAAAATTAAATCTAGCCCCCAGGGTCAGCTCTAGTTGACTCGTTGCTTCAGAAAATTATGACATCGAGATTGGGATGTGAGGATTACCATGATGTAGATCCGGCACCTTCGGACTCACCGTTATCTCTGGAAACTCCGGGAGATACAGAGGATTGGAGAAAGGAACAAAGGGGTTTCGCAACCTCATCGGCAGGCCCTCCCCCCCCCCCTTCCCACCTCTGGGAAGGGGGGGGGGGCATCATCATCTGGCATCAGCTAGGGTGTTATCACCGTTTGGGACGAGCTCTCTTCGGCAGCTCCAGAATCATCCCCTGGGTGGAATGAAACGTGTTGTCGGTTTAGAGGGTATTTAGGCGGCCTTACCCCACCCCCTATCGCACGTCCCCTGCTAGACCCAAGGTGGCCAACCTTGGGCTTGGGCCAGTTCCCATGGAGTCGAGGGGACGAGAGGATCGCTGGCGTATGGTGCACGTTGCCTTTGCGAGGACTCGAACCTGGAACCTCAACGACGGGACACCACTGCCTTGAACCAACTCACCCAGCCCCCACGGGAAAACGTGTTGTCGGTTTAGAGGTTATTGAGGCAGCCTTACCCCACCCCCTGTCGGACGTCCCCAGTTAGACCCAAGGTGGCCAACCATGGGCTTGGGCCAGTTCCCACGGAGTCGAGGGGACGAGAGGATCAGTCGCATATGGTGCACATTGCCTTTGCGAGGACTCGAACCCGGAACCTCAACGACGGGACGCCACCGCCTTGAACCAACACACCCAGCCCCCGCGGGCAAAAACATATAATATACTAATCAACTCATTAAAACTATAAATATTTATGATAAAGGTATGTTATTTAATATTAAAAAAGTAGGAAGCATGTAAATTTATTTTCAAATAATGAATATAGATTCATCTAACATCTACATTCCATCCAAATTCAATGTCATTGTGTTCTAATGTTAATCATTTTCTTTGAATAATTTTATAACTTATAATGTAAGATCAATTAATCGAAAAATTAAACATCCATTCTTATTATATTAAATTATTTATCATTCTATCGTAACCAATAATGAAATAATTTTAAGAAATAAACAAAATTAGACATTACCACAATTTAACTCTTCTTATCATATAACAAATTTACATGTTATTTTTCTAATTGTATTAAAAATGATTAAATTAAAAAAATAAGATATAATATTTGATGATATTATTTGAATTAAATAATGATATTAACCTATGAAATGAGAAATAAATATCAAAATGTGAAATTTTTCTAATTGTTGATGACTTGAATGAGAATTTCATATCATTAAATTTAAATCAACACATTACATGTCCGTAAAATCATAAAATTTAATGCAGAAACATTTAAAAAGTAAATAATTGTCTTTATAATAGAATCATAAAACCAATTATTAATAAATAGAAAATTTAAATATGAAATTATTATTTTGAGTATAGATTCATTTGTTGTTAGCATTATCATAAAATAATTATGATTATATTTAACATTTCATTAAAAGTTTATCATTAGGTTCATTAATAATTTTATTTCTAGTTTCACCCCACTCATATGAATCATTCAAATATAGAAAATATTAATGCATAAAAAGACCATGCTATATAGAATAATCAGAAAACACCTAAAAAATACATATTTACCCTGCTATCAAAATCTTTTTATAGAATCCACCAATGGTATACATATGTACAGTAGACCACCTCCCCTAAAAAATTATTAGGAAATTACATTCCAAATCACGGATAAAGAATAATAAAATAAATGTCCATTTCCAAATGGGATTTTTCCTTAATAATTCATGATATGAAACAATCATCAGTTAAACCCAGGATAACGAGTTGACGTCAACACTAAAATTACCCAACCACACTTTTCATACCTGAACGTCCTTGGAAACTTGATTCTCATCCTTAATTGGTTATATATTCATTTTTATAATCTAAATATATATTTCAACACATATTATTTCTATACATAACATCCTAAAAAATGAAATGTACCAAAAAGTATCGTTTTTTATATCTAGACCCGACACATTCTCATGGGATGGTAAACATTAATAGTAACCATACATGACATTCACAAAACTCCAATAGTCAATAACAAATTTAGAGGGTTTACTAATTCATTAGGGAACAATTTACCCTTGTTCATATATATAACCAACCCAAAAATAAAAAAAAAGTAGAATATTATATAGACATGATGAATGAATAAGTACATTTGGGACCACCAATACATAATATATTCATAAATTATAATCAATGTTAAACAAACAATTATAATACATGTCTAGTACTAAAAGACCCTATTAAATGAAATGTAACACAAATTATACATAGTCTCATGATCCACATGACAACTACAACCATGCTCCATGAACATTCCTAGCCCAAAATATGTTAAAATCCCATAAGAATAAAGGATATCATCCCCATATCTATTTCATTAAAAATATAGAATACATAGATATCTGAATTCATTTACATGTGGTAAGTACATCGACACATTAGAAAATACAATAGAATGTTCCCACACATTCCACCTAAAATATATTTGGTTGGATCAAATTTTACAAATATATAATAAATGAAAAATTCTATAAATATTGTAATCTAACAAAGTGAATTGCACTGATATCCAATTTCCCATTAAAATCCATTGATTCCAAATATCCTTCCACACAATCTGTAAACTCATAAACCAAATTCATTTTTCTAGAATGTTCTGGTCTTTAAAGAGGAGACATATTCCACCAAGAAAATCATCTATATAGTGGAGTATCAATTTTTTTTCTTATATATTCTGAATAAGAGCCCAATTCCATTGCTAATAAGTCCCCAAAAATGACACCTTTATTGACCAATAACCCATGAAATCCAGAGTACCACCAAATCATCACATAAGTCATTTAATATTAAAGAAGGCTCAAATTATACGAATTAAAGAACTAAAATAACAATATTTAAAAAAAATCAAAACATATCAAAATTATATTTTTCAAAATCTAAGCAATTAAATAGGAATTTTATCCAATATGGGTGGGAATTCCCAAAAAACCTTTTTAAAACATTTATCCATGATGGTATACATCAACCAAAATTTTGTAAAGATAACGAGTATATATAAAATCTAGTTTTTTTAACAAATATAAATATTATAATTCATGTTATTTAGAGAATATAAGTATGTGTGGAGACACCATCCTCGAACTAGGTCAGAAAAATAAAAATTTGTTGCCCCCCCATGATTTGGGATCTAAAAATCATCAAATGATATCTGTTAAGAATATTGTTTCAATAAATTCTATAATAATTATATTGGAATCAAGAATCCAAAAAATAATGTTTCCTCTTAGAGAAATCGAGTTTAAAATAGACGAGTATATTAAATACGTGTGATTATAATGATTTATTGAAAAAAACCATTTATTCAATGATATTGGATTCAATGGTGATGTGTGAGACTAAAATCACCAAACAAGTATCTTTTTACCAATCCAACCAATGGAGGGTGAATGTGTGTTTGAAGGTAAAATATTTGATAACATTTTAATTTAATGACATATAAAATGAAATACATGATTTTATCATAGTGTTTTGAAAAAAAATGGTAAAAACACACCAATGAGAACTATGAAAAACCCATACGTGAACACATAATTACAACACGGTCTTTCTATTCCATTCAATAACTACATCCCCTCTTAAAAACCATTATACCTACCAACATGGTAAACTAAAGGATTCTAAAGGATAACCCTAACCTCTACCATTTGTTGAAACTCCCAAAACACCTCTTAATATTTAAAAACTATAAAACATCAAAAAAGGAGTAAAATGAAATTTTAAATGGTAAAAAGGAAAATATAAAAAAACAATTCTTCCAAATCAAGTGAAGAAAATAAAATTAAACACTAAATTTATAGTGTTATATTATTCAATAATAATACATAGATGAATTATTAATGTATCTTGAATATTTAATATTTACCCTTTTAGAATTTTAGAGAATAAACTCCCTATAAATAAAGAGTTCATTAAAATGGTCGAATTTAACATAATATAAGATATTTAATTTATGTCAAAATTTATTTCCAATATTAACAATAGAGAAAAAATATAAGGCCCCGACCTTAAACCTTACATAATATTTAATTAAATGAATAATTCACATTGAGTATCTTTTCATGTTTAGAGTTTTAGAGAATTAGGACATAACTATTACATCTCAAAAGATTACAATGTAGAAACTTCTACTAAGTTTCCATAAAATAAAAACTCTTAAAAAGAAACATGTCTAGTTCCATGTTTTAGGTAGCATGACTTTCTCTTGATCTCATCCTTGACCCTATTCCACGTTAAGTCCTGTGAAAAACATTTCAAAAAACTTGTGATGAGCATAAAAAAGCTCAGTAATGGATACACAAAGAATGAAAACTGTTAGTTTTTCAAAACAACAAGTAAACCATGTATACTTTATCAAAGTAATACTTTTCACCTTTTCGAAGTAGTAAAAACTATTCACAGAATAAAAGTTCATTACATACCCTTCAGTAACCAAAAGATTACCATAAAACCCATATAAAGATCACATAACATATAAAGGTAACTTGGGACATAAACATACATAAGTGGAATAACCATACGGTTGACTTCCACACATACTTAATGGAATAGACATACGATTAACTTCCACACATACTTAATGGAATAGCCATATGACCGACTTCCATACCCAATGCATTGGAGGATATAACGTAACCACCCGTCCTGGTATTCACGGCACCACCCGTCATATGGTATATCATTTAACTACCCATAAAATGTACAAGTACAATAATTACATATAAAATATTGAAAATATAAACATTTCAATGACAACATTTCATTTTCAATCACAATAAGTAATTCCCAGATATTGAATTAATCAATCCATTTTCAAAAACCATTTAAAAGAGAATTTTGAATCAAAGTGTCCAATACCACTTTGAAGAATTTAATGGAATTATAATTTTAAAACGTTAATGTCCATATAAATAAATACTGAAAACCATTTCTAAAACATGGACATTAAAGATAAATATTTAGAATAATAAATCATTAAAACATTTAAAATGATATTTTTGTTAAATAGTTTTTAACAAAATGAGAGACTCTTGAATACAAATAATAGCAGAATAACATTTAATCCGAACATTATAATATCATGAGAATAAAGGGATTCATGATATAATATGTCAAAGGACAATTTACACACCATATAAGAGTGAATTGGTGCATAACAACAATGAAGTCTCAAAAGAAATGTAAAATGAGATGAAATCCATTATAAAGAAGGTATCCTTAAATTAAGGATAAATCAATCTCATAATTATGTGTGACAAATATAAATACACCCAATATAAGTGGATATTGAGTGTAAAACAATAAAAGGTTATTCACACATATTAAAAGGATGAAATATTCAATAACTACATGTTGAACCCAAAGAAATCGAAATTGGGTTACGATGTTCACATGGTAAAACTCGACAGCCTATCGACGTCACATAAAATTTTACAAAAAGGGTTGATGAGAGAGATAAAGGGGATCTCATCACTTGGACATAAAATTTACATACATAATGATATAGAAGAACATATCCCAACATAATAGTATGTGAATTAAAAGACATAAAAAAATAAGTCTTTAAAAAAAAGGAGGGTGAAAGGTCCCCTTACCGAGTTGGGTAACTTTCGAAACGTACACCCCTTGGAAGAAGTGTCATACAATGAAGATGTGAATACCCATAAATGAAATTATACTACACAAAGTGTATAATAATGGGAAGTACATACACCACTCAATGGAAATTGTGGCAAATGTAGCATAAATCTCACGGAAATAAAAGTGAGATGAATAATCCCTTACGAAAACTTGGCAGCCTAAAAGCGCCACTTAAAACTTCCAAAATGGATTGATGAGAGGAAATAGGGTCTCTCATCATATCAAAATAATGTTTAGAGAAAGATGAAAACAAAATAACATCCCCCAACATAACAAAGAGGAGCTTAAAAGAAGTGACATAAAGGAGAGTACTTAAAAAGAAAGAGAGAGGTTGGATCTCTTACGAAAATTCGGCAGCCTAACGGTGCCACTCAAAACATCCAAAATGGATTGAAGAGAGAGAATAGGGTCTCTCATCATATGAACATAAAAATTAAAATACTATTAATATAAAAGAACATCCCAATCACAATAAATATGATCTTATAAGGAATGACATAAAATAGTGTACTTAAAAAGAAAGAGAGGAGTAGGATCCCTTACCTCGTGTCCGACATGACTCGATCGTTCTTCAATCTCCTGAATAATAAAATTTGTTAAATTTATAATTTCTTAAGTAAATCCTTTAAATATTATTATTCAGTTCATATCACATATTATAATGTAATAATAATTGGTTAACAAAGTGAGTTCGTATCAGACGTTTTTGTCGATGTTCAGTACATGAGTAAAAATTGAACTTGTTGGAAAAGAATTTTCCATGTAGTTATAGGTACATCATCTCCAGAATAGTATTTATGTTTTAAATATCATATATATCCAGTATATATTCATTTTATACTATTCCATATCATTTGGAGATAAAAAATTAAAAACACCGTTCATGGAGACGGTAGGCCGTACGTACGCATGAACGCTACTTTCATTTTTTTACATATTAATGGAATTAAAACAAAATGAGAGATATATATATTATAATTCCAGAATGATACCCATAATTTAGATGTAATATATTACATATATATCCATTATATATATGTACTTATAATATTACATAACATTTGGAGATAAGAAATGAAATGTACCGTTAATGGAGACGGTAAGCCGTACGTACGCATTAACGCTACATTAATTTCTTTTTTTTGTATTCAATTGAATGAGATAATTAAGATATAAAGTTATACTATAATTAAAGTAGGATAAAATATTTAATACCATTAATTACATCCTTTATACGTCCCACATATGGCAATAACGAATCAAATCACTTTGAGGGGGCCGTAGTCCGCACTTCCTAAAATGAAGATATCATGTTTACCCATAATGGAAACCATTAATGTATGCCATTAATGAAAAATAAAAAATCTTAAGGAAAACATAAACATATTATATATCATATATAAATATAGTGACATCTTAATGGCCACCTTTGAAGGTGTTAAAAGAATGTTGGACAATCATCGTTTCGGGAGGCAGAAATTCGCCATCCACGGAAATAGTATGTTATTTAACCATTAGATGTAGTTGTGTGTAAGTGTAGCTCTATTACATCTTATAAAAACATCCTATTATATTTAATGTACTGTATTTGTTACAAAATAAATTAATAAAAAGAGTTTAGGGGGTTGGAGAAGCAAAATAAAACAAATGGACACAAATTAAGACATTACCTTTAAATCGGGTAACTTCCTTTGATTTGAGCTCAATGGCTTCATTGGAAAGGATTCTGCCCAAGTCAGGCTTCAAGGAGTTATATAGGGATGTGGAGAGATGAAATGGTCAGGAGTTGGCCGAGCCAAAGGCTTTGGATGTGTGGGTAAAGAGGTAGATGTCGGGGCCTTTTATAAGAGGAGAGGAGGGGCACTCTTGGAATGGTATAAAATGTAACTTTATTTTCAAATGAGTTTCGGATTTTATTGGTCCCAAATTGATGTGTTTAGAGGATAAGGTGATAAGGGAACTAAATCCACCCATAAAATAGGTTTTCTAAATGTATAGGTCTTAGAATTTACATTAACTTTCGATTTTATTTAAATCGTTAAATAATGAGGTCATCACTGCATCATCATGATGTCAAAAATAATTTAATTTATTTAATGTCTAAAAAATAAAAAAAAAATACTATGATGTAGGAAATATTTTTAGATTTAAAATGAATATTTATAGTCCAAAAGATCATTTATTAATAGAAAATTCAAATTATTTTACTTAGGTGATACATTCTTTGTTACATTTAACATTCTTTAAAAATAAAAAGATAAAAAGTGACTTTCTCACAAAAGTGATTCCATGGGGCCACCAAGTATGGCACAAGGCATCCCATGGTCGGCCATAAGACAACCAGTAGCCTTAGAAAACATCTTGTGGAATTTTTTTTATTATTATGATATTATCATATTATCTTTAACTACCCAATTACTCATTAATCAAGATAATTAAAGATAATTACCGTCGTTACTATTCATAATGTCCTAAACCAAAAGAGGCTTAATTACATAATTTGGACCTTATGATTCCAAATATGTAATTAATTTTACCAAATTCCAAACATATAATTTGTAATAATTAATTTAAAAAAAACCTCCCGTTGTCAAAACAAATAACGGGTTTTTTGGAAACAATATTTATGAAAAGTATAGCACTTGTTTATGCCTAATTCCAAAGTGAAATTAATCCCAATTACCATAATTGAATTAAATGGTAAAAATATATTCTAGTTACACTTTAAAACATATTAAGAAGATAATATAACCATATAATTAAATTATTTGAAAATGCAGTTTTGATGTAAAATGCAGTATTTTTCACTATTCATTGAAAAATGAACATTGTCAGAAAAATACCAAAAATTAACCCAAGGTAAATTTCAATGTACCAATCATAGATAATATGTTTATTTTAAAAAATAGATCTTATAAAATTTTCAAAAAGTGGATTTAAAAGGGGTTTGCCATCAAAAGGCGGTTAATCGACCTTTTAAAGAATATTAGAATGTTTACGCTTAAAAACTGGATTCATTTGCATTTTCAATCCTCTAACATTTATTGTAATGAGTAAAAATATTTGAAAAACATATATAATAATTTTTTATTTAGTTCTGTTCATTCCCGCCATTACAACGTCTAGACGTTAACTACCATTTAAAATAATATTATTTTATTATTAGAGTGCAACGTAAGATTCCCAAGAAACTCGTTGTTGTGTATTGGGTACGCCATCGAGCATAGAATCCCCTTTAAAGTAATATTAATATTTTATTCAAAAATATGGATATATATAACGATTTCATATTCTTTATTTACCTGGGGTGTTACATCCTTCCCCCCTTTTGGGAATTGCGTCCTCACAATTTTAAAATTGATCTTGGAAACATCCTTGAAAGTTCCACTTCGGAACAAGAGTCGGTAAAACAATCACTTTAAAATAAAGAAAGATAAGTACAAAGGTCACCCGAGTTAACCCATACTAGGATTCCAAGTATGATAATATGGACACGGAGGAAAAAAAGGGTCATGTTCTGATGGAGAGTGATAGAAAACATGTTTAGGAGAAAGTTAACAACAAGAAAATCACAAACTTGTTATGTGTTAAACTGTATTCAATTCCCCAGTAGAAAAAGTTAATAGAAAACATTATTGTTTTATGTTAGTTATTATTGAGGAATTTATTCATAAGGAAAAATAATCACTTATCATGTTGACTTTCAACTTTTATTAGATTCCTTACACAAACTCATATTTTCTCCAAAAGACAAGTATTTAGGAAGAATAGTTCATATTAAGAGTACAATAATCAACTTCTAGAGAATCACCTAATCCACAAAATTGAACTATATACATCCCATGCCTTTAGACTTTAACCCAAACCAAAAACAAAATGGTTAGTACAAGATCAGATAATCCATAAAAGGATAAACCTTTATAAAAATAAAATCTATTCATAATCTCCAAAATTTGTCCAAAAAAACCCAAAGTTCAACGAGGACCATTCGATAATCAATTTGTCCATAAAATTTTTCAAAGTAAACCAAACTAAGATTGAAACCCAAATATTTTAAGGATTTAGACTCATAGTCTTCCAAGTTAAATCGTAACATTTATCTCCAAACAACATAAATTGCTCTTAAAGTCTCGTAATGAAAAGTAATTAACCTAATCACATATCCTCCATGAAAGGTTAATAAATTTAATTAGATAACCCAAAATCAACTTACTCTTGATTCCTAAAATCATCTAACTAAAAATAATTAGTCAAAATAAACAGGGACTTCACGTAGTCCAGTGGTAGGCGATAAATACCAGTCGCACTTTGGTTGTGGGATGGATTCCTGCAGCTTTGTCCAACGCGAAGGTTTGTCACATGGTTTGCGTGTTGTCCCTTTTCCAAAACAATATAATTTTAAAACATTCCCCAAAATGAGATAAAATCTTCAAAAATGATCATAACATATTGTAACCTCATGTTTATCTAATGCCTTTCATTTTCCAGCATGTCATATAATAACCCATAATTACCTCAAAAGTAAGGATCATATAAACTCTAATGGATACCTTTATAATTATTACCTGAACTTCCACATCGACTGGTCATCTCGTACATGATGCGTTACAGAACATACCAAGGTTCAAGTGGTTGATCATGACTCCTGGGTAGTTGGTTTAGAACAACCACGAGTTTCCTCATTGAATCCCCCATTTTATCTAGTATCTTAAAAAGAGAACCACCAAAGTTTCCTTCAAACATGTTGTCTATTTGGTACCTTTTAGATCTATCCATTCACTAAAAACAGAAAGGTCAGTGTCAGTATAACAACAAAACCATCATGTACTAATGAGGAAGATAAACAATAATATATACTTACTCATTCACTTTATCTAAAACTAGGACTCTTTCTGAAATCCTAACCATTATGGTAATGTCACTTATTCTTAGAGTATACCCTAACCTCTAAAGTTATCTATACCGACCTTTGATAACAACTATAAGGCCCCAACCTTAAACCTTACTTAATATTGAATTAAATGAATAATTCACATTGAAGATCTTTTCAGGTTTAGAGTTTTAGAGAATTAGGACATAACTATTACATCTCAAAAGATTTCAAAGTAGAAACTTCTACTATGTTTCAATAAAATAAAAACTCTTAAAAAGAAACATGTCTAGTTCCATGTTTTAGGTAGCATGACTTTCCCTTGATCCCATCCTTGACCCTATTCCATGTTATTTCCTATGAAAAACATTACAAAAACTTGGGATGAGAATAAAAAGCTTAGTATGGGATACACAAATAATGAAAACTGTTAGTTTTTCAAAACAACAGGTAAACCATGTATACTTTATCAAAGTAATACTTTTCACCTTTTCGAAGTAGTAAAATCTCTTCACTGAATAAAAGTTCATTACTTACCCTTCAGTAACCAAAAGATTGCCATAAAACCCATATAAAGATAACATAACATATAAAGGTAACTTGGGACATAAACATACTTAAGTGGAATAAACATATGGTCGACATCCACTCATACTTAATGGAATAGCCATACGGCCGACATCCACACATACTTAATGGAATAGCCATACGACTGACTTCCATACCCAATGCATTGGAGGTTATAACGTAACCACCTGTCCTGGTATTCACGGCACCAGTCGTCATATGGTTTATCAAGTAACCACCCGTAAAATGTCCAAGTACCTTCATTACACATAAAATATTCAAAATATAAAAATTTCAATAACAAAATTTCATTTTAAATCACAATAAGTAATTCCCAGATATTGAATTAATCAATCCATTTTCAAAAACCATTTAAAAGAGAAATTTGAATCAAAGTCTCCCATACCACTTTGAAGATTTTAATGGAATTATAATTTTAAAACATTAATGTACATATAAATAAATACTGAAACCATTTCGAAAACATGGACATTAAAGATAATGATTTAGAATAATAAATCTCTAAAACATTTAAAACGATATTTTTGTTAAATAGTTTTTAACAAAATGAGAGACTCTTGAATACAAATAATAGCATAATAAAATTTAATCCGAACTTTATAATATCATGAGAATAAAGGGATTCATGATATAATATGTCAAAGGCCATTATACACACCATATAAGAGTGAATTGGTGCATAACAACAATGAAGTCTCAAAAGAAATGTAAAATGAGATGAAATCCATTATAAAGAAGGTATCCTTAAATTAAGAATAAATCAATCTCATAATTATGTGTGAACAATATAAATACACCCAATATAAGTGGATATTAAGTGTAAAACAATAAAAGTTTATTCACACATATTCAAAGGATGACATATTCTATAACTACATGTTGAACCCAAAGAAATCGAAATTGGGTTACGAAGTTCCCTTGGTAAAACTCGACAGCCTATCGGCGTCACGTAAAATTTTACAAAAAGGGTTGATGAGAGAGATAAAGGGGATCTCATCACATGGACATAAAATTTACATAAATAATGATATAGAAGAAAATATCCTAACATAATAGTATGTGAATGAAAAGACATAACAAAAGAATTCATTAAAAAATGATGGTGAAAGGTCCCCTTACTGAGTTGGGTAACATTCGAAACATACACCCCATGGAAGAGGGGTCATACAATGAAGATGGGAATACCCATAAATGAAATTATACTACAAAATTTGTATAATAATGGGCAGTACATACACCACTCAAAGGAAATTGTGGAAAATACAGCAAAAATCTCACGGGAATAAAAGTGAGATGAAAAATCCCTTACGAAAACTCGGCAGCCTAACGGCGCCACTTAAAACTTCCAAAATGGATTGATGAGAGGAAATAGGGTCTCTCATAATATCAATATAATGTTTACAGAAAGAGTAATACAAAAGAACATCCCCCAACATAACAAAGAGGAGCTTAAAAGAAGTGACATAAAGGAGAGTACTTAAAAAGAAAGGGAGAGGTTGGATCTCTTATGAAAATTCGGCAGCCTAACAGCACCACTCAAAACTTCCAAAATGGATTGATGAGAGAGAATAGGGTCTCTCATCATATGAACATAAAAATTAAAGTACGAGTAATATAAAAGAACATCCCAATCACAATAAATATGAGCTTAGAAGGAATGACATAAAAGAGTGTACTTAAAAAGAAAGAGAGGAGTAGGATCCCTTACCTCGTGTCCGACATGACTCGATCGTTCTTTAATCTCCTGAACAATAAAATTTGGTCAATTTATAATTGCTTAAGGACCTCCATTAAATATTATTATTATGTTCATATCACATATTATAATGTTATAATAATTGCTTAATAAAGTGATTTCGTATCAGACGTTTTTGTCGATGTTCAGTACATGAGTAAAAATTGAACTTGTTGGAAAAATATTTCCATGTAGTTATAGTTAAATCATCTCAAGAATAGTATTTATGTTTTAAATATCATATATATCCAGTATATATTCATTTTATACTATTCCATAGCATTTGGTGATAAAAAATTAAAAGCACCGTTCATGGAGACGGTAGGCCGTACGTACGCATGAACGCTACTTTCTTTTTTTCCATATTAATGGAATTAAAAAATGAGAGATATATATATTATAATTCCAGAATTATACCCATAATTTAGATGTAATATATTACATATATATCAATTATATATATGTACTTATAATAGTACATAACATTTGGAGATAAGAATTGAAATGTACAGTTCATTGAGACGGTAAGCCGTACGTACGCATGAACGCTACTTTCATTTCTTTTTTTGTATTAAATTGAATGAAATAATAAAGATATAAAGGTATACTATAATTAAAGTAGGATAAAATATGTAATAACATTAATTCCATCATTTATACGTCCCATATATGGCATTAACGAATCAAATCACTTTGAGGGGGCGGTAGTCCGCACTTCCTAAAATGAAGATATCGCGTTTACCCATAATGGAAACCATAAAGGTATGCCTTAAATGAAAAATAAAGAAGCTCAAGGAAGACATAAATATATTATATATCATATATAAATATAGTGAAATCATAATGGCCACCCTTGAAGGTGTTAAAAGAATGTTGAACAATCATCGTTTCGGGAGGCAGAAATTCGCCATCCACAGAAACAGTATGTTTTTTAGCCATTAGATGTAGGTGTGTGTAAGTGTAGCTCGAATAATTCTTATAACAACATCCTAGTATATTTAAGATACTGGATTTGTTACAAAATAAATGAATAAAAAGAGTTTAGGGGGTTGGAGAAGCAAAATAAAACAAAAGGACACAAGTGAAGACATTACCTTTAAATCGGGTAACTTCCTTTGATTTGAGCTCAAAGGCTTCATTGGAAAGGATTATTCCAAATTTAGGCTTCATGGAGTTATAGAGGGATGTGGAGAGATAAAATGGGCCGGATGTGGCCGAGCCAAAGGCTTTGGAAGTGTGGGTAAAGAGGTAGAGGTGGGGGCCTTTTATAAGAGGAGAGGAGGGGCACTCTTGGAAAGGTATAAAATGTAACTTTATTTTCAAATGAGTTTAGGATTTTATTGGTCCCACATTGATGTGTTTCGAGGTTAAGGTGATTAGGGTTCGAAATCCACCCATACAATAGGTTTTGGACATGTGTAGGTCTTAGAAGTTACATTATCGTTCGATTTTATTTAAATCGTTAAATAATGAGGTCAGCGCTGCATCATCATGATGTCATAAATAATTTAATTTATTTATTGTCTAAAAAATATAAAAAAATACTATGATTTAGGAAATATATTTAGCATTCCAATGAATATTTATAGTCCAAAAGATCATTTATTTAGAAGAAATTAAAAATATTTTACTTAGGTGATACATTCTTTGTTACAATTAACATTTTTTAAAAATAAAAAGATAAAAAGTCACTTTCTCACAAACGTGATTCCATGGGGCCCCCAAGTTTGGAACAAGGCATCCCATGGTCGGCCATGAGGAAACCAGTAGCCTTAGGACACATTTTTTGGTCATTTTTATTATTATTATGATATTATCCTATTATCTATAACTACCCGATTACTCATTAATCAAGATAATTAAAGATAATTACCGTAGTTAATATTCATAATGTCCAAAAACAGAAGAGTCTTAATTACATAATTTGGAACTTCTGATTCCAAATATTTAATTTATTTTACCAATTTACAGACACATAAATTGCAATAATTAATTTTAAAAAAAACTTCCCGTTGTCAAAACAAATAGAGGGTTTTTTAGAAAAAATTTTTATGAAAAGTTTCGCACTTGTTGATGCCTAATTCCAAAGTGAAATTAATCCCAATGACAATCATTGAATTTCATGGTAAAAATATATTCTAATTACACTTTAAAATAAATTAAGGAGATAATATAACCATATAATTAAATTATATGAAAAAGTAGTTTTGATGTAAAATGCAGTATTTTTCACAATTCATTGAAAAATTAACATTGTCAGAAAAATACCAAAAATTAAACAAAGGTAAATTTCAATGTCCCAATCATAAATAATATGTTTCTTTTGAAAAATAGATCTTATAAAATTCTAAAAAAGTGGATTTAAAAGCGGTTCACCATCAAAAGGCGGTTAATCGAACTTTTATAGAATATTAGAATGTTTACGCTTAAAAACTGGAATAATTTGCATTTTTAATACTCTAACATTTATTGTAAAGAGTAAAAATATTTGAAAAACATATATAATCATTTTTTAGTTAGTTATGTTCATTCCCTCCATTACAACGGCTAGGCGTTAACTACCATTTAAAATAATATTATTTTATTATTAGAGTGCAATGTAAGATTCCCAAGAAACTCGTTGTTGCGTATTGGGTACGTCATCGAGCATAGAAACCCCTTTAAAGTAATATTAATATTTTATTCACAAATATGGATAAATTTAAAGATGTCATATTATTTATTTACCTGGGGTGTTACAAAAAAAATGTTGTATTTAAATGAAAAATAGAAATTATTTTTCCAGAATATATTTAGTATCATGTTTTTTTATGAAACACCTCATATAAATTCCATTATTTAAAATATTCGAAAATTCATTGAACATATAAAATGTGTAATGGTAAAACATTTACCCATTCATGAGGAATAAATTAATATAATTCAAGAAGAATTATCTAGATCTCCAATAGAATGATAGAGAGAGTTCTCAATTGGTCTCATACCATGATCTATTAGAATATCAATGATCCCATATAGAATTGAATATTTATAGATAGAGGAATTAAAGAAGTAACTAATATATATTTTTAAAAAATGTTTTCTTTTTTCCTTGTGTGTCTACATGGAGATAATTATTCTATAAGAGATTATTATGTACTAAATAGTGTGACTATAAATTGATTATTATGATGTTAATGAGAAAAAATGAATTAAATAATTACAATCTTCCATAGAATGAAGCAATTTTTTTATAAACTAAACATTTTTTAATTATTTTCCATGAATGTCCTCTAAACGAGTTATGTTTATCTGTGGTTTAAGAAAGGGGATTTTTTTAAAAAAATTAATATCCATAATTTTATGGATATTACATGTTATATTAATTCCAATTATATTGACAACATATCATATTAAATTTTTATTTATTTCATGAATATAGTCAATATCCATGACCTTGATAAATTTTTTTGGGTACTTTTTGCTGATATAATTAAATATTTTAAAAAAACAGGTGGAAAATTGGGATTATCTTACTATACTATCACAAATTATTGGGAAACCTATTTTTTTAAATCATAATAAAATTGGTATATGGTTATGAAAGGTTGAATTATTGTGATATAATACAATATGAAATAAAATGTTTTTAATGTAATTAAACTAGTATTATATTAGTTACATATCCTATAATGGTTACTAAGATTCCTATATTCCATGGTATGACAACACACTATATATAATTTCTAAAAAAATATTCTATGTTATCTAATACACTAATAATGTTGAATAAAATGTGAGTTACATAGATCTATAAAATACAATGTGACGATGGATTCCATGAAACAAAGAGTAGATTGGTTAGTTAACTAGATTTAAAATTAAACTATAATTGAGAATGAAATGTTCTATATAGTGACTAATCTTTGAAATGACATGAATTTTAACTCATTCCAAATGAAAATGTATTTTCCTATGAATATTAAAAAAAGATACCTCTTGAGATTAATTATATACCCATGATTCGATTTTATAAGTTGTAATTTTAGAATTAATGATATGGGGATAATATCTTAATGGGGAGAAGTTTGACATAAACACAGACCACCAAAACATAAATTTTATATTCACTCAAAAGTTATTAAGCACGGGAAAATGGATATGTTTATTAATTTTTAATTACGAAAGTTGTTTTATTCATTGTCAAACATAAAAACTATTCAATATCGATGAATCATTAATTGTGGAAAAACATAATATACATCTTCTCATGATAATTTAAGGAGAAAAATTGACCATGGACATGGTGGAGATAGAAATACAATTCATAGGATAATATAAATCCCAAATCCTATATAAAATTACTTGATAACCATTAATTTATGGGTATTATGAAGAAATAAATAATAAAAGATCATATAATACAAAAATAAAAGTACTTATAAAGAAAAGTATAATATGTTCACTTCAGATCAACAGGGAGTTCTATGGTTTGGAAAAAGGCTATATATCCTTCCTATTTTCGATAAAAGTTAATGATTATGGATGAATTTCATTACCCTAAATATTATATAAAACCTAGATGAACAAAAATTTATTAAGATCTTCAGTATCCTCAATGGTTGAATAATACGAAATTGAACATTGAAAATTGTAAAACAAGAAGTTTTGTATTTCACCACATAAATTCTAAGAGAAATCGTCGTAATGTAGTTCTCCTACTGCTACCCATGCCCGTATGGATGATTTCCAACATCATAGTGGACAATGGTATTATCCATAAAATTTGAACAAAGGTAAACAATCTATATGGGCAATCATTGATAAGTTAAATTTTTTTAACCATTTAATTATTATCGGTGTTGATTTTTCTATTGAGTTCATTTCTCTTATATATATTTTTAATGTAGTGAAAATTCATTCATTAGAACACTGTATTATTTAATTTCATGACCCCAAATTTACATTTATGTTCTAGGGTGTCCTTAAAATGGTCCTGATGAAATAACTAAACTTTAGAAAAACAATCAAAAAACTAATTTCTTTCACGATATGACTAGCCAAAATTTGGAATACATGTTATGGTATATCTCACATTATATTCAAGGGAGTTATTATTGTTTTCTTATAATTTTTGAATTATTCTAGAAAATAGTTTCTACTTGAGAAATCGAATGGATACATAAAAATTTATCTATGGTATATTGTGTAGAATTACAACAAAATTGGGTAATGTAAGTGACTGAAATCTATTGGAAATATAAAATGTGAATGAAATAAAAGAGGTGATGGTTTTAATTATAAAAATTATTGTGGATTCTAATATTTGAAAAAAAATACTAACAATCTTATGAAGGATGTAGAATTTTAATTTTTGAATCTTGTATTAATTAAAATATCATCATGGATATTGTTCATGAGATTTGGAAAAAAGTTTAAATTTATGCCATTGAACATTTCAATATTTTATATTTAAGACCATATCAAAAGGGTTCAAAATTATTTTCCCATGGATCCAAATATTTCCATGGAAATTGAAATTTTTAATGTCTCCTTTTTGAGAATGAATATGTTAGAACAAACATCTATACTCAACACAAATTATGTATAATAGGAACATTTCATGTCATATGAGTAAAGAACAATCCCAATTCTGGGAAAAGGAAAAAATAATTAAATAATAAGAATGACATAACTGTGAACGTCTTGGGGAGAAGTCACATTTTTTAAGAGGATACCTACGATTTAATAGAATTGTAAATGGAAAAATATCGCATTTTTATTTTGGGAACGGAGAATTTTTTTAGAAATGTTTTATTATTTTGGATGGAGAATGTAATGCATAAAAAGTTCATTCATTTACATTTAAAATATATCATTATTTAATATGAATATTTTATTATATTTTACAGTTTATGTACATTGAAAGAAATATAAATTTCTTTACAAATAATTACCTAATAGTGACTGTAACATCTAAGAGTAGTACATGTAGATAAAGTCTAAAGAATAATCAACACTCTAATATGAGTTATATTTGATTTAATTCTCCATTTAATATCACACACAGCTTAAAATAATATAAAACGAATCATTAAAAACATGGTGGTATTTATCAATGTATTTTTATATATTTTGTGAGTGAAATAGTGATTAATAATGTATGATAATGTTGGAATTTTTATTATGTGTATAGAGAAATGATATCGTGAAGATGTGGATATTGGAAATTAAGAGTAATTAGAAGATCTAAAATTGGTAAATATGAAAATTATCCACTATAACAATTGATAATTATGATGATTGATAGCAATTTTAACATAAAAATGACTAAAAACATGATATTTGTATTTTTTCATAATCAAAATTTTAATATGATTAACACAATACTAGTAATTGGTTTGAAAGAAATAGAATTCATTTCATAAAGTACCAATATCTCAATGTCTATTAAATTTCAAAAGGACTAAGAACTTGTCCCCACACTAGTTTAACACATAATATTTTCATGAAATTATCTACTCCATCTTAATGTCCTTACCTCACATAGTTGGATTTTATTCACTTACTCAAGGATTAGGCTATTCAAAAGGTGTGTCACAATTAGTAAATTATTTTTAAACCATGCCGAAACAATCACTAGTTTCCGTAATTGAAAATTCATTCTCTTCATGCATCAGAAACAAAACAGTCTCAAAGAACTATAAACCACCAATGATTAAATAAAAGCCCTATCACATATAGTCATTTATAGGCCTAAAGTCCCTATTGTCTCAAGGAATAATAAAATGACCCATTGAGAAAAATCACAGAATATTTATTCAACTATTGTATCTCTATAGTTTCAATAAAAATGAATTTTCAATAATTGCTATATTGACTAAAAAATTATATTCTTTCTCAATTTTCATGAGTGATTATCCATGAAGGAGGGTGAAATGATTACCTAAACAAATATGACGATTTATTATGAAAATCCTTATTTAGATACTAGGAGGTAGGTACCATAATTTTATTTCAAACATGGTTAGGTTTATTTAGAACTCCAATAGGTTTGAATCAAGAAATATTGACACTAGGATAACATCAATCCAATAGAAATCACCACCAGATAAATGTTATATAAACCATCCCATGACATTACATTAACAACATAATTTATCTTTAAGGATTTTGATTTTATCATTAGGCATTTAATATTTACCCCTTATATAGTGTTAAGATATATATTATTTTATAAATGAATTATTGTTTTCTAAAATACCATTACATATTTTCATTATTATTCTTTTTTATCACCTGTATATAAAATATATAATTTATAAGATCAGAATATAATTATAAAAATTATAGAATTTGTAAAAATAAAATGTATTTTTTAAGGAAAACAGATTTTCCTAATTTTATTTAAAATACATATTACTAATAAATTTTCAAATTAAAAAATAATAATTTTGTATAGTAATGTTGTAAATATTAGATATATAAATCCATTTTATGAAATAAAATATAGTTTTCAAAATGTATTGAAACATGATTAGGTAATAAGGACCTCTATTTCTCAACAATGAAGTAATTTATATAAAAATCATCTTTTCATTATTGGTAAAATTAATCTAAAGAAAATTATTTTGTTTTTGAAATAAATACATCTATATTCTCTAACGGTGATGTTTTCATAATTTTTGAACATATAGAAATGTTTAGGTAAAAAAATTATTATAAATATATGGTATATATTTTGGTATCATAATGAAATAAAATTAATGTCCTAAATACTATGATGAGAAATGAAAAATATATATATTTTTTTTTAATAATTTATTTGAATGTAAAAATTTTAATATTCCAAGCCTATAATCAAATTTGAAAAACCGAATGTATTTTTCTAAAAAAAAGTCATTCTAAATAATAATGTTTCATAAATAAAAAATAGTATATATTATAGAGGATATCTGATAAAATATTATAATATACTATAATCAAAAGTCCCATGTAGAATAAAATGGGCTCATACAGTGGAATGGACAATGGTTTTGTACATTTCATAACATATAGACTAAAACCTATGTTAGGAATATCATAAGAATCAAAATTATTTTTCATAAAGACCCACAAATTATCACATTCTAGCCAATTACCAAGACACTATCCATGAATTGGAACTGATTTTCTACCTCTAGATACATTCAATATACATTTATGTTTTCGAGGACAACATCATATGGAATCCTGAGAAATTCATTAATATATATTAAAAATGTTTTGGTGAACATTCAATAAAAATATAAAAAATTCATACACTATATCCATAAAGGATTAAAGTCTCCAGAGATTATATATATAATATATATTACTTCATGAAATATATTCAACTTCTCCCATATTTTTCTTCTCACATATTACACATCTTATACGCATCACACATAAAACAAATCTTCATAACCATGGAAAAGAAACATATGAATATGTGAGATAATATTCTCATTAAGGATAAATATAATCTATATCAATCAAATATCATAAATGATTATACGATTAGAATTAAGGATTGAGAACATGAATATAAAAAATAATAATCTTAAACATTAATTTATTTATAATTAATAAAAAATAATGTCATAATGTTTTTTCATAAAAATGACATAAAAATTAAGTGTACAGAACATCAATAACAAATCATGATTTATGAGTACATGTCATAACAATATGATATAGGATATTATTCATACATATAATTATTGTAAATTATTTCCTTATTCAAGGTATTAAACCAAAACAATCATAGTGTAATGGGTTAACTCCCCATTATTTTATTTATTTAGTGAATGTTTATACATATGAAATTTTTATTTCGAAAGACCCTTACATAAATAGGTTCACTCCCCATTATAGTCCACAATATGTTATGATATATCCATATATTAAAATTCATTAGAGTAATTTGTAATCAAGGGACCACCACATAAATATTGAAATCCATATAAATATTTTTTCCACAAGATCATAAGGAATTCCTTATACAACCATATCATAACATAAGGAAATGGAATAGGTTTCATGAATACTTCACCATCTCATCATAGAACAAATCATTAAAATATATATATACATAAAGGTTTCATCGGAAATAAATTAACATATGGGAAGATGATGAGTTTTATAGAATCTTCCTTAAATTTATATCATCAAAATCCAACATGAGAAATAATTTTTATTGTAACAAAAGATCATATCCATAGGGATGAATAACACACCCTATTGGATAATTACATTTTTGAAAAATTTAATGAAAATAACAGATGAACCATTTTTCGATAATGTTATAAAAATAAACAATTATTATGATAATTATTAAATTTTAAACTCCCTTAATATTGAAAATAATATATTTATTCAATTAAAAAATAAAATAATGTAATCAAAAAATCAATGTAGTCAATGGTCAGGTTAGCAGGAAAATCACTTCATATAATGTATGTTGAAATTAATAATTTTTCATTTTTTTTCCAAATTAAAATATAAAATATCCATAAACCATTTTATAAAAAAAATATATTAATTTTTTATAAATACTGTAAAATTTAGTAATGATGACCTATTTGGAAACATTCCAGTATATGTAGCAACTTCGATAAAACATTTTTTGAATTTCGCGGAAATAGACTATAATGTTCCTTGAAGAAAAATGAAATTTGGTTTAATTTTGATTTAAATATTTTTTATCCTAATTTTATGTTCTAAATAGTTTAAATTTTAACCAAATAAAATAATTTAAAATAATAAATATCATATCATAAAATAAATTATTTTGATTTATGATATCAATAAAATTTCCGTTAATGGAAATTTACTATATTGAATCTTGAATATAAATTGTATTGAAATGAAAACACTTACCTCATGTCTTGTATTTTAGCACACACTATCGAAACAAAAATATAATTAACATAAAGTTAGTATAAATATATTCTATATTCATATAAATAAATAACATTCTAATTGTACAAAACTATATTTAAAAACATGGTATAATTCCAATGGAAATATAATTTTTCTATTTAGTGAACATGCCATTCATTAAAAACACATTTAGAATGAAATTCCACGATTTGTAAAACATGAATGTCCTCTTTTTGTACCTGGTAAAAGGCTTGAATGTTTCCTTGGGTGTTATGTCAACTTTCAGGAGTGTTATATTCCATGAAATCAATCATTTAATTGGAATTGATAGAACACATAGTTTTTTTGAAACTAGGTGTCCCCCTGTAGTAAACTTCATGGCCTCAATCAAGGGTACAATAAGTCTCACATGTGCTACACACGATTTTCAAAAATTAAACATCTATACCACATGGTTAGATCCACGTATGTAGTAACTAAGAAAAATTAAATATATATTTACTTTAGGGTTATGAAATAATTTTAATACAACTATGCATGGTTGGTTTCTTAAGAAGTTGATTCCACATGGTTGGTGAATGTTTTTGTGAAACTGTATGACCCAATTTTTTGCCCAAATGTACAAAATGCCTTTAATGATTTTTATTTTCCATGATATTAATTCATTATTCTACCAACAGTGGGTTCCTCACCCTCCATATTGATCGCGAGTCTCTCCAAATCCAAACCAACAATACCATAGATCTTCTATATCCATCATTAGTATAGAACATTGTCTGTCTTTATGGATATGTATTAGTAAGATCCAAATTACTTTTGAACCATTCATCATTTAATCTTATATTGATAAAATTATCAAGGTGCAAGTTCATTTTCCAGATTTTTAGGGTGGATATATGTTTCTTAGATTTCTTCCAAACCTGAAAAAATTAGACATCAATATTGGATGAGTGGACCATCCTAAGAATAAGGTAGAAGGTGTATAGATTTTACCCTAAAATTCAATTGAAGTATGAATGTTTACATTGTTCTGTGTGCCGACCTTGGTCGAGTGTATCCTTTTAACTGAGTTATTCTAATAAAATTGATCAAAACACTTAGATACACTATTTATGAACCTTTTATAGTATATATAAGTCACCAACCTCAATTAAAGAAACCCCTTTGATGTGCCAGCATGTTTTTACCATTTTTAATTATTTTTTATATTACATTGTTTTCTTTATAAGAATTTTAATTATACTATAAACAGAATTTCTACTTATATGTAACTTCCCAAATGTTGTTAGAACCATCTAAGTTCCTGGTTGATCCTAATGTAATTTTTTGGATTTCATTGATAGTTTATAATATTTTTCATTAAGTGAATTTATTTATAGTACATATATCTAATGATAAATTGAATAAATTAATTTCTCATTAATAATTTCACTCATTCATAATATAACCCCTCAGATGAGGTGTGATACATTTATAATTACAAAGTGATGAATGGTGTTTCAAAACCATGTTGGCTTAAGGATGTGAGGTTACTATATTTTTTGGTGTCATAGTTTGATATATGTCATGTTTAGTACACGGTAACATTAAAATTTATAAATGGATTTTCCAATATATTTATATACATAGTCATTGAACCTATGTACCTTGTATATTCTTGTCACATTCATTAGATTGAATGGCTTCACCCACACCAATCTAAATGACAAATGGTCTAAGCTCCTCCTATGTACATAGATAGTTATATATACGGGATTCCCATGTAGGTAAATTCCCAATTGTCCATAGTACATTATTTATTACGTTTGGTTCCCTTAAATTAAAAATACATGATTTTAGTGGACTCAATGAAATGTTAACTTGAATATTTTTTTCATGGGGGATTGTTTTTTTATGTGTGTTGTTTGACATAAATGAAAATCCATGTTCCTGATGGTTTTCATTCCAAGAATGATTTAAATTTCATAAATTACATGACATGCTTCTATTAAATTATTAATCATAAATGAAATCAAATGGGATGAATGGAAAAAGTAATCATTTCATGATTAGGTAAAAAGTATTACTGAAATTATTTTCTTGAATTATACTAGATTGATAAATGTAAAGAATGATAGGTACTACCTCATGAATATTATAATAAATTTGATTACACCATGGTGTGGTCTATGTAATGATGGTAAGGGTTCTTTTGAGAAAGGAGGAATCATTATCACTTACATCGAGTGTTGATTCATGGCATCTCTCACAATTGAGATCATTTGGAAGGTGGTCATGATGCACAATGTCCCTTTTTCTGTGGTTACATGAAGAAACACTCATTTTTGTATGAGTTTTAACCTGATTAAAAACTGATAATCTTGATTGATGAGTATGAATCCTCCCAATAATTATTATATATAAGAAATATTCCAATCTTTAGACCTTATAGGATCAATTTGAGTGGCACTGGATGACCAATTTACACCCCATCACTGCCATAAATTAATATTTTATGTATATGGCCACATATGTTCATTCATACATGGTTCATATAGATGTATAATATATATAACGAGATTATATAAATTTGATTATTAATATATATAGTTACTGGTGATAATTCATATCCTGAACATTATCAAGTGAAGGAAGAGATGCCAATTGTCCTTTAGGAAAATGAGCAGGTTGGTTGTTGATTAATAATTTTAGTACTATATATTAAATTCATTTTTACATTCACACTTGTTTTAATTATAATCATTGACTGGTTTTAGTTATAGACACTATGGGTGGTAACCTACTAGGATTTATATCTATCACCATGTTCATGCTGCAATTTCACTTGGGTAATGTAGACGTTATGTTACTAGGGCCATGGATTATTTTTTGATTTGTTTTTCCTATACCTTGGAGTTAAGAGAATAAGATCAAGCTAGAGCTTGGGAAGCTCATGGAGATCTCACTTTTGGGTAATTCAATCTTTTCGTTATTCATTTTCCATATCTTTTTTTCTGTCGTATCTATGTAGTATTAGATTTTGAATCACCTTCAGTTCATGCATGAATATGTTGTATATTGGCTTTGGACATAAAATATATTCTATTTATATTATTCTTCTACCAATATATAATTAATATATTACTACTTACTCTATTTTATATTATTTATTATCTAATAAGTCATTGGGTTACTATGATATGTTGGTATAGTCTCCCCACTATCACCTCTTAATAACCTTGTTGCTAGTCAACAGACTCTGACTTGGGGGAGGCGCTCTTCAGGCTATGTGACCCACAAATCCACCCATCGGTTTAGTGGTGTGTTGAGGAGGGACATTAAAATACATCATCAAATCAAGTTTCACATTATATTAATGTTTGTCGATAGTATATCAAAGAATTGGAATGTTTCAGTGCTTGGAAAATCGCTCGGTCGTGGACTTATCACCATATCAATGAGGAATAGTCTGTGTGGACACAAATGGGAGTGATGTTTTCTATTTTTTCTAGTCATTGTATTTATGATTTCCCTTTGAGTTAATAGTTTACATTCCGATTCATATTTATTTTTAAAATTTATTTTATTTTATCCTATCCCTGGTATGAAATCGATGATGCATTACATGCATCATTTTAGGCATAAATAAATTAACATTACCTTTATTTTTCATGCTTTGTAGTTTCATTTATAGGCTTCCTGATGATTTGGATTTTGTGAATTTAGTGTATTTCTTTCCTTATATTTATTATCATTCCTTATAAATTCCATGTCAAGTATTTAAATAACATGATTATATTTCTTCTTTTTAAGGAAATTATTTTGAATCCCTTCTTATATAATATTTTTGGGTGATTTATTTAGCATGATTAACTATTTCAATATTTAGGTTATTATATACCTTGTTGCATAATTATCAAGTATGCTTTCTAGGATTGTTTTTTTAATATAATTCTTATCTTTATTGTTGATATGTAATTATTGGAATGGGAGTAATATGTAGTTTTTAATTAAACAGGAACTATTATTTAGTTGTAAGGGGTATTGGAAGACTATAATTGGTAAAAGGCATCATGTGTACTCAAACCTTCTTTTTAGTTTTTTCAATATATATCGAGACATTTGATAACATATAAAGGTATCTAAAGTTAAATTTCATGGTGAATGGTTACATTTAAATGTTATCCATTACCTATGACGTGTAAGTGTGCTATGTAGGTTTGGAAAGTGAAAACCCATATAAATATAAAATTTTATATGACCAAGATATATTTATCTATCACTAAAAGGATATGTTATCTAATTTTAATATGTAATGGATTAGTTAACATATAAAATTTTCTACTAGAAATAAGTAGTTAAGTTAAGGTAAGTTTCATATGGGATAACCCATTAATGGTGATTGAAAGCATTAATAATTTAGAAACTACTATTATGTATCTTTCTGATGAACATAGGTATCTTAACCAGAACCTTGTTTTCTACCTTATTCTTCACAAAAAAATTAATATGTATGTTAAATTTCTTAATTTTGATGGGATTACAAAAAAAATTGATGTTTATAAAGATTGTCTGATAAAAATTTTCCGATATTCTTTATGTTCAATTTGAACCCTTCACTTATTAGATATTGAACATGACATAATGTAATGAATTAAATTGAATCCTAAAGTGGTTTCCTTTTTTAAACCCTCATGCATGTGTGGTTTAAAAGGTCACATCAAATTTCTCTAGAATAAAAATGTGAATGTTTTTTGTAGGCCTCATTTTTTCTATTATCATTGGATTAACTGATAAGTTTTGGTGCTTATGAAATAAGTTCTTATTGACCTCATGTTAGGGTCAATCCTTTTTCATTTGTGAAGGGCAACGCTAGGGTTGGTATCACCCTTATAATATAAATTCCATTATAGTTCTATGAGATAACTTTAGTATGGTGGTTTTTAGGTTATGTTTTCCCTTATAGGACTTTTAGTTTCTAAATGAATCCATTTTTTGAATAGGTGCTCATGGTATCATTGACCCTCGTTAGCGGTGAACGCATGGAGTAATTCTTAGTTTCATCAGGTTAGACATGCTTAGAGAATAGTTAACTAATTAATTGGTCTCGTGGATCTACCATCTTTCCTTGGGAGGTGTAGGATATCCTCATCCAATTTTCTAGTTATATAGGTCATTACAACTTTGAGGTAGTTAACATGTATGGGCCACATAATACTCAAATTCAATAGGTGTACATCCTTTGGATAATATCAAGGGTGTATCATTTTTCTCATAAAACATTTGGTAGGGTGAATTCATAAATACTAAGTCTATCATGTTGGATAATGATGTAATGAATCGATTGAGTTTCTTAAAATTGTTGAGACTTGGGATGTTGAGTATGTTCATGGGTCATCTCTATAATACAGTTACCCGAATAATAATAGGAATCAATCAAACCAAATTTCCGTGGTGATGTTCTAAGTGGAACAGGTTGTTTGAATCATAGGTAGGGTTGTTTAGGGTTTTCAAGCCAAATTCATTGACAAATGTGATCGTGACTTAGATGAGAGACACAGATACATTTCATGTGAGTCTAATCTAGTGCACTTATGAGTAGATAGTATGTCTCCCATATTTAGATTAATTAAAAACTCATATAGTAGCGAGCGTCATGTATGTACAGGTGTACATGATAGTGAATTCTCGGCAATATGAATTTGGTGTCTTTGTTTGTGTATGTAACCCATGAGAATAATTGTTGAAAATTAATGAAAATTGGTGGGAAATATTGAGTGGTCACAGGGTGCCTTGAGTGGTAATGTATTATGATCGTTCAATGATAACAAATTGGTATTTGACGACGAGATTTTCTCATATGGTTGAACACCAAGGGTTCGACTATTATTCTTTTGTCCCTTAGTTTCCTTTTAGTAGTCTCTTCTTTAAGTTATGAACATGTCCAATTTCATGAATTCCTATTTTGTTCAAAAAGAGAACATCATCCTTGTACCACGATAGTATTTTAAAAAAATGTTTTTGGATTGATAGGTGATCCCTATAAGAGATTCACACTGTACATGATGTTTTATTTATTTCATAGTTTATCCTGAGTGATACCTATGTTCTTATTAAGGATTACCTCGGATGGACTCTTGTACACTAGTTGTTTTCCATTGACATGACAACTAATTATATTTTTATATGGGTCATTGAATTATCTGATCTAGACTTTGTGGCCATGTGCCTATGTTGCTTTTGTAAACATGTAGTACGGAATGATTTTGGTCAGTTACTTTGGACCTTGGTTTGAAAATTAAATGTTTATCCCAGACATATTTTCAGGCATAGAAGTGACTTTTAAAAGGGGTGGGATTTTTAGTGTTCGGGATCTGAGTTTCACCCTCATTAAATTTGCGACACAATGGGTTAAATAGAAAGGTTTTCATTGATCATGGAACAACACATGAAGGTGGGTATGTGACTCAGTCAGTGTGTTTTTAATAAACACAAAATGACTTAGAGGAAGGTTTTGTAGTTTAGTTTGAAATATATTTTCTATCTATGCTGAGCATTGTGGGAATAGTCTACTGGAGGTGGCCCAACATGTTATCCTTATCGTTTAATGGATACGTTTGAGTGTATACATAATAATTTTTTTTCATGTTTAGGAGGGTGTGGTGTAATGGTCTGTTTTGCATTTCAAGGAAATCTTGCCTGAAAAATTTCTCATTGGTCAATTTGGATACAACCATTTTATTATGGTGAGGTTTTTATTATGGAAACAGGTGTAGGAATGTTTCCCTTCTTAATGAAATCACACAAGTACTGTTATTATAACAATTATGGTGTTATTTGTTGGATATTCCAATGGTGGAGGTGTCATAGTTCTGAATTGGACCCATACAATGATAAAGCCTAATGTGGTAGCACCATTTGTTAGATGTTTAATAAGATAATGAAATGATACTATCTCTATCTAAACTAGCTTGTGTCATCTCCATCTCATTGTTTTTTACAAGATGTGATTTTTTTTTTGGATTCTACATCTTAAGTGTCATACTCTAATGTTAATCTTGGTGGTGCATTGGGAATTGGGAAACATGACATGACTATTTTGATGAGACTTCACAACCCTTCCCGGTAGGAGGATGTTTTTTATGTTCATAATGGATTCTTAGAGATGATAAGTCAACTGATAGGGATGTTATAATGAATCTTGTTTTGATCCAGGGTATATTTTCAATGGAATTTCAATTTTTGAATTTTGTTGATGAGATGTTATTTGAACCGAGAATTGGAAATTAATTATAAGAGTTTGAACACTTCAATGTGTTCTTCAGACATGGGTAATGAATATAAATGTTCCTAGAGTGCCTCATAATGTTTTTGTATTGTCATCCACATAAAAATAAGAAATTAAATATGAATAGATAGGTTGAATAATTTTTCAGAAACCTTGTGGCCCCTAATAGGAAATATTTCTGCTTAAATCAATGGTACAACCGGTGTCACAAGTGATGTGCATGGTTTACCCAAACCATGTACCTAGCCCTTATGGTTAGTCTTACATTGGCAGTAAGTAAGAAATATTCACTTCATTTTTGGTACATGGTTAGGTATACCATGTGGCACAACCATATGAGGTGGGTTTATTAGGAAGAGAATGCGTCATGGTTGGTGCTAGGATTGGACAAATATTATGGTAAAATCATTCGAACCATTTTTAGTGGTGAAATGACCAAAATTACCTTAATTATTTTTAATTCCCCCTTAATTATTTCTTTATTCTTCTTCCAATGGGTTCCTCCTCATCCTAACATGTTATTGGTCTCTCCAAAACCTAACATGGGCTTTCATGGATTTCATACATCCGTCATTTATGTTGAATGTCATTATTCATAGGGATCCATATCAATAAGATATTGATTCCTTTTTATCCATTCATATTTTAGTTTTCTCTCGAACATCTTACTGATGTGAAATCTCATTTTACCTATTTTTATGGTGGATTCCTATTTCATATATTTATTTCAAATTTAATTGAATCAGTCCTCAATATTGTAAGTTTGATTTCATATGAATAAGGTAGGTTGTCTATGTGTTTTTCCAAAATTTTCCATTTAAATATAAATTTTTTAGTAGTTCTATACACAAACCATTAATTAAAATCTCATTTTCATTGGTTTATTCAAATGAAATTTGCCAACACACATGGATAGAGTCCTTATGATATGAATTTAGTATATATAGGTCTCCAACCTCAATTACGGACACTTCATGTGTTTTTTAAACAAGGTAATTCCCTTTATTAATAATTATTTAAATTATATTATGTCCTTCTAAACATTCATCTTAGACTATTAATGTATGTTTCCATTGTAGGTAACTACCGATGTGATGTTATAAACTTCTATGTTTCATGATGAACTTTATGAAATTGATTAAATTTGATCGATTGTTTCACAAAATTTTATTGAAGGGAATTTCATTTAGATTCTTATATTTGATTCTTATTTAATTGAAATATTTTTTTATAAATTATTTTATGATTTTATCATAAATCCCCTCAGATGAGGTGTTCTGCATCTAAAATTTAAAAGTGATGATTTTTTAAGAGTGGATTTGGTTAATGTTTTGATGTGTCTCCATGATTTGATATCATATTTTGATATATGTAATTTTTTGTACCTGGGAAGATAATTTGGTCTAAATATAGTTTCCCTCCTTTTTATATATATGTTAATTGAACCAAGGTACATCCTAAGTGCATGGAATGTTTCATAAATTTAATGTTTTGTCACAAAACTATCTTAATGACTAATGTACAATGCTCCTCATAAGGACTTGGATTTAATTATTTATAGGATTCCATATGTACGTAAATTCCCAATTGGAAATGGTTCATTCTAAGTTACTTCATGATAATATAAATTAAATTTTTATGTTGTGATATATTCAATGACATGTTATGAATAATAGTTTATTCATGGTGTATTTTTCACTTTATGTGAGTTCTTTGATATAAATGGAAAGGAATGTTCATGATAGACTTCATTCATAAAATGATTTAAATGATATTAATCACATGAATTGATTATATTAAACTATTTATGGTAAATGAAATGTAAAGGGTTGAAAGGACACAAAAATCATTGCATCATTATGTATATTTTATAATTGAAATGATATAACTTGATTATATTGGCTTAATAAATGTAATGCATGAGCGGTAATTCCTCATGGATATTATAATAAATTTGATTATACCTTTATATTGGGTGTGGTATAATGGAAAAGGTTATGTTGATAATGGTGTAATCATTCATCCATACATCATATGTTGAGTCATTGAATCTATCACCCTAAACATCATTTTGATGCTTTCCATGATTCACCATATCCCATGTTGAGTGTTCACATGATGGTGCACTCATTGTTTCTCATGTTTTGACATGATGGAACATTCACCATATCAAGTGATGACCATGATATTTCCAAAAAATTATGAGATGTAGGTAATTTACTGTATATTAAATATTATATGCTTCGTTATACATGTTGTGGATGAATTAGTTACACCCTGGTCCAGTGAACACCTAGTATTCCATGAATATGGCCACTTACATCTGTGTGTGCTTGCTTTATATAAGACAATGATATATCTATCTAAAAATTATATATTATATTAATATATATATATATATATATTTACTGGTGATAAGTCACATTCTTTCCTTGACTGAATGAAGGTAGTGCTACTTGGGGTAATTTAGGATCTTGATATAGATGGTTGTTTATTTATTTATTTTAGTAATATTTATTTAATTCATTTATACATGCACACTAATTTAATTTATAATCACATAGTGGTTTGTGTTATAGACATCTTGGTTGATAACCTACTATGATTTATATTTCTCAGCATGCTTGGGACACCATTTCACTAGGGTACCCAAGTGGACATTATGTTTTGTGGAACATGGATTCAAACTTGTGCTAATTTTCTTATACATGGAAGTTATGAGCACATAACAATGATGATGCTCAGAATGCTCAGGGAAATATACCTTGTGGTGTTATTTATTTTCTTTATTCATGTGTTGTATACGGTTTCCCACCATATTTCTACAATTTTAGATTATGTATCACCATCAATACATTCATGAATATATGTTATATATATTTATTCCATAATTTATTTTTTGTTTGTATTATTCTTTTTCTACTTTATCTAACATTTATTACTAATTGTGGTGTTTTATAATATTTATTATCTAATAATCCAATGTAATACTATGATTTTTGGTTCCTGTAACCCCTCTATAACCACCTAAGACCCGAACTTCTAGTCAGTAACCTCTGGTATACGGGTAGGTGTTCTTGAGGCCACATAACCTAGTAATTTGACTACCGATTTAGTGTTGAGTTGGGCTAGGATTTTACACCAATTATCATTTCATTATAATTTTTAATTATACATTTATAAATAATTTCTTCAAAAAATTGAACATTCATGGGGAAAATGTTTTTTCTTCCAAGCATGATTCTATTGGAATATTTTGGTACTTTCACCACAAGTCATGATATAAGAATCTATAAAATATTCATCATTTAATGGTATCATATTTATTCACCATATAATTTTTTTATAATTAATATAATTCATTTATGAAAAAAAATAACAATGCATCATGGAGACGGTAGTCCATATGTATAGTATATTGATGTTTCCACTTTTGGATGGATAGATCGAAAGAAAGGTAAATTATAATTCAGATTTAATGAATATTTATTATATCACAGTTATATTTATATATTCCATAACGATAAAATTATTACCCAATATGTTAAGTAGGAATGAATGACAAATCACTTCAGTTCATCAAGATGATAGTCTGCACAACCCTCAGATGCAACATTATCATTTAAAAAAAATGAACTATTATAAAGTTATATAAAATATAATTATTCAAAAAGATTAATTATGTAATAAATAAAATATATTATATTTAAATAAATCATCCTAACATTCCTTTACTTGTGGTGAGAAGAAATACTAAACCTTATGTTGTGGTAGTTCAAAGGTATGCATGAATGACTCCTTAGCTTCCGATATTATAACGAAGTAAACGAATAAAGGTTATTCCATAAGTACAATAAAATCCCAATATAAGATAAAACCCCATTTTACTATATCATTGTATTTAGAATATAAATGATGGATGTATGATAAGAAACAAATTTAATATATTATGTTAAGAGAAATACCTATAATTTTGGTAGACCTCTTTTTCCATAAATCTTATTCCATATAATATTTTGTATATGAATAGACGAGGTTATCAAGGTAATTTAGAGAAAATTTATGAATATTTTTGGGTAATGATTTCCCATTTTTGATGGCTCATAAACTAAAAGGAATATAGGATAATTCAGAATCTTTTATAATGGATAAAAGGATAATAATTGAAATGTATGAAATGATTAAGATATATTCATGAAATTGTAATGAAATGAAGATCCAAAATAGAATAATTGAAAATTTATAAATTTATGGGGTCTATGAATGAAGAGAATATAGTATTTATAATAAAAATTAGTTAATTTTACCACTTATCTTTTTAGTTTAGCACTTTTCGTTAATCTATTTTAAACATTATGATAGTATTTAAATTATACCATTGTTAAAATTCATAATAATAAAAATATTTTATTACCAATAAAATTTTTTCTAATTGTAATCATAATTATGGATTAAAATTTATCAAATTTTATTTATATAATTTGTAGACTTATATATAAAATAAACCTAAAAACAAAAAAAAAATCAATTTGTTAAATTTATTTTTAACCACAAAATTGATCTTATTTGAACATATTTCATAAATATGATTCAGTTGTAATTAATTATAGTCTTTAGAAATAATTTATGGATATGCTGATTTTATATAAAATCAAAAACATAATAATGATTTTATATCAAAATGTTTATTGAAAAATTAATAGGTTTACAAAGATCTATATTTGCACTATTCACTAAAAAAAATATTTTTAAAAATATCCCAAAATATCACCGAAATATAATAATGATATTTTCATTATATTAGTGATTTGAGTTTTTTGAATTAAAATACTATTAATATTAGTAATTATTTCTATATTTTTCACTGACTGTTCTCTAAAAACCATTTTTGTTGAAAAAAATTTCGAAACATTAATTGAGTTTTCTAAAGATTGAGTAAATATTTATTGTAAATAAGATTTTTTAAATATTTTATGTAACAATTTTAATCCTATAAATACATTCCAATCCAATAGCTATGTTATTATACAATACCATTGTTTATCATTCCTTGGGGTTTCATCTAAAAAATTATATTGAATAATTCATGTTTATTTCTAAGGAATATAAATGTATATGTATATATATATAATTTGGGTGATATATCTTCTCCAAAATTAAAATGAATATTTATCACGAATCCTTATCTCACAATTATTAAAAAATGTGGATATTTATGCTTTATCACATCATCATCATCCCAAATAGTTACCTCACTTTTATTTTTCCTTCAATGAAATTTAACCATTTGAGTTGCCAGATTATATACACATTATATCCATGATCCATTATTTAACTAGTTTATCTACAATGTTGAAATCAATTTCTAGTTATAATAAATATAAATTCATTAAATATGAATATCTAGGTGTACACATCCTTTAAATAGATACTCTAAACACATCATTAACATGATAGAGGTTCGGTGGAAGTGTCATGTTTTATGAAACTACCCTGATATAATAAAAAATCATGAAGTTCCCATTATATATATGCATTATATTTCAATACTTCTCAAAAATTATAACTATCTTCCATTGAAAAATTATTTGGAATAACATATGAAATTTAGCGAATTTGAGATCCCACTAATGATTTTCAATACAAATCTATTTTTTTGAACTGATAAACCCAAAAATTCTAATGAATGGATCTATCCATACCATAAATATCAATTTCATTCTCATTTATCAAAATCATTCATTTCCTATTTCTTCACAATGTTTTGGAGTTACACACATCCTTTAATAGAGGGTTTCGTTTGGAGATACCTAAATTCATAAGTAATTTTTTTTATGAAAATAATAAAAATGGATTTTATTGATCCCAATTCCTTTTATAATTATTTGAAAAATGTCTCAATATATTTCTAATGGAAGAATGGTTAACCTAGAATATATATCTAGATAAGGATGATAATAAATTAAAAGTGACATCATGGTATTCATATAATATTAAATAATTCTCAAGAACATTGAGGTAAACATCGTGTCTCATTTAGATACAATAAAATTCTGGTAATTGAAAAACCTCACTAATAATGTAATGTATACCTTGTTAATATAATAAAGATATAAATATTATATAATGGAAGTTAACATTTATTCTTTATAAAGAGATCAACTATAACCCAATTAGAATTGTTCATTTAAGATGTTGTGTGTCATCTGATGGAGAAATATATAGTAGTGTTTTCCGACATTCATTTGGCATAGATAATGGTTGAAACACTCCTTTAGAATCATTTCACACCAAATTATGTTTATGAGATAACAGTCATTCAGATAAAACTCCATAATATCAATTTTAATTTTATACCTATAGAAATGAATTTTTAAATGACTATATATTTTTATATTAAATGTATGAAAAGATAATTGTGACATATCGCTTTCATTAATTAGATCTGTATTTGTGTTTGGTATTGACAGGTGAGAAAAGTATTTCTAGAACCTTACTATAACATCCCATCCTTTTTTGAACTCAGTAACATTTTCAAAATTCTTCTTTAGTGCCACATCCTCCTTCAGTACATCTTTAGTCCCCATAGGGATTGATTATTGAACAGTCAACAAATAATGATATGATCAATTAAAATAAATCATTATTTTATGATCCATTATCTAAAAAAACAAAAATATTTTATATTATTCTATCACTGTCATTGAAAAATAATCATGGTCCTTATAACATTGGGAACCCACCATATTTTTAACCATTAGAAGGTTGTTGTGTATTGGTTATTCATAATCATTTATCAATTTCATCCATCTCATTTGGAGCATATTTAAATATATTGGGTGAATATATACATCAGGATTTTATGATATGTATATATAGTATATCTTTCACCATAATTATTATGGTTAGATATTTTAAATGAAAAAAATAATGTTATTAACTCTAAATCATGGGCCCTATAATTTTTCACATGAATTTTCAATTAGAATGAGATATAAGATATCTCTATATAAATCTAAAAGAAAGTACCTTATTCAATTCATCACTATTGGTCACAAAACCATTTCCACTATATGGTATTGAATACACCTTTGGGATGACCAAAATTGTTTTTAGATCCTTGAAATTTCATTGAAATTCAACTAAACTATGAAACTTGCCTACCCTCTGAGATAAAAAGGTTTTTATTTTTTTAAGAAGGTGGCTCTTTGGTCAACTGACCAAAAAAAATTTTATTTAAAAAATGAAATATTAGAAGATTCTAAAAGATGTGATTATATAAAAATATTTAATATGATGAGGAATCAAATTTTTGGGGAGCTCATTGAGCCAGGTTATGTCTTTCTCGGACCCTTTATTGGGGATACCATCAAAAACAATATTCGTCTCGTGATAGGTGAGGGTTGCAATGTAGTTGATGTCTTAGAGAGAACAGAGGAAATCCATCCAGCGAGATGTAATTGTCTAAGCTAGATGAATCACCCCATTCCATATGGTATTCACTACTATAGTATATTCACTTTCAATCCATAAGTTGTTTAAACCTTTGTTCCTTTAAAAAGAGATGGCATAGATCACACTCATCATTCTGAAATCTAGAGAGGTTGCAATACCAAAACCTCCAAAAAATCACCCAACTATCTGGCCAAGGTGATTTCTAAAGAGGGGAACACATCCTATGTTCCCCAGATTTCCTTTGGAGGCACCATCCACGATGATTTTTTTTCCATCATGGGAGTTAAGGTCTCTAGAAAACCTCAAACGTGAATCTTGAATGACAATAAATGGAATCAACCTGATGCTTTATTAGGGTCATAAAATCATCCACAAAGTTGTCATAGCTCCCTCTCTGAATCAATGCAGCTTCTCGAATATCAATGAGAATCTCTTTTTTACAAGTATCAGTGTTAAGTGAGTAATATTTGTGAAAATTTGAATTTATATCATACCAGATCACATGAATTATCTTTGAAACCCCAATAATAAACATGTTCATAATTTTTTTTGTCATCCATATCTTCGCAAAGTTTTAGTTGGTTATTAATCAAACTAAGTATCAGCCATCTATAGATAAATATTTCAAAAATATAGTCCCAAAGAGATGTGGCAGTAGCAAAAGATATAAATGAATAATTTGAATATTCTCTTTTCGGATTACAAAGATGATATTTAGAGCAATGTTGAATTCCAAAAAGAAGCAAGAAAGCTTCAGTGGAATCCCTAGTATAGGCAACACAACAAATAAATGCGAGCCTTGAAGGCTTCATCCAGGACATATCAAAGCATTTAATCCATTTTATGTAATTTTTGTAGTAATGGAAGTTGTGGTTATAGGAATTTTTTGAATTCAGTAACCCATTGTAAGCTGGTTCCCAAATCAAAAAATACACTAAGAAAAAATGGGTAATTACCAATATTTTGAACAACATTAGAAGGAAGGGTGTCAATGTGAGAAGAAAGAACAATGAAAATAGTGCAGTTGATATTAGAAGGAGAATATTCAGGAGGAATCAATGAGATTAGTGGAGCACTAGTACTAATGTCCAACCAGAATCTCGAAGAGGAGTTTCTAGAAACCATCCATCTGGAATTGTTCATAATGATTTTGTACATGTTTTTTTATGGCAGGCCAATTGGAAGAGATTATGAAATACTTGTTACCACTTTTAAATCTATCATGGAAACTATTTTTGATGAGAACAATCGAGGGGGGTCATTGTGAATCATCTATCATGTCAATCAGGATTATAGGGTATCATTAAAAAGCTTTGTGTTTTTTATTTCAATACCACCCTTTTCTGATGGTTTACAAAAAGTAGTCCGAGGAATAGTCAAAAGTTTCCTCTACAAGGTTATGTGATTCCAAAAAAAAATTGATGTAAACATTCATTTTTTTAATAAGACCAACAAGAAATTTGTAGGCATTCAATGAGTATACCAATTTGGATATTAGGACAGATTTGACAAGAAAAACCCTCCCCGCTATAGAAAGATATTTTCCCTTCCATGTGGGGTGTTTTTTAATAATTTGATCAACAATGTTAGAGAAGTAGATTTCTTGGGGTCTTCTCCAAAATATGGGAACCCTAAGGTATTTGACGGTAATAGATCCTTCTATGTTTCCAAACTCAATGACCATACCATTTTTACTACAAGAAGGAATGTTTTTACCAAAGTTGATGAAGGATTAATGCCAGCCAATGACTTGACCTGATACCTCCTCATAGTGACCAATATTTATTTTGAGAGTTTTGATGTTCCTTTTATCCATCATTAAGAAAATAATGATGTCATCATCATATAAGATGTGAGTGGGATCACTGAGATTACTATAAACAAGAATATGTTTGAGCTTGTTTTGGTCAACCAGATGAGTGTAAAGATGACTTAAATAGTCCCTTACAATAGATAAAATGATTGATGATAGGGGGTCAACTTTTTTGACAACATTGGAGCAATTAAAATAGCCTCTAGTATACCCATAGATCAAGATGGAAATATGCATAGTGTTTTAGATGGTTTTAATTTTAGATATGAAGATATTGTTGAAACCAAATAATTGTAAAACCTTGAACATGAAGTTAAAGTCCACAGTGTTGATGCACTTCCTAATATAAAGTTGAATGGAAATGTTATGACCTCTATTGTTATTTTTCAGAATGTTACTGAATTCAGAGGTGAGTCAAATACATTCATATATGGATATTCCCTTGAAAACCCCAAATGGATTTGAGGGTATAATTTTATCTGTGAAAGTGGAATGTTTGTTCGCAATTAGTTTGGGGATAAATTTGTGAAGATTTTTTATAGGAGAAATGGGTCTAAATAGATGAATTTTAGAGGCATTTTCTATCTTAAGGATCAATGTATGGAATTGGAATTCAACCTATGGGGTAAGATTACACTAGAAAAGAATGTTTTAATGAGTTTTCAAACATCAGTTAGGATGATATACCAGTATTTTTTATAGAACCCATTATTAAAACCATCAGGACCTGTTGCACTCTTAGGATTAATCCTGAAGATAGTGTGTCTGATTTCATGATCATGGGGAACACCAATGAGGAACGTGTTGTCAGTATTAGTTAAAATTTTCAGAATGATCTCATGAATGAGCTCTTTATCCAATTTCAGACCATTGAATATAGATTCAAACTATGAGACAACATGATCAGTGATGACATCTTCCTTGTGAAGTGGTTTTCTCCATGATAAAGAGAGGCAAGATGTATTAATGCTTTCTGAACTCTCTACAAATAATTATAGAATTTGGTATTTCTATCACCATCCATTAACCATTTTATTTTGAATGTTTTCCTTTGAATGATTTCTTTAAAAGAGAGAATATAATTGAGATTCATAGTAATGCTAATTTCATTATTTTGATCTGAAGAAAAATCCGAGTGTGTGTTGTTTTTTGGATTTATTGAAGCTCGTTCTCCAGATGTAAGATGTTATTATCAATTTGTATAGCATTAATTCCACAACAGTTCTTAATCATTTTTTGAGAAATTTTAATTTAAGGGGACACAAAATGGAATCATTGGAGTGAGACATAGAGGTCCAAAAACGTTTAATGAGATTAAAACATTTGAGATCCAGGAACCATGCATTGTTGAATCATAAGGGTAGAAGAAGATTAATTGTTTTTAGGGTGACAGTGACCAAAATAGGATGAAGGTAATATTGGATTTTTTGGATGGTGGTACTGGAAATGATATCCTATTTATCAATGGAATGATCATTATTTAATGCCCTATCCATTTTTCCTGCAACAACACTATTGTGATGATTCCTGTACCAGGTATACATGGCTCTAAGAAGAGAACTTTTGATTAGATTTTCATTTATCAAAAGAATACATAAACTCCCTCAATGATAAATCTGGGTGGATTGGTCCTACATTCTTACATGAAGAATGAGTTACATTAAAATAACCAACAACCAACTAGAAAAATTGAATATTAGAGCTCATGTAGGAGAGGTCATTCCATAGATTCCTCATATCATGATATTTTTTCATGGCATATATAAAAGAGAAAAGTGGTTTCTGTGGTCAATAATAAAATCACTGGAGAAACATTTCTCTATAATATAGAAAACATTAACATTCGTATAGGATGAGTGGTCAAAAATCCAATGAAAATCAAGAATGGTGTTGTTTTGACATTCACTTATGTAGTTGAATAAAAAAAGATAAAAAAAGAACTAAATCAGTGTAGAAGTTTATTTTGGGATCAGAAATGGAAAAGAATAAGAATTTATGAATGTTTACCATCTATTTTAAGATAATGAAGGTGTCAATGTTTGATATAACATGATAGTTCCAAAGTAATATATTCATTTAAATATACGTTTGGATTTATAACTCTCTATTTTCATACTATCTGAGACATTGTGTCTAACTGATCTTCTATGATTTTTAGACATTTTAGAGCTTTAAAGAGACATTTCCTACCTTCAATAGGGACCAAGAAGATGGTATTATCACTTATAGTCAAATATTGTAGGGCATCATCTTGTGCATAATTATTTGTAAGAGATTTAACAGTTATACTAATGGAGTTATTTATAACAAAATCTAAACAATTAATATTAATAGTCACATGAAGAACATTATAGCAGAAGTAATTTGGGAGCGTGATCAGATCAAGAGTACTTGCATGTTTATCTGCATGGGATGTTGACTGCATTTCTGAAGTCAATCCAAAAGATCTGGTGTGTTCATCCTGCTGGATAACAAATTGTGTTTGAGAATCAACCAATGAACTAACCAGTATGTGCCGGTGGCAAACATCAGATTAAATAACCGAATCCCCTACTATCATAAACCAGTAATCTGTGGCATCCCAGACCTACTGTAGGGTAGTAGCAGATTGTGTCTCTTCACTGAAATTAGTGTCAATAGAGTCCATGTCCTCGTACTTCACATTAGAGGAATCAATAATGTTGAAAACCATGATAACTAGGTAAAAACAGACCTCAAAAGTATCATGCATCATGATAGAGGAATCATCTACAAGAGTTATAGGTTTTATATCATTTAGGAAATTATCATCCATAAGAAATATGCAATAAGAGTTTGACTGTTTTCCCAAAAGCACATCAGTTTTCTCCAAGGACATATCCCTAGTGTTAATTATGTTACAATTTCCAATTTGGTTTTCAGAATTAGAATGTGTATGGTAATGAATATATATAATTTTGTTATTTTACTTCTCCATAGGAGTAGAGATGTTCAAGGAGGGGTGGTCTTGGTTCAGTTTAGTGACCAATTCTGTGTAGTTGTGGTTCACTGCATTCATAGTAATTGAGCCCTAGAAACATATTCTATTATTAGAAGAAGTGGAATAAATATCAGAATTAAAATCCTATGAATAATTGGAGATAATATATCCCATATACCTAAGTCATTGACATCATTAATTATGAGTTTGGATTTTGACGCTTGTTCCAATGAAAAATAATAAAAATAAACATTCTCAAGTACATGGTAGGAGAGTCTTGTGGTATCAAGAACCGGAGTCTATATTTCATCTAGGAGATTGTGTTCCTTATTTTAAATATCATCCCTTTCCGCATCATCATCCCAAGTGACACCTACATATTCTCCTAATAGTTCCATGTTATAAGCAGTTTTGATCCAGAATTTAGTTTTCTTTTTTTTTTCTAGTAAATCTCACATGGGAGCTTTATCCTTCTTATTTAGCTTTTATTCCTTCCATTAATTTTCAATTGGTGGGTTAACATGCTTCCTAACAAGCATTCCATTAGAAATGGAGTGACCAGTTATCATACAAAGCTCGTAGAATATGGGTTTCCATTCATATTCAATTTTGATATTAGTTCTATAATTGATTACATTGATGGTGATAGTGTTAGGTAGCTTTGAATCAATATTTATTTCAACCGTAACCCTTCCAAAAAGTCTTAAGATGGCATTTAAAGATCTATGCTGTATTTTTAGCGGGGTTCTTATACTAGATACAATTTCATTTAAAATATTACGATGCCAAAAAAATCCAATTCCGCCCATGAAACATAATCCCCACTTATGTCATTGTGTTTATATATTTATGTGGATTGAAGGAAAAGTCCCAATTAGTTTTTATGATAAATATTTGTTTCAAATTTATATTACCATTCTACCACACCTTATCTTGATCTTATTGTGTGCATAAACAAAATTTTGTAATATCCTTTGCAAATTGGTATCATCATCCAATTCATGAAATTCCATCAATGATATATACATGAATGTAAATCAATAAGAGTACAGGGATGATCACCTTTGAGGTATGATACACTGCGATTAACTGAATATTGGCACAATTTTGTGTGTTGTAGCAGTGCGATCAGGTCCACTTCCACCAAGTAACCTTCACCATTACACTTTTTGAAGAGAGGTGTTTTCATCGCATTATCAGTGCCCAATGCGGTGTCTTTCAGAGCATCGAAAAAAGGAAATCCCTTGAGATCTAATCTCCAGTGCTTTAATGTAGATCTTATCATCATGTATTTCATGTTTCCATTACTTTTTTGTGACATTTCCCAATAAGTTCCTTATTTGAAGATATTATATGACCTAAAAATAAATCATTTTTTAAATATTATCACACAAACTAAATTTTATAAAAATATTACACATCCTCATTTTCTTTATTATAGACCTCAAATGATCATCCATATCATAATTTCTCTAGAAATATACAATAATATCTTATAAATGTCCACTAAAAACTAAATGTTGAAATAACTAAAAACATTTTTCATTAAATCAATGATTATTTCTGAGATATTTGTATGTCTTAATTTCATCACTATAAATTCATAATAATAATACCATATATTGAAGGCTATCTTGTGTATATCCTCCTTCTTGACCCTCAATTTTCAATATCCCAAATGATATTTAATCTAGGAAATTTATTGATATCCATTAAGTTTATCTAATAAATAATAAATATGTTACTATGGATTCTTATTCTTTATAACGATTAAATTACATTTCTCTAAATATATGTGATGATCTAATGTTAAATAATTATTCTAAAAAAATATATGTTGTACAATACGAGGAATCTCCAGAAAATATATATCCCTTATTAGGATTCTTCGGGAGCTTATATTTCAATTCATACAAATCAGTAAGTTTTTTTCTATTAGGTTTTAATGCAATACATGAAACACCATATATAGGATCTATTGAGAAAAATTACAATTAAGGGGAATCCAAGTAACATATTCCAAAAAATACATCATTATATTTCTGTACAATAATTATGTCATCTTTAATGTATTTTACACATCCATTTGAGATAAATATACACCATTAATTGAAATTAATACCCGGACCATTTCTTTTAGAATTTCATTTTAATCCTAAAGTAGTAGATGATCGTATATTTACTGATAATATCAATGGGATATTTTTATTCCAGAAATTTTTAAGGGATTCAAGTAGAGAGTGATAATCAATGCTCAAAATCACCTCAAATTAAAGTAGCCAAAGAATTATAAAATTTTCATAGTGTATGTTATATCAAACATTAAAATGAAATACCCATATTTAGAGTAGAGTATACGTTTTACTTAAGCATCACTATCAACTTCAATGATTGTATAAGTTTGTTATCTTAGTGGGTCTTGGTGTTTTCCCATGGATAATGAAATTGACATAGATAATTCCCTTGTTCCCCACATATAATACAATTGACTTTAAATGGTACAGTAAAATGTACTTTATTTACATCCATCTAACACCTTAATTTCCCAAAGTAATTAATTTTTTTTGCGCATATTTTCCTGATATGAAAAAAAATCATATTCAATTGATGAATTTTAGCAAGTACTTATTCACCATTTCAATAATTTTAGGATGTTGAATCTTCATTTCTCCATCATTTTTATCATATGAGATCTAATGAAGCTCTATTTATTTATTATTCTATTTATAAATAACCTCAACCATGATGATGTATTATATTATATATCATGATAGTTTATTTTTTATAATAAATTGTTTTCAAATTATATCACTAGTAATATTCATTTATATAGGAGGATAATCTTGTAATCTTATATCACATTTTTCGTCCACATGATTCATCATTTATAATCCATTAAAACATAAAAACATATTATGAGAAAACAATCATAGTGAGAAATAGTATAAAGAAAATAAAAATAACGTATAAATAATGACATCCCATATTCAATATATGACACACTAGGTTTATAATTTTTCATAATTAGTTACCAATGTGGTGTAGATACCCAGGTAAGAAGATTGAATTAGGGTATGTATATTATTTTCAAAAAATATTTCCCCATGTATCAGGACCTCTTTATTATTTGGGTCACTTTGGTATATATTTAGTCTTTAGATTTATCATATCATTTCCCACTTTATATATTTATGAAGCATATAATGTAAGGTAGGAAAATAAAATCAAGCACACACCGATTTTTACATGGTTCACCCTTATAGGGCTTCATCCAATGAGCATACAATAGGAATTGTGGAGATGTACTCAATACACAAAGTCTCACAAATAAAATTTGTTTAGCGGTAGAATAGTTCTATGACCACGATCACTAAATTTTTAATGATTATGGAATAGATCACTTCTTCCTACTCTCACTCCCTCAATCTCTCATTAGATTGGTCACTACTAGTGGAATGTATCACCTTATTCTTATTCCTTTTAACACTATTCTAAAGGGGACCCACACATATTTTATTGAAATTTAGGTTCCTTATGACTATAATGAATACATCCTATGTTGTAGGTAGATGCTATGTTGATATCATTTATGGACTCATCCTTCAATTATATGAAAACACATGGATTCAGAACTTATAATGTTGAGAAAATTGGAACATATTTTCATTTACTGTAGAGACATCATTTACAAACTCATGCCTCGGTAGGATCTCAAATGGATTTCAACTCTTCGATTCACTAGATTTGATATAGCATTGAATAAACTTATTTTTCTAATTATTAAAATAGTATTGTTCATCTATATAGTTTATTTCCTTGTAGATGATATACACTTCTTAATGTATTGATTTACTTTTGGAGAGTCCTTTCATGATTATCCTTTTACCATTGTGCAAGCCACTTTTTTGAACCACCTACTTTGTGAACCACATGCTTCCTGAACCACCTTTATCCACATAGATTGAGTACTCCATGTACTTCCTATGATTTTCAGACTCTATTGCCTTCAAAAACATCCATCACCACATGAACCACTTTTGAATCAAAAATTTCTTGTAATTTTTGGACTATAGTGTCCAGTAAAAATCATCCATGAACAAAGATTTATTTGGAGACTACCATATCTTCGTAGATGATGAAACTTCATAAATTCCTTTTTTTATTTTTGATCTACAATTACCCATAAATCTCCTTTGAAAATATCTCTACAAACAGCCTCATTCTCAATATTTTTCCCTCATGAACTAATTTATTGACCATATAATCCTCCATAACATTGCATTCTCCATCCTAAAATTCATCCTCCTGAACTACTCCAAGCATACCCAAATTCATCTAGTGGTGATTTTTCTAATGAAATTCATGCTTAATAATGATGTGATTATCATCTTATATATAGTAAAATATATCCCATAAAACACACTAATTAGTAAACTCCTAAACTCAATTTTCAAGCAACCTTCACCGATAACATTATATACAACTCATATAGTGCATGTATATTTTTCATTGGCTGATGTCATCTGCAAACAAAACCCTATTAAGGCTCATAAAATCAACACATAAATTACAAAAATGATGATACTACAGTGACTAATGAGTCTCCCATGATCAATGATACACATATGAAATAAATTTTCAATGAGGTTCACATAGTGTGCTAACTACATTGCATACAACATTCTCAATCTTCATAACACAACAGTTCTACTATGTGGTCCATAAACTAATTGATTCATGGTTCGAAAACTGCATCCATAAAATCCATTTTGGAAAACCATCCTTTCCCATTAATAAACTCCATATCTTGAAGATAATTTTTTTCTCAATCACTGGGAAATTGCACCACCTTAAACATATTCTTTGTCAATACCAAACTTATTGAATCACAATCATCTAATTTTTTCTAAAAGCAAAATAAACCACAAAACACTGAGACAATTCCTTTAGGGAATTTTCCTAACATTCATATATGTTCGTTATCTATTGAAATCATTCATAATTATTCATGATGAAACTATGAGTTAACCCATGTATGTCCCCCAAGAGTGTCAACCATGTGTGTATCTGTTCCACAACATCATACCCATTCAAGTATCAAAATATTTATTTATTTTCAAGGTAAACCACTTAATATCTACATTTAAAATTATTTGGGATCTTTTCCTATACATAGACTTATTCCCATGGTATTAAATAATGTTTTCTAATTGTAATATATAAAAATAATTAAGGATTGATCTGATACCAATTGAAGTGTTATGATAATTTCTATTATATATTACATCTTTTTTTATAAATAATATTTGTAACTCATAACAATAAAATCCCCACAACCAATAGATTCATTGTATTTTTATACGCAACTCATAATAATCATATTTTGTGAAAGATATTCAACATGAATCATAACATTATCTTTAAAATTTTAACTTATTAGAAAAAAATAAATAAATCCATTCTTCATAAATTATTGAAAGAGAGATGAAAAAGGTAGTTTATATTCCATATAGGTTTATATATAAGTGAAATCATTTAATGATCATAAGTAAGAAAAAATAAAGAATTATTTTATCAGAACAAGATAATAAATTATGATAATTATAATAATTATGTCATGAATCATTAATCATAGATGTTGGAATATGTAAAAACCCCAAACCTAGTTGGATATAGTCAGTGGATGCAGTATTACAATGGAAAATTATATATGTAATTTCATCATGACGAATTAAATAGTTTAGTTGTTTAGGTAAACTAGATACAAACTTGAAACACACATTACAAGTGAAATTATAAAATACAACATAATGATTCCTTTACGAACACTATTAGTCCTCGTGCTCTTCCCTTTAGTTCAACCATAATATACATCTTGGAATCTAAGAAAAAATAAAACCAAATAAATGGGTGATCTAATATTATCCACAAGGATAAGAGTACAAAAGAATCTATCATGAATAAATAATAATAAACATTAAGGAAGATGGATCTCTAAAATTCAATAGATTTAAACATAATGTTGGGAATAATATTGAATGAATAAATGAAAATTAAATAAATCTTGATAAATAACCACATTTATATTATATTAATCAAATAATCGTATTGAATAACAATAATAAATCTCATAATGAGGGAATTTATAATGTTAGACATCATTAAGATATCGTTAAGGTTTCTTCCAAGATGCAATACATAAAGGGGTAGGGCCTTAGACAAAACCAAAACTATTTTTTATCATAATACCAAACGAGGAATCATGGGGATATAATAGGCCCTTCCCATCAGTTACTGTTTCCAATTCATTCATAATATAAAATGGGTGATACATAATTAATATATACAATAAAATTAAATTTTTTTAAATGTCCCCAACCAAAAAATATAATCATTATCCATCAATATAAATATGATGAATGAAATCAAAATAGAACATCTATAGTTAAACTAATCATATAATGTTCAATAAAATATGGGAGATGGTATCATATGCGATTAATCTCAATTAAGAATAACATACAACAAAGTATATTGATATATATGAAAATAGTATAATAAAATAACTAAAAAATATGGAGATAAATTCCTTTATTTAAGTCAACATCATTTCATTAAAAAGTTTCAAAATTATAAAAAAAATAGTTTCATTGAAAAGTACCATGTAAACATGTAGAAAAACAACAAAACAATAAGGATTAATTTATTTACAAAAATAAACTCATGTCGCATAAGTGAAAAAAACATTCCTTCCATAATTTTGTCGAAATAGTCATAAAGTACCCTATTTGGAAAATAAAAACAAATATTCCTGTCAAACCATATTATTAAATATAAAAAATATATAAAAATAACTTATAAATCCATATAATTATAGTAAAAACCTATTTGAATTTTTTTTATTAGAATATGGAAATATAAGAAACATAATACATAATAGAGACATAACAGAAACAATATTTATTAATTATGTGATTGTGAATTAAACCCTTACCTAAGGTCCAATATCTTTTATAAATGTTTAAAACCCTTGTATACTTGTTCTGAAAATATTATTAACTTATTTAAAAATCATTCTATTATTTATGTAATCATATATATTCCCCTTATAAAATTTAACCACTAGTCTAGTATTAATATTTTATTAAGTTAACTATTTTAGGTCAGTAGTGGATAAAAGGGCAATTTGTGACGGGTTCCAGTCACAAATATTTTTCTATGATAGGGTCCTACCACAAATGACATGTTGCAGAAAAGGGCATCACAAATATTACCTTTTGGGATGGTCTGTCTCAAAAAGTTATTATTTTCAACAGCTAGTGGTGCCATCACAAATAGGTTCGGTGGATTTTTTTAAAAAACATATTGTGAATGGCTAGCCACATGTCATAAATATTTGACATGATTTTTTAAAACCATTTGCAATAGGCCCATCACGAATAGTGGGGAAAAATTAAAATTAAAATTAAGAAAATATTATTAATATTAATATAATATTAATATAAAATAAATAATAATATAAATATTATTAGAATAAAATTATTTATAAAATAGTATTAATAATTTTAATAATATAATATTACAATAAATAAAATAATATTTATAATATTTATAAAATAATTAATTAATATATTCATTATATTGTTATTAATATTAATGAATCAATAATATTAATATTAGTAATATAACAAGACCCACATTATTCACAAGAAATATAAAAATATATTAATTAAGAAAATAATATATATAGTACAAAATTAAATAAATAATAAAATTTTTAATATTCACAACAATATAAAAACTCACTATTTAAATCATTAAATAGTTAATATTACAAAAAAAATTACATTCATATGTATTATTATAAAAATACATCACTGAGGTGGAGGGTTATTTAGAGGAGTTGGAGGAGGTGGTGTCCATAACTATATCCATAATCTACGAGTCAGACGTCGCATGTACTCCATCTACTCTTATTCATGCTGATGCCACCATCGACGCATCTCATCTTGCATCTAATATTGTTGTTGCTACTTCTGTTGTAGAAACTCTTCCCGCTACTACTGCTACAATTAACACATCTCCTCCTACTCCTTATACATATTCTCTTGAAACTCACATTGAGCATGTAGTTGCTCCGGATACTGTGCATGAGATGATGATGACTCTCTGCGAGCTCCTCCTGTAACGTCCCCGACCCAAGAGCCACTGAACCAGTGCTCTGATCTGGGTCGTTACATTAACATAAGCACACCTCCCCATACACCAAAGGCTGCCGACTAGTAGCAGGGGTCTATGGAGTCATGTGGGGAGACTATACCCCATTTTTATCAGAGTAAGTCACAACAGAAATAAACCAAATATCTGAAATAATAACCAATAAACACGGAGCACGTATAACAACAATTTCCAATAATAAATATTCCATGGCATACGACAAGTTAAAGAGTGAAAAAAAAACAAAAAAAAAAGCCAACGGCCATGATCCCCAAAATTGTCCCGACTCAAAGTCCAGATCCTCTAAAAAGTGCTACACATGTCCACTCACTATCAAGAAAGGAACTTTTCCCTTCATATGACCTGCAAAGAATAATTCTGCTCAGGTATCCAACTGCGGCCCGAATAGGGTGTGAGTACAACTCATTAGGCAACCACCAAGGGTGTCTACAAAAGATCCAGTATGAACAGGTAGTGCATGCAAAAGGAATATGAATGGCAATTTCCATGTAATTAATTAAGGTGCTATTAACAAGTTCATAATCAAGCCATTTCCACTTCCATTACCATTATTTCAAGCCATTTATCATCACTTACCATTTCATCACATTTCCATCGGCTAATCACATACATTATGTTACATTGCTCTAAGGCTAAAAATCACATGCAAGAGGGTAAACACATCGTTATCCTTTCTCACTAGGACCTACCCCCTCATATCAACCATAAACTCTCCTCGAAGCCTCAGTCCGGGTGGATGCAACCGTTAGGAGAATAGACCCCCAGTCCCCTTTCCTAACCCATGCATTTAGGGTGGTGTCTAGAACCTCAGTCTTAGCTCAACCCGTAGGCATAGATCCTCATGTCATACCCCACTCTACCAAGCCATGTGCACATGCTTATATATATATAAGTAACCATAAACCATCCAAACCATTTCCCTTCGGCAACACTATTCACAACAACCCACTTGGAAATTCACATTATGCCATAACCCATTAAAAAATTACCATTTCACATCATTTAACCATTCATCGAATTCCCATGTGTTATTCCTATCTCACTAAGCATTCTACCTTAAACCCATAACATATCCATTTATGGTCATCAATCAGTTTACACGTTAACCCATTTAACCCGTTCATCATTCCCAGAATCAATCATTCATGCCAACATGTTTATCAAGGCTCTACAATCCATTACAACAAGGTCACTTGTTTAATATCAATCCCTAAGTCTGGGAAAAGCCGACACATCCCATGGATGGCCCTATATTAGTTCAATTCAATCCCATCACATCCCATGGGGATCATGAGGGTTTCCATTTTCCATTTTAAACATTATTATTACCAAACATGCCCAGGTTATTCAAAACATAAACAAAGAGAAACAATAACATAACCAAACATGCACAAATACCCAAATAACAATGGGATATCACTTGTAGAACACCTACATCGAAACCATGGTTGAACGCACTCTCAATAATGTCCTTAGACCTTGATCCGACCAACCTTTGGAGCATCAACCTAAAACTCACCAAAAAGATATGGTTTTAGAGCTTCGGAACCAGAGGTAGAAAAGATACAAAACATAAACCAAAAAGAGAAAAATGGATGGGATTAGCCTTACCCGGAGCATTAATCCGCAACCAAAGGCACAAAAAATGCCTTAGAATCGAAGGAGAACCATACTTGGGAAGCTTGGGTTGGACAAGTTCGTCGCTAGGGTTGAGAGGTGATGAATGGAGGAAAATCCCGAGTTGGGGTTTAAAATCCCAGAGTGGAAAACTTTTAATTTTTCCAAACTTTAAGAGGTTACACGGTTTAGCCACATGGTTTGGAAAACCATGCGCAAACCATGCCCATTCTTCTGTCCGATGGAGGAAGGGTCACACGGTTTTGCCTCGGCAGGACGCACGGTTTTCCCTGGCAGTGCGCAGGTCGGGCGCCCTGGATTCTCTTGCCCATATTTCCTTTTTTTGTGCCCCGAGCCCCCGGAACACCCCGAAGACCTCCCACACCTTCAGAAGACATCCCTTAACTCCGAAAACAAGGGATTCAACCAAAATATAATGAAAAATGTACCTTTCAAAAAATCAGGATCTTACAACCTCCCCAACTTATAACGGATCATCCTTGAGCCGAGTTTCCAAGCCTCATTGATCCACCGAAGAGAAGAGTTCAGGACACTCAGCCAGCATATCTGATTCTCGCTCCAATGTTTCTTCTTGAACTTTCCCATGCTACCATTGTACTCAGACTAATGACACATCCTTTCCTTGCAAGCCTTTTCACAACGATCCACCACACGAACCGAATGCCCCTCAAAGGACTCCTCATCCTCAAGCTCCACATCCTCAACATCAACCACATGAGATGGGTCAGGGTGATACTGTTGAAGCATCGACACATGAAACACATCATCCATCAAACCATACCACTGTGGAAGAGCCATTTGATAAGCCACTAGTTCGATCCTCTCCACAATCTCAAAAGGTCCCACATACTTGGGCGCCAACTAACCCTACTTCAGAATCCGAAGATGACCCAGCCTTGGTGACACCCAAAGGAACATTTTATCTCCCACCCCAAACTCAAGGGGTCAACGCCTCTAATTTTCATATGAATTCTGCATACTCTGAGTCATAGCCATCTTCTTCCTGATCAACATAACATTATCTGAAGTCTTCTGCACAAAACGTGGCCCCAAAAACTCAGATTCACCAGCCTCTAGCCAACACAATGGATATCTACAAGGCCTCTCGTAGAGTGCCTCAAAAGGTTCCATCTGAATTGTATCCTTCAAACTGTTGTTGTTGGAAGACTCATATAATGATAGGTTCCTCTCCCAAGAATCACGAAAGTCCATGAAAAAAAGCTCTTAACATTTCTTCCAACACTTGGATCATACGTTCCGACTGCCCATCTGTCTGCGAGTGGAAATCTGTACTCAAAAACACCTACTTACCAAGCACCTTCTGTAACCCTTTATTGAAAGGCAATGTGAAATGAAGATCTCGGTCCGATTCAATGGTTCGCGGAACACCACACAACCTCACTATACCCTTAATATACAGCTCACCCAATTGGTCAACTGTATAGGTCTCTTGAATCTGTATGAAATGAGCAACATTCGTTAACCGATCCAAAACTACCCAGATTGCATCATTCTTCCGCGGAGACCTCGGAAGACCCACAACAAAATCCATTATCATATCATCCCACTTCCATTCCAGAAAGGGAAATGGATGCAACAAACCTCCTAGGCTTTGATGCTCAGCATTCACCTGCTGATAGGTAAGGCACCTTGCCTCAAATCCCACAACATCCTTCTTCCTGCACACACTTTGGCACAACCACACGATCATGAACACAAACAACACTCTCCATGCTGAAGGCCCATCCAGAACATAGCTCCCAAACTTTAAGCTTTTCTATCATGATCAAACACTCAGGATCATAAAGTTGACCTACATTAACTCGACTCAAAAGCATCAACTCCATTGTTAAGGATGCAAGAGTGACCTGACCATTCTCTTCCTACACCTCCAGGTGCATCTCTGCAAACAAGGCCTTCACCTTCCACTCGGTGCTGGACTCTTGAACCACCTGATTTTGAACCTTCCTACTCAAAGAATCAAAAACATTGTTTCCCATTCCTGTCATGTACACCAACTCATAGTCAAAATACTATAGATATTCAACCCATATTCACTACCAAAGATTCAGATCCCATTGTGAGAAGATGTACTTTAAACTCTTATGGTCGGTAAACACAGTAAACAGTTCTCCCAATAGATAGTTCCTTCTGCACATCAAGGCATACACCACAGCACCCATCTCAAGGTCATGAGTGGGATAGTTATGCTCATGGGGTCTCAACTGCATTGACCCATTAAGCCACAACCCTCTCTTCCTGCATCAACACAGCCCCAAGTCTGACTTCAGGTGCATCACAAAACACAATGTACTTCTTACTCGGATTAGGTAAGATCAAGATAGGTGTGGTCGTGAACCGCTTATTCAAATCTTGGAAGGCATTCTCACAAGACATAGACCATTAAAACCTGATTCTCTTCTTGGTCAAGCCTGAGAGTGGTGCTGCCAAGAGAGAGAAACCTAGATGAACCTTCGGTAAAACTCGGCCAAACCCAGAAAACTCTGAACATCAGAAACACTCTTGGACTGCTCCTAAGATACAACTGCCTGCACTTAATCTAGATCCACTGACACACCAGCCTCTGAGATTATATGAACCATAGAATGCACCTCACCTATCATGAATTGACACTTTGATAGATTGGTGTATAGCCAGTTCTCTTTTAGCGTACCCAAGATGATGTCAAGATGTTGGGCATGATCGTCGTGAGTTTTCGAGTACACTAAGATATTGTCAACAAAGACAACCACGAACTGATCTAGATAGGGATGAAATATTCGGTTCATCAAAGCCATAAACACCACTGGTTCATTGGTCCAACCGAAAGGCATTACCACAAACTCAAACAACCCATACCGACACTAGAAACCTGTCCGCGGTACGTCAGAATGCCTCACCATTAACTGGGGATAACCCGACATCGAATCAATCTTAGAAAACACATGTTCACCCCTCAATTGATCAAATAGGTCATCAATTCTGGGAAGAGGGTACTTATTTTTCACTGTCATCTGATTCAACTTTCGATAGTCAACACATAGCATTAACAACCCATCGGCCTTCTTTGCAAAAACACAGGAGATCTCTAAGGAGACATACTAGGATAGATAAACCCCTTACACTCCAACTCCTCTATATGAACATTCAGTCCCTAGTGTTCTTCCAGTTCCATTTGGTACGGTGGAATAGAAACTGGCTCCACTCCTAGAAGCAACTCGACCGTGAACTCAACAACCCTCTCGGGGGGTAACCCCGAGAAATCCTTAGGAAACACATCCTAAAATAGATCCACCACAGAAGGGAATATAGACTGTTCCCCTCTTTCATTGTTGTCAAGCATGATACATGCCACTCGATTCGTGAGTCCACTCAACCGCTGACCAAACGGTCCTGCATGACCTGCTCGAATATCCCATTCGCCATAGTGGACATAAGTGTCTCCCTAAAGCGACCTGAATGATACTCTGCAATGATAACAGTCTATGTAAGCCCGATACAACACCAACCAATCCATTCCCAAGATTAGGTCAAACCATAACATCTCAATAATGAACAATTCCCACATAAAATGATACCCACCAACTTCCATGGCACATCCCTTGCACTGCTTGATATCCTCATCCCGCACCCCCAACGGAGTGTCAATTGACATAACTCCACACACCCCTCCACAGGTAAACCCAGCACTACCAAACGTTGAGAAGTGATAAAAGAGTTTGTGGAACCTGTGTCAAACAACGCACTAGAAAACATATAAGCTACAAGGATCGTACCTCAACGAGTCGATGGTGCAGCCTCACAAACACCAGGTGCAAACTAAACTGCCTGAAGCTGACCTACCCTTCTACCCTGTGCTCTAGCTCGAGTACACTATGCTACACTGCCCTGTTGGTGTGAGCGATCTTTCCCTAGAGTTCCACGTCCACCGCCCCTACCAGTACGGCTTGTGGAGCTCCAACTACCTACCAGATACGGGGAAACTGATCCCCTTCCAATACATGGCACCTGCTTTTCCCCATCATGATCACCCACCTTCTGAGGGTTCCTACAGAACCTCTGCACATGCCCCATCCTACCGCATGAACGGCACTCAACTGGAGGTTGAGGAAACTGACCACGCGTATGCCCCGACATACCACACGGATCGTAGAACACATGATTCCCACTCTGAGGGGCTGAACCTCTCTTCCAGCCAATTTTCACACTTCCTCCATGCTGTGAGCTCTCATGGTGTCGCTTTCGACCTTAGGTAGCTGCACTGTTCGTCTTTCCTACTGACACCACAAGCCCACTACCCAAAGCTCCCTTCAGGTTTCTTTCCGAGATCGGTGCCTGATATACTACCTCTGAGAACCTCATTAAGCGGAAGATATTTACTGGAGATTGGATCTCATGTCTTAGGCCATCCTGGAAACGCATTGCTACTGCTTCCTCATCCCTAGCTAACACTGGGACCGAGCATCTCAAATCATTGAAGTGACTTGCATAGTCCATCATCGATAGTGATCCCTGAGTCAGGCTCATAAACTCCGCAGCTCGCTCCTGCCTCAAAGTGTCTGGGTAGAAATACTCCAGAAACTTTTCCTGAAAAACCTTCCATGACATTCCCACAACCTACTCGATTTGAGCCTACAAGTTCCACCAATTCCTAGCCTAGCCCCACAACATATAAACGACCAGCTTTACTCGCTTTTCAATAGGGGTATACATATGTTCTAGTATCGTCTGGACATACTCTAACTAGAAATCCACTTCCTCTGGCCCACCCTCTCCGGTGAAGGTCGGAGGGTACTACAGCTGGAACTCCTAGGTCAACACAAACATACTCAGTGTAACCCACACTGGGTCTCGATTGATTATTTGCGTAAGGAAAGACATTTTCTCCCTGAACTGGTCTTCTCTAGCTTCATTGATCACCACATTTTCTTTCTCTTCTACCGGAGTAGGGTTCTCAGCAACATCCTCCCGTTTCGCTCCTGGTAACTGACGTCGTGCTGGCATCTCCCTACATTTCAAAGCACGAGATTTAGCATGCATACCATAAATAATTCATGACATCATCAAAATCACTTTACTAGCTACAACAACCTATTGGTTTTATTACATTCTTCCCATTATTTCTTAGTTTCATGAAATCCATGACGCACCCTAATTTCCTTCCACACAGACCCACCTCGTGCATGTGCATAGCATAATGTATGTCACCTATCTCCCAAGGTTCCTACAATGATGCATGAATGAAAATCCTTGTGTAGTTAAAGAAAGAAGACAAATATAATAAAATAGTCACATCAAACCACAAGTGCATCACCCAATGGTGAAATATCATCAAATCTAACATCACAAAACCAACAACAACATTTCTCACCCTAGGTGACTTGGGTTTTCCCTAGTACATGGGTTAGCTACTCCCAAGAACGTGCTCTTTACCAAGGCCCGACATGTATTAACCCTTGGATACCAATCCCAAATAAAAACACCTCAGAGAAGGAGAAGAAAGACCTCCTATGATAACACTTTGTAACATTCCCCACCCGGAAGCCAATAAACTAGTGCTCCGAGCCTAGTGGTTACATGACCTTAAGTGTGCCTCCCTGTACACCAAAGGCTGCCGACTAGCAGTGGGGGTCTATGGAGTCATGTGGGGAGACTATATCCACTTTTTATCATAGTAAGACACAACAAAAATAAACCAACTTTCAGAAATAATAACCAATAAACATGGAGAAGGTATAAAAACAATTTCAAATAATATACATTCCATGTCATACTACATGTGAAGGAGTAAAAAAATCCAAAATAAATACAACATACAAAATCCCCAAAGTGGTCCCAACTCCATGTCTGGATCCTCCACCAAGTGCTACCCATGTCCACTCACTATCTAGCAAGGAGCCTTTCCCTACTCCTGGCCTACAAACATAAAGTCTGCTGGGGTACCCAATGACGTCCTGAGTAGGGTTTTAGTACAACTCAGTTGGACACCACCAACGGTGCCTACAAAATATCCAGTATGAACAGGTAGTGCATAAAAAAGGAATATGAATGATAATTTCCAAGTAATTAATTAAGGTTCACTTAACAAGTTATGAGTCCATCCATTTCCACCTCCATTACCATTCGTTAACGCCATTTATCATCACTTACCATTCATCACATTTCCATGGGTTAATCACAAACATTATTAAGGACAACAATCACATGAAACAGGGTAAACACATCGTTATTCTTTCTTACTAGGACGAACCCCCTTGTAGAAACCATAACCTCACCTTGAAGCCTCAATCAGAGTGGATGAAACCGTTTGGAGAATAGAACCTGAGTCCCCTTTCCTAACTCGTGAATTTAGGGTGGAGTTTTGAGCCTCAGTCTTAGAGCAACTCGTGGGCGTAGATCCTCAAGTCATACCCTACTCTACCAAGACATGTGCACATGATTATATAAATATGTAACCATTAACCATCAAAACCATTTCCCGTCGACAACACTATTCAAAACAACCCACTAAGAAATACACATTATGCCTTAACCCAATAACACATTACCATTTCACATCATTTAACCATTCACTCAATTCCCATGTGTTATGCCTATCTCACTAAGCATTCATCATTAAACCCATAACCTATCCCATTAAAGTCTTAAATCAGCTTACACATTAACCCATTTAACTCATTTATCATTCCATGAATTAACCATTAATGCCAACATGTTTATCAGGGCTCTAAAATCCATTAAAACAAGGACACTTGTTTTATATCAATCCCTACGTCTGGGAAAATATGGCACATTCCATGGATAGCCCTATATTAGGTCAAGTCAATCCCAAAACATCCCACGGGGATTGTGAGGGTTCCCATTTTCCATTTTAAACATCATTATTACCAAACATGCCAAGGTTATTCAAAACATAAGCAAGGAGAAACAAGAACATAACTAAACATGCAAAAATACCCAAATAACTATTGGATATCACTTATCGACTTCCTGCCTCGAATCCATGGTTGAACGCACTGTCAATCGAGTCCTTCAACCTCGATCCAACCAACCTTTGAAGCATCAACCTAAAACTCACCCAAAAGACAGGGTTTTAGAGCTTTGGAAGAAGATGTAGAGAAGATACAAGCCCTATAACAAAAAGAGAAGCAAAGATGGGATTAGCCTTACCCAACGCTTCGATCTGCAACCAATGGCACCAAGAATGCCTTAGAATTGAAGGAGAACCACCCTTGGGATGCTTGGAATGGTCATGTTCATCGCTAGGGTTGAGAGGGGATGAATGGAGGAAAATCCCGAGTTCGGGTATAAAATCTCGGAGTTGGAAAATTTTAAGTTTTCCAAATATTAATAGGCTGCACGGTATAGCCGCATAGTTTGGAAAACTGTACACAAATTGTTCCCATGCTTCTATCCAGAGGAGGAAGAGTCGCATGGTTTTTCCTGGGAAAGCCGAACGGTTTTCCCAGGCCGTGCGTAGGTCGTGTGCCCCAGCTTCTCTTGCCTAGATTTCCTTTCATTCATGGACCAAGCCCCTGAAACACCCCCATGTCCTCTCCCAACTTCAGAAGACATTCCTTGAATCCTGAAGAAAGGGATTCAACCAAAAAAATGAAAATCGTACCTTTCCAAATACTGGGATAATACACCTCGCGAGATGGACACTGACATTTCGAAGGTGAAATAAAAATCCCAAGGGATAATAAAAGTCCAATAACAACAACATGACCTTTCTTGAAGGCATATTAGGATTCCTACATCCATGCTACGTCATCAAATCATGGGTCACTGTTCTGACCATCGGTCTTGGCCTGAATCACACTATGAGTGTAAGACGTCGCAGCCCCATATGACTCCATCAATTCCAATTTAAAATTTAAATAGATAAAATATCATTTTTTAAAAAATTTAAAACACCAAAATAAATTATACTAACAACAATATAATGATGATGATGAGGACCTCTAATCTCTCCAGTAACTAGATCACGATGAATCCTTCAACAAACATCATAATTTGTATCATAAGGTTTTACAACTTCCAATATTAATATAAAATAAAACATTTACATTTAAATTTATATAAAATATTATCAAAAATGTACTTACCATATGCTCTCTATGTGTATTGAATGTATGACTACCCATTTGATATGTCACCTCATTTGTCCCTTGATTTTCCCAACCTACTAATGATATACTATGAAACTTCCTACCAAACTAGTGTGTAAAAATCCCTCCCAATATTGAGATGAAATATAATCAAGCTGGTGGAAGTGACATGTCTCATCTAACTCTGTCACTCATGCTTCCTCCATTTATTTCTTTTTCTAATTATGCATAAACATAGAGCAATGCAGATGCATAGATCTCTTCCATGACTTTTATATATCCCCACACATGCTCTCATCAATGGTATAAAAAACCTTCAAATAATTTATAATTTAAAGTTATTTATTAAATTAATTTCAAAATAAATAATATATATATATATGTACCAGCCAATGCTAAAAAATGTGATACTGATCATCTATGGGAATTTGATCCCCTGAATCTCATGCTTCAAAAAAATAATTCTGAATTATAGTGTTCCCTATCAAATATATATATGAATAAATCTTCGAAAAAAGAGGAATTGTTCAAATAAATAAAATATAAATTAATTAATGAATACTAACTAAAATACAGAGGTAAACATACATTTACATTCTTGGATAAAACTCGAAGACGTGGAAGTCTCCTAGGGATAGGTTCAGGAATCATAAGTCATCCATGACCACACCCACTCCAAGTGCACCTAGGACCGCCATCAGTCTGAGGGCCAGATGATCTAACATCCTACTCATCCAATGGTAGACCAGCCTCCTAAAACAGGTGACACAGATCCTCATCTATCTGAAACATGAAATTACTGTTGTTAGAAAATATTTGAAAAAAAATTATACATAGATATATATTATATATGATTATAAACCACATTTAACTATATCAATGTCCATCTTCATCCACATCTTCATATCTATTGATGTCAATTCCATTATATTCCACCTCGGCATCACCAATTTCCATATTATTTCTAGTTTCCTTATCTAGTTCCATTTAAATTTCATTTGTAACATCATTAACATTATCATCCCCATTGTCCCTTAACTATGTGGGGTCATAAATGATATTCATGTCTCTTTGTAAAAAAGATGGATTTGGTGCGGTCTCATGAAATATTTCTATTCCTTCAACATTAATAGAACCACATTAACATTCAGTAAACTGATTCTCTATAAATTTAATTTTGATTATGCTACATCAATCATCAAACTATATTAAAGTAGCACCACAATTTTCATATTAAATTAGATGTGCCTACTAATCCAATAAAATTGTTCATTTTCTACAAGATGAAATAAAATTTTAATATCAATGAATCAATGGGTAAGATAAATTAGAAATACTCTCTCACTATCCAATCAATAAAATTTAAACACCATTATGTAATGTTTCCCCAGATCACACAGTTCAATGATTTCTTCCAACATGCCATAAAATATAACTTCTGTTTTTCAATGATGACATCCTCTCAAGAAAATGTCAATATTTATTTTTTATGATTCCCTACATGCATTTGTATTAAATTTACAACCATTCACCACAGAAGAATTATAATATTTTACCATTTATGGATGGTGGGTTACTAAATACATATAATCGATTTTCGATTTTTTCATCACGTTGAGATACCTAAATTTTTAAAAAACAATTATCACTATAACAAGTATGACATTTATTTTTATGTGAAATAAAATATAATTTATGTTATCAGTTTTGGAAACCTGTAAGAATTTTTTTGACGATGTTCATCATGTGAAGTTTCTCTAATTTTTGGAAATAGTCTCTTGATATGATTATCATATAACCTAAATATAAAATATGATTTACATACTATTAAAAAAATTATATATTAATTAATTGGAGTACTCAATGTAAAAATTGTGTCATTTCTTCACAGTTGAGAAGAATATTTGAATGATCTCGGTAATGATCATCATCTGAAATCCATTGTTCATGAACTCCACCAAAGCCAAGTTTGGGCTGATTGAAAACTAATAATTGACTGATGATTTCATCATCAACATTTCCCTCATTACAGCCCACGGTATTTTGTTTTTATGTATATTTAAATTGAACTTAATGAGAATAAAAATAATAAATTTCCTCTTCCAAATAAGCTTCTGCAATTTAGCCTTCAACTGATTCTTTCTTACATACCTTTTCATCACGTTCTAAATGCCTCTCTCAAATCGGTAAATCCATCGGAACTACACCAAACATCCACATTTTTTTCCATGAGTAAAATTAAATATCAAATGTTCCATTGAGTCAAAAAAAGTTAGTAGGAAAAGTTTTTCCAGTTTACATAAAATTATACCGATATTTTCATGTAGTTTTCTTACTAAATCACATTCTGTTGTCGATGCACAACATTCTATAAAAAATACGACTTCTCTATTAACACACACCAATTCATAATATTTAAAAAACCTCTTAATTCAATCGGCAGATGTATATCCATTAAAACATGATATTTATGACATTTCAATCCGGTAATATTACCATTTTTTACACATCATTATAAATTGGAAGCATAAACATCTTGAAAATTTAAATATAAAATCCAGTAACAAAATAATAAACAACTCTCATTGGATATTGTATAACCTTGTTTCACTTCATTAACTTCTGTGATCTGAAATTTTCAAATAGTCCATGTTTCGATCGCTTGCACATTTGGGAAAGATATAATCATGCCTTTACATTATCTATGGTCATACCTGGTGTATCAAAAACTATATAAAAATAATTTATCTAAATAGTTCTTCTCAATATACATCACATACAAAATGTGATGGACCAACAAATCAGAGAAATGTAGCGAATCCCCAAAAATTCTCTTTGATAATACAATTGTGATCTTTTCCAATCCCATCAATTTTCTATTGGTTTATTGTTGGTCCAAATGTGATGGGAGGTAATGGTGAGACAATTGATTTTAAATTTCTACCTGAGATCATTATTGGAGGCCCATATTTCTCAATTGTTCTTTTTCCTAAAATGATTTTTGTTTCTTCGAAAAGAATGATTAGTTGGAAGGAATTTATAATGATAGTCGAAAAACAAGGTTTTTGTTCATTGATGAGCATAAATTCTTATTGCCTATCCTACAAAATGATCATGATATTGGACCCAGTGTACTCTAGAAAGATAATATGCAATATGCAAGGAAGACACTAATTATCCATATCAATGCAACTTTTAGTATGATGTTTTGTTTCATAAGAACATTATATATACTGATACAATTACTCCAAAGAGAATTTAACTCAGCAATATATTGTTTCAGAAAAATAATATTAATATTTTTTTGATGACCTATAATTAATAAGGTAAAAAATATATATGGATTCTTTATCAATATCATTGGAGGTAAATTTTATAGAGTTATAAAGACAGTCCAACATTAATAATGAATACCATAAGAACCAAATCAATTGAAATTGTTAGTAAAAAGAGCTAATCACATGTTTTAGGCTTCTAATGAAAAATGTTGATACACTTGGAGAAAATGTATCCATGAATCACCATTATAGGGATGATTTGAGCTTTTAAAGGTTGAAATATTCGTTTTGTGCAATGAAATTAATGAAGTTTTGTTATGAGACATAAATAATCACTACAATCTTTGTGTGAGTGGGAAATATCTCAGTTTTCTTATAGGAATAAATCTAAACATAACTATTTGAGATAATTTATTCAAGGATTTTTAACATGTAGTAAAACAATATAATGAATCATTTTCACCATAATATAAGATGCAATTATTTGAACATGCATAATTTTTTTGATAACCATGACCCAGATTAGAAACCAGCCTCTTGTTATCATAGAAATTCACAGGAAACACATTTAATTCAAGTTGAAATTTTTTTATCAAAGAGAATATCTAATAAAAACTAATATTTTACATTACATTATCATATTTAACATCAATAAATATGTAAATTTCATTATAAATGATTAAATTTCAACCAGGATATAATTCAACCTCAACAGACCAAAAAAAAATCATATAAATGAGATGGTTCCAACTCTAGAGTTAAATCAATATTATTTAGAGTTTCAATTTATTAAAATGTTGTACCTTCCAAATCATGTAATAAATTTTGAAGTAGTGTCAAATCATGAATCATATTACTAGTATCTTTTCTGGAACTATATTTATCATGCTGATACAAAAAAACATAATATGGTTGAAAACTAAAACCCAATAAATGTCCTCCAATATTGTCAAATGTGTCATACGTCCTCAAAGAACATTTTTTTACAAGGACACTTAATTTTCCCTTCTAAAAAAATTCCATTAGATAATGGAAATGATAAGAAATCTTGAACAACATCTACATATACCATATTTAAACTAGAATTGTTTGGATTATTGTGCCGATTTATCCATGCACGATCATCTAATAAGGAGTGTTGTCAACTTCTTTGTTCCAAATATTTCTAAAAAATATAAAATAATTAGTTATTTTGTATAATTACATATTAGATAAATAGTATCCAAAAAAGAGAAGACAATTGTATTATCTATTCTAACAATTTATAATAATTTCTATTATTTTATAATTATATATAATTTCTTTTATACATTTTTACTAATATATACTAATTTATAAAAATTTATACAAATTACAACTAATTACTATTAATTACAGGTATTTTATTCTAATTATTATTAATTACCACTAACATAATTTCCTATGGATTAACGTCATCTCTTTTACTCGACAACTAATACAATTGTAATTTTGTTGGACTAAAATCATTATAAAATTTTTATTTTGACGTATGAATATCAATTTTTATTTTCACGAGGATGGATAGTAGGGAGGTCTCGTCGCGCTTCTCTCTATGCTCGAGCATATGAATATTGATATCCATAAGTAAGAGAATACTTTTCATAGTGATATCAGTCATAGAAGTTCCAAGGAAAAGAGTCTTTAGGCAAAAGATCCTCTTTTTTCCAATAGCTCACCTCCTTGTAAATTTGTCCAATATATATCACCATGAAAAATCCTCTCCAACGTACATCTGGGCATATTTTTCATTCTAATTTCAGGGGGAGAATATTAAAAGGATTTGAGGTGTCAATCAAAAGGAATTCTTCCAATCCTCATGAAAGTGTGTTAGTTTATCACAATGCACTCAGATTTATTCCATTTTATTACAAATTAATCTGAATTAATCCTAATTTTTACTAATTAATCCTAATTAATTTTAATTAATCAAAATTAATCCAAATTAATCCAAAATAATAATAATTATTCTTAATTATTCCTAATCATTCCTAATTATTATTAATTATTCTTAATTATTTCTAATTATTCCTAATTTATCCAGATTCATACAAATTAATCATAATTATTAATAATTGATTCTAATTATAACTAATTAATCCTAATTATTACTAATTATTCCAAATTATTATTTTTTAATAAAAATTCATAATATTTAATCTAAATTATTCCTAATTAATCGTAATTATAGAAAATTATTGCTACTTATTACTAATTATTACTAATTATTATTAAATATTACTAATTATTACAAATTATTTCTAATTGTTACAAGTTATTACTAATTATTACAATTTGTTACTAATTATAATAATTTATTACTAATTATTACAATTTATTACTAATTCTTACAATTTATTTCTAATTATCACAGTTAATTATTAATTATTATAATTTATTACTAATTATGTAAATTTATTACTATTTATTAGAATTTATTACTAATTATTACAATTTTCTACTAATTATTACAATTTGTAACTATTGATTACAATTTATTCCTTATTATTACAAATTATTTCTAATTAATCCTATTTATTACTAATTATTTCCATTTATTAATAATTATTAAATATTATTACCAATTAATCCAAATTATTACTTATTAATCCAAATTAATCCAAATTAATCCTAATTAATCAAAATAACTTCAAAATAATCCTAATTATTAAAATTTGTTACCAATTATTACATATTAATACATTTTGTTACAATTTAATAATAATTATTACAATTTATTAGTAATTATTACAATTTATTACTAATTAGTAAAATTTATTACTAATTATTACAATTTTTTACTAAATATTACAATTTTTAGTAAATATTACAATTTATTACAAATTATTACAATTTATTACAAATTGTTACAATTTCTTACAAGATATTACAATTTATTACTAATTATGATAATTTATTACAAATTAATCATAATAATTACTGATTATTAGAATTTACTACTACTTATTAAAAATTATGACTAATTAATACGAATTGTTACTAATTAATCCAAATTAATCCAAATTAATTTTATTTGTTCCTAATTATTACTAATTAATCCTCATTAATATAAATTAATCCTATTTATTATAAATAAATTAGATTATTACAAATTATTATAAATTATTACAATTTATTACTTATTTTTACAATTTATTACTAATTATTACAATTTATTACAAATTATTACAATTTATTACTAATTATTAAAATTTATTACTAATTATTACAATATATTACAAATTATTTCTAATTATTACAATATGTTAATAAATTTTATTATTTATTTCTAATTAATAAAAATTATTAAAATTTATTACAACTTAAAACTAAATATTACTAATTAATACTAATTAATACAAATTAATACTAATTAATAAAAAATAATACTAATTAATATTAATTAATACTAAAATAAATAATTATTTCTAATTATTACTAATTATTAATATTTATTTGTAATCATTAATAATTAATATTAATTATTACTAATTAATCATATTTAATCCTAATTAATCCTAATTATTAATAATATATCCTAATTATTACTAATTAATCCAAATTATTACTAATTATTACTAATTATTCATCATTGTTATAATTTATTACTAATTATTACTATTGATTACTATTTATTATTAATTATTTAGACTTATTACTAATTATTACTAATTACTATTAATCGTTACAAATTATTTCTAATTAACTCATACACATAATTATTCAGAAAAATAAATATGGAAATAACAAATATCTAATTCTTATTTAATTTTAATGTATCTAATTAACAAAAAGTAGAAATAATATAAAAAAAATTCAATTAACTAAACAATAAATAACATATAAATAACATCAAACTGATGCTTTTAGAGCATAAATGTCACAGATTATGCACCAATTCAATATCTTAAACAATGAAAAAGTTTAGAAGAAAGTGTTTCAGAGGAGAGAGAGAGAGGGAAGTTGAGAAAGGGGTATAATGAGAGGAAAAATGGGTGAAGGTATATAAATGTGAGATTGTTTGTGACAGGATTATTTATGACGGTATGCCCTTATAAAATAGTAACTTTTTATATGGGACAAGTCACAAATTCCAGTTACACGCATTAATTATAGTCGGTCGATAAAAAGTTAATTAGGACAGGTGTCATCGCAAATGGGTACCTGCCAACATTCCATTTGCAAAGGGAGAAGTATCCCGCCGAAAATGACTAAAACCCACCACTGGGCATTTGTGATGGGAATATGAGCATGTCACAAAAACCCCTACCCATGGTTTGATGTGAATTTTACACCGAACCTTTTGCGATGGGTCCTTACCAACCTCGAAAATAACTCATTGAAAAGTTCCATTTTTCCCATAGTGGGTGTTAATTGAGATGTTTTCTCATGTTTGTTTTAACTAGAATGTCTCAGTTATCTAGAATATGATATACTTATATCTTATAAATATGATATTAATGTCATAAATATCATATTTATTCATTATATATATACTTATTATCCTACAATAATGGTAAATATGGAAAATAAATTGCATTGCATCGTGGAGATGGTAGGCCACACCTGTGCACAAGCGACATTTGCATTCCCTTAACAGGTAATGGGTAAGGATGTTTTTGATTTATTTATTTTTTCAGAATCCATATCGTGTCATTTTTATTATATAACCATAAATTCAATAATTATTCCCATCTAAGTAATGTTTTGATTAAAAAAAATTACACTATTCTGAGGAGACACTAAGTCATACTTATGGGCGTGAGGTGCTTTCATTCTTCATAGGATGGATAAAAGGTATAATAGGGTTATAACATAACCATAATGTAATAACATAATACATATGGTACTTTACATATAACATTATAATGTAAACTACACATTACGGGGATATAGAAGAATAAATGGACTTGAATGAGTTGGAAAAAACGATGATCTCTTATTTGGAGAACATCACTTAGATCTATTCATAACAGATTTGTTGTTGGTATTTTTGGAAGCACTGGATCTCTAGAACATTTATAAAGATTTTTAATGAGAAACGGTCAGCATTTTCTCAAGATAGTGGTCTCCAAGAGGTGTGAATAAGTGACTGAGGATAATCCCTTTTATAATTGAGGTGAAGGGAACATATGGAAACTCCCAAAATATTAAATTAATATAAAGTAATTTTCCATTAAAAATGATCCAAGGTGAGTATTTTATAATATAAGATGATTATGGGTAGAAATAATATCATAATTTTTTGTCCAGTATAGGTCACATTATTACACTTATATTTTGGTTTTAACCCATGTTATACTCTTTAACTCATACCATGAAAACATGTGTATTTACTCTGTGAATTTTAATATAGTTATTATGAAATTCCAAAATAACTATAAATGAGTCACCGATTGAATTTTCAATATTATTCCAATATTTTAGATGAATTTTAGTGTTTCATGAATTTTATATCATTTAATAAAATATTATTAATCTCAATGTTGATAATATTCATTAATTTTATTTTTCAAAATATCATTACAATAATATATAATCTAACCATCTCTCTTGACACATCACAAATATGTAAAATTATTTTATGAAATTTATTTGGGACATTAATTATATCATATTATATTTATTTTAATATTTTTAATAACATTTATTTAATAAGTCAATTAATTAAAGAAATATTGTATCATCATTGTGAAAGATGTTTGTTTAAATAGCTATTCCCAAAAAGTATAAAAAATGTTATCATGATGAGGATGAACATTTAATTTTTTCAATTTTCAATTTTTAGTCAAATATATCTTCTGAATAACCACATATTTAAAATGACATACTTATTAAAAACATGAGTATGACATTTTTGACTTCCCTTAAATTAAAATACTATAATATGACCAATATCATCCATGTGGCCCATGGGTCCATGAAACATACCCAGGTATGCTTTTCGTAAACACTCACTAAACCAATAAAATTAGGAATAATATTAGGGTGATTTTATAAAAATTGTTATATTATTTTTACACTTAAATAACCGATTTACCCTTAACCGTGGTAATTAAAACAAATTAATTAAGTTTCTATTTATATTTTCTAAAAATAAAAGTGTCCTATATGTTGAATTTAGATACTATGATTCAGCATATGAAATAAAAATTTCAAATTTCATAACACATATTTTCCTAAAGTAATTTCAAAATTAATATCATTCAAGATATGAGAATACTGGTAATTAAAGTGAAAATGGTCAAAAGATTGATATTTTTGTATACAAATACAATGTGAAATTGATTCAGGTGAACTGAATTGGATAAAATTATATAAATTTAATCTAATTATAATTTAAAAATAAAAAAATGGTAATTTAAAATTATAAAATATTTATACAAAATTATGTTTCCATTTAAATCCAATATTGGAGACTATTTATGAAAACATGAAATATATCCGGAAAATTCCAAAAAATAATCAAAATTAAATTTGGATATTATAATTTAGAAAATGATGTTTATTTTATCAAATAGATTTTATATAATTTCAGAATTTCATTTTTTAACAAGAGTTCCATTAAAATATTTTAATAAAGAATTTAGAAAAATATAGAACATTAATGTGTAAAATTGGATTCATTCTTATCTTATGCCTATTAAATCATTTGGATGAATGTAAAACATTTTATTAAATATATAATTTTTAAATTTCATAGTTGGGTTAATGCAATTACTTCTTTATAATTGAACAGATAGGTTACAATAGTATTTCATTGTTCGGTTAAGTTGTGTGTTCTATACAACTTAAGCTATCGAAGAGATTAAATTAAAAAGGATGCATAGCATTAAATTGTAGTGTGTTACATTCTCACCCACTTCAACAAATTTCATCCACTAAATTTTAAATTAAACACTAAAAATCGAATGTTCATACTTAAAAATTCAATTGTGGGAAACCCACACTGGATATAGGGTTAATAAAACATCCTCTAAATAAGAGAGAAATTGAAATATTGAGGTCACTAAAAAAATTAGGATTTCAAATTGGATAACATTATTGGGATGTCAAAACATAGACATGAATGAAAAATTTAACTGTCATGTTTTGATTGAATGTGATAAGAAATGGGGCATAAGAATGTTAACCATTACAAAACCATAAATTTGTGATCAGTTAAGATAAAATTGATTCCCCAAAAAGTAAAGTATATGCATAATGTTTTTGTTCTAATATAATTTTCCTAGAGAAAAAGTATTATTTTAATATAAATATAATAAAATACTTGATTTCATTCCCTTTGATAAGCATAATCTCTTACTTCGATTATTGTTTGATCTATTTCCACATCATCCCTTACACCTAGAAATGAATGCTCAAAATTAAATTTTCAAGCCTGAATTACATTAATAAAACCTGAGATACAGGGTTTATTCCTTTAAATTTTAAATTCCCACTAAAAGAAAAAAAGTTTAGCTTGATATATCCAATATAAAAATAATTATATAACCTCAAAAAATAATACCTCAAGCTCAAATAAATTCATTCCTACATTACGACTCATAAAAAATACATCATTCCAAAAAGGTCTCTAAATTTTCAAAATCAGTCATAATATTATATTCATCCAACAACATAATGTAGCTCTTGTTATCAAACACAAAATATGTGATAACCATAAAACCTTAATGAAAAAATTCTTTCTTACAAATCTATAAATAAGAAGTAGTGCATTAAAAGGCTTATATATCACATAATTATTGTATCTTTAATATCAATGATAAAATAATTTTCCAACAAAATTAATGAATAAATTTAAATAACATAATCATTCTACTCTGATTGTAGTAACAAAATATTCTTTACTTTATATCTTTTCTTCATCTACACTATATTTCCTTGATTCTTAGGAGATTATTTTTTTGCATAGTTCCCCACTTCCTTACAATTGAATCATTTCACATTTACAACAATGTTTATTCCATTCCAGTCATCAGCCTACTGATCTTTCTATCCCCATTTGTAACAAAATCCCATTCACTTTAGGCAGGCAATAAGAGGTTTCATTCCAAAACTATATCATTCAGGAAAATACCCCCATTCGTTTTTCCCTTTACCCATCTCAAGATACATCATTCTCGTCTTCAATTGATTTAAATTAAATTCATAGACATAGATAACTATTTCACTATATTTATATCAAAGGAGTATACATAAACATATGATGAAAATATTTGGGAGACAAATTCATATCATAGATTTGGTTTAATCCCATCAACGAAATGGTAAAACATATTCATGGTATTACATACATAGTCCACATAATGCTATGAAATCCCTGTAATGTTTTCATTATATTTAGATAAATTATCATCTTCCATTTTCCTTAAATTCTAAACTTTTATCTCTATATCCACTCTCTATTCACATGATAAATTTTTTCCTAAAAATTTCCCAAAAAAGTTTAAACATTCCATGTTTTTATATTCCTCCTTTTTTAATCAATTACCACCACTAATAAACATCTCTTGAGAGGCGATAAATGTCAATGATAACCTTCTAACTTTAATTATGTCCCTGAGTATGAAATATATTATCTATAGAACATATCAAATTATTTTATACAAATGGATTTGTAGTAAAATTTATTGATAGGTGTAGTTTTCTTATGAATTGGGGTAACATTGTCCCTCCACATTGTGGAAAATATTTCTCCATATGGGTATGCTTATTTCACATAGCCTGAGTCATTTATCATAGTGTTATTTTATGTTTTTCATTACCAGTTTCATCTCTATCTCCAAAATCATTATCTTACCTAGGTAGAAAATCCCAAAATAGATAATGGGTGTCGATACAGTTTCCCTTACATCCAATATGTTTCATTTTTAAACAATGGAATATTCCATATTAGATTAAATAAGTATGGAAAAAATTATATAATATCAAAATTATTGATACAAAATATCTAAATTGAAAATTTATGAATAAATAATTTCTGAATCATGAGGTATTTTTATTTGGATATTTTCGAAATTCTATCATTGGGTTTCATTCTCAAATCTATTATTCCCTTAATCGAGTTCCCAAAGTTTCTACTAAACTTCCTCTAATACCATCTATAAAGAACCCAACCCCAATAGCATAGTGTCATTTTTCACATTATTACATTGAAATTTTGTACAAGGAATCCCATCTGGAAGGACCAAATAGTTTATTTGATTGGGAAAACTACATATATAACAGATAAATACATTAAAATTGAAACTATAAAATATAACAAAATAATTATTTTAGTAACACCATTAGTCCACTATATTATCCCTACATTACAATCATTATATACTTCTTGGCATCATTAGAGAAAGAAAATGTTAGAAAAGGGTGAGGTGAGATGCTCAGTAATGGTAATCTTAAAATGTAATTTATCATGAACAAATAATCATAAAAATTAAACGAAGGTGAATAATTAAAAAATCAATTTAATCATAATTGTGAACATAATAAAGAAACAATAAATGATAATAATAAAAAGACACATATATAATCACATGGATATTCTAAAAATCGAATAATCATATAGAATATTAGCAACTAATCTCTTAATGAGGGAATTCATAATTCCATTCATCATAAACATATCATCAAGGCTTCGTCTAAAACAACATAATCAAATAGGTAAGGCTTCATACAATACCCAATGTATTTTTTCTTTTGAGACCTACCAATGAATTAAGAGTAAATAGTAGGCCCACCCATCACTTACTAAGTCAAATTAATTTTCCATATTAGAGGGGTTATACATAATCAAAATATACATTCATATTAAATGTTAATCACAATTCCCAATCAATAGACACAATCATAAAACATATAGAGTAATATGATTAATGGTATCAGAATAGTATATCCAAACTTAACTAGTCAAGAACGATTGAGCCAAATATGGAAGATATTTTCAAAAGAGATCAACCTCAATTAAAAATAATAACCAGAAAATTATTTTTAATTCTATGAAAAGACCCTAATAAAATCTTTAAAAATTATTGAGAGAAATATCCTTATTTTCCTTAAAGTCATTTATTTAAAATAATATGTAATTAAAAAATAAATATTTTTCATTAAAAACCATTATAAACATGTAAAATATGTTTCAAATAATAATTATTTGCGACTTCAAAAAACACGACTCATACCGCATAAGGTATATAATATTCCTTCCTAAATTTATCAAAAAAGTCATTAAGTACCTTGTTTGGAAAATGAAAATAAAAATAATTTCAAAACAATTTAAAAAAATTTAAACAAGGGTAGAAAGAAATTAAAATTTATAATTATATTAGTAATTTTTTTTTAATATGGATATTTATGAAAAAATTTCCCTAGTGGAGACTAAAATGGAATCAATCTCGATTAATGATGAGATAGTGAATTAAACCCTTACCTTAGGCCTGATTTCCTCTTTACGTATCTGAAAATCATGTATAGTGGTTTTAAAAATATTATTAAATTAATCCAAAATCATAATTATACTAATTATATCATATATGGTTCCCTAATAATATTTTACCACTCTATTATTAATAATATTTTCTTCATTTCACTTTTTCGGGTGTTAATTTCCTTGATTCTCATGCATGTATTGTCTTGAATATCCCATTTTTCTTGAATAGGTTATAGTTATTTCATTTATAGAATGATATTAAGGTAATATGAATTATAGTTTTCCTTTATATAAATTCTTATTATAATTCATCAATGGTTATCATGGAAAATGAATCAGATCTCACTGTGGAGATGGTAGGCATTACACACACATGAGTGATTTTTTAATTACCTTAATAGTGAAAGGGTAAGTAAGTGTATTATATATTAATATACCTAGAGTAAATATAATTTCATATTATATATATATATATATATCAATTATTTTCATCATCATACCCATCCATATAAATTGGTCATGAAATTATGATTTCACTGTGGTGTGGAAAGGGCAAGTGGTACGTGTACATGTGTGGTGATTTCATTTTTATATATGATGGAGAAAATGAGAAATCTGGTTTTAAAATAATCATAATAACATATCATTTTGTATATTATAATATATTTTTTAGATTTATATATAAACAATAAATGAAAATTTTGTCGAATAAGAATTGAAGTTGATTGAGTTAGTAAAAATGGCCACATCTTATTTAGAGCACATTCTTTACATATCTTCTTAAGGAATAAATTTGTATTATTGTAAGACTAAGTTCTCCATAACATGTATGGGGTTTTTGGTAAGAGAAATGGTTAGGGTTTTTTCTTTCTATAGCGCTAAATGTGGTGTGAATTAACGAGAGGGAGGATACAATTTATAATTGAGGTGAAGGACACTTTTCGAAGGGCAGAAAATATTAAATGAATAAACATAATTTGTCTATTAAAAATGCATAAAAATTGATTTATTTCATATATAAGAAGATTATGGGTCCAAATACTCCAAAAAAATAATATTTATTCTAGTTTAGTTCACATTATTACCCTTATATTATTGTTTTAACACTTTTTCAAACACATTATCTCATACTATGAAATCATGTGTTTTTAATCATTGATGGTTAATATTCTTACAATGAAATACCAAGAAACTATAAATGAGTAATGGATTATATTTTAACCCTTATGTTAATTAGTTAAATGGATTTTAGATTTTTATTAATTTTTATTTTATTTAATAAAATAATAATTATTTTAAAAAATCATTAATGTTAATTTTGATAGTATTCCATACTTAATTTTTTAAAAAATATCATTACAAAAATATATATTCAAACCAACTCATTTAAATCATAACACAAATTTAAAATTAATCTATAATATTTTTTAATTAAATTAATAATGTAAAATAATATTTATTTTAAAATATATAATAATATTTATTTTATACGACAATAGATTAACAAATTATTCCATAATTATTAAAAAAATATTTAATTTAATTAGTTATTAAAAAAAATTAAAATTTAATTTATAAAGATGAATATAAATATTTTATATTTCAAATTAATATTAGAAGTTAAATAACTCTTTTGAATAAACAAATATTATATTTCCAATAGTTAATAAGAATATTAGCATGGAATATTTGACTTTCCTTAAAATAAAATACTACAAAAGCCATAAAGATAACCAAGTGGATATAGAGGCCAAAAAATATGGACAAGGATTATTTTCGTCAACAATAACTCAAACAATATTATTAGTATAGGTTTAAGGTTTATTTTATAAAACATATAATATTTTTTTTACCCTTAATTACTCGATTTATTTTTAACAGTATTAATTATAAAAATACTAAAGTTACAATTCATATTGTCCAAAAATAAAATGGACCCATTAAAAAAATTTAGAAATTATAATTCCAATTAATTAAAATTTTATTTTAAATTCAAAACATATATTTTGCTAAAAAAATTAAATAATAGATCTTTTTGATGTAGTAATAAGACAAAATATTAATGTTAAAAAGTTCAAAATATTGAAATGTTTTTATATCAAAATTCTTGTGAAATTGATTCCCAATACCTATTTTTTAAGGGATATAAAATTTATAAATTTAATTTAATTATATAAATTATTAATATGAAAAATTTAACTTCAACTAAAATCCATAAATTTTCATTATTCAACAAAACATAAAACATATAAAAAATATGCCATAAATTCAAAAAATGTAAATTTTTATATTCTTCGTTCAAAAATAATGTTTATCTTCTAAAATATAATTTATTACATTTTCAAAATATATTTTTAAAAATTGGTCTCCATTAAAATTTAGTAAAAATACATTCAAAAAATATATAGCCTTTTAGTGCGTAAACCTTGAGTCATTCTTATTTATTTCCTTTAGAATAATTTGTATGAATTTTAAAACATTTGATTAAATATATAATATCCAAATTCCATAATATGTATACTAATATTCATTAATTATAATTTAGAATATAGGTTATAATTATATTTCATTGTAAAGTTAAGTTGGTTGTTCTGTACAACATAAGAAATCAAATGGATTAAATTTAAAAAGACACATAGCATAAAATCATGGGGGTTTTATGGAACAAATAATTTTTATAAATTTTTTTTGACATAATTATGAATAATCATTAGTAATAAATCATAATCCATGAGAATATATCATATGAATGAGACAAAAGTTTTTGGAATTCACATATGTATTAAAAATAATTCCCTAACTCAAGGGCCAGGGGAAAGACTATACTATTTTATTGGTTTCACTCCACATTTAATCATTTAAATAGTAATGGTCCCTTTGAAGAATATTTTATTACAAGATTTCACTTTTTTCAAGATCACAACCTATTCCCCTCCTTATTTTATCATGAGATATCAATATTTTTCCAATGAATTAAAGGACTTCATAATTTTTTTCACACATTAAATAAAGAAAAACATAAATATGTGGACATAAGATAATAAATCACTTAGAATATAACCATTTTATAGGACATTTCATTGAAATGATTTATAGAATCTATTAAATATTTCTTCATAATATAACTATTTGAAAAGAAAAGGGTACCATAAAACATTCATCATAACATAATTAAACCAAGGGAAAGAAACTTGTGTTATAGAATCTTCCATAAATAATTATCATAATATGGCATCTAAATAATGAATGTTGATGGTATCATAAGATAATATCCCCAATGAATTATCAAAATCAATAAAATATTTTGAAATAGATTAAAAACCCCTAAAATGAACATTGGAACCTTTTTTGTAAAAATTTGAAAAATATCCTTTTATCATTAAACCTTTTTTACTAAAATTTTAAAAAAATTATAATATATTTTTATATGAAAATAAAAAAGTATCAATTAATGTACTACTCAATGAAATTACTTTTTCTTGATATTGGGACCATCATAAATAATATATAAGATAATAAATAAAATTCTTTTTTCTCTTTTGTAAAAATTTAAAAACTACTTATTTTGAAAATATTAAATTTAAATGATTTAATTTAGTTATTATTAAATAATGTAAAATTAAATTAAATAGTTAGTATAAAAAATATATAAAAAATTGATGAAAAATAAAAAATAATTGTGAATATCATGGAAAAAGAGGAAATTTATTGTCATTTGTAAATGATATATTATAATTTTTTTTAAAAATAACATGATAATTTTAACAGAAAAAGGGAGGGGAAATGGTTCTAATAAATAAAAATTACATTAAAAAATAAAGGAGAAGAAATTATATTTATATTAAAGTATAATATCCATATAATTTTTGATAATTGAATTTCGGTATTGACAATCCCAAAATGAAATTACAATTTAACATACACTATTAAATCAACTACATTTACAATTAATACTCCATTAATACAGTAGTATAATTAGTATAGACTTATTTTTAATACAGTCAAAAATCCTTATTCATTCATAAAATACTATTAATCATTCATTAAGAATTTCATTTATTACTACAAACCATGTCAGGGTGTTATCTAACACAATATCCAACCTGGCCCATAGAATGGCCCAATGGGTATTCTTGATCCCCACCGACTATAAACTAGTTCCTATGTATCAATAATGCTCTTTGGGGAATTATTTCACCCATACTAAATAAAAAATAATAGTAATCAAAATGAAACATTATCTAGAGATCAATATCCATAACATAAGAGATAAAACAATTCAAGTAAAAAAAATTAAAACATAGATAAAAACCAAAACAAAATGAAGTAACCTAACAGTAGGGGAACCAACTATACAATAACCCAAAATAAATCTTTTCAACATTCGGTCCATCACCCCCAATCCTCTCTCCAATCACATGAATGATAGTATCTATAGAAATTTATTCCACCATCACCACAACAGAACATATCTCTTTTACATGGACCATATATAACAATTTCTAAATTCACATATGGGTGTTTGTAGGGTTTGATCCAAATCCCATAAGTATTCCACAAAAAAGAATATTAAACTTCAAGTATTAAGTTTTAAATTTGAAAAATCTTAAAAATGGCTTGTGAGGAATTTATTTTTATACATTTTGGAAGGAAATGTGATTTTAAATTATAAAGAAAAAATCGTCTACCATATGCCAAAAGTGTTCAAGTCATCTCAAGAGAGACCCATGTCATAGTAAATAACTACTGGATCTAGCTCTATTATGGCCCTATAATCCTTGTATCTTAGTTAAAGTTGTACGACAAATGTAACCCACGACATCAATATACATGATCCACTAGAGGGAATTCAATCTTGAGGTATAGTTATCAGAAAAAATCATCATCATTTAGTTATTATTGAATCATCAATCCTCAAAAAATAATATAAGCCTTATCCCCGCCAATCCAAGAAGCACACTAGTCATATTCCTCTCACATAGATACCTATGATTCATTTTGTTCCCCATTTCCACTTCACATGTCACATAGATCAACACTTTTACATTCACACATTATGAAAAATTAATACACATGAACACCCTGGAATTTTCATAAGTGAAACCTCATTCAATATAGATCTCACTCCTAATACATATTAAATAATGATTTACACTACTTGTACAATTCATAAATCCCATTTTGGAAGAATAACATGAAAATAAAACATGAAAGCAGACAATTTTCACTTGAAATACTACCTTTCACATCTTACAGGTTGTAGAACATATATAAAAAACATTTTTCACTAGAGAGAAATTTCACATAATACATTTCAGAAAACAATAAAACATACCAAACCCATCTAATAATGATAAATTATGGAACCACCTATGGAAATATTGAAAACATCAAGAATCCATTATAAAACCACAACCACACCACTAAGAGACCCTATAAATGAAATATTGGAACAAAACATCATTCTTTTACCCAAAGACATAATATTGGTCTCTTATTATGTTAAATAATCCATTGTAAGAGAAGATCCCATGAAAGAGGGAAAACCCCATGAAGAGACATTATATAAAGGAAAGAGAGAGTTATTTGATGATTATTTAAGACACAAGTAAAAACCCACCCAAATATTCGAGTTCCTGGGGGCCATGTGGGATATTAAGAATCTATTAGGGCTGAAAATCCCATATTAATCGAATTAGGGGTGGTTTGTGTATAAAATTGTGGACGGGTATAAATATAATCTCTAATTTCTAATGACCTAGATAGGCCATATAGTTAACACATAGAGTTTTCCAAACCATACTGAAACAATGTGGTTTACTATCTCCAAGATGAAATAGGGAGCATGGTTTCCATGTAGAGGGAACCTTCCCATGTAACTAGATGTGCGTCATGGGTAGTTTCACTGTCTACGGATTATGGTGTCCCATGAGCTAGCATATAGTTTCTCTTAAATATGTTTCAACAATGTGCCACCTGCTATCAGGTCTAAATACACCATTTTTCTTCAAAAGATATCAATGAAACCAATTCATAAATACAATACCAAAAAATTAATTGAGTAGTACCTAAAAATAAAATCATGTATGTTACAATTCAAGACACCATATAAACATTCCACTCTCATAAAATCGTTAGAGAGTCTGAATAAAGAATAAAAAAAGATATTGACACTTTATCCATGAATAATATTCCCAGATCTCATGTTCATAAATATCATAATTCCAACAAACATTATCCAATGGTTTGGACTTCCCCCACGTCAATTTCTCTTGGGTGTCCACAATGCATAACATCTACCGGATAATAGATAAATTTGATTCCATCTCCAACTCTTCTTAGATCAATATATGAGACGATTATGGATTATAGATTATTAACTGAGTTACATGTAAAAAATCAAGATATGAAATCCACTAGGATAGAAAATATTACCTATATTCGACCATGAAAACTCTATCAGTAACCTCAAAATGACCAACATAAATTTATGTTGTCTTCCCTTTCATACCAAATTAATAGTGACCCAAATGAGGAGATACTATTTGGAAACAACAATTCGCCCCCCAAATAATTCCAATGTTCAGTTCCACTGATCAGAATAATACTTATGGAGACTATGATCTATCAAAAACATTTCCTACTCAAATTGATATTCATAAAATTCTCTTACATAAGAATTAGACCTAACTATGATGTCTCACCCACCTCATCCCAGAATAAATGATACCTATACATCCAACTATAAAACATATAACAATGAGCCCTTCGAATTGAGGTTTGTTAAATATTATTATAGAAAAACATAATCATTCTTAAATGGATATCCCTTGAGCCTCCTAAATCTAATAAAAATGTCAGGAAAATGACTTCGATGGTCTAATTCACTCATTCCATCTGATCATATATATTTTTATCATAAGATGTCCTCAAATAGATATGTGACTGCATTTTGTTATGATGGTCTTCCAAAAACGGTGAGGTAAGATGGGGGTCCCTTGGAAAAACAATATATGATGACACACAATAAAGACTCACTATATCATGAAAAGACAAAAATTAAAATTTATCCACACTGGAAAAATCATTTATTAGATTGAAATGAGATAATTTGGTTAGATAGTGAATCACTACCCAAAGAGAATTCCATCCTCAGGGTGTATGAGTTAAGGTGATATTAAAATCCATGAAGATCTCATGCCACTTCCAAGTTTGAAAGTGTAATGATTGAACAAAACCTGAGGGACTCTTGTGCACTATATTATCCTATGAGAATATTTGAAATCAAGACACATAGTCAAATATATATAGCTTATTCACATCCACCCAAACAAACAATGCACATCTTTAAACATCTTTACATTCAAGCGATGAACATAACACTATGATTTATTGTTAGAATGCATCACCATCTTCTATAATTATAAAAACACCATGAAGTGGCCTCTAAATCCCAAACCAAATTAATATAAAAATTAAATTTACAAGGAATCTATGAAAAATTTAGGAATATCATTGAATACTGGAACAACTCATCACTCGGCTACCCTAGCCAATTCAATTGCATATTAGAAGGAGTTAGATGAATAGTATCCATGAACAAACCTCCATAATGATTCTTGGTTTCCAGATTCAATGGGAAAAAATGAAACATCAATTTCCCATCATCATTTTACTCCTTCAAATATTTCATTGTATCTACTACTAAATTCATCTACAAAAAAATTAATTAATC